>CANTUZ010000025.1:1729994-2329994 GCA_947846985.1 Fratercula arctica
CTGAGTCACTTCAGCCTCCCCAACCAGCAACAGATATAAGGGGAATTATATAAATACATATTTAAAGTTATTTAAGAATCCCTGTGTAAATACAATTTTTGTCAGAATTAAAATGCAATGTCCAAGATATTTGGGGGATGTTTGTTTTTCATAAACAAAAAAAATTCCTTCCAGCAAAAGCCAACTTGTCAAAACAGCAGCAAATCTTCACACCAGCCCCAGGTGAGAGGAGACGGAGCACTTTGTAGCCTGACCTGTGGCTGCTTCACTGCCAGAAGGGATAAAGCAAAGCCCTGAAAAGAGTCCGGTGCTGGGTGGGCTTGCACAAGGATGCCTGGCGAGCAGGAGTGGGGTGAGGCTGTGTGCTGCGGCCAATCCTGGGGTGCACTGGGGTTAAGGCCACTTGGCACCCCTACACACCCTGGGCACATCAGTGGGGTGGCAAACAGGTGGCAGAAGGGACAACAGCCCCGAAGAGGGGTTTTCCCTGGCTGAGCATCTGTCCTGGTGGTCACCAACCTGCAGGAGCCAGAGCCTCCCTGCAAGGTGCCAGGGAAGCGTGAGCAAGGAGGGATAGTTTCAGCAGGCACTTCTGGGAATATCTGCCTACAACCACCTTCTCGTACGACTGGGAACTGAAAATTTGGAAACACCCAGATTGCACAATGCCCTGGATGGAGCTGCCACCTGCAGCCCTGGCAGCAATAAAAAGGTGAGAGAGCAGGTACATTGGCAGAGCTGTGTGAGGAGCATGTCCCCAGGTATGCCAGCTGTCTACCCGCTGCAGAGATGGTGCAAGTGACTCCCTTCCTCCTGGTGCTCAGCCTGGCCCTAGTGACTTCTGGCCTCTCTGCAAGAAAGGTAACAGCGGGGCTGGGATGTGCAGGGCAGGCAGGGGGGCTGCAGCTCCCAGAGGCACCTGCTCCTGCCACCCTGCCCGCACTCAGGCTGCACTGTGACACTAGCGCTGAGTCCCCTCCGCTTCGGTGTGTGCTGACAGGGTGCTGGATCAACGACCTGGGCTCCAACATGACTATTGTGTCTGTGAACAGAAAAGGTGACTTCACCAGGTCCTACCACACAGTTGTGATGGCCTCAATGAATGAGATCCAGGTGTCACTGCTGCAGGGGTCCCAGCACTGCATGAACCAGAACAGCCAGCCCACCTTCAGCTTCACCATCAATTGGAGCTTTTCAGGTGCTTCTCATTTCCCTACTCTCCCCTGTGATGTCCCCAATGTTCCCCTGCCCTCCCCTGTGGTGTTCCTGATACTCTTCTGCCCTCCCCTGCAGTATCCTTGATGATCCCCTGCCTTCCCCTGTGGTGTCCCCAATGCTCCCACATCCCCAGAGGTGTCCCCCATCCCCTGCGGTGTCCCCAGTGCTCCCCCATCCTTGACCCTGGTGCTCCTTGACTGGTGTCACCTCCCAGTCCCAGGGCGCAGAGGATGCACTGGGGGCTGAAGCCCACTGCTGTCCCTCTGTCTCCAAGCGAGACCCCCAGCCCTCTGACCCCTCCTGCCTGCTTTCCCCAGCACCGCTGTCCCCAGAGGACAGGGACAGCCTGGGTCCACCATCCCCAGCACTGGGAGAGGCTGCAGGGCCATGGCTCCAGCACTTCCCTGCCGCCCTGGCCACACTCCCCTCCACCTCCCGCCTCATCCCTGCAGATTCTGTCACTGTCTTCACAGGCCAGTGCTTCATGGACAAGGAGGGGAAGGAGGTTTTGAAGACCATGTGGCTCCTGCAGTCACACATGGACAACATCAAGAACAACTGGAAAGCAATGTGAGTCCCCTGTTCCTGCCCTGCGCAGGTCCCCTGCACATCCCGGGAAGGGGGGGGTGCGGTGCACTCTCCCACCCTGTGGTGCTCAGCATCCGGCAGAGCTGCTGCCAGCCTGGGGGTACCCAGGGCATGTGCTCTCAAGGATGGGATGCTCATGCACAGCCTCTCCAGGGGTCCTGCCAAGATGCAAATGCTGCTGGGGGGGAGATGGAGCTGAGGGGCCATTTGGCACTGGGGAGGGGTGCATTTCCCACCCTTATGTCTTGTCCCTCTATGCCCCTGCAGGGTCGGCACCAACATCTTCACCCACCTGCACCCACAGGAGTGAGGGTGGCAGCGTGGGGGTCCCCAGCCCTACTACCTTCTTCTCCCAATAAAGCTTTGCTGCAAACACCCACCTGGCTCCTGTCGTATGGTGGCTCAGCACCCGCACTCCTGTGTCTCTTCTATGGCATCCTGCAGCCTCTCCTGTCACCATCTCCGAGGCCCAGTGTATATCCCCTGCCATGACCCCCTCCATGGCCCCAGTTCCTCCAGCGTGCACTGGGTCTCTGTCACAGTCCCCACTACCCTGCCGTGCTCCCTTAGGACCCCCGACTTGCCCAGGGGAGCAGGACGCCCTTGGTTTGGCATGGTGGCCTATCTCCTGCCAGGGTAGCCCTTGGCAGGAGGCCCGGCATTGGTGGCCACTGCCCAGCTGCAGCCCCTGCTGCTATAAAAGGGACAGAGCCCAGGTACCATGTATGGCCACCACTGCCACTGCCGTCATGTGGAGCCTCAGCTGCTGCTTCCTGCTTGCCATGGCCCTTCTTGGCCCCCATGCTGCTGCTGCCAGGAAGGTAAGGGCAGCCTCGCAGCAGTGCCTGACCCGGGGGCTGCCCGCTCTCACTGTGCCATGCTGTGCCATCCCTGGTGTGTGGTGTGAATGGCCAAGGGGTTGCCTGCTCTTGCTGTGCCATGCTGTACCATCCAGTGCCACGCTGTGCCATGCTGTGTTGTGCCACCCCTGGGGCGCACTGTGTGTGGATGAGGGGGTTGCATACTTTCACTGTGCCATGCCATGTTGTGCCCTGCCATCCCAGCACTCAGTATTTGTGGCTGAGGGGCTACATGCTCTTGCTGTGACATGCTGTGCCATCCTGGAGTGCAGCATGTATGACTGAGGGAGCTGCCAGCTCTGGCTGTGCTGTCCCCAGGGGTAGTGTTGGTCACCTACCCCTGGTATGGGGGGGTACCCCCATTACCCCCAGCTCTGCCCTGCCCTGCCCTGCCCTGCCACAGGAGGGAGAGCTGCTGGCCCAGCCAGTGCCTGTGCCACTGGTCCCAGCTGCCATGTGGAGGGGCTGTGCTAGCCCTCAGACAAATGGGGCAAGTGTCCTGCTGCCCCAGCAAGTTGAAGCAGGGGGAATCACAGCTCGGCGCAGCCCAAGGTGCCAGCATGACCCCTGGCCCCCAGTGTGACCTGCAGAGCCTGCGGAGGAATGAGCTGGGCTCCAACATGACTCTCGGCCCTGAACATGGCTGGAACCTTCTCAGGCTCCTACCACACCACTGTGGTGGCCATCAACAAGCAGATCCTAGTGTCACCCCTGCAAGGGGCCCAGCAACACCCCGGCACCAAGGGACAGCCCACCTTCAGCTTCACTTGGCAGTGGCAGTTCACAGGTACAGTGGTACCCAGCATGGCCCCGGCGGCATCCCATGGCAGCCAGTGAGTCCCTGCCCATGCTGGGAGCAGGGTCCCCCAGGCTGGTCCCCCATTATCCCCATGGCATCCAGAGAAACTCTGGCTGCAGCCATGGACCAGCCACTTTTGCTCCCACCATAAGACGTGGCAGGGGGATGGCTGGCTCTCTGGGACAGGTGGCAGGGGTATCTGTCTGGGAGAGGTGGCGGGGTGATTATCTGTCTATCCAGGGGACATGGCAGGGGTGGGGCCCATCTATCTCCAGGTAATGTGGAAGCAATCCATCCAGGCAATGCAGCAGGGAGGTCCATCTGTCTGTCCAGTGCATGTGGCGGGGGTGTCTGTCTGTCTGCCTGCCAGGGGTAGTGGCCCAGATTCCACTGCCTGGAGGTGCAGGCTCTGAGCCCCCTCTGCCCAGCTTGAACCCCTGCCAGACTCCACCACCACCTTTGTGGGCCAGTGCTTTGTGGACCACTGCAGGAAGGAGACCCTGGTGACCACATGGCTCCTGTGGGAAGAGGTCCCATCCCCCAGGGATGTCTGGAAAGCCACAATGTGAGCCCTGCCCCTGCCCTACAACCCTGCAGCCCTCCCTCCCCTCCTGCTGACATGGCTTCCCTATAGGGTCAGCACCTCTGTCTTCACCCACATCAAGTGATGGCCAACACATCAAGTGATGGGGGACAGGACCCAGAGCCACCTGCACCCCCGCTGTCCCACCTGCGTCCCCAAGGCTCTCCACTGCCCTGGCCACAGACTGGCCTCCTGCCTGCTCCCAGCAGGGAAACACAGCCTTGCCCTGCCCTGCTTCCCCCCAGTGCCTCCCAGCAGCCTGCTGGCGAGGCCCCCCTCCCAAAGCTTGTTGCCCCTGCACAAGGAGCCAAATAAACCCTTCTCTGCCTGGCAGAGAGCTGTGCCCCATGTGTCCCTGAGGAAAATGTCCCCAGGGCAAGAAGCCACTCTGTGGCTGTGGGCAGGGCAAGGCAGGAGGTAGGCAGTGGCTGGGGGAGGGCAGGGTGGTGTTTTGAGGAGGAACTTCTTTACTTTGAGGGTGATAGAACACTGGAACAGGCTGCCCAAAGAGGTTGTGGAGTCTCCATCTCTGGAGATATTCAAAATCCACCTGGATGTATTCTTGTGCAACCTGCTCTGGGTGACCCTGCTCTGGCAGGGGGGTTGGACTAGATGATCTCCAGAGGTCCCTTCCAACCCTACCATTCTGTGATTCTGTGACTCTGTGATTCAGGGGTCTGGGAGGGACAGGGCTGGGGGACAAGGGGAGAACAGCAGCTGAATAATCCTGCTTCCTGGCCACAGCTTCAGGCCTTGGTGGGTGCCTTCTTGACTATGCACCCATTTGGGGCACCTGCAGGGGCCCCACTGTGGGTGGCCCCAGGCAACATCCCCGGTGCAGAGCAGTGGGATGCTCCACGGCCAGGGATCAGGGTGAAGGCTGTGTGCAGGCAGGTCAGCGCACTCACCTGGCCTCATCCTATATCTCTGCACCTCAGTCTGCCCCATTTTCCTGTTAAACTCCATTTCCAGCTACTGCACTGGGCGAGGGGCTTGGTCCTGGGTGCACATATGGGGGAGGGCTGGGCTGGGTGCCAGCCCCTGCAGAGGGGTCCACAGTCCTGAGCTGGGAGCCTGGGCTGCCAGGGTGGCCCTGTGTCTGGGATGGATACTGGAGGGATTGGGGGAAGGACCTGGGGCTCCAGGGGCAACTACTGGGCAGACTGGGTGGCTAAGGACAGATATTGGAGGGATCATAGACTCATAGAATGGTTTGGATTGGAAGGGACCTTAAAGATCATCTAGTTCCAACCCCCCTGCCATGGGCAGGGACACCTCCCACTAGACCAGGCTGCTCAAAGCCTCATCCAGCCTGGTCTTGAACACTTCCAGGGATGGGGCATCCACAACCTCTATGGGCAACCTGTTCCAGTGCCTCACCACCCTCACAGTAAAGAATTTCTTCCTGATATCCAATCTAAATCTCCCCTCTTTCCGTTTAAAACCATTACCCCTCGTCCTATTGCTCCACTCCCTGATAAAGAGTCCCTCCCCATCCTTCCTGTAAGCACTCTTTAGGTACTGGAAGGCTGCTATAAGGTCTCCCCGGAGCCTTCTCTTCTCCAGCCTGAACAACCCCAACTCTCTCAGCCTGTCCTCATAGGAGAGGTGCTCCAGCCCTCTGATCATCTTTGTGGCCCTCCTCTGGACCCTCTCCAACAGGTCCATGTCCTTCTTGTGCTGAGGACTCCAGAGCTGGGCACAGTACTCCAGGTGGGGTCTCACCAGAGCAGAGTAGAGGGGTAGAATCACCTCCCTCAACCTGCTGGCCACATTTCATGCAGCCCAGGATGCGGTTGGCTTTCTGGGCTGCAAGCGTGCATTGCCTGCTCATGTTGAGCTTCTAGTCCACCAGCACCCCCAAGTCCTTCTCCTCAGGGCTGCTCTCAAGCCATTCTCCACCCAGCCTGTATTTGTGCCTGGGATTGCCATGACCCAGGTGCAGGACCTTGCACTTGGCCTGGTTACACTTCATGAGATTTGCATGGGCCCACCTCTCAAGGTTCCTCCATTCTTTCCAGCATGTTGACTGCACCACACAGCTTGGTGTCATCGGCAAACTTGCTGAGGGTGCACTCAGTCTCACTGTCCATGTCTCCAACAAAGATGTTAAACAGCACGGGTCCCAGTACTGACCCCTGAGGAATGCTGGGGAATCCATGCTTTATATATGTACATATGCATATATTTCCCACTAACTGGCTGTCGCCCCATCAGCCAGAGGGTAGAACAGGATGAGGCTCCATTTGGAGAGCTCAAATTCACAGGACAACATCATCTGTATATTAAACTTTATTTTATGAGCTCATGTCGTGGGTTGACCCTGGCTGGATGCCAGGTGCCCACCAAGCTGCTCTATCACTCCCCTCCTCATCTGGACAGAAGAGAGAAAATATGATGAAAGGCTCGTGGGTTGAGATAAGGACAAGGAGATCACTAAACATTTACCATCACAGGCAAAACAGACTTGACTCGGGGAAATTAATTTAATTTTTTGCCAATCAAAAGTCAGAGTAGGTTAATGAGAAATAAGAACAAATCTTAAAACACCTTCCCCCCACCCCTCCCTTCTTCTCAGGCTCAACTTCACTCCCAGCTTCTCTACCTCCTCCCCCCAAGTGGTGCAGGGGGATGGGGAATGGGGGTTGTGGTCAGTTCATCACACATTGTCTCTGACGCTCCTTCCTCCTCAAAGGTAGGACTCCTCACAGTCTTCCCCTGCTCCAGCATGGGGTCCCTCCCATGGGAGACAGTCCTTCATGAACCGTTCCAGCATGTGTCCTGCTCCACATGTTTCCTTCAGGAACAGACTGCTCCAGCATGGATCCCCCACAGGGTCACAGCCCCTGCCAGGAGCCTGCTCCGGCGCAGGCTCTCCACGGGGTCACAGCCTCCTTCAGGCACATTCGCCTGCTCTGGCATGGGGTCCTCCACGGGTTGCAGGTGAATATCTGCTCCACTGTTAACCTCCATGGGCTGCAGGGGGACAACCTGCTTCACCATGGTCTTCGCCATGGGCTGCAGGGGAATCTCTGCTCTGGCACACAGAGCACCTTCTCCCCCTCCTTCTTCAATGCCCTTGGTGTCTGCAGAGTTGTTTCTCTCACATATTCTCACTCCTCTCTCCCCCAGCTGCTGTTGCACAGCAGTTTTTTCCCCTTCTTAAACATATTATCACAGAGGCGCTACCACTGTTGCTGATTGGCTCAGCCTTGGCCAGTGGTGGGTCCGTCTTGGAGCAGGCTGGCACTGGCTCTGTGGGACATGGGGGAAGCTTCTGGTGTCTTCTCACAGAACCCATCCCTGTAGCTCTGCTGCTACCAAAACCTTGCCATGCAAACCCAATACACTCATTAGGAAAGAAAACAAATAAACATGTCAAACAAGGGCTCAATGCCCTTTTGTCGCAGGCAGAGTGATTAACTTCACTCGTAAGAGAGAAGCAGTGAAATATTTATGAATATAAAGCAGTGATTTAACAAAGTTAGTAGTGAATGCGACAGTGTTTTACGAGATTCGATGGCAAGGCACACTTGATTATTTACTGCATAGAGGACAAGGGCAGACAAGCTGTCAGGGAGACCCTCCCATTGAGTCACAAGGTTCAGAAAGGACCCCCTGGCTTTCTAAACTCCTTCTCAGAGAGGAGTCTAGGGGCGGCTGGATCCACTCCTAGTCCCAGACTTGGTCAACGGTTTGTGTCTAAAGGATTCTATATGCACAATCAATCCTTTATCTCACTTAGCTAAGATTTCAGTTTAGCCTGCTATCAGTCACTTACCGAGAATCTGCTGCGGCAAGGAATCTCTCAGCCTCGAGGAGTAGAACCTTAAGTGAGCGTCCCCACTCAAGGGGAGATCCCAACGTGCAGCCCGCTGCCGTGCAGGAGAGCTCCAAGGGCTCTTGGGCTGTCCACTATTTATAGAGTAAGAGAATTGACCTATAGTCATAGTCGCATGGGAACAAAATATCTAGGCCCCCACTCCAGACAGTGTTTTGACTGTGTTGCCAGCCATCCCCCAAAGTCCAGGTGCAACTCATAACACCTCCCACTGATGGTTATGGCTTGAGCAGGAGCCGGGAGGGGAAAGGGTGAGAGCACACCGCCATACTCCACCCCATGACTATAGTCAATTCATCTTACCTTCACAGAGTAGTGGTACGGTCACCTCTTGCCTCTGTGCCATAAATAGTATGCTAATAGTTTGTACTCTTAGAGATCCACAGTAAGTAGACAGTGAAGCACTGCTATTTGTTATTTGCTAATTTGTATGTTTTGGGTGGTTGAAGTTGGGTTATTTGGTTGGTCAAGTACCAAACCTTTATATACAACGTAACTATAAGCAACAAACATATTAACATTAGAACCAGCAAGATCACAACTGTGTGAAGCATGCGATTAAACACTCCCATTGCTGTTAGTGACCATCCAAGAAGAATTTCCCACCAATGGTATTCTCCATCCTTCTTCATTCTTTCCAAGACAGGGTGTATCTCTTCTGTATCATGCTGAACAGTGATTAGAATTTTGTGTCCATTGTTTCAGACTCATTCTAGCAGCTGACACAGGTCATCATGTTGTAGTAGTTTCTTCAGCAATGTAAGATTCGTTCCAATGGGGGTAGGCAACAAATCTTGAATCAATGTATAATTAGATTGTAGCAATTGATAAGACGTAACGGGAGCTGAATAATTGAAGTCACATCCCATGACTTTACTAAAGTTACAAACACAAACATTTGAGTGATTACTTGTATCTACAGTGACGTTATCTATGAATATAGTATTACAAAGGATTCTCATACAAGCACATCCTTTTCCAATATATAGAAGTAGTTTCAGGATTTTCATCAAGATGTATTTCAAAATGACAAACATTTTGTTCAGTGTCAAGACAAATGTCTTGGTCTTTGATGGTGTTATTCTCATAAATAAATCCTTGTTGTAATATTAACACAAACACAGCATTTCTGTTTGCCATCCTGCAGAGTGCTGTAAGAGAAAACAAAGACTTGTTTCGGTGGGGAGAGTCCGAACAGGTTACCCCGTTAAAAAGAAGGAAAAATCCATTGTGCACTAATTCTGTGTTTTGCACCGCTGCTATCAGTAGCTTCCCAGGCACATGGGCCACGAGGTTTAGTTAAGGTCATAGGAACAATACCTATGGCTGGTAAATTGACCATCACAGGCTGTCCTGGCTGTAATGTTGTCGGATATTCTCTTTCCTCAGTGGATGGGGCACTGAGCTCAGTTTTTACAAAGAATGCTCGGCTTACAGGGCTTCCAGTGGGCCCATATCGATTATTTAATTGATGGACTACTTTGGAAAGTCTCCTATCCCATTGAGCCTCGTGTGAATTGAGATTCTTTTTCAATAAGCCATTAGCTCTTTCTACCATCCCATTTGATTGAGGGTAGTATGGAGTGTGGAATATCCATTTAATTCCCTCTTGTTTTGCCCAATTTTGTACTTCTTTATATGAAAAATGTGAGCCATTATCACTTTGGATAACATCAGGAGTAGGTAGATTTGAGAACCACAATGATAGTCCTCGCACTGTATTTTTTCCATCAGCCCTCCGACATTCAGTGGCCACAAGCAAGCCAGAGACAACCTCCACTCCTGTGAGGATATATTGATATCCTGCAGAGGATTTGAATGGTCCAATATAATCAATTTGCCATGTAGACCATAAAGTTTTCCCTTCATTGATATGTAGAGGTGGTGCTTTAGCAGGATGATCTGCTTGCAATCTCAGTCTACACTGGGGACATTCTGTAAGAATAGTTTCACAAGTTTTCCTGTTTATAGGCCAGCCTTTACTCTGTGCAGCAAAGTGCTTCTTTACCTGTGTGGCCTAAGTTTTGATGTAACCATTCTCCCAATTGCTACCACCCCGAACCTAAGGTGATTTTCCTAATTTTGGTTAGCTTATCTACCTTTTGATTCCACTTTGTGGACGGTTGATTATCCTTAGCATGAGCTTTAACCCATCCAATCCTGAAAGGTGTTTTTCTGGCTATATCCAGCAATAATTGCCAGTCTGTCTTTCTCCAAACTGGGGATCCATTTACTTCCCAGTTTAAGGTTTCCCATTGACAGAGCCACTGTGTGGCACCAGCCCATACAGAATAAGAGTCTACATATAATTTTTGCTCCATTCTGTGCCACCAAAACAACTGCTCTTATTTCTCCTACTTGTGCGCTGTCTTCACCTTCCTCTACTACTTGTTTTCCGGAGGTAATATCTAATGCAACAGCTTTATACTGCCATTTACCATTTACTCTTTTTGCAGAAGCATCTGTAAACCAAATGTTTTCTGTTGGTGTACTCTCAGTGAGGGGTGGTCCATCCAGAATGGGTGAAGGTTTAAAAGGTTGTTGTAACGCTAAAGGGTCTGTGTTTACCAGCATCTGCAATTTGGAAACCTTAGTGTGTTCTTCAGTTAATTGCATATTTTCTGCAACTCTTGTTAGGCAGGCATACTGTTACCTGAAATAAAAGCTCTCGAAACCAAAAGTAGTTTAGAGAGGAGATATTGCTTTGTTCGACGTCGGGTGCTAGGGGGAAAACCCACAAATCTAGCACACCTCACCAGGGATATTCACCCAGTATTTATACACAAAAGATTCTCATAATTCTGCCTACCTAATACATAACTCCACCTGGGCTTACATATTCATTAGGATGACCGAATAGCCTTTTTGCACATGCATATTAAATTTTGCTGCATTGGCAAAACACTTCTGTGCAAGCGTGAGTGTCTTGGCGGTCGTTTGGGTAAGGAGACCCTTCCTCACATTATCCTTTTAAGGTATTGAGTCATCTCAGGACAGTAAAAGTTGACTGTAAGTTTGCCAACTTCTTGAGGATGATAAGGATGTTCCTTGAAGTAGCCACAGCTCTGTCCTAATTGGTATAGGAGTACATACTTGATGCACAAAAGAACCTTGAGGTGATTAACTACTTCTTGTTATCCCATCCTTGGTGATGAGCTACTTCTGGCTGTCTCCTCGTTATCACTATCTGTAACATCAGCTCAGTGACCAACTATTTTCTCACACAGTAAGAAGGTTAGTAGGAAACTGTGTGAGCCAATGCAGGCAGGATGCAGGAACAACCACAAAACCATAGATGAAAGTCAAAGAACTAATTTAATCTTGATAGCTCATGGATCAGGGAATCTCCGAAGCAGCACCTGGGCAGAGGCATGCAAGCAGTGGACACAGGAGTCCTTATTAGCAAGAGTCCTTGTTAGCAAGAGAGTGAGAGCGCGCAGACTCCCTGTTCTGGCCAGTATTTCAAGGGTTCAAGCAGGCCTAGTTTTCCCACTGTGCTTTGATCTTCTTCAACAACAGGCCAGGATTCTCAAGCGGCTAGATAAGGTGTCCCTGAGTCCATCACAGACTTCTGTCATCTAAGTGCAGATGTTCTACTTGCAAGCGCATAAGACTGAACAACGATTAGTGTGATATATGTGTTTCCCAGCACCCCAGGTGCGAGTCACTTGAGCATATTTACATCTTCTGTTACTTTCCCACAGAAACAAACATTTCAGTTAGCATATGGTTATAAACAAAGCAGAGGCCTGTCTTTGATAACAGTAGAACGTACTTTTAAAAATGTAAAATATATTTCAGAAGGTAGAATCTCTCATTAAGTAAGAATAAAGAGCTGTAAAAAGGTCACAAGGCCCTGTGAAACTAGACACTTGGTTATATCAATACAATACAATAATATTGTGATAATATACAATAAATGCCTTGCTAATTAATATACCCTTGAAGAACAGAAGGCTGATAATAAGGAACATCCCACCAGAGGAGGTGCTGAAACCAGCTGAAAAACAGACATCTGCTGGATAAGGCATAAAGTCAACAAAAATTTGCAGTAACTGGGGGAAAGGGAAAGGTGGCAGTGGGAGATCGCAACCACCAACTCAATTGGAGACTGAATTGGACTACCCTCCCCCTGGTGCTGGAGCATGCGCACATCAATTAAAGGACCTTGTAACTTTAAATGAAAGTGAGACTGTAATAACCAATAGAAATTGTTAAGATAAGGTACTAACCAATAATTATAATTAAGGGTGTGTATTTCTGTGTTTTGAACTGTATAAATATTCCTAGCTTTGTGGATTACCACCTAGCACCCATCTCTGCAGAAATGAAATAAATAGATAATACCTCTACTCTGTGTGTATATTGGCGTCTGCACACTGGGTAAACAACCCCACTTTGGGACAACAGCAGGCCCCATTGTGTATGAAATATTCAAAAAGCCCTTTTTATGGCAGGGTGTTCCTCGTCCCTTTGGTTCTGCAGCTTTGCTGGTGCTTTTGGATGGACAGCAATGGCACATACAGGCGTCTCCACTGCTTCCTTCCCACTGCCAGCAGGGTTCCTTGCTCTGGACCCAAAATGCATTTCATTCCTTGTCAGCAGAGCCAGTGGGGGCTGTGAGCCTCCGCAGAAACATTGACAAATGGCTCAGGAATGTGGAGCTGGAGCAGCTCCATGTGCTAGTGGAGGCAGCAAGCTCCTCTGTCCCTGCCTCCCACCCAGCTTTGTGGCTCTACAGGAGCAGGACCCCTGCCCTCCGCCTCTCCTTGTTCTGACTCACTCCTGCCCAAAATTGGATGCAGGAACTTTTTATCCATCACAGGTCCTGTCCCTAGCCTGCTTGAGTCTGCGGTTGAAAGCATCTCACACCAGTGTACCCCCTTCCACAGGGGACCAAAGCTGACAGTGCCAGGCAGGAATGCACAGACTTGCTATCTGCTGCTGTGCTGTGAGGGAGGCTGCTAGCAAGCCTTGCCCAAGAACCTTCCTGGGCCAGGCTGAGGATGCACATGGCTGGTAACCATTCCCTGACAGCCATAATAGGAGGCCTGGTAGGAGAAAATCAATCTAAAAGAGGACAAGCAGATATGGTGCTCTTGTGTCTTCCTACCAGCTGGGGTTTAAGGACAAGGCAGCCTGGGTCAAGGCAGAGCAGGGGACTCCTTCCCCATGAGTAGGCTCTCAGGGAGGGAAAAGGGGTGTCACTACTGGAGAATGTTAGGTTGGGGCCGGCCGGGTACTGGGGATACTGAGAAGGGCAGAGAGAAGGACCCAGCACAGGGACCCCAAGGCATGCAGCAACCTGGGAAAGCACTGAAAGCTTCTGCATGGTGGGTAAACCCAAAGGAAAGGGCTCACCCTACAAGCCACAGCAGGCAAGTGGGGGCGGGGGGGGCTTATTTACAACCTCCTTTTGGTTTTTCTTTCTGATTTTGCTCTGCTGTAAGAATATCATCATTATAATTAGGTGTTATTAAACCTGGTATTTCAGAGCCCTTGCTCTGAAGATGATCTATGCAGTCCTTCAAACTGGAAGCTGATCCTTCAAGCTGGACCCAGCTTGGGGCCCATTTCAGATGGTGTGGTGCAGCTCTCGTGTATCCTTGCAGCAAGAGCTGCAGCAGCTGGGTCCCTTGCTCTCCTGTGCATTGCCCTGCATATGGGCTCCCCTGCCCTGGGTTTGTGCTGCAGCTGCTGCCATAGACCCCAGTCTCCAAGTGCCAATGCCGTACTCGGTGTGAGTGGTGAGAGGTAATTTTTTTTAATGGGCAAGTTCAGTGCCTGATGCCCTTATCTTGCCACCCTGAGCGACTCCAGGCTTTTCTGTCCCTCTGGTTCCGTCTGTGCTCAGGCTGCCAGCTCAGCATCATCCGCTGGTGACTTGGGGTCCCTGATGTGCAGGACCCCACCAGCTCCGGGTCAAAGCTTGGTTTTCCTCTTGTGGCTTCTGTGTCATGGCAAGTTTAATTATAACCCCTTCTGTCATGCTCTCCCAGCTTATCTTGCATGCTCCCACATGCTCACTTCCTCCTTGCTGGCGGCATCTCTGACAAGTACCAGCTGCTGTCACTTCTGCAGGTGAGCAATATCAGATTTGGGACCTTGTGATGGGGAGATGAGGGTCCCAATGCTGGCCAGAGACCCCAGGGTCAGCACAGGGCTGGAAAGTGGGACCCTCTCGTGGACTTGCCAGTGCGGGGTGTGGCCCTTGCTTGCCACTAGAAGCCAGGTCCCAGCTTTTGGGGAGCAGAGGTGCTGCTGGAGGAAGAAGAAGGACCCTGCTCATCGGAGGGGACCACGCAGGGATGGCAGTCAGAGCTAAACCGTCTGCCGCCTCCACCAGGTGACACAGGAGTGGGGACAACCCAGCCGCCACCATGGTTGCCCTCTTACTGCTGGCAACGTGGTGAAGACAATGCAGTTCGAGCCCTCCACCATGGTGTACGATGCCTGCCAGATGATCTGTGAGTGGGTGCCTGAGGCCCAGATGGGACAGCATAAGTCTGTGGTGGAGCTGTCTGCCATGCTGCCGTGCCAGGGCCACCCCAGCTTTGCTCCTGGCATTTCACCGTCTTTCCTTTCTTCTCTTGTCCCCATGCCTGTCTGGGTTTTCCCAGCTGGCACAAAGCAGTGGGGGGGTGGGGGGAGCAAGGTCCAAGTCCTCCTGCCCAGTTGAGGTGAGGGGCTGAGCTCCTCATGCTCCTTCCTTGACACCCCAGAAGAAATCTGGGGGCTTGAGAGGTAGGAAAACGCATTTGGAAGTGAAATACTTGTCGAGCTCTGAGCCTGCTGCCCTTTCTGTCTCTGCTCCTCTCTCCTACTTGAATTAATCACCACTAGCCAGGATTAGGTGGGTTTAAACAGTCACAGGGGTCATAGCGAGCATTAATAAACCATATAAGGTCAGGACTTGTGGGAAGAGGAGTGGGAGCACAGCGACATCTGTGAGTTGCAAATTCCTCATAGATGAAAGGAAATACCTTTGCATGCAGTTCCTGGATGGCCGATGAGACATGATCTGGCAGGTCACAACTTTTGGTTTTGGAGAGGGACTGGATGTTTATGTGGATGCGTGGCTATAATGCTGTTGGAAGGAACATTGCATTTCCTGCTCCTGAGTGTGAGCCAGCCTGCTTATAAAAAATAAAAAAAAAAGGCAAGGGGAAAGCCTTAAAGGGAACTGCTTATTCCCAAGTTCCTTTTCAGCAGCTCACAGTTTTTCTTTTCCTATCGGTTCCTTGCGGCTTTTGTTTCTCTTTGCTATCCTTATCCGGTGGCACTCGGGGTCTCTTTTTGAGCAGCCCTGGTTTTTTGTGACCTTTGGGCTGGGGGAGCTTCAGTGTAGGTTTCCAGCCCTGCCCTTGCTCTGTCTCAGGAAGCACCTCTCCCCACCCAAGCTATGGATCTGGGGCAAGCTGCTCATTTTTCAGTGCTTTAAAATTATCCTTTTAGAATTTGCTTTGAAAATAGCTGCTTTTTTTTTTTTTATTAAAAAAAAAAAGGAAGGCAAGCCTCAGTGATTTTTCTGCTCCCTGTTTAGTAGGATCCTAACAGCAGTGTTAGCCAGGCAGGAGCAGGGTGCCTCGGGAATTTGTCCCTCCCCCGCAGAGAGCTGCCAATGAGATGACTCATTATAAACTTAGCAGCCAGCCAATACAGCCTGTGGTGGTATGGGGTTGTTGGAAAGGTGGAAAAGGACCTTTCCTAGGGCAACGCCAGGCATGGTCCTAGCCTCTTGCAGCAAGAAGACAGGGCCATCCCTGTGGGTCCAAGACGGGGTGCCACTCCCCAGGCATCATCATCAGCACTCTCAACTGGGTACCCCAGCCCTGAGGGGGCAGGATTTGGTGAACAGCACTTCTACACTTTCTCACCACCTCTGAGACCTTGTAAGCTTCAGTCCTGTCCTCCTTCAGCCTCCTCCCCAAACGGAGGAGTCCCAGCTCCTTTAGTCCCTCGTAGCAAGGCTCCATCGCTTAAGTTGTCCCTCTCTGTATCTTTTCAAACTCCACTGTGTCTTTCTGGAGAAGTGCAGACCACACCACCACAGAGTATTCAAAGCGTGGATGTGTCTAGGTTTTATAGACCAGTTCCCAACACCCTTCCTGGTGATGTCCAGCATTTTACTACCTTGCTTTCTCTGCTGCTACACGTTGCACTGAAGATTTCAGAGAGCCGTCAACCATGACTCCAAGCTCTTCCTTCAGTTGTGGTCAGTTGCAAGTTTGGCATTGTGTAGGCATGCTTCAGATGATTTTTTTCCCTAGATAACTATATGGTAAAACATGTACCTTGAAGCTTGCTTGCCAGCTTTTTTCTGGGCTCTAGCATGCACAGTACTGCTGTGCTTCATGTGCTGGGCTGCAGGCACATCCCTGGGCACAGACTGGCATCTTGGTGGTCCTGTCCTGCTCAGGATTACCCTGACAGAGACTTTACATGTTTTTCAGCCAAGGATTTTGGGCTGTTCCTCTTGCATGAAGACCCAAAGAAAGGGATCTGGCTGGAGACTGGGAAGGCTCTGGACTACCACCTTTGGAAGAAGGGACAGGCAACTCAGGAGGAGTACAGAGATCTCGTTAGGTTATACAGAGAGAAAATTAGGAAGGCAAAAGCCCAGCTGGAGCTCAACTTGGCCACTGACATAAAGGACAACAAAAAAAAGTTTTTATAAATACATCAACAAAAAGAGAGCCAGGGAGAATCTCCATCCCTTACTGGATGCGGGGGGGAAAGTTGCAACCAAGGACGAGGAGAAGGCTGAGATACTTAATGCCTTCTTTGCCTCTGTCTTCAGTAGTCAGACCAGCTATCCCCAGGGTGTTCAGCCTCCGGAGCTGGAAGATAAGGATGGAGAGCAGAACAACCCACCCATAATCCAGGAGGAAGTAGTCAATGATCTGCTTCTGCACCTGGACGCACATACGTCTATGGGGCCGGATGGGACTCACCCAAGAGTACTCAGGGAGCTGGCGGGAGAGCTCACCAAGCCTCTCTCCATCATTTATCAACAATCCTGGTCAACAGGGGAGGTACCAGATGACTGGAGGGTGGCTAATGTGACGCCCATCTACAAGAAGGGTCGGAAGGAGGATCCGGGGAACTACAGGCCTGTCAGCCTGACCTCGGTACCAGGAAAGATCATGGAGAGGATCATCTTGAGCGAGCTCTCACGGCAAGTGCAGGGCAGCCAAGGGATCAGGGCCAGCCAGCGTGGGTTTAGGAAAGGGAGGTCCTGCTTAACCAACCTGATCTCCTTCTATGACCATGTGACCCACCCTCTGGATGCGGGGAAGGCTGTGAACATTGTCTATCTGGACTTTGGTAAGGCCTTTGGCACCGTCCCCCACAGCGTTCTCCTGGAGAAGCTGGCGAATCATGGCATAGACAAGTGTACTCTTCGCTGGGTTAAAAACTGGCTGGATGGCCGTGCCCAGAGAGTTGTGATTAATGGGGTGAAATCCTCTTGGCAGCCGGTCACCAGTGGGGTCCCTCAGGGCTCAGTTTTGGGGCCAGTTTTGTTTAATATCTTTATCGATGATCTGGATGAGGGGATTGAGTGCACCCTCAGTAAGTTCGCAGACGACACCAAACTAGGTGGGAGTGTCCACCTGCTTGAGGGTAGGAAGGCTCTACAGAGGGACCTGGACAGGCTGGATCGATGGGCCAAGGCCAGTGGTATGAGGTTTAATGAGGCCAAGTGCCGGGTCCTGCATTTCGGTCACAACCACCCCAAGCAACGCTACAGGCTTGGGGAAGAGCGGCTAGAAAGCTGCCCGGCAGAAAAGGACCTGGGGGTGCTGGTGGACGGCCAGCTTAACGTGAGCCAGCAGTGTGCCCAGGTGGCCAAGAAGGCCAACAGCATTCTGGCTTGTATCAGGAGTAGCGTGGCCAGCAGGAGCAGGGAAGTGATGGTGCCTCTGTACTCGGCACTGGTGAGGCCTCACCTCGAGTGCTGTGTTCAGTTCTGGGCCCCTCTGTACAAGAGGGACACTGAAGTGCTGGAGCGGGTCCAGAGGAGAGCTACCGAGCTGGGGAGGGGTCTGGAGACCAAGCCATATGAGGAGAGGCTGAGGGAACTGGGCATGTTTAGTCTGGAGAAGAGGAGGCTGAGGGGAGACCTCATTGCCCTCTACAGCTACCTGAAAGGAGGGTGTAGAGAGGTGGGTGTTGGCCTCTTCTCCCAGGTGAATAATGACAGGACCAGAGGAGATGGTCTGAAGCTGCGGCAGGGGAGGCTTAGATTAGATATTAGGAAGAATGACTTTCCTGAAAGAGTGGTCAGGCACTGGAACAGCCTGCCCAGGGAGGTGCTTGAGTCACCATCCCTAGAGGTATTTAAGAAACGTCTAGATTTGGCACTTCAGGGCATGCTCTAGTAACAGAGATTGTAGGGGTTTTTTTTGTTTGTGTATGGTTGGACTCGATGATCTCAAAGGTCCTTTCCAACCATGAAGATTCTATGACTTGCAGCACAGCGTGTCTGGAGGAAGAGCTGCCAGTCCTTCAGCAGCAGCACTCCCAGAGAGCCTGGTTCTGGGTCCATGGGCATCCCTTGCCCTGGTATTTCTCCCTGTTTCAGGTCAACCATCTTGCAGCATCAGTTTAACTGTGTAGGCAAGGCAGAGCTGGGCTCGGTGGCCCTGCCAGCCATCATGTGGACAGGGGCTGGAGGGCCAGAAAACTTCCAGGTGGGCATGATGCCACAGGCTCAACTGCAAATCACCAGTGGCCAGATGCACCAAAGGCACATGCCTCCCCTGGTAAGCTCTCCCTGTGCCCACTGTAGGGCAGATTCCAAGAGGTGCCTGTCAGGCTCATGTAGACCCGTCCATTTGGGTGTTTGCTTGCCATGAAGAGCAGGGAGCCCTTGTACCTTACTGTCCTGGCTGAGCTGGCATCCTCCTGCAAACTTGAGCTCCACCCTGGCGTTTTTCCCTGGCTGGCAGCCACAGCATCTCCTTCAGGTTGTGCCACCCCAAGCTGCTGTGCCCAGCCAGCCCCACCAGTGCCATGGTTTGCAGCAGAGACCTGTGCCTGTTTTTGGTCTGTCCGTGTGTGTTTCCCCTCTCCTCCGCATCCTTCTCTGCAGCCAAAGAAGCATTTAAAAAGGTCCCTCTGCATCTGCTCCCTAAGAGCTGCCTAACTGCGGGACTCACTCATATCCACCCTAGGGCATTTCCCAGGGGGAGGTGCAGAGGGGAGTGCATCCATCACTTTTGCAGAGGTGCTTGCCTAGAGTGCTGTCATCAACAGCATGTTACACCACGTTGGGGGGGGGTGTGCATGAGCCTGGACACGGAGCCCCTGGCATACCTCAATCTGTCCCTGTGTTGCAGACTTCAGCCCAGCAAGCCCTGACCGGCACTATCAACTCCAGCATGCAGGCTGTGCATGCAGCCCAGGCCATGCTGGACAACTTCGAGACCTTGCCACCCCTCGGGCAGGATGCTGTGAGTGCCGAGTGAAGAGGAGGTGCTGGGGGAAACCTTGCTGGAGGTTGCTGGCCTGGGAAGATCTGCTGCCCACAAAGAGGTGGGGTTGTATCCAGCTCTGAGGGCAGAAGCGGAGGGGTGCACATGGTCACATCACTTGGTCAGAATGGGCTGGGGAGTTTTGGGTGGCGACAGCTCTTCCTTCCCTCTTTCTTGTCTCCTCTCTCCTGCATCATTCTGTGTGAGCATGGGTGCAGCTCCCCACCCATCAACTCCTGATCTTGTTCTCCCAATTTCAGGCATCCAAAGCTTGGCGCATAAACAAGATGGATGAGTCGAAGCATGAGATCCACTCCCAAGTGGATGCTATCACTGCTGGCACAGCCTCGGTGGTCAACCTCACTGCAGGTACATGGAGAGTTGGAGAAGAGGGATGCCCGTGTCTCTGGAGAAGGCTTGATCTTTGTTGTCTGGCTGAAGGTCACATCTCCTGCCCTCCATCAGAGACTGGAGGAGCCAGCCTGCCCTAGCTAGAGCTAAATCAGCCCTGACTGCTGCTAATGTGCTTGTAGAGCTGGCCATGCCCCCACAACTCACCCTGCCTTTACATCCCCCAACATCCCTGCCTGTGCCCAGCCCAGTCCTTCCTCCCAGTCCTTGGCTGACCTGCCATCCTCTGAACCAGGAGCGTGTTGTCCAGCCCCTCCTATAGCTCCAGGCACAGTGCTGCTCTTCTTCCTCAGGCTCTCCTGCACAAATTCAGCCAATGCAATCATCTTTCAGGCTTAGGAGCCAGGGCATCTCTCACCCTGCTCCTGGGAAGGAGGACCACATCGATGACAGGTGCAGGGATGCTCTTGGAGGATCACTGAAGCACATCCCATCCTGACTTGTCTCCTCCCTGTGCAGGGGATACAGCGGACACAGACTGCACCACCGTGGGCTGTGCTGTCACCACCATTTCTTCCAACCTGACAGATATGTCCAAGGGTGTGAAGCTGCTGGCCATGCTGATGGAGGGCAAGGGAGGGAATGGGTGGCAGCTTCTGCAGGCAGCCAAGAACCTGACGAGCACTGTCTTGGATCTGCTGAAAATGGTGCAGCCTGCCAGTGCTGAGGTGGGGGGCAGGAGGGGCCGTGGGGCCAAGAGGTGGGTGGAAGCCAAGGAGAACCATCAGGAGAGTTTTTAGGGCTTGCTCATGAGCCTAGTGTTGCTTTTGCCTTGTTCCTTGCAGCCTCTCCAGAATCTCCTGCAGGCTGTTGGCCTTGTGGGCCAAACCAGCAGGGAGCTGCTGCAGCAGATTGGGAAGAGTGACACTGACCCTTGGTTGCAGGTGAGTGCACCCAGTGGCACCTAGGGACTTCTGCTCCCTAAAACCATCGGCCTTTGCACAGGACCGGCAGGAGGGCTCCAGGCCAAAGCTTGGCCCAGTGCGTGGTGGTGACTTTACTGAGGGAAGGGACAGGCCATTGCCCATCTCTGGCCCTAGAGCCGCTGTGATATAACGCCTCTTATCTTGTGGATTCCCATGTAGATCCCAGAAAGCCAGTGTGCTTGGATCCTGCCTGCCTCTGACCCAAAGATGGTAAAAGGGGACTGTAGGCATGGCTTGGTGGTCCCTGCCCTCTCTGATGTGAGGAGTGCTCCTCTGGGGACGATCAGCTGAACTCTTTGGAGAAGGGCTCTTGTCAAAAAATCTGCTTTTCTGGTGGTCAGCTCTTAGAAGTCCATGCACTCAGGTCACTGTTCAGGCGAGTGCTGCCCCAGTAATCCTCCCTTGCATCCACCTTGATTCCTGCCTGCTGCCCCCTGCCCATGGTTGGGAGCTGCCTGCCCCCATTGCATCTGGGTGGCTGGAGCCTCGTGGGATGTTTTGGGGTGGTTTTGTGATTTTTTTGTTGTGGTTTTTGTTGGTTTTTTTTCTTCCTGAGCTGGCTTCCAGCTGGCCTATTTTCTCATAATTGCTGCTTCCAGCACAAGAGAGGTAGCACACCATGCTGGGGAGGGGGATCCAGCCATAGTATAGACCAAAACAGACTCCAGAAAGGAGGAGTTTCCATTCACCACAGCCACACGGCCTCAACATGAGTGGAAAAGTCTGGACAGAGAACCAAGGGGAGCAGAAAAGCCAGCACCAGGGCAGGGGGCCGTGCACAGCCAGGCAGCAGTGTCAGGACAGGGCAGCCCCAAAGGGCAAATTTAGGACCTGGAAGACAATTTGCACGTGTGGAGTGCTCTGCACTGCAGCTGCCAGACCCGAGTGTATCTACTTCCCTCCCTGGGCTCCTCTGGCTGGGTGGCCACTTCTTTGCCACAGTCGGATGCTGCAGTCTGGGGAGTCTGGAGCTGGGTGCGTGTGCTCTCCAGCCTCTCCTCCTGCCTGGAAGGGTCTTGGCTTGCAGGAGGTGAGGGGATGCTGTGACATTTTTGGCTTGGTGGCTGGAAGCTTAGCTGCCGCAGGGTGCAGGGCCACTCACTGCAGATCTGGGTCTGGTGCCCAGTGGGGAAGCAGTTTGCCATGTGCTGGTTGCTACCTGTTGCGTGCTGACAGGGTGGCCCCATGCCTTCCCTGTCGCCCCTGGGGGAGAGGAGGCTGGTTTCTGTGTCATACTCTTCCTTTAGCCTCGGGAATGACAGCAGAGATGTAGCCTGTTGCTAAAGAGAGAGAAAATAGCTGTCATGCCTGCAGTACAGGTGACCAGTGTGGGCAGCAGCTCCTGCTTGCCTCTTGCTGGTGGGGTGAGCACTAGATGCTGTCCACAGTGTAGCTGTGCCCATGGCTGGCTTGTGCCTGCTGTTTGGCCAGAGTCCAGTGCAGGGTGCGAAGCTGGGCAGTGCTGGTGGTGCCTCAGAGCAGGTTGTCACTGTGGTACAGTCAGGGACTCAGTGCGGGTTGTTGCCTGGGGAGCAGGCAGTGAACAAGTCATTGGTGTTGCCCAAGCTGCTCTGGGTGGTGGTCATGGCAGCATCCTGGTGCAAGGAGGTGCCGTGACGCAGGCTGTGGCTCAAAACCAGGTTACAACCTCACCACCAGCTGTTGCATGCAGTAGGGATGGGTGTTCGGTGCTGGGCTGGGCTGGATGAAAGTCCCCCTTTCCCCCACTGCTGGTGCTTCCACTGCTGCTCCTGCACTGATTCTCTCAGTCCCATCCCCCCCGCGAGGACATGCTCACTCATGCAGCTGGCGAAAGCGGTGGCCAGTGCCATCACTGCGCTGGTGCTCAAAGCCAAGAATGTGGCTCAGAAAATGGAAGACACAGCACTGCAGACTAAGGTGATCATTCCTGACACCCATTCAGAAGCATGGGCTGCCTCAGGCATTTGCCACCCCCAAATGCTGAATATCCTCTTTGGAGGATCAGAAGTTGGGGACAGTTGTCCCTGCATGGCTCCTACAAGGAGCACACCGTGCTCGCTGCCCAGCCTTTCCTCTTCCCCTCCAGGTAATGGCTTTCACAATCAGCTTCCCGGTCTGCCAGGAGCAGCTGATTGAGGCTAGCAAGTTGGTGGCCAAGTTGGCTGAGGGCTGTGTGGAGGCCTCCAAGGCAGCCACCAGCAATGACCAGCAATGACCAGCTCCTGAAGCGGGGGGGGGGGGGCAGCCACAGCCGTCACCCAGGCCCTGAACAACTTGCTGCAGCATATCAAGCAGCACACCACGGGCGGGCAGCCCATCAGGTGCTACGACTAGGCTACCAACACCATCCTCAACATCACCGAGAACATATTCAGCTCCATGGGTGACGTGGGTGAGAGTGGCTGATGGCACCCGGGGTAGAGCATGA
Organism: Fratercula arctica; assembly: GCA_947846985.1. Classification (NCBI taxonomy): domain Eukaryota; kingdom Metazoa; phylum Chordata; class Aves; order Charadriiformes; family Alcidae; genus Fratercula; species Fratercula arctica. Next base: position 1,753,108 of record CANTUZ010000025.1, read on the forward strand.
TGAGTGGGGAGGTATTGAGAAGCCTGCAGGACTTGCTAATGGGCCACCCTTCCTTTCTTTCCCAGGGGAAATGGTGCGTCAGGCTCGTATTCTGGCCTAGGCCACCTCTGACCTTGTCAACTCCATCACAGCTGATGCAGAGGGAGAGATGGACCTGGAGAACTCACGCAAGCTGCTGAGCGCAGCCAAGATCCTGGTCGATGCCACTGCCAAGATGGTGGAGGCTGTGAAGGTTCGTGGCATGCAGGAGGATGAGTGCTGGCTCTGGTCCCCATCTGATGCGATTGGCTTGGTGCTGTGGAGGGGATGAGTAACCTCTGAGTCAGGGAGCAGTTCTTGGAGTAAGGTCCTGCACCAAGCCAAGGACCTGTGTAATGGAGTGGGGCTCCTCCTGAAGCTGTGGGTGGTAGCAGAGGAGCTGTTAGCTCTCCTGATGCTGAGCTCTCTGGGAGAGGCTTCGAGCATATCCCCAGCACTGTAAGCAGCCAGGCTGCCTGGGAGGTGTTCCCCGGCATCAGGTAGGAGCACAGACACTGCTGTCAGGAGAACAAGGGACCTGGTGGCCCCTACAAGATGTGATGGGTCGTGGCAGTCTGGTGAAGTTCCCACTGACTGGAAAAGGGGAAACATAACCCCCATTTTCAAAAAGGGAAAAAAGGAAGACCCAGGGAACTACAGGCCAGTCAGTCCCACCTCTGTGCCTGGCAAGATCATGGAGCAGATCCTCCTGGAATCTCTGCTAAGGCACATGGAAAATAAGGAGGTGATTGGTGACAGCCAACATGGCTTCACCAAGGGCAAGTCATGTCTAACAAATTTGGTGGCCTTCTGTGATGTTGCCACAGCATTGGTAGATAAGGGGAGAGCAACCGACGTCATCTACCTGGACTTATGCAAAGCATTTGCCACTGTCTCACACAACATCCTGGTCTCTAAATTGGAAAAGCATGGATTTGATGGATGGACCACTCGGTGGATAAGGAACTCCCCAAGCTGTGCTGGCACCAGTTGCAGGGTTGCATCTCCCCCCAAGCCCTCAGCCACCCTCCATATGGCACTGTCTTCTGTCCTCCTGCCCTGGATGCTGTCAGCCTCCTTGGGTCCCCCAGTACTGGTGGCTGATCACAACACACCATCCCTTCACATGCTAGGATGCCAGCTCACTGCAGTTACCGCAGTCCAGTGTGGGGGTCCGTGGCTCCCAGGGCAGCGAGGCTGGGCCAAGAGGCAGAGAAAGTAGCACCATAGTGATCAGCCCCGGCCCAGAGCTGGGCAGCACTTTGCAAAGCTACTTCCTCCACCCTGCAGCGAAGAGGAGGCACAGGTTTCCCCCACCAGGAGACAGCACATCTTCTGTGGCAGGAGAAGTGATGGGTTTCTTTGGGCTCAGGTCTCTGGCAGTCCAAGGTAGCATCCTTCCTGGGCAAGCTAACTGGGACTCTGCTCACAGCAGGGCCAGCAAAGCCAAGTCCCCCAAAACTGAGCTGTTCTCTAGGGGCTCCTAAAGGGGTGGTGGAGTGAGCCAGCCCCAGCCACACCAGTCAGCTGGCTGCTGCAGCCAGACCCCAGTGCCTGCTCCACTGGGACTGGCCAGGGTCCACCAGTCCAGGAGAAAAGATATTGAAGAGAAGGTGATGGCTGCTCTTGCCGCCAGGACAGAGGGGAGGGCAGGGGCGGCTGGGGACAGGAACATCCCATGGGGCCTCAGGATTCCAGCTGAGGGCTGGGTCCGTTCCGTAGACCTGTGGGAAGCAAGAGGGGAGGGGGGGGCAGTTTTCACCAGACTCCTTACCCCATCCACTTCCCCCAGGAGAGGCAATAACCTGACCATGGCCCCAAACCCCATCTCCTCTAGTCTGTCAACCAAGGGGATGATGCCATTGCTCCAGCCCCTGGGGCACCCTCTCCCCGCCCCAGCACTGGTCCAGGTCCACAGAGGAACTTGCAGGGTCCCCTGTCCCCATTACGGAGCAGGACTTACAGAGCAGGAAGCGCCGCAGGTTCTGGGCAGAGCCCCCTGAGAGCAGGTAAGCCCAAGTGGCGGCTGTGGCCATCAGCAGGTAGGAGGGCACCAGGCTGCCCATGTACAGGGGGTTGCAAAATGTCTGGGGAGAGAGGTGGGAGAGGGAAGGGGTGAGCAGGCAGGAGAGGACAGGGCCAGGACAGGTGGAAGTGTCACCACCTCAATGAGCAGAATGGGACAGGAGACACCAGCTTTGGCATTCAGTTTGCAAAGGGCCTGTCCCATGCAGGGACGGCTGCAAATCCCAAAAGCCAACTGCTTCGCTAGTGCCGAAGGCTGTTGCACCCCTACCACAGAGACCAGCACACACCACAGCCATCCCCAAATATAGGTCCCAGCGCAGAGCTCCACTCCTGGCTACTCACCGACCCTGAAACAGCAAGGTGCATGATGATGACAGCTGTGATCTCCCACCAGCGCCGGTGCTCACAGCCATGGAAAAAGAGGATCCCCCAGAAGGTGTGAAGGAAAATCAGCACCATGGTCATAAAGGCTGCAGGAAGCAGCAGAGGAGTATCACTGGGGAGCCACCTGCCCTGGCCCAGCCCACAGGCTCAGGGAAGGATGGAGAGGAGTCAGGGAAGGGGAGTAGGGGCACTGCTGGGTCAGACTGGGAAGCATTGGGAGGGATGGGGGAGAGGAGCAGGGAGGGTCGCAGGACAGAGAGAAGGGTTTGGCACAGAGAGATGTGACAAGGGACCACAAACATCTCAGAAGGGTATGGGGAGTGGCAGTAGGGTGCAGCACGGAAGGGAGAGCACAGGATGCTGAGCTCCAGGCCCCAGGTCTGCCACCTCTGTGGTGGGGCAGAGATGTGGGCAAAGGGTGCCAGTCGCTCACCTGAGGTCAGGAAGTAGAGCTGTGAATCTCCGTGGATGCCCACAGTGCCAGGCCCTAACGCGTCTGCCAGGAGATTGATCATGGAGAAGGCGCCACTCATGAGCCCAAAGCCCATGCCAGCCACTGCCGGGACAGAGATGCCGTCAAGTCCTGAGCTACCCAGGGCCACCCCAGGCACCTCCCAGCCCCACGGGGGACCCAGGCAGCTTCAAGGTGAGAAACCTCCCTTTCCCCCCGGCATCATCCCCAGCCCTGCCTGGCTACTCTGCACAGCACTCACCGTACGCCATCTGCTGGATGGAAATGGGGGAGCAGCTGTCCTCGCTGAGGGCCACCAGCCCCTCGATGGCCTTCCTGCGGAGGGGAGAGCACGCTGGAGGCCAACACAGCTTGGCTACCTCCCGGGGCACGGTGCAGCACCAGGACAGAGTAGGTGGGAGCCAGGGTCTCACTCTGTACCATCCTACCATCCTGGTAACCTCCCCATCACTGAACTGCAACACCTGCTGTGGAGAGCATCTGTGGGACCACCCTGAACCACTGGACAAACCACATGTGAAAACTACACAAAGCCACATCATAGAAAGGTTTCCACAGAGGGACGCGAGCGCAAGCCAGCCCTGCAGAGCAGGGGTGGAGTGAGTGGGATGTCGGATGCAAAGCAAGCAGCACAGAAAACAGCCCCAGCACCGGCATGGGAGGCACATGCCAGGAGGGTATACCTAATCTTGGCAGTTATACTCTTAGAAGATGTTGGGGAAAAAATGGAGAGGGTACAGGGAAGAGCTCAAAGAGCTAGAAAACTTTTTTGGGGGGAGAAACTGAGAGAGCTGGGCTTCATAAGTTTTATCAGCTAGAGGTGTGTCAGGTGAGGAGGATGCCAGATGGCTCCGCAGCCCCGGGAGGACAGCAGTGTTTGCAGCCGGAGATCCGCAGGGCAATGAAACGCAGTGGTTTGTGTTAGAGGCCGCTCCGTGGAGCTCTGCTACCCTCTGCCTGCACCATGCCACAGGGAACAGTGCGAGCCTGTGTACCTGCCCGCCCCCCAGCCTTCCCCAAGCCCCTTGCCCCACACCAGCCCCTAGCCAGCTAGGAAAGTGGGTACCGCTGAGGGAGCAACGAGGGATGCTAACTCCAGCATCGCCTCCCCTTGTCTGCCTGCCCGGCCCAGCACAGCATCTGTCCGTCCATCCAAAAGCAGTACAGGGTGCAGCACGTGCTCACCCAGCAGGTGGCACAAGCCCCCACACTCTGGGCCAGTGGTGTCAGGGAGGCCAGGAGCTACTGAGGCTGTGCCTAGACTTTGCCCCAGGGCTGGCCAGGGCACTGAGCACAGGGCCGGCAATGATGCGCCACCCTGCAGAGCACCAAAACCACTTTCAGGCTGTCCCCAACCACACAAAGCCGCCCCTAAGAAAGGAACAAGACTTTCCAGGAGACGAAGGCAGATCCCTAACCCTTCCCCATCCCCCATGCAGCAAAGCGGGCGTTTCCTGGTACCTGGCATACCCCCAGCTTCCATCTGAGCTGCGGGAACACTGCTGGCACTAGTCACCAGATGGCGGGGCAGAGAGGATGTTACACATCCTGCAGCAGCCCAAACCCACAGCCTACCTGTCCCAAATTCAGAGACACTACCAGCCACCTCAGCCCTGGGTCCTCCAGACCTTAGGGCTACTCTGCTCTGCCACCTGAGACCCACTCGAGGTCAACGTACTGACACAGGTACCACTCTCATGCTCCCAGCGAGGATGGAGGCAGCTTAGTGTCATGCTCTGCATCCCCCCCTACCCAGGAGCTCCCAGCTGAAATCCAGACCCACCATAGCTGGGAGGACAGAAGGACCATCCGGCAGTGCTGGAGCAGGGTGGGAGATGCCCTTACCTGAGGAGCTTGTAGTAGAGGAAGCGGAAGGCCTCCTGCAGCAGCACAGAGAACATTATCCCAAATATCAAGAGCCCCTTCTGCAACGGCTCATCCTGGGGGTCGCTGGCTTTAACAGCAATAAACCAGATGAGGGAGGAGAGCAGCAGTGACACCAGCCAGAAGAAAGCCCTGCAAGAGAGAGAGCACCTGCTGGCACCAGTGCTGTGCCAGGACTGGTGCTGGTACCAGTGCCATGCCCGTGCCCATCAGCACTACACCCGCACCCCTCTGTGTTGGTACTGGCACTGGCAGCAGTGCCCCAGCCTTACCCTACTAGGTAGGAAAAACCTAGGTAGGAACCTAGTAGCCTTACCCTACTAGGTAGGAAAAAACCCACTCTCCTACCAGTACCAGTGCTGTTCTGGCACCAGTGCCGGACAGGTGGTGCCTGTACTGGTGCCGCTGCTGTGCCTGCACTCCTCCTCTGCTGGTAACTAGAACTGGCACCAGTGCCCCTGCCAAGCCCACACCAGTACCAGGCTCATATCCATTTCAGTACCAGTACCATACCCTACTGGTCCCCACAGTGGTACTGGTACCACTGCCCCTGCTATGCGCATGTCAGTACCACTATTGACCCTGTACTGGTACTGGTACCAGTGCTCTACTGACCCCATGCCGTTACCAATACCAGCGTCCCTCTCCACCATGCCCATGCCATGTGATGACCACAATGGTACCGGTACTGGAGCCCTTGTTGTGAAATGAATGGCGCCAGTATGAGTACTGGTACTGGTGCCCCTGTCATGCCCACAACAGTACCAGTACGAGTGTTGGTGCCCCTGTTGTGCCTGCAATGGTACCAGTACAAGTATGGATATTGGTACCCCTGTCACATTCGCAAGGGTAGGAGCACCAGCGCTGGTACTCCTGTCATGCTCACAACCACACCAGTATGAGTACCAGTGTCCCTGTTGTGCCCACGATGGTACCAGTAGGAGAACCAGTACTGGTGCCCTGTCATGCAAGCAACGGCACCAGTACAAGTCCTGGTACTGGTGCCCCTGTCGTGCCCACAACAGCGCCAGTACGAGTACTGTTACCGGTGCCCTTGTCGTACCCACAACAGCACCAGCACTAGTCCCCCCGTTGTGCCTCTGCCAGTACCAGCCATGTTCCTGTCACGCCCATGCTGGTATTAGCACCAATACTGGTGCTGTACCAGTACCGATACCGGTACCAGTGCCCCCTCCACACCCACACCAGTACCCATGGTGGCACAAGTGCCCCTCCCGCAAGGGTACCGGTGCGGGACTGACCCAGCGATAAGGATGATGATGCGGAGCGGGTCTCGGGCGACGGTGAAGAGAAAGAGGCCGAGCGCCGGCCCGAAGGCGATGAAGGTGCACCCGAAGAAGATGGCGAGCGTCATGGCGACCACGACCGGGACCCGGTAGCCCCTCCCCCCCGCGCCCCCTCTCTCCCTCCCCCGCCCTTCCGGGGCCGCATGACGTCACACACCGACTGCGCGCGCCGCCGCCGGCGGAAGGGCCGCGCTGGGCGGGAGCGGGATCTGAGCCGGAGTGGGGCGGGGCTAGGGCCTGTTATGGGAGGGCACAGCCTGCACCCGGGAATTCGGGTCACCGGGAGGGGGGGAACTGGGTCTGTCATTGGGGGGGGCACAGCCTGAACCCCGGGGCTTAGGCCTGTCATGGGGGGGCACGACCTGCATTGGGAAGCTCAGGCTTGTCACAGGGATGGGACCTGGTCCTGTCATGGGGGGGCACGACCTGCATTGGGAAGCTCAGGCTTGTCACAGGGATGGGACCTGGTCCTGTCATGGGGGGGCACGACCTGCATTGGGAAGCTCAGGCTTGTCACAGGGATGGGACCTGGTCCTGTCATGGGGAGGCATGGCCTGCCCTGGGGGGCTCAGGCCTGTCACGGGAGTGGGGGGATGGGACACCTGGGCCTGTCACAGAGGATATTGCCTGCATCGGGGGAACCTGATCCTGTGATGGGGGAGCAGGGCCTGCACCAGTTAGGGACCTGATCCTGTCACTGGGGGGCATGGCCTGCACTGGGGGTGGGGACTTGGTCCTGTCACCAGGGGGCACAGCCTGTACCAGGGGGCTCAGGTCTGTCCCGGGGGAGGGGGGGGCGCAAGGCCCTGGAGGGGACATGGCCTGCACCCACGGGAGCTTGGCCTTGTCACTGGTGCCCTTGCAGGGGCTACCCAGTGAGGGGGGCCCTGCACTGGCCCCTAGGACCTGGGATAGCCAGGGGTGCCTAAGGCTTGGGCAAGGTGTGCTGGCTGTCCCCGAGGGTCCCTAGCTGCCTTTCACCCCACCACAGGCCTGCCTCGGTGCAGGGGACCTCTGGCACTGCCCCCAGGCCCCCTGCAGCCCCTGAGCATGCAGGGCAGGGGCCATGTGCCCCCCTCCCCCCACACTGCTCCTCCCACAGTGCCCACTTCGCACTCACAGCTCAGGCAGCTCAGCCCCGATGTGGGGTATGATACTGAGTGCTACATATGGAGCGTATGTAACTCATACAGACATGAGACAGTGCTGTGTGGTTATAACTGTCTGCATTTTCCTCCAGCTGTATTGTCCTCTGGTGGGATTGATAAATCGGTAATATTGATTATATTGACAGCTTCATGTGGCGCTTGGCTTTATGTGGCCTGACCAGCTCCAAAATCACCCAGAGCCCTGCAAAACCCACACAGCTTGGCACAATGTCTCTTCCTGCCCTCACCCAGATGTCTGGGGCTGTAAATGGGGGGGTAATCACACCCAAAGGAAGGTCTGGGGGGTGGGCAGTGGTTTGTGTCCATCTCTGCATGGCTCAACATGTCTCATCAAAATGTGTCTGTGATGCTCTTTGTGTGGGCCTTCCCCTCCAGCGTGTTGTTCAAGGATATTGAACAGGAAGGATTCAGAGATGAGATGAGGCACCAGAGCGATGAGAAAACTGGAGAAGAGAGCGGAGCTGAGAGGCTGCCAGAGTTTAATGTGGTGGTTTATCAAAGGGGTGGCAGCCCACATCGGGGCTGAAAGCACTTCGGGGAGATTTTTCAGCCTGTCAGGCCAAGATAAACAAATCCAAAGGTTGTAACTCAAAGGGAGAGGTGCAAGGGGAGGGAGGGAGGAGAGGACAGGCCCTGTGGTCCTCAGAGTGGGTCTGAGTGGGGAGACGTGCCTCCAGGTCGAGCTCCCCTGCTGCCAGGCCTCCCAGAGCTTCCCCCAGACTGCATCTTTCTGCAGGATCCTGGGGGAAAGCAGATGGGTGGGAGGATGGAGAAAATGCAAAGCTTTGCTCAACCGTGAAAGATAGCCTCACATGTGGAGATAGAGAGTAGCGTAGGGAATCTGTTTGGCCTTGATGAGACAAAGCTGTACCCGTGAGAGGCGCCTTGAGAGAAAAGTTAAGCAAGCGCCAGGAGATATCAGCAAGGAAAGGAACGTGAAAAGCAAAGCTGCTGCTCCGCGTGAACAGAGACGACCAGTTAGAAGACACTGAGAAGCGCGTGGCAATCGACCTTCAACCTATCAGCAGGATGCTGCCTGCGCGTGGACAGCTCGTGAAAATAGCATGCAGCCAATCAGTAGGAGTTAGAGCGCATGAACAGAAAGCGTAATACTATAAATGTAACACTTAGGCTGAATAAAGTTGGAATTGACTTGCATCATATTGGTGCGTTCATCTTTCCCTGTGCCCGCACGACTGAGAGTCAGTTTGGACCTGGCACTCACATCTTTGGGGCAGAGCATCACCTGGGAATAGCAGCCAGGATCTCCCTGACAAACCACAGAAAGTTCAGAGGGAATAAAAGGCCCTTGCAGCACAGTGTAAATGGTTAAGTTAAATGGACTGGTCCAAACCAGGAGGCTGGGCAGCTAACAGGGAAAAACACTGTATGTGAAAGGGCTCTTTGTCCTAGCAGGAAGGCAAGGGTGCACAGAGGCTGGACAAAGGGGACCCATCCTGATAGGAGGTGCAGGGCAGGCTTGTTTGAAGTGTAGGGCCACTGCTCGCTGGGACAGGCTCCCACAGAAAAGGTGGTTTTGCACTCTTGTCCCTTTTGCAGCCAGACAAACCCCTGCCTGGAAGGTGCTTTGACCAAACAACAGAATGGCTTAGCTGATGTACTGTGGAAAGGAAGGAGGACCCAAGGACCCCCAGCCCTTGCGCAGGGCCAGCTCAAAGAAGGAAGTTTACAGTAAGTGGAAGAAGGGACTGACCACTTGGGAAGATTACAAGAATGCTGCCAGAGCATGCAGGGATGAAACGAGGAAAGCCAAGGCCTCCTTGGAATTAAACCTGGCAAGGGATGTCAAGCTCAACAGGAAGGGCTTCTTCAAGTATATTGGAGGCAAAAGGAAAACTAGAGAAGTTGTGGGCCCACTGTTGAATGGGACAGGAGCCATGATGACAGAGGATGCGGAGAAGGCGGAGTTACTGAATGCCGCCTTTGCTTTGGTCTTTACTGCTCGGCCCAGCCCTCAGGAGGCCCAGGCTTTGGAGAAAGTAACAGGGAAAGTCTGGACGAAGGAAGACTTCCCCTTGGCTGAGGAGGATCAAGTGAGAGATCAGTTAAGTCAATTGGATATCCACAAGTCCATGGGTCCTGATGGGATGCACCCGAGAGTGCTGAGGGAGCTGGCAGAAGTCATTGCTGGGCCGCTCTCCATCATCTTTGAAAGGTCCTGGAGAACAGGCGAGGTGCCTGAGGACTGGAGGAAAGCCGGTGTCACTCCAGTCTTCAAAAAGGGCAAGAAGGAGGACCCGGGGAACTACAGGCCGGTCAGCCTCACCTCCATCCCTGGAAAGATGATGGAACAGCTCGTTCTGGGCCTCATCTCAAGGCACGTGGAGGAAAAGAAAGCTATCGGAAGTACTCAGCATGGATTCACCAAGGGGAAATCATGTCTGACTAATCTGATAGCCTTCTATGATGGAATGACTGGATGGAGAGATGAGGGGAGGGCAGTGGATGTTGTCTACCTTGACTTCAGCAAGGCATTCGACACGGTCTCCCCACAGCATCCTCATAGGGAAGCTTAGGAAGTGTGGGTTAGATGAATGGACAGTGGGGGGGATAGAAAACTGGCTGAAAGACAGAGCTCAGAGCTCAGAGGGTCGTGATTAGGGGCACAGAGTCTAGTTGGAGGTCAGTGACGAGTGCTGTTCCCCAGGGGTCAGTACTGGGTCCAGTCCTCTTCAATATATTCATCAATGACCTGGATGAGGGGATAGAGGGCACCCTCACTCAGTTTGCTGCTGACACAAAGCTGGGAGGGGTGGCTGACACAGCAGAAGGCTGTGCCGCCATACAGAGAGACCTGGACAGGCTGGAGAGTTGGGTGGAGAGAAGCCTTATGAAATTCAACAAGGGCAAGTGTAGGGTGCTGCACCTGGGGAGGAATAACCCCCTGCACCAGGACAGGTTGGGGGTGACCTGCTGGAGAGCAGCTCTGTGGAAAGAGACCTGGGAGTCCTGGTGGACAACAGGATGACCATGAGCCAGCCATGTGCCCTTGTGGCCAAGAAGGCCAATGGCATCCTGGGGTGCATCGAGAAGAGCGTGGCCAGCAGGTGGAGGGAGGTCATCCTCCCCCTCTACTCTGCCCTGGTGAGGCTGCATCTGGAGTCCTGTGTCCAGTTCTGGGCTCCCCGGTTCCAGAAGGACAGGGAACTGCTGGAGAGGGTGCAGCAAAGGGCTACCAAGATGCTGAGGGGACTGGAACACCTCTCTTATGAGGAAAGGCTGAGGGACTTGGGTCTTTTTAGTCTGGAAAAAAGACGACTGAGGGGGGATCTTATCAACACTTATAAATACTTAAAGGGTGGGCGTCAGGAGGATGGGGCCAGGCTCTTTTCAGTGGTGCCTGGGGACAGGACAAGAGGTAACAGGCACAAACTTGAACATAGGAAGTTCCACCTAAACACGAGGAGGACCTTCTTTACTTTGAGGGTGGCAGAGCCCTGGCCCAGGCTGCCCAGAGAGGTGGTGGAGTCTCCGTCTCTGGAGACATTCCAAACCCGCCTTGGACGCGTTCCTGTGCAACCTGCTCTGGGTGACCCTGCTCTGGCAGGGGGGTTGGACTAGATGATCTCCAGAGGTCCCTTCCAACCCCGACCATTCTGTGATCCTGTGATGGCCAGGACAGCTGTGCACCAGCCTTCCCCTCTGGCACGTCCCAGGGAGGGAAGCTGCAGCTCACAGCAAGTCCTGCACCCCAGGAGGACAACCAGAAAATGAATACCCCGTGTGAGGAGAACCCTTTTCCCTGTAGGAGAAGGTCTTGGAGCCACAAACCAGAGGTGTTGGGCCAGGGGGAGGGCAGGAGGCCAGCAGCACCTGGGTAGGAAAGAGATACAATCTCACAACCCTCCTTTTCTGAGCTGAGAGGTGCAGCAAATAAAGGAAAGCAGATAACAAAAGCTATCTCTGCTGGCCACTCACTGGGGCGATGGCCTGGCTCAGCAAGGGATCAGCATGAATTATGTTTTCTGGCAGCATGAGGCTGTGCTTTTAGACGGCTATTCAGCGGGTAATGTAGGACAACAGGGCTCGGTGCACATCACGGAGGGGCCTGAAGCAGAGGGCAGGACTAGATCATGACTTTGGGCATCTCCAGGAAATCCAGCCTTTTTTGGTGATGGTGATGAGACACATCCTGCCATTCTTCTTTCTGTGTTGGAGAAAACACAGCAAGCCAGGAGGAAACTTCCCAAATGCTTTGGAAATTGGTTGCCTACTGCATTAATATTTGCTCATTTATACAGCTGTCCCTCAGGCAGACGTTCAGTGACTGGTAATAGAAAATTCAACTAGTACATGGGGTAAGCAGCTAACCACAGACCTGGAGAAGACCCTGGTAAGTAATAGTGTGTGCATGGTCACATGCTTGTATGCATGCTCAGAGGGCATCATGAACATGAATCATGAAGCAGACTCCATGAAGAGATCAAAGACCTTGTGGCTTCCCCAAGTGCCAGGCAGGTAACATGCCGGCTGTGGAAAGGGACATGTCTGTGACATATCACTGTGCATTTGAAGAGGATGGTCAATTTGGACTGAGCTTGAGACTTGGAGGTTTTCTGTGCATCCCAAGGAGATGACGGAGATCTGGGAATGCAGCCCAAACCGTATCCATTATCATTCCCAGCCCCCCACAGCCATGGAAGACATCCTTATTCTGGCCATACCCACCCTGGACCCAAGACCCTGCAGAGCCTTCTTGTGTGAACTGGGCAGAAAGACACCCCCCCCCCCCATCTCCCAGTGCCTGTGCTGCCCGCAAGGACCAAGCACACCCATCCATATTGTCAAACTGTTATAATATTTGGACATGAAGACAGGACAGAGCTAGTCAGGCTGTACACAGACAAGACACCCCTGAGCCATGGTCTAAGGCTGCAGGGCTTCTCTTCTCAATGGGTGTGTGGATTTAGCCAAGATGCAGTTCAGCTGATGACATCCTGAGTGTGCCAGTGGGGTTTACGTGTGGGGTAGGGAAGAGGGACGGGGGCTCCCCAGGGCAGCTCAGAGGTTGTTCAGCTCCAACAAGGTCTGGTCCAGGACCTGGTGGATGCCCACATTCTCCTCTTTGGCACTGGCCAGACTCTCTGTGAACACAAGGGACACGTAGCCAGCCACACACGCAGACACAGCCCAAGCATACCCAGGTGCAGCCAGACCCACACACACCACACCAAGCACAGACACACACACAGACAGACATTTCAGTATGGCACCAGCCTCCAGCTGCACAGGGCATCCCTGTGGAGCAGAGTCCACGCAAGCAGCCCCACCACCAGCAGGGATGGGTCTAGCCACTCCAGGATCTGCTGGGGCAGCCAGGCCAGCTGGGCCAGTCACTCAGGGCAGGCAGTCCCCATTCTTCAGCATTTCCATCCTCCCATGGCACCCCGTTGCCCATGGCCAGGCCCTCTGCAGCATGGATACTGCTGATAGGTAACCCTCCCCAGCCAGCCACCAGCACAATCCTGTCTCCCTGCTCTGCCCACAGCACGTCTTGCCCTGGGACATCACCACCATGGCTGTGGGCTCGCACACAAACCCTTGGCCAGCAAAAGAGGCCAGTGCCTGCTGCATGACCCAGCGGTGCTCTGTGAAGAAGAGAGTGAGACAGCAGCCTGGGAAGGTGGGCAGAGAGGACAGCAGAGAGAGAAAGAGCAGAGCTAACAAGGCTGCAGGGATGAGCTCTTGAACTGCTGGGCAGCCTGCTGCCAAGGCAGCTTCCTCCAGCACTTACTTCCAAACAGCATCCTCCTTTCCTCTAGAGATGGGGATGAGACGAGAGCTCTGCCCACCCAGCCCCATCTCCCAGTGCTCCCAGCCAGGCTCTTCCTCATCCCCCACTCCAGGTTTGGGGCAACAGGTGCTGCCAGGTCCCCAGCTCCTGTCCCAACCATCCCAGCACCCTGCAGGGACCCCACTCCGAGGGGATCCTCCCTGCATAGTGAGGGGGAAGAGGCTGGCTGACGACTCCTGGGACAAGAGGATGAAGACAGTGATACAAGCCATTGCATCTCTCCCTGGCGGGGCCATACTGATGCCAGGGGACAGCCATCACTGCGTGGGCATCCCAGGACATCGCAAAAACCCTTGTTCATCTCCCTAGAAAAACTGATCAGCTCCAGAGGGTTCCCCGTCCCCCCCAAGCATGGTGGTTACCCCCGGGAGAATAAGCCAAGACTCCATGCACTGCCTAACTCCAGCAGGGAATGGGGAGGGGCTCCCAGCTCCGAGCCAGCCTCGCCGAAATGAATGGGGCCGGGGGCAGCCCGGGTGTGGGACGCTGGGCTGGGGCCGGGAGTTCTCTGCAGCTCAGTTGTTAAGTTCAGTAAGGATGACCCGCAGCTTGTTAGCGAGAATGCGATTTTTCTTGGTCTCCTGCTGGGAGCGCTCTAGAGAAAACGGAGACGTCAGTGCAGCAGAGGGAAGAGAGAGAGAAAGGCGAGTTAGTGAAAAGACTGTGTTCCCCAAAGCCCTCACTGGAAATCCTGCTGCTGCCCAGCCAGCAGTGGGGAACAAGCTGGGCTGGCAGGAAGAGGCAGCTGGTCCTGGGGCTGCGGGTCCATCAATTTGGGGACAGAGTTGTGAGGCAGGGTAGGATGCTGAGGAAGGAGGAGGAGGATGAGGATCAGGGATCCATTTAGGGCCAGGGATTGCTGTTGAAGGGTAGGGTCAGCCCCTTCGATGTGGGAGGGTGATGCAGGAGAGATGCCAGGGCTGAGACTGCTGCTTGTGGGCAATGTCTGGCAGTGGGAACAGGGAATGGACAGGACCAGGTCTAATCCTATTTCAGGACAAAAGAGTCATGGAGAAGGTGGCACAAGATGAGGAAAGCTGTGTCCGAGAGCCAGGGGGTGGTGGGGGTCATGCCCTGGGCACAAAGGTCATGCAGAGGCACAAAGGGCCCCATTCCACTCAGCCTGGCAGCGCGAGAGCTGCTCAGGGATCAACTGTGGCTGTCCCAGGGGTCCCGTGGCTATGAGCTGCCTGCAATCACCTCCTACCACCCAGCTGCTGGCACCCGCACAAGACAGGCAGAAGGTGAGGGACAGAGCAGCACGAAGAAAACAAAGAAATGGAGGAGAGAGAATGCTTTATTGAGACCAACTTAGTAACTCAGAAGGACAGAACAGAAAAGTCATGAAATGCAAACTGAAAAGTGATGTGCAAAGGACAGAAGGGAGGCAGGGGTGAGGGAGGAGTGGGGGTCTGGGGGCTGCCTGCCTAGGCACAGGCTGCCTGCACAGCCAGACCCCCCCTCTGTCCCCCAGGCCTAAGCCCTCCACTCTGTTTTGGCAGTGGAAGTGCTGCTTCCCCTGTGCAGGTCCCCCCGGCCCTAGGCTCAGCAAGCAGAACCAGGGGGCTTTGCTGGGGGGATGTGGGGGGCAGGTGTTCCCCCAGCACAAGAGCTGTGGGGTCCCTGGTGCTTGTGCTGCCAGGGAGCCGAGGAGGGAGCTACTGAAGCAAAGGGCTCCTGTGCACAGCTCTGTTCCTTGCCAGGCAATGGTAGAGCACGGACCTGCAACTGTGTAGGCACCATCCACTCAGCGTGTGGGAGTCCTGGGGGCTGCTCCCCTTCCCTGCCAAACACCCCTAAGCACCTACACCTTGTCTCCCCACAAAGAGGGGTATTGCGGGAACACCCTGATCCGGCTCCTGTCCCAAAGGCTGGGAAGGACAGAAGGGACAAAGCAGGCAGGGAGAGCGGTGGGATGGACAGGCAGGCAAGGAGCTGAGCTGGGGAAGGGTGAGGCAGGTGGGGGTGGGGTGGGGGTGGGGGCAGTGCTGGTGCCCGGTGGGGGTTTCAGAGGGAGGTGATGTCGTTAAGCGCATTGTCCAGCTCCTCGCTGATGGCTTTGTACTTCATCTTCTGCGCATACACTTCATCTGCAGGCGGGGGGCAGGCAGGGGGGCAGGCAGTGGAGTAAAGTTGGAGGGCAGGCAGGGGAGAGAGAGAGAGTGGCTGTGAGCAGGGGGGCCGAGGGCAGTGGGAGTGTGTGGGCACAGGTGGTGTGGATGCAGCCCTATTCCTCACCTGAGGGCAGAGCCACAGACCCCAACAGCTCTGTGCCCCCACACCAGACACCATGACATCCAGCCTCCCCCATCCCAGGACCCCTGCCCCCCCCCTCACCCCGGCCAAGCCCTGTCCAACCCCACTGGGGGCACATCCTGGCCAGTGCTCCCTGGGAAAGAGGGACACAGGGCCGGTGAGGACATTTTACCTTCTAGATCATCGATGGTTTTCTCCAGCTTTGCCACAGACCGCTCTGCAAACTCTGCCCGGGTCTCAGCCTGTGGGAATGCAAGGGGTGGAGGGCGAGCTGCAAGGCACAATGGGGACAGCGCAGGCTGCACTGCACCCCAAATCTGCTATGTCTGCATCTCCTGTATCCCCCCCATGAACCCTCCCCTAGGAAAGGCAAGGGACAAAGGCCCCATGGACCCCCACGCCCTAAACCAGCAGAAGGGATGAGAGCTTGCCCTCAAAAGAGGCAGCTGGACAAAGTGTCTTTATGTTGGGCTTCCTGTTTATCCCAACCTGTCCTGACCACCAAAAGCAGAGGTGTCATGGGAGCCCACACACTTCACAGGTTGCGCGTGCAACCAACACTAGATGGATGACCCCCAAATTAGACACGGCTTGAAGTTAGTGTGCGCAGGGCATGAGCTCCTGCCAGTGCATGTCCTGGGAGCAGGACACCACGCAGGGCAGAGGCTAGCAGAGCAGGAGCAGAGTGCAGCATGGGGCTGTCAGATGCACCCCAGCAGGGCTGTGCTCCCTGTGGATGCAAACACCAGCCCTCCAGATGGGACAGGGACCTTCTCTGGGGTAGCAGGACCCCACAGGGGCATCCCAGACCCAGCCACCTGCCATGCTGTAGGGCTGCAATTTGGGGAAGGGTGAGAGGACACGGGCATAACAGGGTCAAAACCCACATGGGATGGCAAACTCGTGCCTGCACCAATGCAGCGCCAGCTCCTCTCTTGGGGGTCCTGGCCCCACACCCCTTACCTCCTTCAGTTTTTCCCCTAGAAGCTTGATTTCCTCCTCGTACTTGTCCTCCTTGGTGGAATACTACAGAGACAGAGACAGGCACCCATGAGCCACACAGGACACCTCTGGCCATCCTTTGCCCTAGTGGGGGACCCCAGCACCCCCAGACTCTACGCACTCTGCCCAGCCCCAGCAGCCCCGCCAGGTCCTACCTTGTCAGCCTGGGCCTCCAGGGACTTCAAGTTGTTGGTGACAATTTTCAGCTCTTCCTCTAGGTCACCACATTTACTACATCCCAAGCAGGGGCCACCAGGCAGGGGAGCAGGGCCAAGGGGCAGGTGAGAGAGGGGAGCAGAAAGAGAGGACATTGGGAAGGAAGGAAGGAAGGAAGGAACAAAGAAAGAGAGAGAACAAGTTGAGAGAGGAGAAAACTCAGGCAGCGCAGGTGGAGAAGGAGCAGAGCTGCTACGAGGGGAAGCTGCCAGGACGCATCCGTTCCTCATGCCTCCTCACATTTGCATTGCTGCTGACTGGGCTCCCGCCAGCCCTGCCAAGAAGGAGAGCAAGGGATGGAGGAGCATGCCCAGCCTGCGCCCACCAGAGAGAGAGGTGAGGGGAGGTCGGCAGCAGAGGCAGTGGTGCAGAGAGGAGAGAGGTGGCTCACATGGTTCAAGAGACAGTGACAGAGAGAGGGGGGCTGCTGCGTGTTGCCCTGTGCCCCTACCCCAGTACCTCTTCCTCTGAGGCAATGAGGGATTTGAGAGTCTGGTCCATGGTCCGGAGCTCTTCTTCCAATTGTCTCACTCGGCTGGGGTGGAAGAGGGGCACCCCGGGGTGGAACAGCAGAGAACAGGGTCAAGGATGTGCTGCCGGCAGGCTGGCATCCCCCTGCTCCCAGCCTGTGAGCCCAGGGACCACCCCAACAGCAGACCCTGCTGTTCCCAGGGAGGGATGTCCCCATCCCCACATGGACACACAACTGCCCCCAGCTGCCCGGGACTCAGGACAAGGGCCATGTGGGACCCCCACATGCTGCCCGCTGGGAGCCCTACTCACCTCTCTGCCACCTCTGCTCTCTCCTCCGAGCGCTCCAGCTCTCCCTCAAGGACAACCAGCTTGCGGGCAACCTGTCAATGGCAGCAAGGGGCATGCATCAGCCCTGCACTTGCCCTGGCTTGGGGCACAGGGCTGTGGGAAGGCAGCTCTGAGTGCCACCAGGGGATCAGCACTGGGGGAAGGGGGCACGTGGGTGCGGGCATGCACCTCCTCATATTTGCGGTCAGCCTCCTCCGCTATGTGCTTCGCCTCCTTCAGCTGCATTTCCTGGAGCTCCATCTTCTCCTCGTCCTTCATGGCCCTGTTTTCGATGACCTTCATACCTCTGAGGAAAGCCCAAGCCAGAAGATGTTACTGCTGTGGGTTGATGTGGCACCTGCAACACCCCGCCCACCCACTGTGCCCTGACCCTGCCATCCTCCAGCTCCAGAGACTTGGGACACCTGCACTCGCTGGCCACCTCATGCAGTAGGGTCACACCAGTGGTACCCCAAGGATGCTCCTGCGCACAATTAAAGAAGCAGAGCTGACCCCAAGGCCACCCCAGGGCTGTGTCCCAGAGCGAGAGGTCATGGTGCCTCTCAACCAGGCAGGTCCTGAACCTATCGTCTGGGGGGGTAAAAATGTGTGCAGCCCAGGATGCTGGGCAGCCCAGGATGCAGCCCAGGATGCCGCAACCTCCACAAAAGCAGTCTGACAGTCCAGCAACCTTTAGGAAATGCTAGAAAACATCCTGCAGCAAAGCATTTTCCCATTCAGGTGTGATGCTCACAAGCAGGGTGTCACCGAACCCCCACAGCAGGGACTCCTGCAGACTCTTCTCCTCTTGCTCAGATGCTGTTGCTCAAACTGGTCTTTGCCAATGGAGGGAAGAGCTCACATAACTGTCAGGAATGCCATGAAATGTCCAGGCATTCCCATACAACTTGAGTGCCCTCACCTGCATGGCTCCTGCCCAGTAAACCTGGTTGCCATGAGGATGGGGAAACACACTCTGCAGAACTTTTTTTTTTAATGAGGCTGATTCATTCTCAAAGGTCAACCACAGTTCCCAGGTGCAGAAGTCCCCTCCTAGGCCATTGCTCAGCTCTCAAGCAGAGGAAGCTGCTCGGGGGCAGAAAACAGGCTCCAAGCACCCTCTGGCTTCGGTTACAGACTTATATTTGTATAAGCACCAGATCAAATTTTTCAGGATTTTATGGGTGCCCTGGAAATTTCAAAGCGTGGCAAGAGTGCCCATATCTGGGGGACTTCTCTGCATCATGGCTTTGCTCTTTCCCTTCTGGGTCTGCAGGAAAACCAACGCAAATCCCGTAAGATCACTTCAGGGTGTAAGAAAAATCTAAGTATTGTTTTTGGAGAGGAACAACTTGGCCAGTCTGCAATGATGTAGCTAGAGAATGATTAACAACAGGCTTATCAGGAGACATGCAAGAACGCTCATCCCTTAGACAAAGGAGAAACCAGTCTGTGCCAAAAAAGGGAAGAAAGAAACAGGTGAAGTAAGGGGTTTAGGAGGGGTGATGGGGGGAAGTAAACAGAGGTGGAGCAAACGGGAGTAGTTTTAGGCGAATCGGATAGGCTGTAAACCCTGGAGTACCTAGCCAATGGGGAAACAGGGGAGGGAAATTTTGGCCTGGGATAGGAAATAAAAAGAAGTTACTTCGGGAACTCAGGTGTGCCTACCTGCTAGGTCACCTGTTCTTGCAAGAATGTTTCAATAAAACGTGCTTCGTATCGATCACTGCCTGAGCCGTGGTTATTGGATAAGGAGCGTTTCTCACAAGGGGGATCCCCAAACCCCACTGCAAAACCAAGGGGGCTGCCTGCAATCAAGGGTGACCCAACGCCACCCTCACTGTCCCTCCCCATCACACCTCTCGCTCTCATCAGCCGCTTTCTCAGCCTCCTCCAGCTTCTGCAGGGCGCTGGCCAGGCGCTCCTGGGCTCGGTCAAGCTCCTCCTCCACCAGCTGGATACGACGGTTCAGAGAAGCCACTTCAGCCTCAGCCTGGGGGAGCAGAAACCCCTCGGTCACACCAGGTGACATATATATATCTTGATATATAAAAAGCATTTTTGGCAGTTACTTTTGCATTCGCTATCCAGAACACCCCTTGGCACTATGCAACAAGCCTGGCTGGGGCACGCATCCCATCACCTTTCTATAGGGACAATGGGTCTCTCTCCATCCCTAGCACCCTGTTTGATGCTGGCTCCTCCCAGCCACGCAATGAGCCCAGCCTGTGCAACCCCTCCACCGTGTCCTCCTCGCACCTTCAGCTCCTGCCTTGGAGAGGGACGAGGTGCGTTCACCAGGGTAGGGTGGCTGGAGCAGTCGCACCATCATGGGGATGGTATTTGGGGTTTGCAGAGCAGTGAGTAAAGGGGGAGGAATGTCCTGTGCAGCTTTGCTCCCAAAAAGGAGATTGGAGATGCTTGTGGATTTCCTGTTTATGGAGGCGGTGGAGCAAGCCGGGAGCCTCTTCTGTGGGGACCCCCCGCCGGCCCTGTGCAATGGGGCAGCCCGAAGCTGAGTACAGCCCCCTGCCCCCCCAACTCTTCCCCCCAGCTGATGTACAGCAAGGCACTGGGGGCAATGGAGCAAGTCGCCCTCAGCAGGCTGGAGCCCAGCCAAGCTGCAGCCACCAGGGCCCATGGGATTGGGGCTCCCTGCTTTCCCAAGCTCCCCGTGCATGGGGCCAGGAGCCAGGGCTGGCTGGGAGCAGTGGCCCTAGGCCCCACCAGCCCCTTGATGCCTGGCCCCACGCTCTTTCCATTTGGTAAAGGCCCCCTGCCTGCTCCATCACCACAGCTGGGAAACGCTGCTTCAGCAGCTCCTGGCCTCACTCCCCACCGGGGCAGTTTGCAGGGAATTAAAACCCCAGATGCAAAGAGATGAGCAGCAATGAGACCTTGCCACTGGGAGCAGCCCCATGCACCAAGATGCAGGGAGGCATGCGCCAACCCAGGGGATTAATGTCTCTTGCTTATTCACAGGCTGGAGCAGGCCTGGCTGGCTGCAGTGCCCAGTCCTGGCCAGCCTCGTGCTCCAGCACTGGGAATGCACTGGGGGACATTGGCCAAGCAAGGGGACCATGGGGCTGACACCCTGCTTGGCCCCGCTGAGCGCCCATGGTCCTCCATGGCAAGCTGACAGGGTAGGGACGGATGCAGCTGGCACTGCTCCAAGTGTGGCAGCCCATCAGTGTGCCAGGTAGGTGGCTAGCCCCATGGCTGGCACAATAGCCACCTCCACCCTGTGAACACCCTCTTTCTGGGCTCACTGAGAGCTCATCCCCAGCCAAACCACCTAATGGGGAGCTGGGGCCAGCTCCCATTGGGTGATGCTCTGTTTGTGGTGTCTGCCTCACCCTGGCAAGAGCTTTTTTCCCCAGAGAATCATCCCCAAAGTGAGTCAGAGCGTCCTGTATGGACGCTCGGGAACATGAGCTCTCTGGCAGTGCCTGGTGACCGGGAACCTGACCTGCGGCTGCAGGAAGGAGCCATTTCCTCCACACACAGCCTGAGTGACAACAGCCCGGGTACCGCACCCAGCTCTGCTGCCCCCGATATGGTGAGGATGTTAAAGGAGTGGGCATAGGAAAAAGAGATAAAAAAACCTCACAGTCTCCAACAACAATAAAAAAGCCAAACCAGGAACAAGCTGCAGCCTGGAAATGCTGTCCCACTGCCACAGAGTGGAAATTTTGGCCCACAGCAGTGCAAAGGGGTGGCTTGTCCCCACAAAGGGACACACTGGAGAGCCAGGACACGGAACATCCCTAGCAAGACCCGTGAAAGAGGCAACTGGAGGAGGCAGCTCAGAGGCAGGGACGCAGGCACGGCACCTGGATGGCAGCACCCTCCAGCTCCTCCGGGACCTCCTGGTGCTCCGCCCCGGGGGCAGCCAGCCCGGCTACCGGGGCGGGGGGGGCGGCCAGGGCCAGCCCACAGGGAAGGATGCCGGCGGCGTTGCCGAAGTCGGTGGGGCATCCCAGGGAGCTGCCGGGGCGCCACCCTCCCCGCCGCACCGTTGCCCCCCCCCGGCAGCCCCCTCGCCCTGCGCCTTACCCGCTCCCGGGCCTGCCGCTCGGCATCGGCCTCCCGCTGCAGGTGCTCGGCGCGCTCCTCCGCCTCGTCGGCCACCTGCTGCAGGTTCTGGATCTTCTTCTTGACGGCATCGATGGAGCTGGTGCCGGCCATGGCGCAAAGCAGCCGGCGAAGAGTGCAAGGAGGCCGTGCCGCCGAGCCCTTTGTGGGATCCGCCCGGCTCGGGCAGGAAGCACTCAGGCAGCAACCGCTCCCGCCACCCGCCCTGCCTCCATCCCTTCCTGCTCCTCCTTCTCTTCCTCCTCTTTCTCTTCCTCCTCCTGCCACGGACCGACCTAGGCCGCCGCTACCCCGGGCAGTGCACACAGACCCCCGGGCAGTGTGCACGGTGCCCACACCCGGCAGGGGATAGTCCTCCATCAGGCCGGGTGCACAGTCGTCCCGTCCCCCCCCCAATAGGACGTAGGGTGCCCTCTTAGGCAGGACACATGGTCTTCCCCAGGCAGGAGTCACTGTCCCTACCCCCCCCAAAGGCAAGATGCACAGTGGCTTCTGAACAGGGTACACTGTCCCGCCCCCCCAGGCAGGGTGCATGGTGCCCCCTAGGATACAGGACATAGTCCTCCCCCAAGCAGGGCACATGGTGCCCCCCCAGACAGGGGTGTACAGTCCTACCAAGCTCACCTAAGAGTGATGGAGAGAAGCACAGGGAGTCTGGGGGTGCCAGAGCCTGACCCCTGCAAGACCCATGGACATGGGAGCAATGTACCCATGGGTGCTCCCCAAGCTCTGCCCCCCACACCCCCTGCTGCAGAGCCATGGGGTGTCATGGGCTTTTGCCCCATAGAGGCCATGGGGCAGAGCCCACTCCCAGGCATCCCCCTGGGGGTCCACACAGGCACAGTCAGGTCCCCAGCAGCCATCCCACTCAGTCCCTTGGCATCTTTTTCCCCAAGTGGGGGCCTGGCCAGCGGCCCTGCAGAGACCCATGGGACCCCCCACACCCCCCAGCTGCCCTGGGGGCTCTGCTCCATAGGGGAGGCCAGTTCCCAGCTCTTGTCTCTGCATCCTGGTCAGGGCACATCCATCAGGAGGGACTAGTGCTGGTGGCACTCAATCCTCCCTTAAGGAGCTCTGACAGCTCCTGGGCAGCCCCAGCAGCACACCTGCCTCCAGGGACACCAATTCCCGGGCTAACCCTGCCGGCTGCCCTTGGCTCTGGGGTCAGGGGGCCTGGGGGGGACCCAGCCACACTGCTGGCGGAGCCCTGCAGCCCTGTGTCCCCCTGCTAAGTGGCAGCGGAATAGGTGGTGCTGTGGATCCCCTGGCCTGGTTGGTCCTGCCCTGCTCCCAGCCTGACGCCTGGGTGCTGAGAGCACTCCCAGGCCGGCACACAGGGCCTGGAGCAGAAAGCAAGGTTGTCGCCAGCAAAGGGGCAGGAGTAGGGGGTAGGTTGGGGGGCGGCTTTGGGGGGCAGCAATCTGGCTGGGCTGAATGCCTCTTGCTCTGGCTCCACCCAGGGATGCAGTCACTTCCCAGCAGAACCCTGTTCCCTCCCACCAGCTCAGGGAATTGCCAAATAAGAGCAAAGTCTCAGCCAGGGAGAGCAACCAGGGCGGGAACTTGGGTGAAGCCTTTGGGATCATGGCCTAGGAACTGCGGAGTTTCCCTGAGCCCTGCTGCACCCCACGTGGTGGCTGGGGATAGGTCACCAGCTGGGATGTGGGGGGCTGGAGGGGGCTGCTCCTGCTAAACCTGCTGTCCTGGCTGCACCACGGCCATCAGTGCCTGCCAGCATCTTGCTGTGGGCCCCACGGGCTGTCCCTTCTGGGGACAAGGAGGTAGTGATGCCACAGTGGCCTCACAGAGCTGCTGGGAAGGGGCTGCCAGTGCCGTGGAGCTGCCAATCTGGGGTCAAGTGCTCTCTGGTCTGTGCCACCATCTGACCCCTCTCCAAGTGCCTGGGAAAGTTGCATTTGCATCCCTTAGTGCAGTCCCTGTGGGCTTCATGCGCTGCCATCCCATGCCAGAGGCAGGGCAGTGCCAGAGCAGGGTGAGATTTATTCTTTTAAGGCATTTTTTGACATTTTTGCTGAGAGAAGGAGCCTGTCTGGATTGCTGTGATGGGCCCTGACCTGGCCGAGGGATAGGGACACTCTGTGCTCACAGGCACACACTGTCCTGGCAGCCAAGAGAGGCATGAGGGTCCCTAGGGAGGTGGGTGGGTGGGTTCTGGGGATCTACTTTGAGCTTCCTCCACCAAAGCTGTGAGCAGCGCTGCACCTTGTCTTGGGGAGGAGGTAACACCAGCCCCGGCACTTATTGCTGTCGGCACATTCAGGTCCCTGGCACAGGGACCTGGGAACTCCCAGTGCCCTGCACATGGCACAGCCTGTCCAGGCTTTGGCATGGCCCCGGGGCAGCTGTGCTGGTGATGGGCTCCCAGCCCTACTGGAAACACCCGCCTGCAGGCAGCCTGCCCTCCCTGACACTGCAGGAGTGCTCCTTCATGCCTCCCCATCCAGCCCTTCCCTGAAGTGGTTGGTGGCTCCCATCCCCTATAACTGCTGGGACAAGACTCTCCTTGTCAAAGCCCACGAACTTGCTGAGTTGCTGTGAACCAAGAGCGCGGCAATGCACCTTTCCTGCCCAGGACAGCATCACACAGCCTGCTGCCAGCAGCAAACTGCTCTGCACCTCATGGCTGATGTCTGCCCTGTGCCACCATTTGCCCCTTCCTCCAAGCCCCTCACCAGGGACATCCCATCCACACTCAGCCAGATCCCGCACTGAGCTTGCCCTGTCCCACACCAGCATGGATCCAGTCAGACCAGTACAGACCCCCGCTACACATGGCAGCTGCTCTGCCCAGCTTGATGTGCCTGCCCCACACCAGGATAAATGTGCCCTTCCAGTTTTAACTACTTGGTTTAGTATCTAACTAAACTGGGGCAGGTCTGTAGGGTCAGCAAACAATGCTGGGGAGCCCCCCAGCCATTCCCTGGGGGCTCCAGGATGCCCCGGGGACTTGTGCTGCTGCTGCTCATCCTTGTCTGCTTGCCCCTGTCCTTGGCGGCCACCTCAGAAATTTGACACATCTCCCCCATTTAGCTCCATAAACCATCTGGAATTTAAGTTTTTGTTCTCAATCCTAAAAAGACTGTCCATGCCCTGCTGGCCGCAGTCCAACCAGATCCCCTTTAGCTTCTTCAGTTTCCAGGGCTGGTTTTCATCAAAGAAGAACTGTCTATCAAAAGGAGGATTTATTTATAGGGTGTCAAATACCCTGTGTGGCACTACAGGTCATTATACTCCATTCCTGAGCAGCTCTGTGGCTGCACACAGCTGTTCCACCCTTCATCCTGGCCAGGCACAAGCCAATTTCAACATCTTCCTAACATCTCCCTGGCAGGATCCATTTCCCAGGAGAAACATCAGTCACGGCACTAAATAAAACTCTTCCTGGCCTTGCCCTTCCCAGGGTACAGGGTGGCACATTGGACCCCAAAATGACCAAGCCCCCCACCATGCACCCCAAGCATCCTTCCTCACAGCCAGCTCTCAGCAGCTGGCCATGGGCAAGAGTTTTTTCCATTTCTTCTTTGCTTTTCTGACAGTTTAGCAAGTGCCGCAGACTTTTTTTCTACAAGCATTGTGGAGGCACATACCCAGGGACCAGTGACACAGCTCAGGACACTCATCCCCATTAGCTTTGAAAAACCAGGCAGGCGGCCACCCACAAAACTCCAGAGCTGACTGAGCAGTGCCTGCCACATCCTGCCTGGCCCCCGCACCCCAAGCAGAATCCGGCCAGTCCCTGCCCTGCATCTCAGCCAGGTTCAGTGTCAGCGTCACAGAAATGGGATGCTGACAGTCTTCCCCACGGACACTTTCCATATAAGGCCCCCCTCTTCCTTCACCCCCCCAAGGTTTGGCATCCGTGCAAGGGAGGAGTTGCTGGCATGCCTACGTACGTCTGTAGCTTTCTTCTCTGCCTGCTCCAGCTTCTCCTGGGCCTCCTTGACAGACTCAGAGTACTTCTCCACCTCATCCTCCGTGCCCTTCAGCTTCTTCTGTAGGCCCTGCTGTTCCTCCTCCAGCTGGAGAAGGAATGGAGGGCGGGGGTCAGGGGCAATGGCAGTGCCCACAAGGCTAGGGAAGGGGTGGCCATCCTCCTCCTGGGGTGGTCAAGGCTGGGAGCACAGCAGGAGCATGCAGACATGCTCACTCTGTCGACTTTGGGGCCACATGTCCTTAGGGAGTCCTTGGTTCCCAGGGCCAGAGCAGCCCCCAGCATCCCTGAGCCCAGCGGGGGGTAAGGGGGTGGTGGGCTCCCTCCCTGTGCAAGGGACTGTAGAGGTCCTGACTTGGGGACACAGCTCCAGAGGGCACCAAGAAAGCTCCCATCTCTGTGGCTAGGGTGGGAGTACACTGTCCCCAAGGGTCTCCCTGGCAGAAGGATAGGGAGGTGGCACTGTGGTGTCCCACTGAGACATGGCATGTTTGTGGGGGACTGACATAAGTGGTCAGGGACAACAGGCTGGAGTGCTGGTTCCTGGGGATGGGCACCCAGCAGGGTGAGGTCTCCAGGTACAGGCACCCAGTGGGATGAGATCCCAAGGGCTGAGCACCCCTAGAGCTGGGATCTGCAAGCTGGACACCCAGTGGGGCAAAGTCCCCAGGGCAGAACACCCCTAGGACAAGGATCCCCAGGCTAGACACCCAGTGAGATGGGGTCCCCAGGGCTGAGCACCTCTAGGCAGAAGGTCCCCAGGCTGGACACCCAGCAGGATGGGGTCCCCGGGGCTGGACATCCTTAAGGCGGGGGTCCCCAGGCAATGCCGGGGGGGGTCCGTGGGACACCCACCTGCTTGCAGCGGTCCTCCGCCTGCTTCTTGTCGGCCTCCGCCTGCTCGGCGCGGTCGATGGCGTTCTCCTTGTCCAGTTTCAGCATCTGCATCTTCTTCTTGATGGCCTCCATGGTGGCGGCGGGGCGCGGAGCACCGGGGACGGCGGAGCACCGGGGGCGGCGGGAGCACCGACACTGCGCCCACGCCCCGCCGCACCGCCTAAGAGCCGGGGAGGGGCCGCGCCGGGCGGGGGCCGTCCCGGCACCTCCCCCGTCGCCCGCCAGCACCTTTTAGGGACAGGCTCGCCATCGGCCCCGTCGCGCCGAGCGGGACGGGAGGGCGGCACCCCCGGCGGACATCCCTGCAGCCCCGGCGCCGAGCACCCACGGGGACCACCGGGCGAGGGACACCCCAGGGCAATGCACTAGGGACACCTGAGGGCACTGCACTAGGGATATCCCGAGGACGCCGTGCTAGGGACACTGCTGTGCTAGGGACATCCCGGTGGCACTGGGTGAGGGACACTCCAGAGCACTGCACTAGGGACACCCCAGGACACTGCACTAGGGGCACACTGGTGACACTGTGCTAGGGACACCTCGGATCACTGCACTAGGGGTACCCTGGGGGCACTGGACTGGGGACACCCCAGGGGTATTGCACTAGGGACACTCCAGGGATATTGCACTAGGAACACCCTGGTGGCACTGTGCCAGGGACACCCCAGAGTACTTCAGTAGGGGCATTTCTGGTGGTACTTCCCCAGGGACACCATGATGGCACTGGGTTAGGGGGACACCCTGTTGCCTCTCACCACTGTGGGGGACATACCGTGGCTGGCCCTGCACTTGGGATGCCCATGGGCTGGAAGTGTGCTGTTACCATGCCCCAGGGACACCACCGCAGTCCACCCCCAGGATCTGAGACCTGCTTCTGCTCCGTCCAGAGCTGTCCCTGTGCTAGAGGACACCACATGGCTGGCACTGTCCTAGGCACACCCTGTCACTGCACCCTGGAGCCTGGGGGACCCTGCTTCCTGGCACTGGCTTGAGGGCCCCTCAGGGGCTGGCACAGCAATTGGGGGCACCCATGGGCTGGCACTGTAGTCTTGGGGACACTCACAGGCTGACTGCACTCGTGGACACCCACAGGCTGTGATTGCACTTGAGGACACTGTGGGCTGGCCACATGGGGAAACTCCTCTGGGAGAGAAGCGAGCTGAGCCTCCAGCCTCCCTGTCCAGCTCCTGTGTCATGGCAGGACAGGAGAGCTTCCGCTCTGCACAGGCTCCCTGGCACCCATCTCCCCACTGCCTTGCACCTTGGTGCCACTGTCCCTGGCACCCACGGGGACACCTGGCCTGTACACAGCCCATAGGGTGGCATTTCAGGGCGACACAGGGCACACGGGCCGCCCACTACCTTTCTCTGTCTTTCTGCTCTAAATAAACTGTATTCCACAGGCAAAAAAATTGCAAACCTTTCAGATCCCAGGTCCTCCAAAAATAACACACACTTTAATAACACTTGTAAATGCTTCTGGTGCATTCCCAGCTGCAGGGAGGGCTCTGGACTGGGGAGAGGACTGGAAGGAGCTGGCAGAGGGGACACAGGAGCCATGCAGTATGTGGGGAGGCTGGGATGGGGACAGGAAGGGTGCGCGGGCTCCCCCAGCCCATTGCCCCAGGACTGCATCCAGCCCTTGCCTGCCACAACTTTTTGGCACCAGTGCTCCAAGCAGAGAGGAGCAAAGTTTTTGAGAGCTGGAGAAAGTGGCTTTCTAGGAGCCCTCAGCCCTGGGTTGCAGGGGGGCATAGGAGGGACGGGAACAGCCGAGGCTGCTGGCGCTATGGAGAAAGCAGCAGAAGAGCCACTGCTGGACTCTGGAGAATAGCTATTAATACTGATGAATTAGGCACATATTTGGACAAGGAGTGTCAGTAACTGCCAGCATGTGGCTTCTGAGGGGAGGGGGAAGATGCATCTCCCCTCATTCCTGGGCAAGGATGGATGGCTTTCTGTGAGATGCTTCAGCCCAGAGCAACTTCATGGGCTCAGCACTCAGGGGAAAGATGATGATGTGCATGGTGTAAGCAGCTAGGAAGGGCAAGGCAGGGCTTCAGCCTTCAAATGTTCCCCCTGAAGGAGCAGTTCACCCTTGCTGCCCACTCCCCTTTGCTGCAGGCATCAGGGTCATGTCCGACCGGCATCACAGCTGGGGCCATCCAGGTGCCTGGGTCCACGAGTCTGCCCTCAAAACCATCCTCTGGGGTGGCCTCCAGGACAAGGGGATGCGGAGGGGTGTGGGTGCACATCCCTCCCATTGCTGCCCCATGCCCAGCCCCACCCTGGCTTAAGATCTCCAAGGATGGGGCTCCCCACTCCATGCCCCACTTCAGGGTCCGACTACCCCTCCTGGGGAAAGGCTTGTCCTGCTGTCTAACAGGAACTTCCCATGTGCAACCCATGCCTCAGTGTCTTGCCCCGTCCCTGAGAAGTTGGGCTGTGGCTTCCCTGTCCACCTCCAGCTCAGCCGGATTTGGGTCCCCACAGAGGTGTTGGTGCCTTATGAATGCAGCGTCTCAGCTTCAAGCCCCCACCTGTGCTCGCCCAAACCTGCCTGCCAAAATAACACCTCACTCTGTCAGGGGAGATTTAGGGGACTGAGTCGAATCACACCCCATGTCCCTCCCCTGGTGTTTGTGCCGCCACCCCTTGCCTGTACCCCATCCTGGAGGACACGGTGGGGTGTGTGTGTGTGCGTGCTTGCAGCCCTGTGCCAGGGGTGACAGAGCTCCCATGGCCCCAGACTGCCCAGATGAGGCCAGGGCTGCTGCCGTGCATCACCCGCTCACTGTCCTTGCTGGCTGCTCAGAGGGGCCCCATGTCTGGCTGGTACCTGGGTGAGAGCCTAGTGCCTAGTGCCAGATCAGGCCAACGCAGATTGTCAGGGGACAACTGGGAGGACTGAGATGCCTGCGAGAGCCACAAATCCATCCTGGAGCCTAGGCAAGCATCCCAGGGAAGATGGCTCCTCTGCACCCCCGGATATGTGCCTGTGGGGCGACAGGGGGTCGCTGGCAGTGATGTGGGATGCTGCCTTCGCTGCTCATGATGGTTGTAGCTTATGCTGCCATGGACAGGTCCTAGAGACAGGGGACACATGCCAGCCTAGTCATGTTCCTGCTCCACCCCACAGCATCCCAGCATCCCTGCCTGCCCCACCACTTCTTGTGCCCCCCAAACCCTTGCTGAGTGACAGGGTGGGAACAGGTGGGGACATGCTCAGGGGCTATTTTGGGGCATGAGCTCAGTGCCAGCAGCTGGCTCCAGCCACATTCCCAGCCCTGCTGCATGCCAAGCACTGCCACTTCCCAATGGTGGGCTGCTGGTGACCAGGGGGCCCCCCACCTGCACCCTACCCAGGGATATTTTCAGCTGGTGGCAGGACTATGGCCAGGAGCCTGTCTGGTCCCCCCTGAAGCCCAAATCCCCCAGCAACAAAATTCCCGCCCCACCTCCCACCCCCCCGGCAGGAGGGCAGGTGCTCATGGTCCCCCTGCCCACCAGCTCCCCCTTTCTCCTTAGGGGTCCCATTGATAGCCAGGCACTGAGAAAGCAGGAAAAACAGATTTTATTGATAAACACATCTTTCCAAGGAGATATCAGCATCCTCCAGCCCAGGGCCTCAGGGGGAAGCTGGTTTCCTCCAATGTTTAATTGGGGAAGCTTAATAAATGAATGTTGAAAGCTTCAGGCTTGATACTTGAGGAATGGAAAAGTTACAAAAATACTGCAGATCTTGGAAAATGACGCAGGCACTTGGGAAAGAGGAAGAGAGCAGAGCTGTCTGGGGCCACGACGGGGGAAGGCCCAGTGGGAAGGCAAAGAGCAACTCCAGGGGCTCACATTGCCCCACCCCGAGTCGAAGCAGTGCACCAGCCCTTCCAGGAGGGGCCCAGGCTGAAGAAGATGCTCATGGGAGGGGGGCTTGGTGCCTCCCAGGGAAGCTGGGGAGAAAGAGAAAGAGAAGGAGGGAGATTCAGCTGGAATTGAAAGGCGGCTCCATGCAAGAGTTCAGTGAGGGACCACACTGCTTCCTGCACCACACCCCATAGCACAGAAAGGGCAAGCCCCCCGCCTCTCCCCTCCTGAACAGAGGAGAGAGAAGAAAGGAGCACAAGTAGGAATGAGGAAGGTACACGGAAACATCCCCTGCACTGGGGAGCTCTCCGGCCCCCCACCCTGGGGCTGGTGGGTGAGCCCTGAGTGGGTGCAGCCCGGGTTCCCACCCCAGCCAGGCCCTTCCAGGCACTATGGCTGTGCCCTGGGCACATGTGGGAAGGTGAGCTGGGCAGTGGAGTTGCTGGTGCAGTGAGCAGGGGCTGGGTTAGTCCCAGCACTCTGGGTGCAGGCAGAGCTCTGGTTCAGCCCAGGCAGCCCTTCACTTGAGGCAGATTGTCTTAAATAGGAGCAGGCAGGTGGCAGTCTGTGCGGTGAGCAGTGGGAGGGCGTGAGGCTCAGTTCTGCTCTTCATTCCACAGCTCCGAGGGCAGGAACTTGTACTGCTGTTGCCAGATCATGGCCAGCTTCTTCCGCACCTCCTCCAGCTCCCAGAGCCACCTCTGCTCCACGAGAGCAGCCCCACTCCTCACCTGTGCAATTCCCCAGACCATCTTCTCCTTCACCACCACCATCTCATCATGGTCCTGGAAGGCAGCTGCCTTCTGTGCTGCCTTCACCAGATTGTCCAACGCTCTCTTCACCACATTGATGGCAGTCTGCAGCAGGGAAGAGGGGGAGTGGCAGTGTAAGTCCCAGCCCCAGGGCACAACTGCTGCTTGGGGGAGTGGGAAGGAACCCCTGCCCCAGGCCAGGTTGGCAGGCAGGAGAGGCGGCCAGGCAAGCTGGGTGCTGCAGGCAGGGATTCCTTTATATGACTTGCTGCTGCACTACTACCACCCACTCATGACCATTTCAGGTGCTGCTGGTCCCAGGTTCTGGCTCCCATCTGAGCTGTGGGGCAGGGACTGGGGGGCAGCCCCGCTGACCCTCCCCAGCCCTTTGTCCTGAGGGACCAGCGCTAGGACCCCATGTTAACCCCCCACCATGTGAGCATTAACCTCTTGTGTGCCATGGCCTCTGAGGATTAAGAGTGCTACAAAACATGCCCCCCAAACATTAACCTTTCGAATGTCAGGGATCCAGTGTGCACATTTCAGGCATGTCCATGCCATTTCATCAGTGCTGAATGTCCCCGGGCTCAGCAGCCCAGCATCACACATACACCCAGCAGCAGTAAAGTCCAAGCTACCTGGAGCCTGCACCTCAACAAGTTCCCCACTGATATACACAGGCAGGGAGCATGAGCCCTGGGGAGACACCTCTGCTATGGAGGGCCCCATCCTGAAGTCCCACATGCCCTCACCTCACTCCCACCCACCTCTCAAGCAGCCGGGAGGAGGCAGCTGGGGTTGGAGGGCAGCCTGGGACTTACCTGGAGGTCCACTTCATGGCCTCCGAGTTGTGGTCAGCCTTCACCTTGCAGGCTGTGCTGTGGAGGCAACCACCTGCTTGTCTGACAAGATGAGCTTCTCCTCACTGGCATGGCCCTGCACCGCTGCGCTGGCGGCTTCACATAGATTGTTGTTGGCAGCAGCCACCATGTGTGCCTGTGGCAAGAGAGACTGTCAGGGGGGTGGTGGTGCAGGAGCCTCCCCTGGAGAGGTTATGCCCAGACTTGCCCCAAAGGACATGGGATGGGGATGACCAGCTTCCATGCTGTGTGAGCTGATGCAGGCAGGATGCAGGAACAACCACAAAAACACAGATGAGAGGCAAAGAACAAGTTTAGTCTCGATACCTCATGGACCGGGGAATCTCCAAAGCAGCACCTGGGCAGAGGCACGCAAGCAGGGGACACAGGCACTGCGGAGTGAGAGAGAGTTCTTGTTAGCAAGAGTCCTTGGCAGCAAGAGCGCTCACAGACTCCCTGTTCTCGCTGGTATTTAAAGGGTTCAAGCAGGCCTAGTTTTCCCACCGTGCTTTGATCTTCTTCAACAACAGGCCAGGATTCTCAAGCGGCTAGATAAGGTGTCCCTGAGTCCATCGCAGACTTACATTATCTAAGTGCAAGTGTTTTACTGGCCTGTTTGGGGTGCGCTCCCCAGGGAAGGAGAGTGGGATCCCGCAGCCCAACTACACGTGTGTATGCATTGGGCATTGTCTGTGATGCTTTCTTGATTGACACTGGCTAGTCTCCTCCTGCCCAAGGATGGGATGAGCATCCACAGCTACTGAGACATCTTGCAGACACAAGTCCTTCAGTGCAAGCCTTCCTACACTCAGTGGCTACCCCCTCCAGGATTTCCCCCCCCTCCAAAAAAAAAGTATTTCAAACTCCAGAAGCATTTCCCCTTCGCTGTCCCCATTTTGGAGGTTTGTCTGAAAACAAGCTGGGCAAGGGGGGGACCCTGGAGCCACATCCCAGCCCAGGAGGGCTGGCCCCACCACACAAGGTGGCAGGCAGAGCCACAGGGGTCCTTCACCAGGGCAGGGGAGCAGACATGCACATACCATGGCACATGTGTGGTACATGCACACAGGGTCTGTATGTGCAAGCAGAGCTCACTGCTGACCCGACTCACACTGCACAGGTGGCAGCCACCCCATCAGCTAGAGTGGGTGTGAGTACACATGCACACACACACGTGCACGGACCCCAGGTTCCTTGCAGACACACACAAGTGCCACCCCAGTGCTGAACTGGGCATGCAGACACACCGTGAGCAAGGCTCATGCTGAGGTTAGACACTGGCAGGCACCCCAATGTCGTCTTACTCACCAGCTGACAGGGAGGGAGGGAGAAGAGAGAGAAGACAGCGGTGAACGCCCCAGCCAGGAAACATGGGCACTGGGGATGAGGAGCACAGCAAGGTGAGTGTTCTCTGGTGGAGGGTGAAGGGCAGCCAAGAGGAGAGGCAGGAACGAAGGATCAGAGGCCCCAAGAGAGGAGCCATGCTGCCAGAGTTAGCTCATACTTCAGCCTTGACAGGGCCAGGGGAGCCAGGGTGCCAGGAGGAGGCTGGCTGCCCAAACCCAGAGGTTCCTGGGGCCAGAGGAGCCACCTACACCCAGAGCAGCCACAGAGCCACTCTCCTCACACCCCTTTGCACCTTATTTCTCCCCGCCCTGAATTGCTTCACTGCAGTTTTCAGCTACTGGATCTCTCTGCTTTTGAAGAGAGAGACCTATCATTACCAAATACCAAAGCTAACCATGCTTGTTCATGCTCCATGTGAGGCGCTGGTTCCCCTGGGGACCCAGCATACAGCAATGGTTTTGCTGCTGCCAGGGAGAGAGGCAGCATTGCATCTGCCATCTCCCTCCCCATTCCCCTACATCCTTCCTGCCGGTGGCTTTCCAGGAACCTGCTGCCCTCTGATAAATGTGACCCACATGCTTCATTCCTGCCTTCGCAAGGCAGAGTGCTGTGGAGGCTAGGGGGGGGTCGTGATTTTATTCTGGATTTGCTTGTGTAGGGCCATCCCAGTAAAGTCACTAGAGCTGCATGTGGCTCGGAGTCCCTGAGCTGCTGGCACACAGAATCACAGAATCACAGAATGGTAGGGTTGGAAGGGACCTCTGGAGATCATCTAGTCCAACCCCCCTGCCAGAGCAGGGTCACCCAGAGCAGGTTGCACAGGAACGCGTCCAAGGCGGGTTTGGAATGTCTCCAGAGACGGAGACTCCACCACCTCTCTGGGCAGCCTGGGCCAGGGCTCTGCCACCCTCAAAGTAAAGAAGGTCCTCCTCGTGTTTAGGTGGAACTTCCTATGTTCAAGTTTGTGCCTGTTACCTCTTGTCCTGTCCCCAGGCACCACTGAAAAGAGCCTGGCCCCATCCTCCTGACGCCCACCCTTTAAGTATTTATAAGTGTTGATAAGATCCCCCCTCAGTCGTCTTTTTTCCAGACTAAAAAGACCCAAGTCCCTCAGCCTTTCCTCATAAGAGAGGTGTTCCAGTCCCCTCAGCATCTTGGTAGCCCTTTGCTGCACCCTCTCCAGCAGTTCCCTGTCCTTCTGGAACCGGGGAGCCCAGAACTGGACACAGGACTCCAGATGCGGCCTCACCAGGGCAGAGTAGAGGGGGAGGATGACCTCCCTCCACCTGCTGGCCACACTCTTCTTGATGCACCCCAGGATGCCATTGGCCTTCTTGGCCACAAGGGCACATTGCTGGCTCATGGTCATCCTGTTGTCCACCAGGACTCCCAGGTCTCTTTCCACAGAGCTGCTCTCCAGCAGGTCACCCCCAACCTGTCCTGGTGCAGGGGGTTATTCCTCCCCAGGTGCAGCACCCTACACTTGCCCTTGTTGAATTTCATAAGGCTTCTCTCCACCCAACTCTCCAGCCTGTCCAGGTCTCTCTGTATGGCGGCACAGCCTTCTGCTGTGTCAGCCACCCCTCCCAGCTTTGTGTCAGCAGCAAACTGAGTGAGGGTGCCCTCTATCCCCTCATCCAGGTCATTGATGAATATATTGAAGAGGACTGGACCCAGTACTGACCCCTGGGGAACAGCACTCGTCACTGACCTCCAACTAGACTCTGTGCCCCTAATCACGACCCTCTGAGCTCTGAGCTCTGTCTTTCAGCCAGTTTTCTATCCCCCCCACTGTCCATTCATCTAACCCACACTTCCTAAGCTTCCCTATGAGGATGCTGTGGGGAGACCGTGTCGAATGCCTTGCTGAAGTCAAGGTAGACAACATCCACTGCCCTCCCCTCATCTCTCCATCCAGTCATTCCATCATAGAAGGCTATCAGATTAGTCAGACATGATTTCCCCTTGGTGAATCCATGCTGAGTACTTCCGATAGCTTTCTTTTCCTCCACGTGCCTTGAGATGAGGCCCAGAACGAGCTGTTCCATCATCTTTCCAGGGATGGAGGTGAGGCTGACCGGCCTGTAGTTCCCCGGGTCCTCCTTCTTGCCCTTTTTGAAGACTGGAGTGACACCGGCTTTCCTCCAGTCCTCAGGCACCTCGCCTGTTCTCCAGGACCTTTCAAAGATGATGGAGAGCGGCCCAGCAATGACTTCTGCCAGCTCCCTCAGCACTCTCGGGTGCATCCCATCAGGACCCATGGACTTGTGGATATCCAATTGACTTAACTGATCTCTCACTTGATCCTCCTCAGCCAAGGGGAAGTCTTCCTTCGTCCAGACTTTCCCTGTTACTTTCTCCAAAGCCTGGGCCTCCTGAGGGCTGGGCCGAGCAGTAAAGACCAAAGCAAAGGCGGCATTCAGTAACTCCGCCTTCTCCGCATCCTCTGTCATCATGGCTCCTGTCCCATTCAACAGTGGGCCCACAACTTCTCTAGTTTTCCTTTTGCCTCCAATATACTTGAAGAAGCCCTTCCTGTTGAGCTTGACATCCCTTGCCAGGTTTAATTCCAAGGAGGCCTTGGCTTTCCTCGTTTCATCCCTGCATGCTCTGGCAGCATTCTTGTAATCTTCCCAAGTGGTCAGTCCCTTCTTCCACTTACTGTAAACTTCCTTCTTTGAGCTGGCCCTGCGCAAGGGCTGGGGGTCCTTGGGTCCTCCTTCCTTTCCACAGTACATCAGCTAAGCCATTCTGTTGTTTGGTCAAAGCACCTTCCAGGCAGGGGTTTGTCTGGCTGCAAAAGGGACAAGAGTGCAAAACCACCTTTTCTGTGGGAGCCTGTCCCAGCGAGCAGTGGCCCTACACTTCAAACAAGCCTGCCCTGCACTCCTATCAGGATGGGTCCCCTTTGTCCAGCCTCTGTGCACCCTTGCCTTCCTGCTAGGACAAAGAGCCCTTTCACATACAGTGTTTTTCCCTGTTAGCTGCCCAGCCTCCTGGTTTGGACCAGTCCATTTAACTTAACCATTTACACTGTGCTGCAAGGGCCTTTTATTCCCTCTGAACTTTCTGTGGTTTGTCAGGGAGATCCTGGCTGCTATTCCCAGGTGATGCTCTGCCCCAAAGATGTGAGTGCCAGGTCCAAACTGACTCTCAGTCGTGCGGGCACAGGGAAAGATGAACGCACCAATATGATGCAAGTCAATTCCAACTTTATTCAGCCTAAGTGTTACATTTATAGTATTACGCTTTCTGTTCATGCGCTCTAACTCCTACTGATTGGCTGCATGCTATTTTCACGAGCTGTCCACGCGCAGGCAGCATCCTGCTGATAGGTTGAAGGTCGATTGCCACGCGCTTCTCAGTGTCTTCTAACTGGTCGTCTCTGTTCACGCGGAGCAGCAGCTTTGCTTTTCACGTTCCTTTCCTTGCTGATATCTCCTGGCGCTTGCTTATCTTTTCTCTCAAGGCGCCTCTCACGGGTACAGCTTTGTCTCATCAAGGCCAAACAGATTCCCTACGCTACTCTCTATCTCCACATGTGAGGCTATCTTTCACGGTTGAGCAAAGCTTTGCATTTTCTCCATCCTCCCACCCATCTGCTTTCCCCCAGGATCCTGCAGAAAGATGCAGTCTGGGGGAAGCTCTGGGAGGCCTGGCAGCAGGGGAGCTCGACCTGGAGGCACGTCTCCCCACTCAGACCCACTCTGAGGACCACAGGGCCTGTCCTCTCCTCCCTCCCTCCCCTTGCACCTCTCCCTTTGAGTTACAACCTTTGGATTTGTTTATCTTGGCCTGACAGGCTGAAAAATCTCCCCGAAGTGCTTTCAGCCCCGATGTGGGCTGCCACCCCTTTGATAAACCACCACATTAAACTCTGGCAGCCTCTCAGCTCCGCTCTCTTCTCCAGTTTCTCATCGCTCTGGTGCCTCATCTCATCTCTGAATCCTTCCTGTTCAATATCCTTGAACAACACGCTGGAGGGGAAGGCCCACACAAAGAGCATCACAGACACATTTTGATGAGACATGTTGAGCCATGCAGAGATGGACACAAACCACTGCCCACCCCCCAGACCTTCCTTTGGGTGTGATTACCCCCCCATTTACAGCCCCAGACATCTGGGTGAGGGCAGGAAGAGACATTGTGCCAAGCTGTGTGGGTTTTGCAGGGCTCTGGGTGATTTTGGAGCTGGTCAGGCCACATAAAGCCAAGCGCCACATGAAGCTGTCAATATAATCAATATTACCGATTTATCAATCCCACCAGAGGACAATACAGCTGGAGGAAAATGCAGACAGTTATAACCACACAGCACTGTCTCATGTCTGTATGAGTTACATACGCTCCATATGTAGCACTCAGTATCATACCCCACATCGGGGCTGAGCTGCCTGAGCTGTGAGTGCGAAGTGGGCACTGTGGGAGGAGCAGTGTGGGGGGAGGGGGGCACATGGCCCCTGCCCTGCATGCTCAGGGGCTGCAGGGGGCCTGGGGGCAGTGCCAGAGGTCCCCTGCACCGAGGCAGGCCTGTGGTGGGGTGAAAGGCAGCTAGGGACCCTCGGGGACAGCCAGCACACCTTGCCCAAGCCTTAGGCACCCCTGGCTATCCCAGGTCCTAGGGGCCAGTGCAGGGCCCCCCTCACTGGGTAGCCCCTGCAAGGGCACCAGTGACAAGGCCAAGCTCCCGTGGGTGCAGGCCATGTCCCCTCCAGGGCCTTGCGCCCCCCCCCTCCCCCAGGACAGACCTGAGCCCCCTGGTACAGGCTGTGCCCCCTGGTGACAGGACCAAGTCCCCACCCCCAGTGCAGGCCATGCCCCCCCAGTGACAGGATCAGGTCCCTAACTGGTGCAGGCCCTGCTCCCCCATCACAGGATCAGGTTCCCCCGATGCAGGCAATATCCTCTGTGACAGGCCCAGGTGTCCCATCCCCCCACTCCCGTGACAGGCCTGAGCCCCCCAGGGCAGGCCATGCCTCCCCATGACAGGACCAGGTCCCATCCCTGTGACAAGCCTGAGCTTCCCAATGCAGGTCGTGCCCCCCCATGACAGGACCAGGTCCCATCCCTGTGACAAGCCTGAGCTTCCCAATGCAGGTCGTGCCCCCCCATGACAGGACCAGGTCCCATCCCTGTGACAAGCCTGAGCTTCCCAATGCAGGTCGTGCCCCCCCCATGACAGGCCTAAGCCCCGGGGTTCAGGCTGTGCCCCCCCCAATGACAGACCCAGTTCCCCCCTCCCGGTGACCCGAATTCCCGGGTGCAGGCTGTGCCCTCCCATAACAGGCCCTAGCCCCGCCCCACTCCGGCTCAGATCCCGCTCCCGCCCAGCGCGGCCCTTCCGCCGGCGGCGGCGCGCGCAGTCGGTGTGTGACGTCATGCGGCCCCGGAAGGGCGGGGGAGGGAGAGAGGGGGCGCGGGGGGGAGGGGCTACCGGGTCCCGGTCGTGGTCGCCATGACGCTCGCCATCTTCTTCGGGTGCACCTTCATCGCCTTCGGGCCGGCGCTCGGCCTCTTTCTCTTCACGTCGCCCGAGACCCGCTCCGCATCATCATCCTTATCGCTGGGTCAGTCCCGCACCGGTACCCTTGCGGGAGGGGCACTTGTGCCACCATGGGTACTGGTGTGGGTGTGGAGGGGGCACTGGTACCGGTATCGGTACTGGTACAGCACCAGTATTGGTGCTAATACCAGCATGGGCGTGACAGGAACATGGCTGGTACTGGCAGAGGCACAACGGGGGGACTAGTGCTGGTGCTGTTGTGGGTACGACAAGGGCACCGGTAACAGTACTCGTACTGGCGCTGTTGTGGGCACGACAGGGGCACCAGTACCAGGACTTGTACTGGTGCCGTTGCTTGCATGACAGGGCACCAGTACTGGTTCTCCTACTGGTACCATCGTGGGCACAACAGGGACACTGGTACTCATACTGGTGTGGTTGTGAGCATGACAGGAGTACCAGCGCTGGTGCTCCTACCCTTGCGAATGTGACAGGGGTACCAATATCCATACTTGTACTGGTACCATTGCAGGCACAACAGGGGCACCAACACTCGTACTGGTACTGTTGTGGGCATGACAGGGGCACCAGTACCAGTACTCATACTGGCGCCATTCATTTCACAACAAGGGCTCCAGTACCGGTACCATTGTGGTCATCACATGGCATGGGCATGGTGGAGAGGGACGCTGGTATTGGTAACGGCATGGGGTCAGTAGAGCACTGGTACCAGTACCAGTACAGGGTCAATAGTGGTACTGACATGCGCATAGCAGGGGCAGTGGTACCAGTACCACTGTGGGACCAGTAGGGTATGGTACTGGTACTGAAATGGATATGAGCCTGGTACTGGTGTGGGCTTGGCAGGGGCACTGGTGCCAGTTCTAGTTACCAGCAGAGGAGGAGTGCAGGCACAGCAGCGGCACCAGTACAGGCACCACCTGTCCGGCACTGGTGCCAGAACAGCACTGGTACTGGTAGGAGAGTGGTTTTTTCCTACCTAGTAGGGTAAGGCTACTAGGTTCCTACCTAGGTTTTTCCTACCTAGTAGGGTAAGGCTGGGGCACTGCTGCCAGTGCCAGTACCAACACAGAGGGGTGCGGGTGTAGTGCTGATGGGCACGGGCATGGCACTGGTACCAGCACCAGTCCTGGCACAGCACTGGTGCCAGCAGGTGCTCTCTCTCTTGCAGGGCTTTCTTCTGGCTGGTGTCACTGCTGCTCTCCTCCCTCATCTGGTTTATTGCTGTTAAAGCCAGCGACCCCCAGGATGAGCCGTTGCAGAAGGGGCTCTTGATATTTGGGATAATGTTCTCTGTGCTGCTGCAGGAGGCCTTCCGCTTCCTCTACTACAAGCTCCTCAGGTAAGGGCATCTCCCACCCTGCTCCAGCACTGCCGGATGGTCCTTCTGTCCTCCCAGCTATGGTGGGTCTGGATTTCAGCTGGGAGCTCCTGGGTAGGGGGGGATGCAGAGCATGACACTAAGCTGCCTCCATCCTCGCTGGGAGCATGAGAGTGGTACCTGTGTCAGTACGTTGACCTCGAGTGGGTCTCAGGTGGCAGAGCAGAGTAGCCCTAAGGTCTGGAGGACCCAGGGCTGAGGTGGCTGGTAGTGTCTCTGAATTTGGGACAGGTAGGCTGTGGGTTTGGGCTGCTGCAGGATGTGTAACATCCTCTCTGCCCCGCCATCTGGTGACTAGTGCCAGCAGTGTTCCCGCAGCTCAGATGGAAGCTGGGGGTATGCCAGGTACCAGGAAACGCCCGCTTTGCTGCATGGGGGATGGGGAAGGGTTAGGGATCTGCCTTCGTCTCCTGGAAAGTCTTGTTCCTTTCTTAGGGGCGGCTTTGTGTGGTTGGGGACAGCCTGAAAGTGGTTTTGGTGCTCTGCAGGGTGGCGCATCATTGCCGGCCCTGTGCTCAGTGCCCTGGCCAGCCCTGGGGCAAAGTCTAGGCACAGCCTCAGTAGCTCCTGGCCTCCCTGACACCACTGGCCCAGAGTGTGGGGGCTTGTGCCACCTGCTGGGTGAGCACGTGCTGCACCCTGTACTGCTTTTGGATGGACGGACAGATGCTGTGCTGGGCCGGGCAGGCAGACAAGGGGAGGCGATGCTGGAGTTAGCATCCCTCGTTGCTCCCTCAGCGGTACCCACTTTCCTAGCTGGCTAGGGGCTGGTGTGGGGCAAGGGGCTTGGGGAAGGCTGGGGGGCGGGCAGGTACACAGGCTCGCACTGTTCCCTGTGGCATGGTGCAGGCAGAGGGTAGCAGAGCTCCACGGAGCGGCCTCTAACACAAACCACTGCGTTTCATTGCCCTGCGGATCTCCGGCTGCAAACACTGCTGTCCTCCCGGGGCTGCGGAGCCATCTGGCATCCTCCTCACCTGACACACCTCTAGCTGATAAAACTTATGAAGCCCAGCTCTCTCAGTTTCTCCCCCCAAAAAAGTTTTCTAGCTCTTTGAGCTCTTCCCTGTACCCTCTCCATTTTTTCCCCAACATCTTCTAAGAGTATAACTGCCAAGATTAGGTATACCCTCCTGGCATGTGCCTCCCATGCCGGTGCTGGGGCTGTTTTCTGTGCTGCTTGCTTTGCATCCGACATCCCACTCACTCCACCCCTGCTCTGCAGGGCTGGCTTGCGCTCGCGTCCCTCTGTGGAAACCTTTCTATGATGTGGCTTTGTGTAGTTTTCACATGTGGTTTGTCCAGTGGTTCAGGGTGGTCCCACAGATGCTCTCCACAGCAGGTGTTGCAGTTCAGTGATGGGGAGGTTACCAGGATGGTAGGATGGTACAGAGTGAGACCCTGGCTCCCACCTACTCTGTCCTGGTGCTGCACCGTGCCCCGGGAGGTAGCCAAGCTGTGTTGGCCTCCAGCGTGCTCTCCCCTCCGCAGGAAGGCCATCGAGGGGCTGGTGGCCCTCAGCGAGGACAGCTGCTCCCCCATTTCCATCCAGCAGATGGCGTACGGTGAGTGCTGTGCAGAGTAGCCAGGCAGGGCTGGGGATGATGCCGGGGGGAAAGGGAGGTTTCTCACCTTGAAGCTGCCTGGGTCCCCCGTGGGGCTGGGAGGTGCCTGGGGTGGCCCTGGGTAGCTCAGGACTTGACGGCATCTCTGTCCCGGCAGTGGCTGGCATGGGCTTTGGGCTCATGAGTGGCGCCTTCTCCATGATCAATCTCCTGGCAGACGCGTTAGGGCCTGGCACTGTGGGCATCCACGGAGATTCACAGCTCTACTTCCTGACCTCAGGTGAGCGACTGGCACCCTTTGCCCACATCTCTGCCCCACCACAGAGGTGGCAGACCTGGGGCCTGGAGCTCAGCATCCTGTGCTCTCCCTTCCGTGCTGCACCCTACTGCCACTCCCCATACCCTTCTGAGATGTTTGTGGTCCCTTGTCACATCTCTCTGTGCCAAACCCTTCTCTCTGTCCTGCGACCCTCCCTGCTCCTCTCCCCCATCCCTCCCAATGCTTCCCAGTCTGACCCAGCAGTGCCCCTACTCCCCTTCCCTGACTCCTCTCCATCCTTCCCTGAGCCTGTGGGCTGGGCCAGGGCAGGTGGCTCCCCAGTGATACTCCTCTGCTGCTTCCTGCAGCCTTTATGACCATGGTGCTGATTTTCCTTCACACCTTCTGGGGGATCCTCTTTTTCCATGGCTGTGAGCACCGGCGCTGGTGGGAGATCACAGCTGTCATCATCATGCACCTTGCTGTTTCAGGGTCGGTGAGTAGCCAGGAGTGGAGCTCTGCGCTGGGACCTATATTTGGGGATGGCTGTGGTGTGTGCTGGTCTCTGTGGTAGGGGTGCAACAGCCTTCGGCACTAGCGAAGCAGTTGGCTTTTGGGATTTGCAGCCGTCCCTGCATGGGACAGGCCCTTTGCAAACTGAATGCCAAAGCTGGTGTCTCCTGTCCCATTCTGCTCATTGAGGTGGTGACACTTCCACCTGTCCTGGCCCTGTCCTCTCCTGCCTGCTCACCCCTTCCCTCTCCCACCTCTCTCCCCAGACATTTTGCAACCCCCTGTACATGGGCAGCCTGGTGCCCTCCTACCTGCTGATGGCCACAGCCGCCACTTGGGCTTACCTGCTCTCAGGGGGCTCTGCCCAGAACCTGCGGCGCTTCCTGCTCTGTAAGTCCTGCTCCGTAATGGGGACAGGGGACCCTGCAAGTTCCTCTGTGGACCTGGACCAGTGCTGGGGCGGGGAGAGGGTGCCCCAGGGGCTGGAGCAATGGCATCATCCCCTTGGTTGACAGACTAGAGGAGATGGGGTTTGGGGCCATGGTCAGGTTATTGCCTCTCCTGGGGGAAGTGGATGGGGTAAGGAGTCTGGTGAAAACTGCCCCCCCCCTCCCCTCTTGCTTCCCACAGGTCTACGGAACGGACCCAGCCCTCAGCTGGAATCCTGAGGCCCCATGGGATGTTCCTGTCCCCAGCCGCCCCTGCCCTCCCCTCTGTCCTGGCGGCAAGAGCAGCCATCACCTTCTCTTCAATATCTTTTCTCCTGGACTGGTGGACCCTGGCCAGTCCCAGTGGAGCAGGCACTGGGGTCTGGCTGCAGCAGCCAGCTGACTGGTGTGGCTGGGGCTGGCTCACTCCACCACCCCTTTAGGAGCCCCTAGAGAACAGCTCAGTTTTGGGGGACTTGGCTTTGCTGGCCCTGCTGTGAGCAGAGTCCCAGTTAGCTTGCCC
This sequence comes from Fratercula arctica, assembly GCA_947846985.1. Classification (NCBI taxonomy): domain Eukaryota; kingdom Metazoa; phylum Chordata; class Aves; order Charadriiformes; family Alcidae; genus Fratercula; species Fratercula arctica. The sequence continues at coordinate 1,796,420 of CANTUZ010000025.1, forward strand.
AGGAAGGATGCTACCTTGGACTGCCAGAGACCTGAGCCCAAAGAAACCCATCACTTCTCCTGCCACAGAAGATGTGCTGTCTCCTGGTGGGGGAAACCTGTGCCTCCTCTTCGCTGCAGGGTGGAGGAAGTAGCTTTGCAAAGTGCTGCCCAGCTCTGGGCCGGGGCTGATCACTATGGTGCTACTTTCTCTGCCTCTTGGCCCAGCCTCGCTGCCCTGGGAGCCACGGACCCCCACACTGGACTGCGGTAACTGCAGTGAGCTGGCATCCTAGCATGTGAAGGGATGGTGTGTTGTGATCAGCCACCAGTACTGGGGGACCCAAGGAGGCTGACAGCATCCAGGGCAGGAGGACAGAAGACAGTGCCATATGGAGGGTGGCTGAGGGCTTGGGGGGAGATGCAACCCTGCAACTGGTGCCAGCACAGCTTGGGGAGGGGGGTTCAGGGGGCTATGCCAGTGGATTATTGCCCTCTCCTGCCCTTGGAGGGGGATTTTCAGGCAGGCATCAGCCCCGATGCTGTGCCATAGGACTGTGAGGGAGAAACTGCCATCAAGCTCAGAGAAGTCCACAGTGGGCTTTTATACCAATAAAAAGTAGTACCATAGGTGAGTGGGGGGTGTGTGTGTGTGTGTGCCACTGCTGGTGTGACCACGGGGGGTGTCTGGCAGTTGCAGACCCCAGTTGCCTGAAGGTCTTGCTCCTGTTCTGTCCATCCCTGGTTTTACTGCTTTGAGGTGGAGGCTGCTGAGAGCTAGAGACCTGTAAGTTCCTTTCCTCTCCCAGGTCCATCCCATTTCTCTGCTTTGTGGGGCCGTGGGGCTCCCCAGGGCTTGGTTCTGGCTGTGCTGGAGCTGCCAGGAAAGGTGGGAGGCAGCCATAGGTCAAGGACCACTCCAGCTATGTCGGAGCTGGAGGGGAGTTGGTTGGGGGCCAGCAAGCAAGGAAGCTGTGGCTCTGCCATTGTTCAGCTCTGCCTTTCTCCAGCCCTACCAAGCCATGACTATGTTTTTCCAACACTTTGCACAAGTAAGATGAGAACGAAGTCCTAGAGAGACAGAGGGCAGGGCCAGGCCGTGCAAGGAGCCCTGTGCTGCTTGCTCTAGAGCTCTGCCTGGGGCACAGAGGCTGATGTTGTCTCTGCCAGTCAGGAAGGGGTCCCTGTGCACCCCTCTGCTGTGGGTCCAGCTCCACCAGTGCCTGTTCCTGTCCCTCAGTTTCAGATTAGGACTGCAGAGACAGCTAGCACTATGGGAGGCTTTTAGATATTTTTTTTAATATATTTTAACTTTCTATTTTTTTAAATAAAAATATCTGGTGAGGCCAGATGCTGCCCCAGGCAAACAGTCCACAAGGGCAGCCTCTGTGGCCAAGGGATGCTGGAGCACTGTCCCTCCCTCAGCCTGGGGCAGGAGTGAGGGGAGGTGGAGTGGGGCAGGCTGAACCAGCAGGGCCAGGACCCCCACAGAGGCATGAGGCTCACATGGTGGTTATGTTGGTGGCTGCTGTGTAGATGACCTTGGATTTGGTCAGTGAGTCGAGCCTGGTGGGGGAGGAAGGGGTGTGTGTATGTTGTTAGAGCAGGCAGGGGGGCCCTGCTAACCCATGTTGCTGCCTGAGAGACCACCCTTAACCCTGTGAAAAATAGTGAAGGTATTGTTGGCTTTCGCAATAATAACAAGGCTATAAATACTTGAATGATAAGGATAATTAACCTTTAGTAAATTAGGAAACATGAGAAACCTTAAAGATAACAACTAACAGCAGCTATGAAGAAGAACATCTGAGAGAAACAAAAGAGAACTTCTCCAAGAGACCCCACAAATGATTAACAGAAGGAGACAGACGCATAGGAGAAGGGAGCTGATATGCATGGAAAAAGGGAACTGAAGATTATCGATCCTCAGAAACAATTGCCAGAAGGAAAACACACAAATAGAAGAAAAAGGGATTAATGATAATCAATCATCATAAATCATTACTCTGATGCAATGTTGAATGTATATAAGACATGGGTGAAGTAGTAGCTGGGGTGCCTCTGACTTGAGTCATGCACCCAGCGCTGTGCTTTTGCTTTATCGACTTTGTCCCTATAATAAAATAAGTGCCATTTCTGTTTAAGGAATCTGGCTGTTTATTACAACCCCCTTTCCCATGCCCCTGGCTGACCCCTACCACCCCCTGGGGCCCCTCCTCCTGCAGCTCCCCATAGTCACTCACCATGCGTTCTGACTGGTGCTTGTAGCTATACAGCAGGAAGGCCAGTGCCGTGATGGCAAAGAGCAGCCTGAAGAGCATGGCCAGCACATCCCCTGCAAGCAACCCGAGCACAAGCATGTTACATTGGGGACAGTCCCCTGCAGCTACTGGCCGAGGGAGATAGGGCAAAGCTGGAGAAGGCCGGTGGTCTAAAGGTAGAGGGGACATGAAGGCAGCAGCCTCAGCTGAGCATGCTTACCTGCTTGAAATCAAGAGCTGGAGTGTCCTGCAAGAGACAAAGACAAGAGTATGCCTATGAGAGCCAGTTGTGCAGATGCTAGGGCAGCCCTGCATCCCCACCATGGCTGCCTACCCCCTGGCTCAGCACACAGCTGCCAGGGCCTCCCCTTCCCAGGCAGGTATGCCCCCTGGCCGCCTTCCCCTCCTTCGGGCCAGCCCCTCACCTACTTGCTGCTGCTGAGCTGTCAGAGAGACAGCGCAACCAAGAGGTTGCCCGAGGTGGTTCGGGGAGAGAAATTTCAAGCCTGCAGAGCTTCAGGCCATGCTGCCAAAGCAGGGCTGCCTGCAAGATTCCCCATCACCTGTGAGCGAACAGGGGAGAGCTGCCCTCTGCATCCCTAGCAGTTTGAAAGCCTGGCCCCAACACCCCACCAAGAGCATTAAGTGAAAGCCTCACTGAGTCGAGCCAGAAACTCCATTACCACAGCTACCACACCCCATGACTGCACCAAGCCCTGCAGGAGACCCTGGAGAGGGGCATGGGGTGAGCCTGTCAGGCAGTGACCACAGGGACAGCTGCTTGTGGCAAGATGGTGAGCAACTACCTGGGAGGAGGCAGCTGGCTGTTGCCAGCCCCCATTGCCCCAGCCTTGTTGCTTCTGCAAGACCAAGGACAAAAGAGTTCCTAGAAACCAATCTTCCCCATGCATGGCAAGACAAGTGCAGAAATGGGGCAGAGCGGCACCCCAAGACCAGCGCTGCCACAAGTCACCTGCTGGGCAGGGCTAACCCATGCAAATGCTGCATTTCCTAAAGAGATGCAAAGCCTCAACTCCTGCTCCTTGCCCTGCCCCTGCATCCCCGTGGTTGGGTGCAGCCTGAGCACATTCATATGCTCCTTACCAGAAGGCAGCTGTTTCGCCAAAAGGAGGGTGGTCTGGAAACTTGCCAGCACCCATCACCCGTACAGGTCCTGCACCAGCCAGGAATTGTTCTGCAGAGGTTTGCTGTCGTCATTCCTCAGGTTTGTCACCAGCACTGACATCTGGAAGGAGAGCAACATGAGCAAAGCAGGGTGCATCCCGCCTTCGGGAGCTAGGGGACTGATGCTCATGGTGTATGCTTGTGGGGAGAAGCTGGGCAAGACTGAGTATGGAGCTCATTGCCCCGATGGACCTGGTCATGAGAGAGCAGCATGCTCTGGTTGAAGACCATCTGCTTCACCATCTAGTAGTGGGAAGGGGTGGTCAGAGAGCCATTGTAGTGCAAGTAGAGTTTCATGTTGGCAGGCAGCAGGCCTGTGATGTTGAATCCAGGCACCAAGACTTCCTTGCCTGAGAGAAGAAACACCATGGGAGCAAGAGTTGGGCAACCCCTTGGAGGACCAGCACAGAGATCATGGGAACAGACCTGACCTGGAGCATCCCCTCAGCCCAGCCTGGCACCATTTGTGCAGCAGGGTGGACCCTGGCACCCAGTGTGCTGGAGAAAGGGCAGTAGGTTTGCCCTGGAGGCAGGGGAAAGCACATGTGTGCAGAAGCACCTTGGAAAGTTGTTGCTGTGCAATGCTTCCCTTCTCACATACGCACAGCAAACACCTGCTGCAGCCTCTCTGCCATGCAGCGGGTTTCTCTGATGGGCTGCAGCTCCTGAGACAAATACTAGGTGGGACAGGGCCTTACCTTCTCTTTGGATTTTGTACAGATGTTCAAGTATTTCCTGATAGTATGGGTTCTCCCTTGTCCCAACCTGCAACATAGAGACCCCACAAAAATGACAAGCACAGGGGCTGAACGGAGACCAGGTGGTGATGGCAGTAGCAGTAGGGAGGAATCACTCCCTGCAAGGTGCACCCTGTCCCAGTGACCCCTTCCTCCCATCAGGGCTGCCCTGCCCTCTGGTACTGCCCTCTCTCCCTCCCCAGGTACATTTGCACCCTTGCCTGTCCCCAAAATTGTGCCTGACACTGTATCCCCCCAGTCACACTCCCCCCAGCACTGCTCCTACCCCTTCTTGCCCAGGGCTGAGCTATGGGACTCACCTCCAGGAAAGCTCCCAGTACAGCCAGACCATCCAGGTGGACCATTGCCTCCTTAAAGCTGTCATAATTGGTGTTGTAATGGACCATGTGGATCTGGAAGGGAAACATGCAACCCTGATGCAGGATGGACACCTCCAGGAGGTGCTCACCCCCATGGGCCTCTAGCCTGCCAGAGCAAGGGCTGGGAGAGACATGCACCCATGCCGAGCACCCCTCCTAGGAAGGGAATATGCTGGTGGGACCAAGAAAGCATGCCACTGCAAAGCAGCAAGTACGAAGGGCTGCCCACAGGAACTTCCCTGGTCACAGAAAGTAAACCAGTACTCTGCCCTAGATACCAGGGGGTTGTACCGCAGAGCTGGACTCAGTTTGAGGACAGCACTAGTGAAGAAGGAATAAAACCAGATGGGATCTGTAGAGCAGGAAGACCATGTACAGAGTAAACAGTCCCTGTGGCTGCCTGGGAAACTACCTCCCCCAGCCTGGGGACTGCTGTGGCTCCTGCTCCATCAGCCCAAGACTGGGCTGCAGCACAGGGACAGGTTGCACTGCTCACACATGGCCAGCCCCAGCCCACCTGCAGGCAGAGCATCCTGTCTCCTCACCTCTGCACTGCAGGCTGCAGCATGAATTTGGCTCGTTTTGTGCACTTGGCACCAGAGTGTGGGCTCCTACACTGAACTCTGCTGCTACAGAGCTGACCAGGGAGCAGGGATCCTGGCCAAGTAGTTACAGCATTCATCCAGTGACAACCAGGACCATGGGCTAGTGTGGCGGTGTGCTCTCCCCCTTTCCCCTCCCGGCTCCTGCTCAAGCCATGGCCATCAGTGGGAGGTGTTATGAGTTGCACCTGGACTTTGGGGGATGGCTGGCAACACAGTCAAAACACTGTCTGGAGTGGGGGCCTAGATATTTTGTTCCCATGCGACTATGACTATAGGTCAATTCTCTTACTCTATAAATAGTGGACAGCCCAAGAGCCCTTGGAGCTCTCCTGCACGGCAGCAGGCTGCACGTTGGGATCTCCCCTTGAGTGGGGACGCTCACTTAAGGTTCTACTCCTCGAGGCTGAGAGATTCCTTGCCGCAGCAGATTCTCGGTAAGTGACTGATAGCAGGCTAAACTGAAATCTTAGCTAAGTGAGATAAAGGATTGATTGTGCATATAGAATCCTTTAGACACAAACCGTTGACCAAGTCTGGGACTAGGAGTGGATCCAGCCGCCCCTAGACTCCTCTCTGAGAAGGAGTTTAGAAAGCCAGGGGGTCCTTTCTGAACCTTGTGACTCAACGGGAGGGTCTCCCTGACAGCTTGTCTGCCCTTGTCCTCTATGCAGTAAATAATCAAGTGTGCCTTGCCATCGAATCTCGTAAAACACTGTCGCATTCACTACTAACTTTGTTAAATCACTGCTTTATATTCATAAATATTTCACTGCTTCTCTCTTACGAGTGAAGTTAATCACTATGCGCATGACAAGCCTATATGTTGAGATCCAGGAAGAGAAAAGGCTTTCCAAGCTATAAAAGGAGCTTTAAATTCTGCTCCAACACTAGGATTGCGGGATTACTCTGAGTCCTTTGAACTATTTGTGCATGAGAACAAAGGAGTAACCAGCGGAGTTCTTACTCAAAAGCTAGAGCCACATGGTGCGCTGCCCTGTGGTTTATTACTCAACTCAACTGGATCCTGTAGCAGCAGGGAATAATTCCTGTGTTAAAGCGATAGCAGCAGCAGCAACTATCATAAAAAGCAGAAGACTATTAATTCTGGGTCACCCAACAACCATGTATGTTCCACATGAAGTAGAACTGATTCTTAAAGAAGATGCTACACACGTATTGTCTCCACAAAGAGCGCATCATTATGAACTAATGATTTTAAATGTAGATAATATTATTTTAAAAAGATGTAATGTTTTAAATCCAGCAACTTTACTTCCTGTTCACTCCAATAATGAGCCGCATCATGATTATGCTAAGGTAGTGTTTCACTCCAGCCACCTATGGGAAGATCTATAGGATCAGTCTCTAGATAACTTGGATCTAACCCTTTTCACTGATGGATCTTCATACTACATGAATGGAAAATGACACAGACTATGCAGCAGTGAGAAACTTAGAAGTACTTGAAGGAGAACCTCTACAACCCTCGGTGAGTGCCCAAGGGATTGAATTAACTATTAACGAAAGCAACCTGGTGAGGACATAATCAGCAGGTAACTATTTATACTGATTCTAAATACACTTTTGGAGTGTGTCATGCAATGGATATATGCTATGGAAAGAACAAAGATTCCTTATCTCCGCAGGAAAGAATATTTCTAATGGAACTGAAATCCGAATGCTGTTGGAAGCTATTAAGCTTCCAAGGAAAATAGCTGTAGTACACTCTCCAGCTCATACCAAAAGCTCCAACTAAATTAAAAGAAATAATAAAATTATTCAAACTTATAGTCAGATAGGTTTGAAATGGCCTGAAGTTTTAGGAATAGTACTATGGGATATTGGAAATATCCCTCGCCAACCCTCTAGGGTTGTCATCAACAGGAATAATGTTTGGCAAACAGCTCTACCTAGGACCTTTGTCTCCACTAGGATAGATGGAGTTGAACTCCACTCTTAGATGGAGTTGAATTGGTTACCAAATTTTATTTGGTATGCAAAAACATCTACAAGAAAGTTTCAAAATTAAAAGGGATCATGCTCAGTGGTACCAACCCACCCCTCCAGAGATCATAGAATCATAGAATGTGTTGGGTTGGAAGGGACTGCGATGAGCGAGGGAAGACAAGCAGCCGACTCAATGTGAGTGATAAAGCAAGCTTCAGTTTATTGCCCGAATACGCTTCATTATATAGCTACTGGTTACATCATCGCTTGAATATTGGCTAATTATAAAAGTCATCTGCTCACTGCGATTGGCTCTCTGTCCACACGACAGGGTTCAGCCTTAGTTCCCTATTCTTATCAGCTCCTTATTCTTGCTTCTGCATTCTCATGGCTTGTTTACTTAGTACTTTCCCATCGCCGAGCTGTAACTTTCCACTTGCTTCTACGCTATTCTCATCTCACATAACTCCTCTATTGTCCCATGACCTTGCTCCTCAAGCCATTCTGCAACAATTCCCCCTTTTTTTTCTTTTTTTTTTCTTTTTTTTTTTTTTTTTTTGAACAATCCAGGCTTGGTTTATTACTTTTAACATAGCTCTCTTAATACAAGAAAGGACTACACATAAGCACAAACTTATGATTACAAGAATTATTATAATATGCAAGCCTTCAACAAGCAATTCTAATACTTCCAAACAAGCTAGTTAGCCACTCATCAAAAAACCCATGAGTTTGCTGAATTTTGTTTGTATGTTCTTTTAACCACTGCAACTGTTTGTGAATTGATTCACTGTGATCGGACAAATTCATACAACACATACCCTCAAAATCTTCGCAACCATGTCCTTGAGCTAATAACAAAAAGTCAATTGCTGCTCTATTTTGCAAGATCGCATGGCGCAGGCTATTCTGATCTTCTAACAAACTTTCAATTATTTCTGTGGTGACATTGGCTATCGTTACATTTATAGTATTATGCTATCTGTTCACGCGCTTTAACTCCTACTGATTGGCTGCATGCTATTTTCACGAGCTGTCCACGCGCGGGCAGCATCCTGCTGATAGGTTGAGGGTCGATTGCCACGCGCTTCTCAGTGTCTTCTAACTGGTCGTCTCTGTTCACGCGGAGCAGCAGCTTTGCTTTTCACGTTCCTTTCCTTGCTGATATCTCCTGGCACTTGCTTCTCAAGGCGCCTCTCACGGGTACAGCTTTGTCTCATCAAGGCCAAACAGATTCCCTACGCTGCTCTCTATCATCTCCACAATTCCCCCTTTTTTATTTTTTTATGCAACAAAAAGCTTGATTAATCATTTTTTGCACTATTTTCTGTAAGCAGCCTAAAATACAGCGCATGACAAGCATTGGATGACAAAGATGACATGTTTGATACCCCATGTCTGTAAAGAGGCCTGTATTTTAGCGAACACATAAGCTGGTCCGTTATCAGTTTTTACAGTTTTCGGTACTCCCATGACTGCAAGGCATTGTAACTAATGTCGAATAACATCACAAGCCTTCTCTCCTATATGAGCACTAGCTACAACAAGGTGAGAAAACAAATCAACTGAAACATGTACATAGCGCAAACGTCCCAATTCCATAATGTGTATAACATCGAATTGCCAAAGTTCATCAGGTGTAAGCCCTCGCAGGGTAATCCCCACAAATGATGGCAGAGGAGCCGGCTGCTGACAGCGCAAATGACCCTGTGAAATCAATCGTGCTAACATTTCAATCATCATAGTTACTGTTTTTTGAAAAGTTATGTGGCAAAAATACTCACTCTAATGCAGTCAGGCTCTTTGCGAGTGTATCATCCCACTGTCCTATCAGGGTGTAAGGTTGAAATTTTTGATGTATCATAAACAAATCTGCAATGTGCTGTAATGCCTTCTGAGCTGTTGGGGTTAATGAACGTGGAACCTACCAGGGAGGGGGGGCGGGCACACACAGCACTTCAGGGCGTCCCCTGTATCTTCAAAGTGCGCTCATGTCTGACCCCCTCTCTCCGATCCGAGACAGCCCCCTTATATCCTGTCCCGGATTGAATGGAAAAGTACAGGCTAGGGTCGCTGCACGCGTGGCCAGCACATGCAGCGAGCCTCACCAGACTCATGATCCAGCTTTGCTAACTGCGGCTGTCTGATACCTGACTACCTTGTACTCCCTCCTTGTTATCTTCTTCTTTGAAGGTCAGGTTCCCATAGATACACATATAGTTTTTCAGCACCAGTACTGAGTCCCTTTTTCCCAACATGTATACTGGGTTTGGTTCAACTAGTAATTCTCCGTCGTGTCTCACTCGAACCATCCTCTATTATCCCTTACACATGCCACCCCGTGGCCCATAGTTGGGACACAACAGTATTCTATAACTCGTACAAGGGTATGATGCAAAGCAACATCTGCAACTGATCGTATAATGCTTATTAAACACGGCAAACAGCATACTAAACATGACAGACAGATTCCTTCCACACAGGCAATGAGTATAATTTCCTTCAACCAACCCCACCCCCAAGTCCATCCAGCAAAGAGATTTCACCCAGTGGTCTCCACAAGTTGCTGGCTCAGTCGGGGCAGTTCTTGCAACTGGGCATGGATGGATTTGGAGCGGTCACTTAGATTCATACAACACAGTCCTTTAAAATCTTGACAACTGTGTCCGTGAGCTAGAAGCAAAAAATCAATAGCAGCTCTGTTTTGCAGCGTCGCATGTTGAATACTATCTACATCTAGCAATAACTCATAAACAGCTGTACTAGTAGCATTACTAAACTTATCCCTGGCAGTGAGAGAGTCCTTGTTATCAAGAATCCTTGGCATCGAAAGAGTCCTTGTTAGCAAGAGCGCATGCAGACTCCCTGTTCTTGCTGGTACTGTGCTTTGATCTTCTTCCACAACAGGCCAAGATTCTCAGGCAGCTAGATAAGGTGTCCTTGAGTCCATTACAGACTTATGTCATCTAAGTGTTTTTCTTGCAAGCATCTGAGACTGAATAACAATTAGTGTGATAGATGTGTTTTCCAGCACCCAGGTGCGAGTCCCTTGAGCGTATTTACAATCCTCCTTGCTGATCTTCCGTTGCTTTCCCATATTCCACCCCCCTGCTCAAGAGACTGCTTCTGCTGGGGTTCATTTAGTCTCGCAGGGTATAACACAGAGTAACTTACAAAGGCGTGCAATAACATATATACATATAGGAAAAAAACCCAAAATATATCTCTATAATACTGCTTGAATCAGGTGTCCTATTTCTCTTTTTCTGCTGCTGTCTTGTAGCATGTATGGCATACTTTTGTGCTAAGACGGCACATTTCCCTTCTAATTGTTCCCTTTTTCTTCTCTCATCACTTACAGCTGACATAAAAGTCTGCCTTGCAACAAGAGCTCACCCTTAAGTTTCTCATTTTCCTACAGAGCATCCTATAGATTCTAGCTTAACTCCTTTTCCCAATCAACCATGATCTTATAGGCAAACAACAAACAACCAGTCATACGCCCTGCATGGGTAAGCTGTTCCCGAGACTGTAAGCATGTCGGCTGGCGAAAACGCCCCCAATATTTCAGGACTTCCATCAGTTCTACGGCCCATCATGGTCTATCTACCTGGGGTGCACTCGCCTTACATCTAAACATTGTGTATGTACAAACTTCTTTGCCTGACAGAGTGTCAGCCCTAGTTATGTATGAGAACAGTACCACACCGGGCAGAACACCTGCTCAAGCGGAGTCACCAAACGACACCGCACACAGCAACAAACAAACAGTAGCACAGATGTTGATCAGCAGATATAAATTGGCACCCACACACACTTACACAGCAGACATACAAAAAACACCACTTGTATCTCAGGGAGATGGCTGGGGCGGGGGGGGGTGGGGGTGGCGGCTCTTTTCACTTGTATAAGCAGGTCCATTATCCGTCTTAATTTCTCGTGGTAGTCCCATGACTGCAAAGCAACTCGTAAGATGCCTAATTACATGTAAGGCCCTCTCGCCAGCCTGAGCTGTGGCCCAAAGAAAGTCACTATAAGTATCAATAGTAACATGTACATATTTCAGTCGTCCAAACTCGGGAACGTGTGTGACATCCATCTGCCAGAGCTCACAAGGACCCAATCCTCGCGGGTTAACGCCTAAACCGAGCCCAGGGCCGTGGTGGCTACAGGTGGGACAAGCACGCACGATTCCTCTGGCTTCATCCATAGTGACATTGAACTGTCGATGCAATCCCTTAGCGTTTTGATGGAACATGCCATGTGATTCCCTGGCTTTGATGAATTCACTCAGGGGGGCTGCCACTGTCACCAGTCTGTCTGCTCGGGCGTTACCTTCTCCTAACCCTTGGTCCCACATGTGACTCCGAATGTGGATGACACAAAATGGAGCGGTACGTTGCTTAATCGCTGCCTGTAGCGCTCTCAGCAGCTCAAAGAGCCGCCGATTAGACAGCTCTTTTATTCTTGCGTCCGCTCTGGCTCTGTCCTTCTCCCCTGACATTCTGACAATACACTGCTATACCCTGATTCTGGCTGCGCACGCATAAGCGGTTGAAAAGGAGGAACAAACGCGATACCTGGCGCAAATGGAGGAGGCTTAATAATGGAGGAACGCGATAACGACTTTCGTCTCTGTTGCTGTAAAATCTTCTCCGCAGTTGTAGCAGAGGCAGCCATAGCTTTAATCAGGGTTAAAGGTGGACATAAATCAGGTTCAGTCTCTGGATTTATTAGGCCAGGATCAAAGGGATCTTCTGGCTCTTCGCCTCCTGAATTCTGTTTTTGGTAATGTTTTTCAGAATTGGGAATTTGAGCATATTTAGGCTAAGGGTCTGCAACTGGGGGTGTCATTTCAAGAGACTGAGGTTCCTCTGGGGGAGCTTGTGGTGCCCCTCCAGCAACCCCTTGCAGGGCTCTGGCAAGGACAAGTGCAGCGTCTCCCGCGTTTGCAATTCCTCCCCCACTTTTAGCCACTGAGCCAAATCGTAGGACCACCCTTCAGGGAACCATAAGCAATAATCACGTATCCATACAAGCAAAAAATTTCCGAGTCAAAAACTCATTCGCATCCTATGAACCCATCTCTGCTGTTTTCCAGCATAGTACAAATCCATCTCCTCACTTTCTATTCTTTAACGCTATCTCCCTTTTCTGATACATTACACTATTGCGTATCCCCAGACTCGTCCGCTGCTCTTTCAGACGGATCACCCGTTCCCGGACTCCCACACACCCTCTCCTCAACTGCCTGCAAACCCTCCTTGATAACCTCATGAGCCTTTTTATAAGCAGCCCGTATCGCGCCCGCTTTCAAACCCTTATCAAGTCTCTGCATTTCCGTGAGCAATTGCTGCATAGTGTTCTGTTGATCACGGAGAGCGTCACGGAGCTCCGCAGTATCTTTAGGTGGATAGATGGTTTTCAGACGAACGTCCTCGGAGGATGATGATGTTTCCATAGGCTGAGGAGAGTCGGGGGGAACCTGCATGGATGACTCCGGTAGACCAGAGTACGGTGGAGCGGTCGGTTGCGGAGGCGAAAATGTCCATTCGTCAGACGCTCCCCAGAAGTCCTTTTCTGACTGCTTTATTACAGGAAATGCATTGGAGGACGAACTGTTTCCCTCTTCCCCAGCTGCATCTAACAACCTCTGGGCTGTGGCGGCAATAACAGCTGATCCATGCATGCCTGCAATCAGTCCCTTCACCTGTCGATAAGTGCCTGCCAGGTTCCGGGCTTCCTTATTCTCTGACAGCACTGCTTCCCACATTTCCACTCCAATTCTAGTCCATGTTGAAAGGTCAAAAAACTGAGTCGGATCTCTGAGCAATCCTCATTGTCGGCATCAAGATAATAGTTCCAGTAAAGCACTCTCACTAAGGTTTTCCCTGGCACTTTTTGCCAGCTGCAGCAAACTTTGTACCGCTGCCTTTTCGCCTTATACTTTTTCATACAGTTAATAACGTCTCGTCAAGATTTCATCAACTTTTTTGTAGTTTTATCGTCATCTATAACTTTATCCCATAAGCAATCTCCAAACGTTCGCCACTCTTCTACTTCAAACATATCGTCTGGGTCCTTAAAGTATCCTGGAGCTTTGCCTAATGCAATTAACCCGGCCAGATCTTTTATAGGGCCTACTCCCCGCTTTTCTAAAAAGCATTGTAAAAATTGTAAAGCTACCTCTCTATCCATTTGCGATGCGTCGTCTTCCTCTTTATGATCCCTTGATTACTTTGATCCCTTGATTACTTTGATCCCTTGATTACTTATGATCCCTTGATTACTCTGTTTGCAGCCTTTTTTCTTTTCCGTTTAGGTAGCTTTCCTCGGACGGCGATCCTCCTCTTAATTATCCGAAGATCAGGTACGGACAGACATATCATGTGCCAGCCATATCATGTACTGTCTTTTACCCCCTGGTCGCTGCTACCAGTGCTTTTCCGAGCTCGCTGTCCGGTGGGAACAAGGCTGGGGGTCCCTGTTCGGGCGCCACTTGCGACGAGCGAGGGAAGACAAGCAGCCGACTCAATGTGAGTGATAAAGCAAGCTTCAGTTTATTGCCCGAATACGCTTCATTATATAGCTACTGGTTACATCATCGCTTGAATATTGGCTAATTATAAAAGTCATCTGCTCACTGCGATTGGCTCTCTGTCCACACGACAGGGTTCAGCCTTAGTTCCCTATTCTTATCAGCTCCTTATTCTTGCTTCTGCTTTCTCATGGCTTGTTTACTTAGTACTTTCCCATCGCCGAGCTGTAACTTGCTTCTACGCTATTCTCATCTCGCATAACTCCTCTATTGTCCCATGACCTTGCTCCTCAAGCCATTCTGCAACAGTTCTCCCTTTTTTCTTTTTTTTCTCCTTTTTTCTTTTTTTTCTCTTTTTTTTTCTTTTTTTTATCTTTTTTTTTTTCCTTTTTTTTTTTTTTTTTTTTTTGAACAATCCAGGCTTGGTTTATTACTTTTAACATAGCTCTCTTAATACAAGAAAGGACTACACATAAGCACAAACTTATGATTACAAGAATTATTATAATATGCAAGCCTTCAACAAGCAATTCTAATACTTCCAAACAAGCTAGTTAGCCACTCATCAAAAAACCCATGAGTTTGCTGAATTTTGTTTGTATGTTCTTTTAACCACTGCAACTGTTTGTGAATTGATTCACTGTGATCGGACAAATTCATACAACACATACCCTCAAAATCTTCGCAACCATGTCCTTGAGCTAATAACAAAAAGTCAATTGCTGCTCTATTTTGCAAGATCGCATGGCGCAGGCTATTCTGATCTTCTAACAAACTTTCAATTATTTCTGTGGTGACATTGGCTATCGTTACATTTATAGTATTATGCTATCTGTTCACGCGCTTTAACTCCTACTGATTGGCTGCATGCTATTTTCACGAGCTGTCCACGCGCGGGCAGCATCCTGCTGATAGGTTGAGGGTCGATTGCCACGCGCTTCTCAGTGTCTTCTAACTGGTCGTCTCTGTTCACGCGGAGCAGCAGCTTTGCTTTTCACGTTCCTTTCCTTGCTGATATCTCCTGGCACTTGCTTCTCAAGGCGCCTCTCACGGGTACAGCTTTGTCTCATCAAGGCCAAACAGATTCCCTACGCTGCTCTCTATCATCTCCACAATTCCCCCCTTTTTTATTTTTTTATGCAACAAAAAGCTTGATTAATCATTTTTTGCACTATTTTCTGTAAGCAGCCTAAAATACAGCGCATGACAAGCATTGGATGACAAAGATGACATGTTTGATACCCCATGTCTGTAAAGAGGCCTGTATTTTAGCGAACACATAAGCTGGTCCGTTATCAGTTTTTACAGTTTTCGGTACTCCCATGACTGCAAGGCATTGTAACTAATGTCGAATAACATCACAAGCCTTCTCTCCTATATGAGCACTAGCTACAACAAGGTGAGAAAACAAATCAACTGAAACATGTACATAGCGCAAACGTCCCAATTCCATAATGTGTATAACATCGAATTGCCAAAGTTCATCAGGTGTAAGCCCTCGCAGGGTAATCCCCACAAATGATGGCAGAGGAGCCGGCTGCTGACAGCGCAAATGACCCTGTGAAATCAATCGTGCTAACATTTCAATCATCATAGTTACTGTTTTTTGAAAAGTTATGTGGCAAAAATACTCACTCTAATGCAGTCAGGCTCTTTGCGAGTGTATCATCCCACTGTCCTATCAGGGTGTAAGGTTGAAATTTTTGATGTATCATAAACAAATCTGCAATGTGCTGTAATGCCTTCTGAGCTGTTGGGGTTAATGAACGTGGAACCTACCAGGGAGGGGGGCGGGCACACACAGCACTTCAGGGCGTCCCCTGTATCTTCAAAGTGCGCTCATGTCTGACCCCCTCTCTCCGATCCGAGACAGCCCCCTTATATCCTGTCCCGGATTGAATGGAAAAGTACAGGCTAGGGTCGCTGCACGCGTGGCCAGCACATGCAGCGAGCCTCACCAGACTCATGATCCAGCTTTGCTAACTGCGGCTGTCTGATACCTGACTACCTTGTACTCCCTCCTTGTTATCTTCTTCTTTGAAGGTCAGGTTCCCATAGATACACATATAGTTTTTCAGCACCAGTACTGAGTCCCTTTTTCCCAACATGTATACTGGGTTTGGTTCAACTAGTAATTCTCCGTCGTGTCTCACTCGAACCATCCTCTATTATCCCTTACACATGCCACCCCGTGGCCCATAGTTGGGACACAACAGTATTCTATAACTCGTACAAGGGTATGATGCAAAGCAACATCTGCAACTGATCGTATAATGCTTATTAAACACGGCAAACAGCATACTAAACATGACAGACAGATTCCTTCCACACAGGCAATGAGTATAATTTCCTTCAACCAACCCCACCCCCAAGTCCATCCAGCAAAGAGATTTCACCCAGTGGTCTCCACAAGTTGCTGGCTCAGTCGGGGCAGTTCTTGCAACTGGGCATGGATGGATTTGGAGCGGTCACTTAGATTCATACAACACAGTCCTTTAAAATCTTGACAACTGTGTCCGTGAGCTAGAAGCAAAAAATCAATAGCAGCTCTGTTTTGCAGCGTCGCATGTTGAATACTATCTACATCTAGCAATAACTCATAAACAGCTGTACTAGTAGCATTACTAAACTTATCCCTGGCAGTGAGAGAGTCCTTGTTATCAAGAATCCTTGGCATCGAAAGAGTCCTTGTTAGCAAGAGCGCATGCAGACTCCCTGTTCTTGCTGGTACTGTGCTTTGATCTTCTTCCACAACAGGCCAAGATTCTCAGGCAGCTAGATAAGGTGTCCTTGAGTCCATTACAGACTTATGTCATCTAAGTGTTTTTCTTGCAAGCATCTGAGACTGAATAACAATTAGTGTGATAGATGTGTTTTCCAGCACCCAGGTGCGAGTCCCTTGAGCGTATTTACAATCCTCCTTGCTGATCTTCCGTTGCTTTCCCATATTCCACCCCCCTGCTCAAGAGACTGCTTCTGCTGGGGTTCATTTAGTCTCGCAGGGTATAACACAGAGTAACTTACAAAGGCGTGCAATAACATATATACATATAGGAAAAAAACCCAAAATATATCTCTATAATACTGCTTGAATCAGGTGTCCTATTTCTCTTTTTCTGCTGCTGTCTTGTAGCATGTATGGCATACTTTTGTGCTAAGACGGCACATTTCCCTTCTAATTGTTCCCTTTTTCTTCTCTCATCACTTACAGCTGACATAAAAGTCTGCCTTGCAACAAGAGCTCACCCTTAAGTTTCTCATTTTCCTACAGAGCATCCTATAGATTCTAGCTTAACTCCTTTTCCCAATCAACCATGATCTTATAGGCAAACAACAAACAACCAGTCATACGCCCTGCATGGGTAAGCTGTTCCCGAGACTGTAAGCATGTCGGCTGGCGAAAACGCCCCCAATATTTCAGGACTTCCATCAGTTCTACGGCCCATCATGGTCTATCTACCTGGGGTGCACTCGCCTTACATCTAAACATTGTGTATGTACAAACTTCTTTGCCTGACAGAGTGTCAGCCCTAGTTATGTATGAGAACAGTACCACACCGGGCAGAACACCTGCTCAAGCGGAGTCACCAAACGACACCGCACACAGCAACAAACAAACAGTAGCACAGATGTTGATCAGCAGATATAAATTGGCACCCACACACACTTACACAGCAGACATACAAAAAACACCACTTGTATCTCAGGGAGATGGCTGGGGCGGGGGGGGGTGGGGGTGGCGGCTCTTTTCACTTGTATAAGCAGGTCCATTATCCGTCTTAATTTCTCGTGGTAGTCCCATGACTGCAAAGCAACTCGTAAGATGCCTAATTACATGTAAGGCCCTCTCGCCAGCCTGAGCTGTGGCCCAAAGAAAGTCACTATAAGTATCAATAGTAACATGTACATATTTCAGTCGTCCAAACTCGGGAACGTGTGTGACATCCATCTGCCAGAGCTCACAAGGACCCAATCCTCGCGGGTTAACGCCTAAACCGAGCCCAGGGCCGTGGTGGCTACAGGTGGGACAAGCACGCACGATTCCTCTGGCTTCATCCATAGTGACATTGAACTGTCGATGCAATCCCTTAGCGTTTTGATGGAACATGCCATGTGATTCCCTGGCTTTGATGAATTCACTCAGGGGGGCTGCCACTGTCACCAGTCTGTCTGCTCGGGCGTTACCTTCTCCTAACCCTTGGTCCCACATGTGACTCCGAATGTGGATGACACAAAATGGAGCGGTTACGTTGCTTAATCGCTGCCTGTAGCGCTCTCAGCAGCTCAAAGAGCCGCCGATTAGACAGCTCTTTTATTCTTGCGTCCGCTCTGGCTCTGTCCTTCTCCCCTGACATTCTGACAATACACTGCTATACCCTGATTCTGGCTGCGCACGCATAAGCGGTTTGAAAAGGAGGAACAAACGCGATACCTGGCGCAAATGGAGGAGGCTTAATAATGGAGGAACGCGATAACGACTTTCGTCTCTGTTGCTGTAAAATCTTCTCCGCAGTTGTAGCAGAGGCAGCCATAGCTTTAATCAGGGTTAAAGGTGGACATAAATCAGGTTCAGTCTCTGGATTTATTAGGCCAGGATCAAAGGGATCTTCTGGCTCTTCGCCTCCTGAATTCTGTTTTTGGTAATGTTTTTCAGAATTGGGAATTTGAGCATATTTAGGCTAAGGGTCTGCAACTGGGGGTGTCATTTCAAGAGACTGAGGTTCCTCTGGGGGAGCTTGTGGTGCCCCTCCAGCAACCCCTTGCAGGGCTCTGGCAAGGACAAGTGCAGCGTCTCCCGCGTTTGCAATTCCTCCCCCACTTTTAGCCACTGAGCCAAATCGTAGGACCACCCTTCAGGGAACCATAAGCAATAATCACGTATCCATACAAGCAAAAAATTTCCGAGTCAAAAACTCATTCGCATCCTATGAACCCATCTCTGCTGTTTTCCAGCATAGTACAAATCCATCTCCTCACTTTCTATTCTTTAACGCTATCTCCCTTTTCTGATACATTACACTATTGCGTATCCCCAGACTCGTCCGCTGCTCTTTCAGACGGATCACCCGTTCCCGGACTCCCACACACCCTCTCCTCAACTGCCTGCAAACCCTCCTTGATAACCTCATGAGCCTTTTATAAGCAGCCCGTATCGCGCCCGCTTTCAAACCCTTATCAAGTCTCTGCATTTCCGTGAGCAATTGCTGCATAGTGTTCTGTTGATCACGGAGAGCGTCACGGAGCTCCGCAGTATCTTTAGGTGGATAGATGGTTTTCAGACGAACGTCCTCGGAGGATGATGATGTTTCCATAGGCTGAGGAGAGTCGGGGGGAACCTGCATGGATGACTCCGGTAGACCAGAGTACGGTGGAGCGGTCGGTTGCGGAGGCGAAAATGTCCATTCGTCAGACGCTCCCCAGAAGTCCTTTTCTGACTGCTTTATTACAGGAAATGCATTGGAGGACGAACTGTTTCCCTCTTCCCCAGCTGCATCTAACAACCTCTGGGCTGTGGCGGCAATAACAGCTGATCCATGCATGCCTGCAATCAGTCCCTTCACCTGTCGATAAGTGCCTGCCAGGTTCCGGGCTTCCTTATTCTCTGACAGCACTGCTTCCCACATTTCCACTCCAATTCTAGTCCATGTTGAAAGGTCAAAAAACTGAGTCGGATCTCTGAGCAATCCTCATTGTCGGCATCAAGATAATAGTTCCAGTAAAGCACTCTCACTAAGGTTTTCCCTGGCACTTTTTTGCCAGCTGCAGCAAACTTTGTACCGCTGCCTTTTCGCCTTATACTTTTTCATACAGTTAATAACGTCTCGTCAAGATTTCATCAACTTTTTTGTAGTTTTATCGTCATCTATAACTTTATCCCATAAGCAATCTCCAAACGTTCGCCACTCTTCTACTTCAAACATATCGTCTGGGTCCTTAAAGTATCCTGGAGCTTTGCCTAATGCAATTAACCCGGCCAGATCTTTTATAGGGCCTACTCCCCGCTTTTCTAAAAAGCATTGTAAAAATTGTAAAGCTACCTCTCTATCCATTTGCGACGCGTCGTCTTCCTCTTTATGATCCCTTGATTACTTTTACGATCCCTTGATTACTCTGTTTGCAGCCTTTTTTCTTTTCTGTTTAGGTAGCTTTCCTCAGACGGCAATCCTCCTCTTAATTATCCGAAGATCAGGTACGGACAGACATATCATGTGCCAGCCATATCATGTACTGTCTTTTACCCCCTGGTCGCTGCTACCAGTGCTTTTCCGAGCTCGCTGTCCGGTGGGAACAAGGCTGGGGGTCCCTGTTCGGGCGCCACTTGCGACGAGCGAGGGAAGACAAGCAGCCGACTCAATGTGAGTGATAAAGCAAGCTTCAGTTTATTGCCCGAATACGCTTCATTATATAGCTACTGGTTACATCATCGCTTGAATATTGGCTAATTATAAAAGTCATCTGCTCACTGCGATTGGCTCTCTGTCCACACGACAGGGTTCAGCCTTAGTTCCCTATTCTTATCAGCTCCTTATTCTTGCTTCTGCATTCTCATGGCTTGTTTACTTAGTACTTTCCCATCGCCGAGCTGTAACTTTCCACTTGCTTCTACGCTATTCTCATCTCACATACATAACTCCTCTATTGTCCCATGACCTTGCTCCTCAAGCCATTCTGCAACAATTCCCCCTTTAAAGGCCATCTAGTCCAACCCCCCTGCAGTGAGCAGGGACATCTTCAACTAGATCAGGTTGCTCAGAGCCTCATCAAGCCTTGCCTTGAATGTCTCCAGGGATGGGGCCTCCACCACCTCTCTGGGCAACCTGTCCCAGTGTCTCACCACCCTCAGTGTAAAGAACTTCATACAGGTACATGATTTGCAGCCTGGAGACAGAATTTTATTAAAAGTATTTTCCTGTAAATCTAAACTGGAACCCAGATAAGAGGGGCCATATTCTGTCTTATTAAGTTCTTATTTTGCTATAAAAGTTACAGAGAAGGAAACCTGGATCCACCACTCACACGTTAAATGGCTATTTGGTAGATGAACAACAACCAGTGACAGAGGAGCCTACCACAATTGCTACTTTGGAGACTGAAACCATTTGAATTTCTGAAGGATGAAGGAGTTCTGAATTAGTGTCGTTTTTGTTTCTTTTCCAGAGCTACTTGGACGCAGGATTCCCCAGACGCCTGGTTAAGCAGACCATCTGAGACTGTTAGTAAGGGGTTTTACCCCTTGTCATGTCCCACTCAAAGAGGGCAGGTGAGTGACTCAGATTCGCAAATCCCCAGTGGCGTGGACTAAGGTGAGACAACTCTCAAGGTCCATATACAAACATTTATTAAATTCCCACAGTGATTAATATAGGTCTTAACTAGGTCCACGATAATTCGTTAGGTATATAACAAATTATGGCAAGCAGTATGGTATGCCTTGCATTACTGAGCAACAGGTATACTACAAATTATGGCAAGCGGTACTTGCCATAATTCATTGTATATCTGTTGTTGAGTGGTAAGGTATGCCTTGCATTACTTAACAACTTTAAAAAAAAAGGGAAAAGAGAAAAGAAAAAGAAACAGAGGGATAGAAAAGGAAAGACAGAGCGAGCGAGCGAGAGAGAGATAAAGAGATCCCCGGTCCTGGTTCCAGCATTGGTCCCGCACAGGGAGGCAAGAGCGCTCTTCTGTGTAAAATCTCCCCAGGGAAAAAATCTCTCTAGGGGCACTTATTTTCCCCTTTTATGTTCACTGAGAACTACGCAGATTCCTGTTATCTTGTCCTTGCTGAAGAAAAGCAGGGCTGTCCTGTTTTTGTAAGACTAGTCTTCCAGGCACCTTCTCTCACATGAATCACACAAGAGATAAGCAGGTGTTAGCCTTATCAGTTCTTGTTGCGTGGAAAGGGGCAAAGCGGTTTTGGCAGAAGATAAACCCCCTTGCGTTCTAACACTCCTCACCGAGGTGGGAGGCTCGGGGCGGCTGGGTTTAAATTCTGAGTGATGCCCAATTCAGCACTATCAGTCCAGTCGCGTTTAATATATTAAACCGTTACGATTTGGATACACTAATAGTGGACCGTCCCTTCAGTCTAGTCGTGCTCATGAACCAGCACGGCCACTCTCGAATCTTTGGTCATGTTCAGTGAGAAACCCAAACGACCAGCTACTTAAACAGTGCCGTTTATTTAAACAACAGATATATAGGTTCTTAGGATTGCCGGTGATAAATACACTGTCTGCAAAGCATGTGCAAATAAAAGTATTATTACATATATCAAACGCGCGACAAAGTTATAAATGATACAGCCTGGCTATAAATGTAGGAGAGAGATTCTCTAGAGAGATTTCGAAGTTCCCCGAGGAAGCACTCGGTATAATCTAAGTCTTACCCAAAGGCATCCCTGTGGGGGGAAAGAAAGGCTCAGCCCGTCGACTGATCCCGGAAGTCAGTGATGGAGTCCTCCTTGACTTGCTCGCAATGGTGTCTTCCCTGGGTATCCCCCCTTTCTTGGGCTATTTTTATACTATTTGTTATCTTCAAAGTGGAGTTTTAGTGACTTTAGTCATAAATACTTTAATTATGATTGGTGTAAAATTCTCTCGCTTCACATTTAAAGGTATAGTTTATGAGAAATTCAGGGCGCAGACTCAAGAAGGAGTGGTTGCACCTTGGAGGCGGGTAGCCTTTGGGATGGAGGTGTGTTTTGGTATTATAATGACATTATAATGAGCAAAGTTTGCACAAAGGACAGCATTTCATCAAAATTTGACAAAATGTTGGCTCAGGGTAGCGAGCAGGCAGCTAATTGGCAGCTTATCTGTTTCATGGTATCGTCCCGTCCCCGTATCTGCTATACATCATAAGGTAAAGCCGCGGAATAATTGCATCCCGTCCCGTACCTCATGTAGCTTCACAAGCTCCTTATCAGCGAACCACAGATGTTGCATTCTTCATGCCAGCTGCAGCTGTTTTCTACCTCAGAAGTCTCTTGATTTTATACTTTTCCGTAATGTGTGAACAATGCTGTACTTCTGTATTTTTAGCCAATTTAGTAATTATTCCACAACTGCCCTGGGATGCACCTGGCTGTGCTACAGCAAGCTGAGATTCATCCTGCCCACTTCACTCACACAAACGTTACCTGCTCCCCTGACATTGATTATGCACCAAAATCCAGGTTACACAGACCCTCCTCTGGAAACACCCCATATCTTTCCCCACCCTGTCCCCACTCTCCTGTCCCACCTGGCACTATTTGCACAAGGTGGTCATGGTTTGCACAGAAGAGCCACATTTGCTGCTTCCTAGGCAGGATTCCCCTCCTGCAGCATAAGGGTGCCTATCAGCATGGGGAGCCCCTCCAAGGGGCCCCCGCATTGAGGCACACCTGGCACAGGTAATGCACAGCAGTCCGGGGTTGGCATGCAGTGCCTTGGCTTGCTGTGCATGCATCAACTGGCACGGCCTGCCCCAGCTCACCTCCATGGATTCTGCCTTGACAGAAAGCAGCTCAAATGTCAGATTGTAGACTGAGCAATAGCACCATGCTGGCACCTGCCCTGCTGTGCCAGCACCATGCCACCCACCCCAGGCGCCCATGTCCCCGCACCCATCTGTTCCTGCAGCTGAGGGGGCTCCAGACCCTCCTCGTGGCCTCCCACTGACTCAGCTTGGCAGCCTTGAACACCCTGAAGGCTGCAGCTGCACCCAGGAATCAGTCCAATCCATCCTAACACAACAGACTTCCCCAGGGGTCTCTTGGCATTAGAGCCATGAGCACCCACAAGCACTTATCCACACACTGAAGCTACATGAGCATGTTTCCCCATCCCATGGATCTGGATGCAACTATAGCACAGCCAGGCCACCCACTCGGGGAGGTGTCTCGCAAGTCCAGCTGTGCAGGGTTGGACCCCCTTGGCACATGCACCAAGTGCTGCAAGAGAGTATTGAGGCAAGCCCAGCCAAGGTGCTGGGTCGGGCTCTCAGCACCTACCCCAGCCTCAGCATGGCTCAGAGGAGCCTTGCAATACTCCAGTCCTTTCTGTGTGGAGGCATTCGCAATCTTGCAGCCCTTTGCTGTGAAATTAACCCACTGCCCTGCCCAAATGTTGATTTGCATAATTGCAACCTGTCTCCTACACTCCCTGCCAGAGCATGCCTTCTCCCTTGGAAAGCCACATGGTTCCAGGTCTCCTTTCTGCTGAACTGCTGCCACTCACCACAAAAGAGGTGGCTGTGCCTCAGTGGTGGATGCTGCAGCTCTTTGTGTGCCCTGGCCTACCTCTGAGCACCCACAGCCCTGGCAGGAGCTGCAAAGCACTCCCAAAAATGAAGAGGGAAACAACCTAGCTGCTGCCCACCGCTGTGATGAACTCACTGGGAGATAACATGCAAGAAGAGGACTCCTTGCAGGGGTCCCAGCAGGAAAACATAACAGGGCACCAACAGGATCTGACTGCTGTTGCAGGTGAGAAAGCCTCCATGTTCAGCCATGCAGAGTCCCCCTTCCCCCAGTAGCCTGCAATCCAATGGAGTTCCCCCCTTTCACTCGGGCCCTCTTTCGTGCTTTCTCTTCCTGTTCCTTGGTCCCTCTCAGCCCTTCCATTTTGGGATACTGGCACTGCCACAAGTACCAGCTCCCTTTCTTCCTTGACATCCAACACCACTTTCCTGATGAGTTCAGGCAGATGCTGCCATTACCAGTGTGCTGCTCAGCACGTCCTGCAGCCTGGGAGGAAGAGTAGGAGCAGCTTTTGGCAGGGTGAGGAGCCAGCATGACCACAGGCTGCTGCTAATCCCATGCAGGAAAGGCACCAATGCAGCAGGCTGCTCCCAGGAGGAGACCTCACCACGGGGACATAGGGACGGACCACGCACCCAAAGGACTCCTAATCATTTGCATGGAGCAAGAGGCATCCCTCAGCAGAGCCAGGCAATACAGAAGGAGACCAGAGGGTTTGCCCTATATGTCTGCCCCCTCTATCCTCAGCTTTTCATGTTTTAGAGGGTACACAGCCTGAAACTGCTGCAGGGTACCTGACAACACTGAAACGTAGAACAGCATCCATGTGCCTTTCAGCGTGGATACTGCCTGGCAGCAACACATCCATCAGTGCTGCCTGCTCGCCTTGAACTCCAGAAAAAGAAGTTTGATGGCTTGTGCGTGGCAGGCATGCCCCAGCAAGTGCCAGGGGAAAAGAGGAAACAGTTGCAGAGCACTGCAGAGAAAGGGCCATCCCAGCAGAAGAGAGAAAAATAGGGAAATCCCAGGGGACAGATCAGTGCTTGGAGCTGAGGAATGAGATGAATAAGGGGGATCACGCAAGAGAAATGGGCTCAGCTAGAGAAAAAGGGCATTGGGGGATGAGCAAGAAGAGGATACAGAGAGCAGGGCAGGTCTGAATAAGAGGGAGAAAGGAAACAGGCTGCAGTGGGAAAGGGAGTTACTGTTTCCCAGACACCCATAACACAGGACTTCAGTCCTGAGCAAGCCAGAGGCTCCGCAGAGAGCAAACCCATTGGAAAGCCTTGGTGACAACCCCTGGCTTGTGCACTGCTCAGCAATAACAAAAACATCCCTGTATTATCAACGTTGTTTCCAGCACAAATCCAAAACATAGCCCCATACTAGCTCCTATGAACAAAATTAACTCTGCCCCAGACAAAACCAGTGCAGGTACCCTAATCCATGCCTTTTAGCTGGCAGCAGTGCAAGGCAGAAGAGATGTTATTCAGCAGTGCTGACCCTGAGATGCAGGAAGCACTCCCTGAGCACAAGGGCTTTGGGGTGTCCCAGGGCCACACAGCTCAGTTTGGGGACACCTACCTACACCCCACCATTGTGTTAGATAGAGACCAGACAGTATTTCTGCCTCCTGCAGAATCAAAAGACTCCCTAACAAATCTTCCTACAACCTCATTAGCTCACCAAACCAGCGTTATCAACCAAGCTGGCCCTTGCAGGTCTCTGACCTAGTTGTGCCTGGATTTCCTCTTCAGTCACATTGACTTCCAGCACGTGATGCCTGAGGAAGCTAATGCTGCCGGCAGAATGCTGTAGGAGTGTTCCCAGGATGCTCATATAGCAGCTGGGGACCTGACCCCATGCAGCTCCTCTGCACAGCATTTTCTCAGTACTGTTTTACCTTAAACCCTTCATATTCTCATGGCTTCTTTTTTTAGCGTCAGTTTTGCTGCCGACATGCTCCAGACCAGGCATCCCTTGCTTCAAATACTAACAGGAGGCATCGAGCTCCTCTGGGATGCTTTGTCACTGCTAGAGGGACTGCATCTCCATGCGGGCAAGGACAACAGGAGCTCCTGTGGATGTGGTGTGGGTTGGGACTCAGACCATGCTGCAACATACTGTGGTAAGTGTAACCAATGCTGATGACCCAGGCAGGAATGCAAGATGGAGGGAATCAGGGGCAGCATGAGAAAACCCATAGCCCCACATGATACCAGTGACCATCTGCCCTGACCTGACAAGCAAGTGGAAAAGCCCAAAACAGCAAGACTGCAAGTCTGTGCAGGTGCTCCCAGGAGAGAGAGATGCATGGGTGGTATCAGCAGGCAGCTGCAGCTGGTAGGAACACACCTGCCCAGGGGAGATGTAGGGCAGATGTTCTGCACCGTGCAGATAGGAGCAACAAGTTCCCACTGCTGCTCAAGGGATGCCAGGATAGCCCAGAGCCACCAAAGCAGGAGACTGTCCCTGAATGGGGAGGTGGCCCAGGGCACTTGGTATAGGCTGCCACACTGCCAAAGTAGCCCAGGCGAAGGGCAGGATCATGCTGTGTGGAGAAGGGCAGCAGGAGCACAACTGCCCTAGCTCTATAGCTCCCATGAATACCTTGATCTCTGCGACTTGGCATTAAACCTGCTGCATAATTTACAGTGTCATTTTAAAGGTTAAAAGCAAATCAATCCCCAAAACTTTGACAGCAGCAAGTCTTCAGCACCTGCCTGCCCCAGAGGGTTCTGCCCATGGCCTCAAGTGGACAGTCTGAGAAGACAGAAAAATGAGCTGGCATAAGCCACCAGTCAGCAGCAGAGCCACGACATATACTCTGGGTCCTCCTGAGCCCCAGAAGGAAGCCTCACACAATGTGGTGAAGACTGCATGAAAGCTTTCCCCTGGGCCATCTGAGAGGTCTGTCCAGGTATTCCTGTGGTCTCTTACAGGTTTAAGACACCATGAATTGACAAGTCCTTTCCTGGTGGCAATTTAAATAGACCTTCTTGTTATGCAGAGTCTCATCTCTAGTAGGTATAATTACAGCAGGAATGCAGAGAGTACAGTTTTAGTTACATCAGATGCTGGTATTTCCCTCCTCCCACAATCAGTCTTCCAGCATTTTATTTGTCTGACAAATTGGATACCACTTTGTTAGAGAGTAAAAGAGTTAGCAAAACACTTAGCAATAACAAATTAAGTGTCATTAAGTCAGGCAATCACAGACCTGAGACTTAATGCTCTAATTTATCTACCTTTTCCCACAGAAGAGCTCCTCGGTGCTATATCCAACTGTTGTTGCTGATGGACATTATATGCACCCAATACTGAAGAGCAATGGACATCCTTTGCATTTGATCTGGACTGACATTGTCCCTTCCAAGAAGCTCCAGACCTTTCAGCTCCTACCAGGATGGCAGAGAGAGAACTCTGCCAAGCATGCTACAAATTCATACCTAAAGACAGTCGTCAACTGCCAAAGAAAAACGCTCTGCAAACAGCAAACTCCTACTCAAGTCCAACTAGATCAACCACCTCCTTTGGCAGCAGTCCCTACACCAAGGAATACAGTTTACACTAAGGGGGCAAAGGAAGAGCAACTGGGTTGTTTTGGACTGGGGAGAGGCAGGGAGGGATTCATTCAAGTGCTAATTGCTCTTGCACACAGTATAACAAACCAACTTGAACACAATGAGGAGATAAAATTGAACAAAGATGTTAACCACTGAAACTTAGAAAGAACACAGAACTACATGACTATTTTACATATATACATATATGTGTATATACATACATATGAGAAGAGGAAGTAGAAAAGATCTGTAAAACATCACACTGAGTTTGGCCAGTGCAGGTAGAATGCACCAGGTGTTAAGTACAAAACCTGGACAACTGCAAAATCATCTCCACACACTGCTGATTTTCAAGTAGGACAGCAGAGAAACCTAGACCATTTATTATTAAGCTGCAGACCAGCCTTTTTCTCAAACTGAATCCTCAATGGAGGATAAAAATCTGTCTGAGAAAAATTGAAGTTAGCAAACCCCAGCAAAACAACAAGGAAACCCAACCCCAGAGCCAGGACTGCCAGGTCCCCTGTGGTTGTTGGTAGGGCAGCCTTGGCAGTATTGCTCTCCTTGCTCTGCTGCCCACTGCCAGGCTAATGCCAGGTGACAGCTGTGGGGACCATTCAGAGCTCAGCCCAGCAGAGATCCAGCCCCAGCCTCTTGCTCTTGCTGCAGCAGAACCACGAGGGAATAACAGGATCAAAAGAGCAGTAACAAGTTCTGGGAACTTGTCAGACAAATGTGTGTTTAACTGAATCTCACATGAGCTGCTGAAGGGGAACATTAGTACTGTCACATAGAGCACATGATTTTGGAATTCATTAAGCCTTTGATGCAGTGTTAGCACTGCTGTCATCTGGCTGAAAACTGTCCAAATTTCCTTCATCCCAGGACTGGAGGAATGGCCCACGTTTGCATCAGGTTGCAGGAGCTACAGAGCTAGAGGATGCATGCACTAGACAGGTTGATCGCACTGGTCTTGAGAAAAAATGACACATCTTCTTGGAGCCCTTGACACAAACATACTACTCCCCATGTCCTATGAGGCTTCTTCAGAGAAATCAGATGCTTCCAGAGAAGCTTCCTTTCTTCTTTCTCTGAGACAGGTTACAGAGGAATGAAAAATTTAGTTATGGAGAAGTGGAACTAGAGCTGGAAGCCCTGCATTTAGTTACTGAGAACCAGAACAGAAGCACCTCAATTTGGATGAAACCAGAACAGAACTGCAGTTGAAAGCTAAAGGCAGATATTACTGAATGTTGTCAGCTATGGCACAGAGTCATGTTTTGCAGCACTATCACAAATACCAAGTCCCCTCTGAAACTCCAACTCTCCCTTGTTTGAGGACAATTGTAGATTAACCATGCTGTGGATGTGAAGACATGGAGGTGGCTCCATCCACAGCCAAGACACAGTAAACATCTTTATAGTTTGCTTTCCAGGCTAGAAAAAGCTCAGCTGCTTTTTCACAAGAGCTGAATCAAATATCTATGCAATTCCATCTCAAATCACTGGGAATTGTGCACCAAGATACCTGTGCTGCCCCACACTCCTGGCCGATGCAAGCAGCATGGTGCAGACCTGGCTAGGAGCCAGAGCAGCACCCATGCTAACACCCCCTCCACCACTACCACCCCCGCAGCTTTGGCATTAGGGAGCACAGACAACACATAAAAACAGCTCTGCAGGAAACAGCTAGTGTTAAGTGTAGTAGCTCTGGATCAGGGGTGACCATGCTGGATCCAGGCTGGCTTCTGCAGAAGCATTTCTGTGTCCTTGCACTGGCAAGTACTTGCCATTACCTATCTTGTTGGGATTGCAATCCATTCCTCCTCACTCCCCATCCAGGATAACAGCAAACCTGTAGGCATACTGTTACCAAAGCATATCCTTGAAATGGTTAATAGTGACTAATGTTGAGAGACCATGTGTACATACTCACGGATAAAGAGGATTCTATCCATGACTCTGTCAAGGATGATTAGTGAAAGAACTCCTAATCAAGGAAAGCAAGTATTGTTATCATTCTTGAGGAGGAACATCCTGGAGCATACGGACTTTGAAAATGCCACTAATCCACATTGTCGTGGTTTTGGCCAAATTGGCCAATGGCTGGCGACAGATGCTCCCCCCCAACCTCTTGTACATGGAGAGGAGGGGGAGAGATAAAGAGATTTACAGGTTTAGAAGAAACTAAACTACTTTAATGAGATATTAATAATAAGATAAAAAGGAAAATAATGAAATAGATACAGTATATACAAAACCGTATTAAGCTCCAAGGATGACGTCACCGGCAGGCACTGGGGAAGTCCCAGGCTGGACTCAGTGACGGGTGGGAACTGGGTTCCAGAGCTAGAGTCAGGAACACATGGATCGGGATCAAAGGCAGATGAACAGACAGGGTCCTCCTCGGATGTCGGCCATTGAAGAAAGAGGGCTGACCCTTTGCTCCCTCAGCTTTTATACTGAGCATGGGGCAGATGGGATGGAATACCCTGTTGGTCAGTTTTGGGTCACCTGTCCTGTCCCCTCCTCCCTGCAGGTGGGACCCCTCTATGCTTTTCCGCTTCCGACCCTCCAACGGGGCAAATAACGAAATTAGCTGACCTTGGTTGTTACAGCAATAAGTATAAGCAGGAGCCTCTCTGCCTACCATTCCTTGGCACAAACTGTCTTATCACTCTGAATGAACCATTTCAGACACAACATGCTGTTAATTTCAGAGAGTTAGAAGAGGCCTAGCTAAGAAATAAAATTACTGAACAGAAAGTTGGTTCTGTTTTGCCTCAAACCAGGACACACGTTTTGAAAAGTTTAGCCAACTTGACAGAAAAGTGAGAATTCTGAGTGTCCCAAGCTGAACTACCTTCATTATCATACTAAAAATCATGCCCATAGGTCAAGAAGACCCTAGCCCAGGTGAAGACCCTTCCCCTGAGCATGCATAATAGCTATAACTTGGTTGTGCAACCATATGTAAATTACTAACCAATCAAATATAGGTAGGAGGTACTAATATGATAATGATATTGTAAAATGTGTATATAAACCGTGTGGAGAGTCCTGTTTGGTGTGCTTGATTTGTGGGAAACCACCAAGCACCTGGCATGTGAGATTGGTTATTGCAAACTGGGTAACGAATCGATTTTTCAGACAACATACAAATACACAAGTTATCTCTTACAGCCTTAAAATAAAGTGATAACTGCCTACTCCTAACTGTGATCTGCATGGTGTCGTGACCTCAATTCCTCCAGGGGAGCCACTGCACTGTCTTCGGGCTGTGCAGAGCTTCCAATAGTACCTTCCACTTTCACCCTGCACCCCTATCAGCATAGTACACGCAGTGGGATGAGGGTGGTGTAGCCTCAGCTTGGCAGGCCCTTGCTGTGCAGTTGTTGTCACTCCAGCCCAGACAATATTTGGGTGAGACGATGCCTTTGGCAGAGACTCAGCAGCTGTGCTTATGCCCACCACAACAGCTGCAGCAGGACTCAGTTGCTGGTGGACACCTCCAAGGTACAAAAGCAGCAGAAGAAACCCTTTGAAATGCTCTCCCAGGACTCCTGACACTGTGAAGTAGTCTTTCTTCCTAATTTGCCAAACATTTTTGCTTGACTAGAAGCCAAACACAGCTTTGGGAACAAAATCTGCACTGCACCAGGGATTCCCCCAGCTGTTAACTACCAGGATCTGTGATGCTAAGAGCTGACCCCAGACACAGCAAGCTCAATGCATAGACCAAAACCCAAGCTGAAAACCCTCCAGAGCAGCTTTGAACCTCAGTGTTGTGGTTTGGGCCAGGTCAGCCAATGACAAGATGACAGATGCTCTCCCCCACTTCTCACTCTAAGGAGAGGAAGAAGAGAGATAGAGAGATTTGTGAGTTTAGAAAAAACTGAACTAATGAAATAATAATAAAATAAACAAAAAAGGAAATAGATACTCTGTGTGTATATTGGCGTCTGCACACTGGGTAAACGACCCCGCTTTGGGACAACAGGACCAAAACAGAGGCAGAAGATTTGAGGAGAAACAGGTAGTAAATCAGTACATGTATCTGTGAGAGAACATGTTGTCGGGAGATATCCAGTTTGTGACTGTTAACAGGGGGAGGTGAGGGGGCTCCAAGCACGTTGAAGTATTGACATGCAGACTGTCAGACACTGTGGATCTGTGCAGAGTGTGACTGTTCCCATCTTCTCCCCTCTGCCAGAACGAGATTGGTCCAGATACTGCAGTCTGAGCCACTGAGACCATCTGAGTGCTGGAGAGAGTTCATTTCTGCAGCAGTCCTGTCTAAAGGCACAGGGCCAGCTGGGTGCAGGGGAAAAAAAAAAAAAAAAAAGGCTTCTGTATGTCTGGATATATTCACCTAGTTATGCAAGGCCCAGCAGCACTGGAAGAGGATAGGGCTGAGCCACTTTGACCTGCAAGAAAGTCAGGAAACATAACTCAGTGGAGGACATAAAAGGAGGGTTCCATTCAGCAATTTCAGTACAACATGCTTGCAGTCATCTATGCAGATCCCACAAGTTTTATCTTTCTTCTGCCTAACCTC
Source organism: Fratercula arctica (assembly GCA_947846985.1). Classification (NCBI taxonomy): domain Eukaryota; kingdom Metazoa; phylum Chordata; class Aves; order Charadriiformes; family Alcidae; genus Fratercula; species Fratercula arctica. The sequence goes on from CANTUZ010000025.1 coordinate 1,828,421, forward strand.
AGGCACAAGGAGCATCCCCTGGATACATCAATATCCACATACAGGAATGAAGCAATTGAGTTAAAAACTTCAGGGAGAGGATTTTCTCAGCCGTCAAGAGGAAGACAAGACAGGCTCCAGCTAAAAAGCTTTGCTCCAACATGAATTCCTGGGAGTGGAACCATGCAGGGAACTTGGCAATCCTGGTGCAGGGCTGCAAGTCCCACAGTGAGTCTTCAGCCAACAGCATGCTCTTCTGATCCCTCTCCACTCCCAGCTGTTACAAATCCAGAGTTTTTGAGAGGTGTACAACAGCTCCACTACTAAGCACCTCCTTAACCTCAAAGCCTTATTTGTCAAGCAACATATTTCCTCCCTCCTACATACATTGCAACAGCATTCTTCCTGCAAACAGTACATAACCTTCCCAGCATAGTGAATGATGCTGAAGCCCAAAACACGGCCTTGGCCTGGTTGGAAGTGTAAATTCCCTTTAAAGCTGCTGTTTAGTTTAGCCACAAATATCTTATCAGTTGCCTGCAAGAAAGCAGATTTTGTAATCAAACTATAAGGCTGCAACAACAGAGACCTGATCAGGGCACATGGAAGCAAAACAAAGAGTTGGAAGTGGCCTTGGCTGTACAACAATTTCATACTGTACTCTCTGACTCTCCATGGGGATGCTGGTATCATTAGACTGTCCCTGATCTGGCTGTCCTGTCTCATCAGACACACATAGGGACAACTCTGCTCATACCACTCTTTATAGTCACACTCCAACATAAGATCTCTCTCTGCAGCCCAGATATTTATTGCTACATTCCCCACACCATTTTCTCTGCCCCCTATCTCATGCATACCTGAGGGAATGCACTCTGCTCATCCAGGAGAGACAGCAGACCAAGTGGCTTGGCCAGGAGCAGATTCTGCAGGGAAAGGAGAGACATTACACATACCTAAAGCAGTACACTCTCACCTACACCACCCTTTGAAGAGGTTCTTCCCAGGTGCATCTCCTCCCCATGACAGAAAGAGCAAGAGTCCTCTCTTGGCTGGATGGAGCACCTCTCTTCTGTCAGTCCTCTTATCACTCACCAGAATAGGTTCATTATTGTTGAATGTGACAGTCTCCCAAGGCAGCTCTTCTTCCCTATAGGCAGCCTGCTCCAGCTGGAAAATGTGCTGAGACAGAAAAAACATAGGTTGGAGCACCCAGCAGACTTGGTTAGACAACCCCAAACATCTTCCTTCCCACCCTGAGCAGAGGACAGAGGCGTGGCTCTCGCCTGTGGCATCAGAGGCCCGAGATGAAACTGCTGTTCTGCATGCTCTTCCATAAGCTTGTCACTCACTGCTTGTCACTGTCACGCACTGATGCTGGTGCATAAAACAGGAACATTTCTCAGAGTGTGTCCCCCTGCTCTGCCAAATTTGATCATTGCTTGACCCTTCTACTCCTTCCTTCCCTGCACCAGTGGCTCCTCTGCCACAGCAGATGAGGTTGCTGCTCTCTACCCTTCTTCACTAATCACTATTTATGCCCTTCCAGACAATAGACCTGTTTTCCCCCAAGCTCTCCTTCATATGCCAGGTAGATCAGTGCTCTGCTTTCCCCAGCATGCAAGGTGAGATCACCCACAGCAGTCTTACACAGTTGAAGAAGTGCTGCAGCTGCTTGTTGGCCAAATTTATGCAAAATGTTCAAAACGATTCACTGCAAAGTTTTCAAACCCCAAAATATCCAAGATACCTAAAAGAGGGAAGATGAGCACACCATGGAGCCTGCAGACCATCCCTGCAGATAGCTACATACCCCAACACACAACTAAATCTCCCATCACCCAGCTCTTGTGGCACATGGAACCCACAACCAAGTCACCAGCAGCACCGCTCCCATAATTCCCCTTGGGGAACTAGTTAGGAGAAATCCCACTCCAACCCCCAACTCCTCTGCAAAACCAGAGTGCCTCAGAACTACAGTCTCACGGTTGCTTTAGACCAACCAACTGCCCAGAATTGGCTGAGGCCCTACAGGCTTCATGCTGCTGACTAGTACCTCCAACATGATCATATTTTTGAAAATGGAGCCCTGCACGCAATCTCTGTGAAACTTCATATTGTACCTTTCCTTCATCATGGCTGAGGGATGCACATTTGAGGACAGAGAGGAGCAAGGCAAGCAGAACTCACCTATCTCCCTCAGCTCCACCTCAGGATCCACATTCTCAGCCAGCAGCTCATTGATCTTGCAAATGATCCAGTCAAATACTTGGCCATATGCCACCTTTGCAATGGAGTCCCAAGCATCTGCACAGAGAGAATGACAGTGGCTCACTGAAGGGCTGTGAGGAGAGTAGGGAACACAGCACACAAGCTGGCTCAACACATTCACCTCTAGAAATAATGTTTAGTGGTTTATGAAGCTATTTTAAAGATCAGATAAACATTAGATATCTGTCTGATTATCCCTGCCCTCTGCAAGCGCACACAGAGCTATTTCTTTCAGAAATCTTCATTCACACATCTTCACGATCTTTCTACAAGATCAGATATGACATACTAGGTGTCCTGGTTTCAGCTGGGATAGAGTTAATTTTCTTCCTAGTACCTGCTGTGTTTTGGATTTAGTGTGAGAATAATGTTGATAACACACATTGTTTTAACTGTTGCTAAGCAATGCTTATATTAAGTCAAGGACTTTTTCAGTTTCCCATAGAAGCTGAGAGGGAGCATAGACAGGACAAGCTGGCCAAAAGAATATTCCATACACAGGATCACAGAACCACAGAATGTTTTGGGTTGGAAGGGACCTTTAAAGGTCATCTAGTCCAACCCCCCTGCCATGGGCAGGGACACCTCCCACTAGACCAGGTTGCTCAAAGCCTCATCCAGCCTGACCTTGAACACTTCCAGGGATGGGGCATCCACAACCTCTATGGGCAACCTGTTCCAGTGCCTCACCACCCTCACAGTAAAGAATTTCTTCCTGATATCTAATCTAAATCTCCCCTCTTTCCGTTTAAAACCATTACCCCTCGTCCTATTGCTCCACTCCCTGATAAAGAGTCCCTCCCCATCCTTCCTGTAGGCCCCCTTTAGGTACTGGAAGGCTGCTATAAGGTATCCCCGGAGCCTTCTGTTCTCCAGCCTGAACAACCCCAACTCTCTCAGCCTGTCCTCATAGGAGAGGTGCTCCAGCCCTCTGATCATCTTTGTGGCCCTCCTCTGGACCCACTCCAACAGGTCCATGTCCTTCTTGTGCTGAGGACTCCAGAGCTGGACACAGTACTCCAGGTGGGGTCTCACCAGAGCAGAGGAGAGGGGCAGAATCACCTCCTTCGACTTGCTGGCCATACTTCTTTTGATGCAGCCCAGGATGCGGTTGGCTTTCTGGGCTGCAAGCATGCATTGCCTGCTCATGTTGAGCTTCTAGTCCACCAGCACCCCCAAGTCCTTCTCCTCAGGGCTGCTCTCAAGCCATTCTCCACCCAAACTGTATTTGAGCCTGGGACTGCCGTGACCCAGGTGCAGGACCTTGCACTTGGCCTTGTTGAACTTCATGAGGTTTCCACAGGCCCACCTCTCCAGCCTGTCAAGGTCCCTCTGGATGGCATCCCTTCCCTCCAGTGTGTCGACCGTGCCATTCAGCTTGGTGTCATCGGCAAACTTGCTGAGCGTGCACTCACTCAGTCTCACTGTCCATGTTGCCGACAAAGATGTTAAACAGCACTGGTCCCAGTACTGACCCCTGAGGAATGCCACTCGTCACCAGTTTCCATGTGGACATTGAGCCATTGACCGCAACCCTTTGAGTGCGGCCATCGAGCCAGTTCCTTATCCACCGAGTGGTCCATCCATCAAATCCATGCTTTTCCAATTTAGAGACCAGGATGTCGTGCGGGACAGTGTCATCATGCTCAGTATATGAATGGGGGGGTGTCTGGGGTCAGGGATCCACAATCGCTGCTCAGGACAGGCTGGGCAATCGCTCATTGGGTGGTGAGGGCAATTGTATTGCATCACTTTATTTTGTATATTATTTTACCATTATTTATTATTATTATTATTCTCTTCCATTACTGTTCTATTAAACTGTCTTTATCTCAGCCCACGAGGTTTTTTTCTCCCTCTTCTCCCTACCCTACTGGGGGAGGGGGGGAGTGAGTGAACCACTGCATGGTCCTAGCTGCCTTGGGTTAAACCATGACAGTCCTTTTTGGCACCCGATGTGGAACTCAATGGGTTGAGATAATGACAAATCTTACCAGAGCGCGTTAGAACAAATTTTTTATAAGCATTAATTATATTAGGTTAATAGCTACTGCTCACAATGTTTATTTATTTGCTCTTAAAGGTGCTGTGCTTGTTCTCAGGCTTGTGTTTTGTAACACCTTACTTGCTGTAGATGTTCCCTGTTTTGCTGTTTATCATCTCCGGGGACTGGGTCAAGATTATAATTTTGCTGTACTTTGTAATGCTGTTTTATGATATGATAAAATTGTGCGGACTGTGTCTGTACTCTTTAGTGGTGGGCGGTGGCGCGCAGGGCGGAACGGCAGCGGCAGTTTCATCTTCTTACTTCGGGAGCCATCTAGCAGAAACTATTAGTAATTACACTTTTTACCTTTTTTTCTCGGAGGACCAATCTGTGGGGGAGACACCTTCCTTCACCTCCTCCTTCCACTCCAGGCTAATTACAACAGCTCTTGAGAATTTTGAATATCCTTGGGATGCTCAAACCAGAATGCTCCTATTCCTAGGTCTTCTGAATGTGTTTCGGGTCTTGCTTAGAGTTACACAGCTATTTAAAAATACCACCCCATCTGCTACTGGTGCTTGGTGCAGATGCGGGCACACTGCGGCTACTCCAACCCCCGTGATGAGCACCGCGGCTACATAAACCCCAACGATAGGCAGTGCGGCTACTGAAACCCTGGCGACAGGCACTGCAGCTACTCCAACCCCCACGATGAACACTGCATCTACGCAAACTGCGGCGATGGGCACTGTGGCTACTGAACCAGAGAACCAACCCATGCTGATATCAGTCGCCCTGATACAGAAGAAATACACAAAATAATTAGATCACAGGGGTGAAGATGAACCAGGGTCATCACAAGAACAAGAGGAAGAGCCAGAGGTAATCACCTGATCCTTATCCCTTGGGTGAGCTGCAAGATATACCCAACCCATGTGGGGGAAGTTTGTACAGAGTGCATCATCGTTGCATGCCAGCTCATTGGCAACAATGCTCTGGAAAGAAGAAGCGGCAAAGCTGCTGGAGTTCCTGCAACTCAAAGAGTTGTACGGACCAGTATCTCAGCTATTAGGAGTAAGCTTTCTTCTGCTCAAGAGAGGATATAGAATGTACACACTCGCGAGGCACCCTGCGGTTTTACCTGCATGACCATGGAGAGGACATGAGGAAATGGGATGGCCAACCTACCTCAACCCTAGAGGCACAAGTACGTGAGTTGCAAGGAAAAAAAATCACAAATGGGGGTTCTTATAAGAAAATTGCTGTGCCAATTCCCAGGGCAGTTCCCCAGTCAAAGCAGAAGGATTTCTGATCCTCTTGTAGGAAATTCTGATTTGTATTTCCAAGAAATGAGTAACAAGGATGGGATCTGAACCCACGCGTGCCGCACAAACTCATTCATTGATAGCGGATATTACGATCAGAACTAGAGGGGCCCTGCCTCCGGCCAGGTGGAGGAAAGGGACGACTGGGTTTATTGGACAGTGTGGATTCGATGGCCTGGCACATCAGACCCACAGGAGTATAAGGCTCTAGTGGACACGGGTGCACAGTGCACTCTGATACCATCAAGCTATAGAGGGGCAGAACCCATTTGTATTTCTGGGGTCACAGGGGGATCCCAAGAGTTGACTGTACTGGAGGCGGAAGTGAGCCTAACTGGCAATGAGTGGCAAAAGCATCCCATTGTGACTGGCCCAGATGCTCCATGCATCCTTGGTATAGATTACCTCAGGAGAGGGTATTTTAAGGACCCAAAGGGGTATCGATGGGCCTTTGGCATAGCTGCCTTGGAGACGGAGGAAGTTAAACAGTTGTCTACCTTGCCTGGTCTCTCGGAGGACTCTTCTGTTGTGGGGTTGTTGAGGGTCGAAGAACAGCAGGTGCCGATTGCTACCACAACGGTGCATCGGCGGCAATAGCGCACTAACCGAGACTCTCTGATTCCCATCCATAAACTGATTTGTCAACTAGAGGTTCAAGGAGCGATCAGCAAGACTCGCTCGCCTTTTAACAGTCCCATATTGTTGCAGAATGGCTTGAGGAGCAAGGTCATGGGACAATAGAGGAGTTATGTGAGATGAGAATAGCGTAGAAGCAAGTTACAGCTCGGCGATGGGAAAGTACTAAGTAAACAAGCCATGAGAATGCAGAAGCAAGAATAAGGAGCTGATAAGAATAGGGAACTAAGGCTGAACCCTGTCGTGTGGACAGAGAACCAATCGCAGTGAGCAGATGACTTTTATAATTAGCCAATATTCAAGCGATGATGTAACCAGTAGCTATATAATGAAGCGTATTCGGGCAATAAACTGAAGCTTGCTTTATCACTCACATTGAGTCGGCCGCTTGTCTTCCCTCGCTCATCGCACCATATGGCTCGTGCAAAAATCCAATGGAGAGTGGAGGCTAACTGTAGACTATCGTGGCCTGAATGAAGTCACGCCACCGCTGAGCGCTGCCGTGCCGGACATGCTAGAACTCCAGTATGAACTAGAGTCCAAGGCAGCCAAGTGGTATGCCATGATTGATATAGCGAATGCATTCTTCTCAATCCCATGGCAGCAGAGTGCAGGCCACAGTTTGCTTTCACTTGGAGGGGCATCCAGTACACCTGGAATCGACTGCCCCAGGGGTGGAAACACAGCCCCACCATTTGCCATGGGCTGATCCAGACTGCACTGGAACAGGGTGAAGCTCCAGAACATCTGCACTACATTGATGACATTATTGTATGGGGAAACACAGCAGAAGAAGTTTTTGAGAAAGGGGATAAAATAATCCAAATCCTTCTGAGAGCCAGTGTTCCCATAAAATGAAGTAAGGTCAAGGGACCTGCACAGGAGATCCAGTTCTTAGGAATAAAATGGCAAGATGGACGTCGTCAGATCCCAATGGATGTGATCAACAAAATAGCAGCTATGTCTCCACCAACTAGCAAAAAGGAAACACAAGCTTTCTTAGGCACTGTGGGTTTTTGGAGGATGCGTATCCCAGATTACAGTCTGATTGTAAGCCCTCTGTATCAAGTAACCCGGAAGAAGAACGATTTTAAATGGGGTCCTGAGCAATGACAAGCTTTTGAAGAAATCAAACAGGATATAGTCCATGCGCTGGCCCTGGGGCCAGTCCGGGCAGGACAAGATGTTAAAAACATGCTCTACACCACAGCTGGGGAGAACGGCCCTACCTGGAGCCTCTGGCAGAAGGCACCAGGGGAGACCCGAGGTCAACCCCTAGGGTTTTGGAGTCAGGGATACAGAGGATCCGAAGCGTGCTACACTCCAACAGAACAAGAGATATTGGCAGCATATGAAGGGGTTCGAGCTGCTTCGGAGGTGGTTGGTACAGAAGCGCAGCTCCTCTTAGCACCTCGACTGCCGGCGCTGGGTTGGATGTTCAAAGAAAGGGTCCCCACCACACATCACGCAACTGATGCTACATGGAGTAAGTGGATTGCACTGATCACACAGCAAACTCGAATGGGAAACCCCAGCCGCCCAGGAATTCTGGAAGTGATCATGGACTGGCCAGAAGGCAAGGATTTTGGAATGTCACCAGAGGAGGAGGTGACGCGTGCGGAAGAGGCCCCACCATATAATAAACTGCCAGAAAATGAGAAGAAATATGCCCTGTTCACTGATGGGACATGCCGGATTGTGGGAAAGCATCGCAAGTGGAAGGCTGCTGTGTGGAGTCCTACACGACAAGTTGCAGAAGCCAGCGAAGGACAAGGTGAATCGAGCCAGGTTGCAGAGGTGAAAGCCATCCAGCTGGCTTTGGACATCGCCGAGCGAGAAAAATGGCCAGTACTTTATCTCTACACTGACTCATGGATGGCGGCAAATGCTCTGTGGGGCTGGTTACAGCAGTGGAAGCAGGGCAACTGGCAGCACAGAGGCAAACCCATCTGGGCTGCTGAACTGTGGCAAGATATTGCTGCCCAGATAGAGAATCTGGTTGTGAAAGTACGCCACGTAGATGCCCACGTACCGAAGAATCGGGCCACGGAGGAACATCAGAACAACCAGCAGGTGGATCGGGCTGCTAGGATTGAAGTGGCTCAGGTGGATCTGGACTGGCAACATAAGGGTGAACTATTCATAGCTCGGTGGGCCCATGACACCTCAGGCCATCAAGGAAGAGATGCGACATGTAGATGGGCTCGTGACCGAGGGGTGGACTTGACCATGGACGCTATTGCACAGGTCATCCATGAACGTGAGACATGCGCTGCAATCAAGCAAGCCAAGTGTTTGAAGCCTCTTTGGTATGGAGGACGATGGTTGAAATATAAATCTGGGGAGGCCTGGCAGATTGATTATATCACACTGCCACAAACCCGTCAAGGCAAGTGCCATGTGCTCACAATGGTGGAAGCACCCACTGGATGGCTGGAAACATACCCTGTGCCCCATGCCACTGCCCGGAACACTATCCTGGGCCTTGAAAAGCAAGTCCTGTGGCGACATGGTACCCCAGAGAGAAGTGAGTCGGACAATGGGACTCATTTCCGAAACAGCCTCATAGACACCTGGGCCAAAGAGCATGGCATTGAGTGGGTGTATCACATCCCCTGTCACGCACCAGCCTCTGGGAAGATAGAACGGTACAATGGACTGTTAAAAACTACACTGAGAGCAATGGGTGGTGGGACCTTCAAACATTGGGATGCACATTTAGCAAAGGCTACCTGGCTGGTTAACACCAGGGGATCTACCAATCGGGCTGGCCCTGCCCAGTCAAAACTTCCACGTACCGTAGAAGGGGATAAAGTCCCCGTAGCGCACATGAAGAATATGTTAGGGAAGACAGTCTGGGTCAGTCCTGCCTCAGGCAAAGGCAAACCCATCCGTGGGATTGCTTTTGCCCAAGGACCTGGGTGCACTTGGTGGGTAATGCGGAAGGATGGGGAAGTCCGATGTGTACCTCATGGGGACTTGATTTTGGGTGAGAATAGCCAATGAATCAAATTGTGTGTAACACTGTCACTGTATGTCCTCGTTACTATAATTGCTATTGGCTGTACTGCAGTAAGAATCACCCAAATTAAGGACAGATGGACTTTGATGAAGAATTGAGTAAAGCACAGCAGTGATGGGATCAGAACTGACCTCAGCAGCTGGCGCCCAGCAACTTCCTCAAGATCTACATCTTCGGCCCATGGACTGTGTGCATGAGCTACGCCGGGTACACCAGCCACATGTTCCAAAAAATACAGCATGCAACAGGCCAGCACCACACACCATCTCACCTGCCCTGAGAGACTGTTCTAACAGATGGAGCCCAAAGCCGTTTATTGAATGAACTCACCAGACACTTTGGAGGGATGGCCCATAAACTAAGGGCATTATATCTGCATGAATATATATGTACATATATATATATAGATATGACAGGGGAAAGTGGTGGCAATTCATTGGAACCTGTAAGATCTGGGCATGGCAAAAATAGTATGGAATAAGGGGTGGATAATGTCCTGGTTCCGTTGGGGACAGGGTTAATTCTCCCCAGGACACGGGTATTCCATGCCATGTGAGCCATGCCCACCCGGAGCTGCCAGGGGAGGGGGCAGGAAGTCACGGCTTGGAGAGGGCTGGGGCATCCCGGGTCCAGTCGGTGAGTGGCGGGGAGCGGCGGTTCCGTAATCGTGTTTGTATATTCCTCTATCCGTGTTATTGTTGTTTTCTTGTTCCCTCTGCTGTTCTGTTAAACTGCCTTTGTCTCAACCCAAGAGTTTTGCCTTTTTCTTCTGATTCTTCCCGTATTGGGAAGAGCCGAGCGAGCGGCACATGGTTCTTTGTTGCTGTCTGAGGCCAAACCACGACATAGAATCAGTTGTTCTTACAGACAGGGAAGACAGGGATGGGGAGTAGAATGAAGCCCCCATAATCCAAGGGGAAACGGTTAGCAACCTGATACACCTCTTAGACACACACACAAGCCTGTGGGGCTGGATGGGATCCACCTGAGGGTACTGAGGGAGCTGGCAGAAGTGCTCACCAAGCCACTTTCCATCATTTACCAGCAGTCCTGGCTAATCAGGGAGGTCCCAGTTGACTGGATGTTAGCAAATGCAATGCCCACCTACAAGAAGGGCTGGAAGGAGGATGGGGGGAACTACAAGCCTGTCAGTCTGGCCTCGATGCCTGTGAAGGTTATTGAGCAGATCATCCTGAGTGCCATCACATGGCACATACAGGACAACCAGGTGATCAGGCCCAGTCAGCATGGGTCCATGAAAGGCAGGTCCTGCTTGACAAAGCTCATCACCTTCTATGACAAGATGACCTGCTTAGTGGACAAGGGAAAGGCCGTGGATGTTGTTTACCTGGACTTTAGTAAAGCCTTTGTCACCGTTTCCCACAGCATTCTCCTGGAGAAACTGGCTGCTCGTGGCTTGGACAGGAGTACTCTTTGCTGGGTAAAAATGTGGCTGGACGGCCAGGTCCAAAGAGTGGTGGTGAATGGAGTTAAATATAATTGGCTGCCAGTCACAAGTGGTGTTCCCCAGGGCTCAGTATTGGGGCCAGTTCTGTTTAATATCTTTATCAATGATCTTGATTCCTTCCTATCAATGATTCCTTGCCCACGCTGCCTTCCCAGGTGCCTCTGTACAACAGGTATGAGGCTCTGGATGTCGAAGGCCAGTCAATGGATAATGATGCGGATGGCAGTCCATCTTCACCACAGGTGCTGCCAAGGTCAGAAAGGCCAACCCCCTGTATCACAACTACCTCCACAAGGAAGAAAAGATGGATTATAGTTGTAGGTGACTCCCTTCTGAGGGGAACAGAGGGTCCAACGTGCCAGCCAGACCCTCCTCTTAGGGAAGCCTGCTGCCTCCCTGGGGCCCAGGTTAAGGACATCACTAGGAAACTTCCTAGCCTGGTACGGCCCTCAAACCATTACCCATTATTGGATAAGGAACTGGCTGTATGGTCACATCCAGAGGGTAGCAGTCAATGGCTCGATGTCCAGATGGAGAGGGGTGACAAGTGGTGTCCCTCAGGGATCTGTACTGGGACCGGTGCTGTTCAACATCTTCATCAATGATACAGACAGTGGGATCAAGTGCACCCTCAGCAAGTTTGCTGATGACACGAAGCCGAGTGGTGTGGTCAACATACCAGAGGGATGGCATGTCATCCAGAGGGACCTGGACAAGCTAGAGAGGTGGGCCTGTGCAAACCTCATGAAGTTCAACAAGGCCAAGTGCAAGGTCCTGCACTTGGGTCGGGACAACCCTCGTTATCAATACAGGCTGGGGGATGACTTGATAGAGAGCAGCCCTGCGGAAAAGGACTTGGGGGTACTGGTGGATGAAAAGCTGGACACGAGCCAACAGTGTGTGCTTGCAGCCCAGAAGGCCAATTGCATCTTGGGCTGCATCAGAAGAACCGTGGCCAGCAGATCCAGAGAGGTGATTCTGCTCCTCTGCTCTGCTCTCGTGAGACCCCACCTGGAGTCCTGCATCCAGCTCTGGAGCCCTCAGCACAAGAAGGACATGGACCTATTGGAGGGGGTCCAGAGGAGGGCCACAAGGATGATCAGAAGGCTGGAGCACCTCTCCTACAAAGGCAAGCTGAGAGAGTTGGGGTTGTTCAGCCTCGAGAAGAGAAGGCTCCAGGGAGACCTTATAGCGGCCTTCCAGTACCTGAAGGGGGCCTACAGGAAGGATGGGGAGGGGCTTTTGCAAGGGCATCTAGCTGTGGAGATAGAGAGTAGCAGAGGGAATCTGTTTGGCCTTGATGAGACAAAGCTGTACCCGTGAGAGGCGCCTTGAGAGAAAAGATAAGCAAGCGCCAGGAGATATCAGCAAGGAAAGGAACGTGAAAAGCAAAGCTGCTGCTCCGCGTGAACAGTCAGAGACGACCAGTTAGAAGACACTGAGAAGCGCGTGGCAATTGACCTTCAACCTATCAGCAGGATGCTGCCTGCGCGTGGAGAGTACCTGTACCTATAAAACTCGGGAAATTGTTGTAATAAAGGTCTTTGGTCCATACCCTGCCAGAGTCCGTGAATCAATGCTCCACATGTAGCGATAGGACAAGGGGCAATGGTTTAAACTAGAGCAGGGCAGGTTTAGATGAGACATTAGGAAGAAGTTCTTTACACTGAGGGTGGTGAGACACTGGGACAGGTTGCCCAGAGAGGTGGTGGAGGCCCCATCCCTGGAGACATTCAAGGCCAGGCTGGATGAGGCTCTGAGCAACCTCATCTAGTTGAAGATGTCCCTGCTCACTGCAGGGGGGTTGGACTAGATGACCTTTAAAGGTCCCTTCCAACCCAACACATTCTATGATTCTATGATTCTATGATTTCCAGACACAGAAAACTCATCACAATCTCCCTCTTCCCAGCTCCCACTGAGCTGCCCTCCCAGTGTGCCGGTCACTGTGCCCAAGGCACACCACTGGCAAGTGACCAACACTAGTATCTGAGGTCTCTGGTCCCACATGGGTTGGAAGAACAAAGCTTTTCTTCTGCCCTTAGAGACAGCAGGACAGCTTGAATAGACCTGTTCTTTCCAGACATGCACAAGGTTACTTCCCAAAACCCCTGGTTCTCTTATGCCTCTCCCTCCCAGCCAAGCTATCAAAACCACCACTGTGCCAACGGAGCTGAAGGTCCCTCAGCATCACTTCTGAATTTCCAGGGAACTCAGCTCCAGTGTGACCCTTTCAGCTGCTGCTTTCTCCAAAATCTTGTCTCTTTGTGCCCTCATTTCTCTTGCTAATGCATCCCAGCAAAGCCAATGCCTCTCTTGTACGCTGATGAAAAGCCTCTTTTGAAAAGTCTCTTGGGAAATGCTTCCCACTATAGTTAATTCTGCTGTTCTTTAATACTAGCTGCCCCTCTCCTCTGCTTTGTCTTGGTTAGCCTCTATTTGTGGGAAAACAAGATCTCAGAACAGGATTTATTTCATTGTTGCTTTCTTTATCTGAGCAAGTCACCCAGGGGTTTCTGCTTAGTCAGTGAAGAAAACACTCTTCCATGATGTAATTTGTCTCATGCTAAAGTCAATGTCTAAAATAAGTCAGATGAATCAGGTCCTAAAAGCACCTTGTCCCCTTCCCTAGGGAGAAGGGGAAAAAGTGGCTCATTTGGGCAGAGACAGGTAGACTGGAGTTGTCTGACACAGGCGGTGAGTCCCTGCTAGATCTTCTGAGGACCTGCCCCAGGGACTGTCCTCCACCCGTCCTGTCCCTGGGAACCTGTGGATGCTTCCTGGGGGGGATGGATCTGTAAGGAAGGGGCCAGGGTGAGACAGGGCTGCACATGAGCACGACCAGCAGGGATCATCCCTGGAGGTATTTAAAAGACAGGTAGATGTGGTGCTGAGGGACATGGTTTAGTGGTGGGTTTGGCAGTATTAGGTTAATGGTTGGACTCAATGATCTTAAAGGTCCCTTCCAACCTAGACGATTCTATGATTCTATTGGTCTTCTGTGTGGGTGGTGATGAAGCTGCAACACGTAGTCCAAGGGCAATCAAAAGAGACTTCAGGTCCTTGAGATGGTTGGTAAGGGAATCTGGAGCACAGGTTACTTTTTCATCTCTCCTCCCAGTTGCGGGCAGCGACACTGGAAGAAACAGATGAGCCCAGTCTATTAATACGTGGTTCTGAGGCTGGTGTCACGCACAATTTTGTGTTTTTTGATAATGGGATGGCCTACACAACACCAGGCCTGCTGGCATGAGATGGGATTCACCTTTCTCAAAGGGGGAAGAGGGTCTTTGCTCACAAGCTAGCGGGGCTCATTGACAGAGCTTTAAACTAGACTTGAGGGGCGAGGGGGGCAATATCAGGCTTGCCCATGACAAGCTGTGGGATGACAGGAAACGGTTAGAGGGTGTGGGAAAACAACGGAAGATCAGCGAGGAGGATTGTAAATACGCTCAAGGGACTCACACCTGGGGTACTGGAAAACACATATATCACACTAATTGTTGTTCAGTCTCGGGTGCTTGCAAGAAAAACACTTGCACTTAGATGACAGAAGTCTGTGATGGGCTCAGAGACACCTTATCTAGCCGCTTGAGAATCCTGGCCTGTTGTTGAAGAAGATCAAAGCACGGTGGGAAAACTAGGCCTGCTTGAACCCTTTAAATACCAGCAAGAACAGGGAGCCCGCGTGCACTCTTGCTAACAAGGACTCTCTCGCTGCCAAGGGCTCTTGCTAACAAGAACTCTCTCTCACTCTGCGGTGCCCACGGTCCCTGCTTGCGTGCCTCTGCCCGGGTATTGCTTCGGAGATTCCCTGGTCTGTGAGGTATCGAGATTAAACTTGTTCTTTGCCTTTCATCCATGGTGTGTAGTTGTTCCTGCATCCTGCCTGCATCGGTTCACACAGAGGGACAGAGTGCAAGCGAGGGCCTGCAGCCTGTTGTTCTGAGACGTGCAGCACACCTGAAGTCTTACAGAGAAGAACCAGGGGCTCCTGAGGTAATAGGAGCCAAGAGGGATACACCAGTGAAATACCCCAAAGGAATTAAGGGATATTCCTCTAAGAAGGTGACATGGCTGACAGCCTAGCATGCAGCATGGGTGACAAACAGGAGGAGCTTGAAGCCACCGTGCTGCTGGAAAGCTACAACCTAGTTGCCATTACTGAAACCTGGTGGGACGAATCCCATGACTGGAGTGCGGCTATCGATGGCTACAGGCTATTCAGAAGGGACAGGCAAGGAAGGAGGGGTGGAAGTGTTGCCCTCTACAGCAAGAAACGGATAGAGTGTGAAGAGCTGTCTCTGAAGAATAGCCATGAGCAGGTTGAAAGCCTATGGGTAAGAATAAGAGACCGAGGCAACAAAGGGAACCTTGTGGTTGGTGTCTACTACAGGCTGCCTGATCAAGGGGAGCCTATTGACGAAGTCTTCTTACTCCAGCTACAGGAGGCATCGCGCTCACAGGCTCTTGTCCTGATGGGGGACTTCAACCACCCTGACATCTGCTGGAAAAGTAACACAGTGAGCTGTAGGCAACCCAGGAGACTCATGGATTGCATTAAGGAGAACTTCTTAGGCCAGGTAATAGACAGCCCCACCAGAGGGGATGCGATACTGGACCTGATGGTCACCAACACAAGTGAGCTAATTGGTGACATCAAGATTGGAGGCAGCCTGGGCTGCAGTGATCATGCACTGGTGGAGTTCAAAGTCCTGAGGGACATGGGTCAGGCAGAGAGTCAAGTCAGGACCCTGAATTTTAGGAAAGCAAACTTGCAGCTCTTCAAGGAGTTAGTCAATGGGACCCCCTGGGAAACTGCCCTCAGGGACAAAGGAGCAGAACAGAGCTGGCAGATCTTTAAGGAAGCTTTCCTTAGAGTGCAAGAGCTCTTGATCCTCAGGTGTAAGGAATCAGGAAAGGAGGGCAAAAGGCTGGCATGGCTGAGTCAAGACCTGCTGGCCCAACTGGAGCTGAACTTGGCAAGGGACGCAAAGAAGGAAGGGCTTTTATAGGTATGTCAGCCAGAAAAGGAAGGTCAAAGAAAGAATACCCCCCCCCCATGATGAGCAAGACCGACAAACTGGTAACAACGGACAAGGAGAAGGCTGAGGTACTCAACAACTTTTTTGCCTCAGTCTTCACTGGCAACCTCCCTCCCCACACCTCTCGAGTGGATGGACCATGGGAAAGGGACTTGGGGAGCAAAGTCCCTCCCACCATAAGAGAAGATCAGGTTCGTGAGCACCTGAGGAACCTGAACATGCAGAAATCCATGGGACCTGATGAGAGGCATCCCAGAGTCCTGAGGGCATTGGCTGATGTAGTTGCCAAGCCACTCTCCATGATATTTGAAAAGTCATGGCAGTCAGGTGAAGTCCCTGGTGACTGGAAAAAGGGAAACATTGCACCCATTTTTAAAAAGGGTAGAAAGGAGGACCCTGGGAACTACTGACCTGTCAGCCTCACCTCTGTGCCTGGGAAGATCATGGAACAGATCCTCCTAGAAGCTATGCTAAGGCACATGGAGGACAGGGAGGGGATTCGAGACAGCCAGCATGGCTTCACCAAGTCCTGTCTGACCAACCTAGTGGCCTTCTATGATGGAATGACTACATCAATGGACAAGGGAAGAGCTACAGATGTCGTCTATCTGGACTTCTGCAAGGCCTTTGACACGGTCCCCCACGACATCCTTCTCTGTAAATTGGAGAGATACGGATTTGATGGGTGGACTGTTTGGTGGGTGAGGAATTGGTTGGATGGTCGCATCCAGAGGGTAGTGGTCAATGTCTCAATATCCAGATGGACATCGGTGACAAGTGGTGTCCCTCAGGGATCTGTACTGGGACCAGTACTGTTCAACATCTTCATCTGTTGCAGAATGGCTTGAGGAGCAAGGTCATGGGACAATAGAGGAGTTATGCGAGATGAGAATAGCGTAGAAGCAAGTTACAGCTCGGCGATGGGAAAGTACTAAGTAAACAAGCCATGAGAATGCAGAAGCAAGAATAAGGAGCTGATAAGAATAGGGAACTAAGGCTGAACCCTGTCGTGTGGACAGAGAACCAATCGCAGTGAGCAGATGACTTTCATAATTAGCCAATATTCAAGCGGTGATGTAACCAGTAGCTATATAATAAAGCGTATTCGGGCAATAAACTGAAGCTTGCTTTATCACTCACATTGAGTCGGCTGCTTGTCTTCCCTCGCTCGTCGCAAGTGGCGCCCGAACAGGGACCCCCAGCCTTGTTCCCACCGGACAGCGAGCTCAGAAAAGCACTGGTAGCAGCGACCAGGGGGTAAAAGACAGTACATGATATGGCTGGTACATGATATGTCTGTCCGTACCTGATCTTCGGATAATTAAGAGGAGGATCGCCGTCCGAGGAAAGCTACCTAAAGGGAAAGGAAAAAGGCTGCAAACAAAGTAATCAAGGGATCAAAGTAATCAAGGGATCATAAAGAGGAAGTCGACGCGTCGCAAAAGGATAGAGAGGTAGCTTTACAATTTTTATGCTTTTTAGAAAAGCGGGGAGTAGGCCCTATAAAAGATCTGGCCGGGTTAATTGCATTAGGCAAAGCTCCAGGATACTTTAAGGACCCAGACGATATGTTTGAAGTAGAAGAGTGGTGAACGTTTGGAGATTGCCTATGGGATAAAGTTATAGATGACGATAAAACTACAAAAAAGTTGATGAAATCCTGACGAGACGTTATTAACTGTATGAAAAAGTATAAGGCGAAAAGGCAGCGGTACAAAGTTTGCTGCAGCTGGCAAAAAGTGCCAGGGAAAACCTTAGTGAGAGTGCCTTACTGGAACTATTATCTTGATGCCGACAATGAGGATTGCTCAGAGATCCGACTCAGTTTTTGACCTTTCAACACGGACTAGAATTGGAGTGGAAATGTGGGAAGCAGTGCAGTCAGAGAATAAGGAAGCCCGGAACCTGGCAGGCACTTATTGACAGGTGAAGGGACTGATTGCAGGCATGCATGGATCAGCTGTTATTGCCGCCACAGCCCAGAGGGTGTTAGATGCAGCTGGGGAAGAGGGAAACAGTTCGTCCTCCAATGCATTTCCTGTAATAAAGCAGTCAGAAAAGGAGTTCTGGGGTGCGTCTGACAAATGGACATTTTCGCCTCCGCAACCGACCGCTCCACCGTACTTTGGTCTACCGGAGTCATCCATGCAGGTTCCCCCCGACTCTCCTCAGCCTATGGAAACACCATCATCCTCCAAGGACGTTCGTCTGAAAACCGTCTATCCACCTAAAGATACTGCGGAGCTCCGTGACACTCTCCGCGATCAACAGAACACTATGCAGCAACTGCTCGCGGAAATGCAGAGACTTGATAAGGGTTTGAAAGCGGGCGCGATACGGGCTGCTTATAAAAAGGCTCATGAGGTTATCAAGGAGGGTTTGCAGGCGGTTGAGGAGAGGGTGTGTGGGAGTCCGGGAACGGGTGATCCGTCTGGGGCAGCAGCGGACGAGTCTGGGGATACGCAATAGTGTAATGTATCAGAAAAGGGAGATAGTGTTAAAGAATAGAAAGTGAGGAGATGGATTTGTACTATGTTGGAAAACAGCAGAGATGGGTTCATAGGATGCGAATGAGTATTTGACTCAGAAATTTTTTGCTTGTATGGATACATGATTATTGCTTATGGTTCCCTGAAGGGTGGTCTTACGATTTGGCTCAGTGGCTAAAAGTGGGGGAGGAATTGCAAACGCGGGAGACGCTGCACTTGTCCTTGCCAGAGCCCTGCAAGGGGTTGCTGGAGGGGCACCACAAGCTCCCCCAAAGGAACCTCAGTCTTTTGAAATGACACCCCCAGTTGCAGACCCTTAGACTAAATATGCTCAAATTCCCAATTCTGAAAAACATTACCAAAAACAGAATTCAGGAGGCAAAGAGCCAGAAGATCCCTTTGATCCTGGCCTAATAAATCCACAGACTGAACCTGATTTATGTCCACCTTTAACCCTGATTAAAGCTATGGCTGCCTCTGCTACAACTGCGGAGGAGATTTTACAGCAACAGAGGCGAAAGTCGTTATCGCGTTCCTCCATTATTAAGCCTCCTCCATTTGCGCCAGGTATCGCGTTTGTTCCTCCTTTTCAACCGCTTATGCGTGCGCAGCCAGAATCAGGGTATAGCAGTGTATTGTCAGAATGTCAGGGGAGAAGGACAGAGCCAGAGCGGACGCAAGAATAAAAGAGCTGTCTAATCGGTGGCTCTTTGAGCTGCTGAGAGCGCTACAGGCAGCGATTAAGCAACGTACCGCTCCATTTTGTGTCATCCACATTCAGAGTCACATGTGGGACCAAGGGTTAGGAGAAGGTAACGCCCGAGCAGACAGATTGGTGACAGTGGCAGCCCCCCTGAGTGAATTCATCAAAGCCAGGGAATCACATGGCATGTTCCATCAAAATGCTAAGGGATTGCATCAACAGTTCAATGTCACTATGGATGAAGCCAGAGGAATCGTGCGTGCTTGTCCCACCTGTAGTCACCACGGCCCTGGGCTCGGTTTAGGCGTTAACCCGCGAGGATTGGGTCCTTGTGAGCTCTGGCAGATGGATGTCACACACGTTCCCGAGTTTGGACGACTGAAATATGTACATGTTACTATTGATACTTATAGTGACTTTCTTTGGGCCACAGCTCAGGCTGGCGAGAGGGCCTTACATGTAATTAGGCATCTTACGAGTTGCTTTGCCGTCATGGGACTACCACGAGAAATTAAGACCGATAATGGACCTGCTTATACAAGTGAAAACAGCCGCCCCGCCCCAGCCATTTCCCTGAGATAGAAGTGGTGGTTTTTGTATGTCTGCTGTGTAAGTGTGTGTGGGTGCCAATTTATATCTGCTGATCAGCATCTGTGCTACTGTTTGTTTGTTGCTGTGTGCGGTGTCGTTTGGTGACTCCGCTTGAGCAGGTGTTCTGCCTGTACATGACTAGGGCTGACACTCCGTCAAGCGAAGAAGTTTGTATATACACAATGTTTAGATGTAAGGCGAGCGCACCCCAGGTAGATAGACCATGATGGGCCGTAGAACTGATGGAAGTCCTGAAATATTGGGGGAGTTTTCACCAGCCGACATGCTTACAGTCTCGGGAACAGCTTACCCATGCAGGGCGTATGACTGGTTGTTTGTTGTTTGCCTATAAGATCATGGTTGATTGGGAAAAGGAGTTAAGCTAAAATTTATAGGATGCTCTGTAGGAAAATGAGAAACTTAAGGGTGAGCTCTTGTTGCAAGGCAGACTTTTATGTCAGCCGTAAGTGATGAAAAAAAAAAAAAAAAGAAAAAAAAGAAAAAAAAAAAAAAAAAAAAAAAAAAAAAAAAAAAAGAAAAGAGAAAAAAGAAAAAGGAAGAGAAAAAAAGAAAGGAAAAAAAAAAAAAGGGAACAATTAGAAGGGAAATGTGCCGTCTTAGCACAAAAGTATGCCATATATGCTACAAGACAGCAGCAGAAAAAGAGAAATAGGACACCTGATTCAAGCAGTATTATAGAGATATGTTTTGGTTTTTGTAAATTACTCTGTGTTATACCCTGTGAGACTAAATGAACACCAGCAGAAGCAGTCTCTTGAGCAGGGGGGTGGAATATGGGAAAGCAACAGAAGATCAGCAAGGAGGATTGTAAATACGCTCAAGGGACTCGCACCTGGGTGCTGGAAAACACATCTATCACACTAATTGTTATTCAGTTTTGGGTGCTTGCAAGAAAAACACTTAGATGACATAAGTCTGTAATGGACTCAGGGACACCTTATCTAGCTGCCTGAGAATCTTGGCCTGTTGTGGAAGAAGATCAAAGCACAGTTCCAGCAAGAACAGGGAGTCCGCATGCGCTCTTGCTAACAAGGACTCTTTCGATGCCAAGGATTCTTGATAACAAGGACTCTCTCGCTGCCAGGGATAAATTTAGTAATGCTACTAGTACAGCTGTTTCTGAGTTATTGCTAGATGTAGATAGTATTCAACATGCAATGCTGCAAAACAGAGCTGCTATTGATTTTTTGCTTTTAGCTCACGGACACAGTTGTCAAGATTTTAAAGGACTGTGTTGTATGAGTCTAAGTGACCACTCCAAATCCATCCATGCCCAGTTGCAAGAACTGCACCGACCGAGCCAGCAACTTGTGGAGACCACTGTGTGAAATCTCTTTGCTGGATGGACTTGGGGGTGGGGTTGGTTGAAGGAAATTATACTCATTGCCTGTGTGGAAGGAATCTGTCTGTTATGTTTAGTATGCTGTTTGCTATGTTTAATAAGCATTATACGATCAGTTGCAGATGTTGCTTTGCATCATACCCTTGTACAAGTTATAGAATACTGTTGTGTCCCAACTATGGGCCACGGGGTAGCATGTGTAAGGGATAATAGAGGATGGTTTGAGTGAGACATGACGGAGAATTACTAGTTGAACCAAACCCAGTATGCATGTTGGGAAAAAGGGACTCAGTACTGTTGCTGAAAAACTATATGTGTATCTATGAGAACCTAACTTTCAAAGAAGAAGATAACAAGGAGGGAGTACAAGGTAGTCAGGTATCAGACATCCGCAGTTAGCAAAGCTGGATCATGAGTCTGGTGAGGCTCGCTGTATGTGCTGGCCACGCGTGCAGCGACCCTAGCCTGTACTTTTCCATTCAATCCGGGACAGGATATAAGGGGACTGTCTCGGATCGGAGAGAGGGGGTCAGACATGAGCGCACTTTGAAGATACAGGGGACGCCCTGAAGTGCTGTGTGTGCCCGCCCCTCCTCCCTGGTAGGTTCCACGTTCATTAACCCCAACAGCTCAGAAGGCATTACAGCACATTGCAGATTTGTTTATGATACATCAAAAATTTCAACCTTACACCCTGATAGGACAGTGGGATGATACACTCGCAAAGAGCCTGACTGCATTAGAGTGAGTATTTTTTCCACATAACTTTTCAAAAAACAGTAACTACGATGATTGAAATGTTAGCACGATTGATTTCACGGGGTCGTTTGCACTATCAGCAGCCGGCTCCTCTGCCATCATTTGTGGGAATTACCCTGCGAGGGCTTACACCTGATGAACTTTGGCAATTCGATGTTATACACATTATGGAATTGGGACGTTTGCGCTATCTACATGTTTTAGTTGATTTGTTTTCTCACCTTGTTGTAGCTAGTGCTCATATAGGAGAAAAGGCTCGTGATGTTATTCGACATTAGTTGCAATGCCTTGCAGTCATGGGAGTACCGAAAACTGTAAAAACTAACAGACCAGCTTATGTGTTCGCTAAAATACAGGTCTCTTTACAGACATGGGGTATCAAACATGTCATCTTTGTCATCCAATGCTTGTCATGCCCTGTAGTTTAGGTTGCTTACAGAAAATAGTGCAAAAAATGATTAATCAAGCTTTTTGTTGCATAAAAAATAAAAAAAGGGGAAATTGTGGAGATGATAGAGAGCAGTGTAGGGAATCTGTTTGGCCTTGATGAGACAAAACTGTATCTGTGAGAGGTGCCTTGAGAAGCAAGTGCCAGGAGATATCAGCAAGGAAAGGAATGTGAAAAGCAAAGCTGCTGCTCTGTGTGAACAGTCAGAGACGATCAGTTAAAAGACGCTGAGAGGTGCGTGGCAACCGACCCTCAATCTATCAGCAGGATGCTGCCCGCGCTCGTGGTCAGCTCGTGAAAATAGCATGCAACCAATCAGTAAGAGTTAGAGCGCGTGAACAGATAGCATAATACTATGAATGTAACGATAGCCAATGTCACCATAGAAATAATTGAAAGTTTGTTAGAAGATCAGAATAGCCTGCGCCATGCGATTTTGCAAAATAAAGCAGCAATTGACTTTTTGTTATTAGCTCAAGGACATGGTTGCGAAGATTTTGAGGGTATGTGTTGTATGAATTTGTCCGATCACAGTGAATCAATTCACAAACAGTTGCAGTGGTTAAAAGAACATACAAACAAAATTCAGCAAACTCATGGGTTTTTTGATGAGTGGCTAACTAGCTTGTTTGGAAGTATTAGAATTGCTTGTTGAAGGCTTGCATATTATAATAATTCTTGTAATCATAAGTTTGTGCTTATGTGTAGTCCTTTCTTGTATTAAGAGAGCTATGTTAAAAGTAATAAACCAAGCCTGGATTGTTCAAAAAAAAAAAAAAAAAAAAAAAAAAAAAAAAAAAAGGAAAAAAGAAAGAAAAAAAAGAAAAAAAAGAAAAAAAAAGGGGGAATTGTTGCAGAATGGCTTGAGGAGCAAGGTCATGGGACAATAGAGGAGTTATGCGAGATGAGAATAGCGTAGAAGCAAGTTACAGCTCGGCGATGGGAAAGTACTAAGTAAACAAGCCATGAGAATGCAGAAGCAAGAATAAGGAGCTGATAAGAATAGGGAACTAAGGCTGAACCCTGTCGTGTGGACAGAGAACCAATCGCAGTGAGCAGATGACTTTCATAATTAGCCAATATTCAAGCGGTGATGTAACCAGTAGCTATATAATAAAGCGTATTCGGGCAATAAACTGAAGCTTGCTTTATCACTCACATTGAGTCGGCTGCTTGTCTTCCCTCGCTCGTCGCATTCATCAATGACATAGACAGTGGGATCAAGTGCACCCTCAGCAAGTTTGCTGATGACACCAAGCTGAGTGGTACAGTTGACACGCCTGAGGGACAGAGATGGCATTCAGAGGGACCTGGACAAGTTGGAGAAATGGGCCCATGTGAACCTCATGAGGTTCAACAAGACCAAGTGCCAGGTCCTGCACCTGGGTAAGAGCAACCCCTGTTATCAATACAGGCTGGGGGATGAAGGGATTGAGAGTAGCCTTACTGAGAAGGCCTTTGGGGTACTGGTGGATGAAAAGCTGGACATGAGCCAACAATGTGCACTCACAGCCCAGAAAGCCAACCATATCCTGCGCTGCATCAAAAGAAGCATGGGCAGCAGGGCAAGGGAGGTGATTCTGCCCCTCTACTCTGCTCTGGTGAGACCCTACCTGGACTATTGCGTCCAGTTCTGGACCCCTCAGCACAGGCAAGACGTGGACCTGTTGGAGTGGGTCCAGAGGAGGGCCATAAAAGTTATCAGAGGGCTGGAGCACCTCTCCTATGAGGACATGCTGAGAGAGTTGGGGTTGTTCAGGCTGGAGAAGAGAAGGCTCCAGGGAGACTTTATTGTGGCCTTTTAGTACTTAAAGGGGGCCTGCAAGAAAGATGGGGAGGGACTCTCAGAGAGTGTAGCAACAGGAAAAAGGGTAATGGCTTTAAACTAAAAGAGGGTATATTCAAACTAGATATAAGGAAGAAGTTCTTTACAATGAGGGTGGTGAAACACTGGAACAGGTTGCCCAGAGAGGTGGTAGATGCCCCATCCCTGGAAACATTCACAATCAGATTGGACAGGGCTCTGAGCAACCTGATCTAGTTGAAGATGTCCCTGCTCATTGCAGGGCAGGTTGGACTAGATGACCTTTAAAGGTCCCTTCCAACCCAAACTATTTTATGATTCTGTGAAAGTTATTTTAGACAACTTGATGCTCCTATCACAAATATGTTAAAGGAGGAGCTGCTGCCTGAGCATTCACACACTATTCATGGTATTGCACACACACACTTTCTCTCAGGCATGCTTATACCTTCTTCAGGCTTGACCCTATTTTTCCCGCAGCAGAGTCTCAGGTGTCAGATTTTATAAAATAATTAATTTAATTGAAAGGTACAGCAGCAAGAACAACTCGGGCTGGGTGTCTCCAAAGGGAGGGACCCTGAACAAAGAAATCCCTGGGCAATTATACTCTTATGATCTTGTCCTGGTTCCGGCAGGGACAGGGTTAAGTGTTCCATGCCATGTGAGCCACGCCCACCCTGATATTAAAAGGAGGGAGGGGGCAGGCAGTCGGGTTTGGAGTGGGCTGGCGCGTCCCGGGGCCGGACCGGCAGGGAGCGGCGGCTCCGTAATTGCGTTTGTATATTCCTCTGTCGGTGGTGTTGTTTTCTTGTTCCCTCTGCTGTTCTGTTAAACTGCCTTTGTCTCAACCCAAGAGTTTTGCCTTTTTTCTTGTTCCATGTTTAGATTGAACCAGTTCCTTTTCGTTCCATCCGTATTGATATCTGCGTTCCTCTTTCTGTGTGCTCTGCTCACTGTGTCCTTGGCCGTACGCAGGCCTCTGCTCGTAGATCTGCCACAGGCCTCTTCTAACTCTCTGAAACTAACAGCATGTTGTGCCGAAAACTGTTTGCTCTCAGAGTGAGAAGACCAATGTTTACAGTTTGTGCCAAGGAATGGTAGGCAGAGAGGCTCTTGCTTATATTTATTGCTATAACAACCAAGGCCAGCTAACTTTGTTATTTGCCCCATTGGAGGGTCGGAAGCAGAAAAGCGTAGAGGGGTCCCACCTGCAGGGAGGAGGGGACAGGACAGGTGACCCAAAACTGACCAACAGGGTATTCCATCCCATCTGCATCATGCTCAGTATAAAAGCTGAGGGAGCAAAGGGTCAACTGTTTCTTCAATGGCCGACGTCCGAGGAGGACTTTGTCTGTTCATCTGCCTTTTATCCCAATCCGTGGGTTCCTGAATCCAGATCTGGAATCCAGTTCCCACCCGGTGCTGACTCCAGCCTGGGACTTCCCCAGTGCCTGCCAGTGACATGATCATTATCTTTGGAGCTTAATATGGTTTTGTATATATTGTATATATTTCATTTTTTAATTATTTTATTAACTTAGTAATATTTATTTATTAATATTTAATTCTGATCCATACTGTGATTGATTGGATAACTTCTTTAGCTGCATACTTTGGACGTTACGTAATGAATTCTGTTTTTACCTTGGGAAAGTTTACTTCGCCCTTTACTGCTCATGCCTAATTGTCACCATCAGAGCTAGGGGACAGATGCCTTTTGAATTTCGGAATTGATGGTTGCTTTTTATTTCTGGGGTGCTGTGGCTGCTGAAGTGTTTGTTATTGTTGTGCTGGGTAGCAATTTGTTCAGATTATCCACTGTGTATGACTTCCATTAACACAGCAGTGGAATACTGTGTGTTTTGATGTTTCTCACCTGAGTAAATGCCAGCAAATAGGATCCACAATTGGCTTTATTATTGAGCACAAGGGTCTGTAGTTAGTGTTTGGGGTGGGGGGAGGATATTTCTGTCTTCAAATAAGTTGCTATTGTGATGAACTGCTTTAATTTGGCGGAGGGGAAGCCTCTTTGCTGCAGAAGGTTGGTAAGGTTGGTATTTAGCTGGTGAGGAGGGGAGAAGTGGAAACTGGAAGTCCCTGGGACAGTTGTTGCTGTGCTGGGTGTCCGGGTTGAGGATACCTGTCTTGGCTGGCGTCAAGGACAGTCTTATTGCCTCCTGATGAATGACAGCACGTGTCTGACAAAAAGGCCCTGTGCTGCTTTTGGCAAGCTTCCCAAAGGGTTGTGAAGGAGCAGCTGTGGCTCTGAGCCATCACTGCACTCTGGAAAGGAAATCCTGGTCTTGCGGGGCAGGTGGCAAAGTGCCCGTTTTTTTTTCATAGAATCATAGGATGGTTTGGGTTGGAAGAGTTCGTCTATTTCCAACCCCCCTGCCATGGGCAGGGACACCTTCCACTAGACCAGGCTGCTCAAAGCCCCATCCAACCTGGCCTTGAACACTTCCAGGGATGGGGCATCCACAACTTCTCTGGGCAACCTGTTCCAGTGTCTCACCACCCTCACAGTAAAGAGTTTCTTCCTGATATCTAATCTAAATCTCCCCTCTTTCAGTTTAAAACCATTACCCCTCGTCCTATTGCTCCACTCCCTGATAAAGAGTCCCTCCCCATCCTTCCTGTAGGCCCCCTTTAGGTACTGGAAGGCTGCTATAAGGTATCCCCGGAGCCTTCTGTTCTCCAGCCTGAACAACCCCAACTCTCTCAGTCTGTTTTCATAGCATAGGTGCTCCAGCCCTCTGATCATCTTTGTGGCCCTCCTCTGGACCCTCTCCAACAGGTCCATGTCCTTCTTATGTAGGGGGCCCAGAGCTGGACACAGTACTTCAGGTGGGGTCTCACCAGAGCGGAGTAGAGGGGTAGAATCGACTTGCTGGCCACGTTTCTTTTGATGCAGCCCAGGATGCAGTTGGCTTTCTGGGCTGCAAGTGCACATTGCCAACTCATGTTGAGCTTTTCATCCACCAGCACCCCCAAGTCCTTCTCCTCAGGGCTGCTCTCAAGCCATTCTCCACCCAGCCTGTATTTGTGCCTGGGATTGCCGTGACCCAGGTGCAGGACCTTGCACTTGGCCTGGTTGAACTTCATGAGGTTTCCACGGGCCCACCTCTCAAGCCTGTCCAGGTCCCTCTGGATGGCATCCCTTCCCTCCAGTGTGTTGACCGCTCCACACAGCTTGGTGTCATCAGCAAACTTGCTGAGGATGCAGTCAGTCCCACTGTCCATGTCGCTGACTGTCCTGGGTTGAGCGACACAGGACTAACTTCTCTTCTAATGCTTGGGAAAACTGCACTTTTAGAAGGCTCTGGTGTCTGAATTTGTGAAAATATTTACTTTATAGCCAGCTAGGCTATGTGGGATTCAAGGTCTTGGTGTTTTTTGAGCCTTGCCAGGTGCAGGGATGAGGAGGAGTGAGGCCTGGGCACTTGACCCAGGCTGGCCAACAGGATTGTTTCATATCATGAATGTCACATTCAATGTAAATTAGAAAGTTTGCTGCGTAGTTCTCTCTCTCTCTTGATGGCAGTGGTCCAGAGAACTCCTTGCCCCGGTGCCGGACCCCTGAGACCTTCCCTTCTTCCCAAAGCCATTGCACTCGCAGTGTCCGACATCTGTTGTCCACTGCTGGGAGTGCACAGCTTCCTGCTGGTATAACTGGCTGAGTATAATTCTTGTATATCTTATATTAGTATCGGGATTAATACTGGTCCTTTAGTATTATTGTTAATTATTTAGTCTTATCCTATTAAATCTATTTATATTTCAACCCTCATGTTTCCTTGTTTTCCCCGGTTCCCCTTTGTGGGTGGGGAGGGGTCATTGGGTGATAGAATAATTGTATAAATGACAATAAATTGTTATGGGTTTTTCTCAAACCATAACACTGACAAAGATGTTAAACAGCACTGGTCCCAGTACTGACCCCTGAGGAACGCCACTCGTCACTGGTCGCCACTTGGACATCAAGCTGTTTATCACAACTCTTTGAGTGGGGCCATCCAGCCAGTTCTTTATCCATTGAGTGGTCCATCCATCAAATCCATGTGTCTCCAATTTAGAGACAAGGATGTTGTGCGGGACAGTGTCAAATGCTTTGCACAAGTCCAGGTAGATGATGTCAGTTGCTCTTCCCTTATCCACCAATGCTGTAACGCCATCTCTTTTTTTTTGGGGGGGGGGGGGGGAAGTGGGTGTCAAGATTTTGCTGCTGGAGTTTTTGGATCTGTGTGGATTAGGACAGCCTTAGAGCTGATGTAGGATATGGTGGGTTGCAATGGCTGTTTTGGGAAGATTGAAAATAGCACTACATTGAAGTGCCTACAGAGGAGCTGCTTGGCATACACATTTGCAGCTAATATTTCTCTGGCATTGCATGTGGGCTGTCTAACACCCTTCTGCATTGCTAGAGGAGTAGAAATATCCTGCCACAGGGATGTGATCCAGCCCCCCAGCTTGTCCAGCAAAGAAATTCTTGTCACTAAAGAAAAGGGTTTCTTAAGGAATATATAGATGCCCAGACTCTGAATTTATGCTTCTCTCCATGGGATGAGTCACTGCACTGGTTTTTAATAGAGTCCCTCTGGATTTATGTGGCTGCTGCTCAGATTAAACTCTGATCCAGTGCATGAAATAAGAGTCAATAGTTGTCGTGCTCTGCTGTTGTCCTGCTACTTGCAGATAGTTGCTGGTCTGCTTCTGGCTTTTTCTGTGCAGATAGCAGTTACAAAATACATTATGGAGCATCCTCATTTCTGGTTATACTGACTCCCTGTACATGTTGTTACTTGTTATTTTTAAGCAGATATCCAATACCTGCTGTATTGTTGGTTGTGTTTCGTTTAGTTGAATTCAGTCTTACGTGAGAACATGCTGACAAATCCAGTCAATACCTTTAGTGAAAGCTTAGCAAGGGGTGGGGAAGGAAATTAGTTATATGACATGTTATAAGCTAATAATCGAGTAGATGTGATGATTTGTAATGGCAATTTTTAGTTTCACACCTCTGTCAGGACTTGCATCTTTTTTCCTGCAGTCACTGCCAGGTTCTGCTCTGAAATTCAGAAACATGATTTGTAACACCTTTGGAGCAAGAGATGGCGATTCCCTTGGGGAGGCAAGTGAGCTGGAAGAGCTCTTGCAAGTGCTGAGGTTCTATGGGTGAGGCAGGCGGGCTCAGGCAGTGGTGGAGGAGCAGAGGAAGCCGATTTGGAGGGAGCAGGAGCGGTGCTGAGCCCTCGGATGCATACCTGCTGGTCTCTGCTGTAAGTAAACCTGCACAACTGCAGCTAGAACAGACAAATGAAAGTCAAAAAGGGAAAGGAAATGTCTTTACCTGTGATGCTGTTGCCTTTGATTTTTTTTAAGTAGCAAAGGCTTATCTGCTAAATAAACCCACTCTGTAAGAAGCAGGGATGGGCAGAAACTCTTGGAATTAAAATTTGTGAGCCTTGCAGTCTGCTTCTCTGGGCTTTGCATATCTTGGGGGGTGTGTTGTAAACTTTGTTTTGCTTGAGAGCCTATCTGCTTCTTCGAGGGAGGCTTTGCCTCTGGTTAGTGTGCCCTTTGCACTAAATTAAGCAACCCCCCACCCCATCCTGTAAAAGTTGATCTGGAACAGCTGTACAGCTCGTCTGTAGTACAGCAACTATTTTTTACCTTCTTTATTTTTTTACTTCAGCTTTTGTCTTTGTTTTCAGTGTCTTCTGTTGTGTGTATGTCTTCCATCCCCTCATACTATCTCTCACTGTTGAATATTGAAACTCTTGATCTGCACATGGGTTAAAAGTAAGTGAATTCACATATCCACTGCAGGAAAGGACAATATCCAGTTTGAAATATAATTTGGAGCCTATAGGAAAATGCATCTGACAAAGTTTGTGCTAATTCTATAAGCTTTGGTACCAAAGCACCAGTATGACTAGTTTGAAGACTCTTTGAAGAAGCCAATGTGCTGACTAGATAAGCTCTTGTTTTTCAAAGCAACTAAAGGTACTCTTAGTTTACAGAGCAGATAGTTGTAAAACTGTCTTTGGTTTGCATGCTAGGAGCCCAAGTGTGACTGCAGTCAAGTTTACTCCAATGCTGTCTTCTAGGATTAGTATTAGTGTGCTCGAGGGAGGCACAGAAGCACAGCATAAATTTATGCCACTGGGATTGATGTGTCTGGGAGGAGGCTGTTTAATGAATGCTCCTGCACCATTGAAATCAGTGGCAGTATTATCAATCTTTTTGCTGTTTGCAGGCAGGTTCAATAATGAAGAACAGTTTTGAATTTCTAGCCAGATTAGATGGTGTCATGGTTTAACCCCAGCCAGCAACTAGAACCACGCAGCCGCCTGCTCGCCCCTGTGCCCTTTTCCCCCCCCACAAGAAAGGTGGGGGCAAAGAGGGAAAAAAAAAGGAGGGGAAAGGGAGAAAAAAAACCTCATGGGTTAAAATAAAGACAGTTTAATAGAAACAATATCAGAAAAGGAAAAATAACAATAATAATAACAATAATAATAATGACACAGGTCACTCTCACTGCCCTGTGAATTGACACTGTCTGGAGCAGTGATCATGGATTCCCACCCCATGGCTAACTCCCATTTATATACTGAGCATGACATCTATGGTATGGAATATTTCATTGGCCATTCCATCGTTCTGTCTATTCTTCTATGGGAAGCTGAAAAAAGTCCTTGAATAGTGTAAATATCACTTAGCAACAACTAAAACCAATAGGTATTACTGACATTCATTTCGCAGCAATCACTAGAAAGAAAATTAACTCTTTCACAGCTGAAACCAGGACACATGGCTAATCCTGAAGCATTTATAAAGCAGCCATAATTATTAGAAGATTTGTGGCTTTGAAAGTTTGGATTCCCTTAATGCAGTTTGTTAATGGCAAGGATTTGTGGTAAGTGAATAATAGATGAAAGTCATCAAAAGGCTTACAGGGGATTTCTTGTGATGTGGTGCTGGTCTGTCTCATGCCAGAGGTGGAGAAATAACTGGGGGATCCTAAAAGAAAGATAAAAAGAGGACAATAGACTCATAGAATATCTTGAGTTGGGAAGGACCCATAAGGATCATCCAGTCCAACTCCCTGCTCCTCACAGGACTACCTAACACTAAACCATATGACTAAGAGCGTCATCCAGATGCTCCTTGAACTCTGACAGGCTTGGTGCCATGACCACTTCCCTGGGGAGCCTGTTCCAGTGACCGACCACCCTCTCAGTGAAGAACCTTTTCCTAATGTCCAATCTGAACTTCCCCTGACACAGCTTAATTCCCTTTCCTCGTGTCCTATCGCTGGTCACCAGAGAGAGGAGATCAGCACCTCCCCCTCTGCTGCCCCTCTTGAGGAAGGTGTAGACTGTGATGAGGTCACCCCTCAGCCTTCTCTTCTCCAAGCTAAACAAACCAAGTGACCTCAGTCACTCCTCTTAAGTCTTGCCCTCAAGACCTTTCACCACCTTGGTCACCCTCCCCTGGGCACACTCTAATAGTTTGATGTCCTTCTTATATTGAGGCGCCCAAAACTGCACACAGAACTCGAGGTGGGGCTGCACCAGTGCGGTGTAGAGGGGGACAATCACCTCCCTCGACCAGCTAGCTATGCTGTGCTTGATGCACCCCAGGATACGGTTGGCCATTTTGGCTGCCAGGGCACACTGTTGACTCATATTCAACTTGCCATTAACCCAGACCCCCAGATCTCTTTCCACAGGGCTGCTCTCCAGCCTCTCATACCCCAACTTGTATGTATAACCAGGATTACCCTGTCCCAGATGGAGAATCCAGCACTTGCTCTTGTTAAATTTCATGTGGTTGGTGATTGCCCGGCTCTCTAGTCTATACAGATCTCTCTGTAAGGCCTCTCTACCCTTGAGGGAGTCCACAGCTCCTCCTAATTTAGTATCATCAGCAAACTTAATTAATGTACATTTGATTCCTGTGTCCAGATCATTTATAAAAACATTAAAGAGCACTGGCCCTAAAATTGAGCCCTGGGGAACCCTACTGGTGACTAGCTGCCAGCCTGATGTAACCCCATTTACTATAACTTGGAGCCCTACCCGTCAGCCAATTGCTCACCCATCATATTATGGACTTGTCGAGCTGTGTGCTTGTTGTAGTAAAATTGATATTAACTATAAAAATGAAATGTAACATGTAATCGAAGAAACCAAGGGAACCTCCTGCTGCTGCTAAAAGTCCTCTATACGGCCTCATCCCTATTTGATCATTTATAGAGAAATAGTAACTAGACATGATTTATCTAAGATTAGATTAAGGAACTAACTACTAGACAATGTAGCTTTGTTAATAAGCAGGATATTCCTGTCAAGAGAGTGATGAACTGTAGGCCTGGTCAGCAAACCGAAAAAAACCACCTGGAGCTGCCAAGATTAGAGGAGAAGTAGGTAAAAGTAATTTCGGCAGGGGGAGATCGCAACCACAGACTCATTGACCACCTACCCAAATGATACCACCTACTCAAAAGAGAACAATGGAAGAAGAAAACAGAGTCTGTGCACTAATTTACATAGGAAGCGAAGAAACCTTGACCAATCATTAAAGAGAATAACAATGAATATGTATTAATTGTTAGAATATGTAATAATCAGAGTATAAAAAGGGAAATTTTTGAAACTAAGGTGTGCTCCCATTTTAGGACAAGCACCCCATTTCTGTGCATTAATGAATAAACTTGGAAATACCTCTGCCCTGTGTGTTATTGGCTTGCACACTGGGTAAAGAACCCAGATTTGGGACAACATGCTGGACATTTTGTCCGGAAAGATACTGTGAGAGATAGTATCAAAAGCTTTGCTAAAATCCCCCCAAAACACATCTACTGGCTTCCCTTGGTCAACTAGATGGGTGACCTTGTCATAAAAGGAAATTAAGTTAGTTAAGGAGGACTTTCCCCTCATGAACACATGCTGGCTATGACCAATGGCTGCATCGTCTCTCAAGTGTTTTTCAATAACTCCCAGAATAACCTTCTCCATAATTTTACCAGGCACCGAAGTGAGACTGACAGGACTGTAATTACCAGGGTCTTCCTTATTTCCCTTCTTGAAAATTGGGACAAGTTGCCAGCTTCCAGTCAACTGAGACCTCTCCAGACTCCCAAGACCATTGAAAAATAAAGGAGAGAGAGCCCGCAATAACATCGGCCAGCTCTTTCAGTACCCTGGGATGAATCCCATTGGGCCCCATAGACTTATGCGCATCCAGCTGGAGCAGCAAGTGTCAAACAAGTTCAGGGTCACCTGGGAGTTTATCATTCCCCCAATCATGGTCTTCCAACACAGGGCTCTGGGGTTCCCAGAGCCCATCATCAGTGTTAAAAACAGAGGTGAAAAAGGTCTTAAACATCTCCACTTTGCCTGCGTCCCTATTTGTGAGGTGACCGACCTCATCAAGCAACAGACCAATGTTATCTCTGATCCTCCCTTTGCTGTTAACATATTTTAAAAGGCCCTTTTTTCTGTCCTTCATAGTGCTGGCCAGCTTGAATGCTAATCGAGCTTTGGCTGCACGAATTTTCTCCTTAGAGTGGCAAACAGCATCTCTGTAGTCCTCCCGTATCACCTGTACTTGCTTCCAATATCCATACACTTTCCTTTTCCACCTAAGTTCTAGAAGATCCTTGCTCAGCCAAGCCAGCTTTATGCCCCGCTTGCTTGACTTCTGACACTTTGGAATTGCCTGCTCCCGCACTCTTAAGAGATGGATCTTAAAAAGTGACCGTAATCACGTTTGTATATTCCTCTGTCCGTGTTATTGTTGTTGTTTTTCTTGTTTTCTTTGCTGTTCTGTTAAACTGCCTTTGTCTCAACCCAAGAGTTTTGCCTTTTTCTTCTGATCCTTCCCGTACTGGGAAGCGCTGAGCGAGCGACACGTGTTTCTTTGTTGCCGTCTGAGGCCAAATCACTACAGTACTTTTTGGCACCCAACGTGGGGCTCGAAGGGTTGAGACAAGGACAGAATCCAACTAGAGCTTGAAAAAACGAATTTGTTAGGTAAATAGTCACTGGTCACTATGTTGCTTAGTTTGTTCTCATGGCTGTGTTATGTAAATTCCTATGTGTCTTATGCACTCCCTGTGATGATATTTGTTACTTCTGGGAGGGGGATGAGGATTATCATTTTACTGTCCTGTGCAATATCGACTTATGATATGATAACATCACTTGTTAGATGGTTATTTTGGGGCGTCTATGTGGTATTGCTGTCCTGTCCGTACATTGGGCACCACCTCTCAGAATTCATTAATAATTACACCCAGTCTATGGGGGAAACAGGGGGGGACACTTTCCCCAGCTCTTTTGCCTCCCTTTTCTCCTTCGGGTCAGGTATGACAGCTTTTGAGAATTTTGAATATCCTTGGGATGCTCAAACCAGCCTGGTCCTATTGTTATGTCTGCTGAATGTGTTCCAGGTCTCGTTTAGAGTTAAACAACTGTTTAAGACTACCACCCAGAGATCTGCTCCGAGGCTGGATAGTCAGGGGTGGCATGGCATGTGGGAGAACATGGGCAGGTCCCTAGAGAACTTCTTACCTCCAATGGTCTGGGACTTCACCCCTGAACAATTACAGGACCCTGATAGAGTAGTAGAATATCTGAAGGGAAAATGCTGTGGCTATTCCAGAGAGGCACAACTCACCGCACTGTGCTGGGCCCTGGCCAGTGTCTACCAGGCACTGCTCAGTGCTATGCAGCACCCTCAGGGGAAAGAGACAGAGACCAGACTGACAGGCACTGCGGCTACTCCAAGCCCTGCGACAGCACTGCGGCTGCTCCAACTCCTGCGACAGGCACTGCAGCTACTCCAACCCCGGTGGCAGCCACTGCTGCTGAACCAGGGAACCAACCCATGCCAGTATCAGTTGCCCCCATACAAAAGAAGAAGTACACAAAGAAATCAGTTTGCTTACTAAGAGATGATGATGAACCAGGGCCATCACAAGGACAGGAGGAAGAGGCAGAACCAGAGATAATTACCCAATCCCTATCCCTGAGTGAGCTGTGGGATATGCGAAAAGATTTTAGCCGACTTTCAGGTGAGCACATTGTCACCTGGCTGCTTCAGTGTTGGGATAATGGGGCCAGTAGCCTGGAATTAGAGGGCAGGGAAGCCAGGCAGCTGGGATCCCTGTCTAGGGAAGGCGGCATTGACAAGGCAATTGGAAAGAAGACCCAAGCCCTCAGCCTCTGGAAACGACTCCTGTCAGGCGTGAGGGAGAGGTACCCCTTCAGTGAAGATGTTGTATGTCACCCAAGCAAGTGGACCACCATGGAAAGAGGTATCCAGTACCTGAGAGAAATAGCCATGCGGGAGATGATTTATTATGACTTGGACAATGCAGACTTGCCCACGGACCCTGATGAGGTGCACTGCACAAGGCCCATGTGGCGGAAGTTTGTACGGAGCGCACCATCGTCATATGCCAACTCACTGGCAGTAATGGAATGGAAAGGCGAAGAGGGACCAACGGTGGATGAGGTGGCTGGCCAGCTCCGGCGATATGAAGCAAGTCTCTCTTCCCCCCTTGTCTCAGCTGTGGAGAAACTGTCCCGGAAGGTCCAGCAACTTGAAGAGAATATGTCCTACTCCCCACCTGTACGGGCCAGCATCTCAGCTATCTTGAGCCGGCATTTCCCCACTCAAGAGAGAGAGTACAGAGGGTACACACCACGAGGCACCCTGTGGTTCTACCTGTGTGACCACGGAGAGGACATGAGGAAGTGGGATGGACAACCTACTTGGATCCTGCGGACACGGGTACAGGAGTTGCAAGGAAGGACAACCACAAAAGGGGATCCCTCCAGGAAAAGTGCCGCCCCAGTTTCCAGCGGGCAGCTCCCCAGACAGAGCAGAAGGCCTGATCTTGCTTCTGATCCTCTTGAAGGAACCTCCAAGTCATTTCTGCAAGAAGTGACTACTGGATACCATGACCAGTATTAGAGGGGCCCTGCCTCCGGCCAGGTGGAGGAAAGGGACAACCGGGTTTATTGGACAGTGTGGATTCAATGGCCTGGCACATCAGACCCACAGGAGTATAAGGCTCTAGTGGACACAGGAGCACAGTGCACTCTGATACCATCAAGCTATAGAGGGGCAGAACCCATTTGTATTTCTGGGGTCACAGGGGGATCCCAAGAGTTGACTGTACTGGAGGCTGAAGTGAGCCTAACTGGGAATGAGTGGCAAAAGCATCCCATTGTGACTGGCCCAGAGGCTCCATGCAGCCTTGGTATAGATTACCTCAGGAGAGGGTATTTTAAGGACCCAAAGGGGTACCGGTGGGCCTTTGGCATAGCTGCCTTGGAGACGGAGGAAGTTAAACAGTTGTCTACCTTGCCTGGTCTCTCGGAGGACTCTTCTGTTGTGGGGTTGTTGAGGGTCGAAGAACAGCAGGTGCCGATTGCTACCACAACGGTGCATCGGCGGCAATATCGCACTAACCGAGACTCTCTGATTCCCATCCATAAGCTGATTCGTCAACTAGAGGTTCAAGGAGTGATCAGCAAGACTCGCTCACCCTTTAACAGTCCCATATGGCCAGTGTGAAAATCTAATGGAGAGTGGAGGCTAACTGTAGACTATCGTGGCCTGAATGAAGTCACGCCACCGCTGAGTGCTGCCGTGCCGGACATGCTAGAACTGCAGTATGAACTGGAGTCCAAGGCAGCCAAGTGGTATGCCACGACTGATATAGCGAATGCATTCTTCTCAGTCCCTTTGGCAGCAGAGTGCAGGCCACAGTTTGCTTTCACTTGGAGGGGCATCCAGTACACCTGGAATCGACTGCCCCAGGGGTGGAAACACAGCCCCACCATTTGCCATGGACTGATCCAGACTGCACTGGAACAGGGTGAAGCTCCAGAACATCTGCACTACATTGATGACATCATTGTATGGGGAAACACAGCCGAAGAAGTTTTTGAGAAAGGGGATAAAATAGTCCGAATCCTTCTGAAAGCTGGTTTTGCCATAAAACGAAGTAAGGTCAAGGGACCTGCACAGGAGATCCAGTTCTTAGGAATAAAATGGCAAGATGGACGTCGTCAGATCCCAATGGATGTGATCAACAAAATAGCAGCTATGTCTCCACCAACTAGCAAAAAGGAAACACAAGCTTTCTTAGGCATTGTGGGTTTTTGGAGGATGCATATCCCAGATTACAGTCTGATTGTAAGCCCTCTGTATCAAGTAACCCGGAAGAAGAACGATTTTAAATGGGGTCCTGAGCAACGACAAGCTTTTGAACAAATCAAACAGGATATAGTCCATGCGCTGGCCCTGGGGCCAGTCTGGGCAGGACAAGATGTTAAAAACGTGCTCTACACCGCAGCCGGGGAGAATGGCCCTACCTGGAGCCTCTGGCAGAAGGCACCAGGGGAGACCCGAGGTCGACCCCTAGGGTTTTGGAGTCAGGGATACAGAGGATCCGAAGCCCGCTACACTCCAACAGAAAAGGAGATATTGGCAGCATATGAAGGGGTTCGAGCTGCTTCGGAGGTGGTTGGTACAGAAGCGCAGCTCCTCTTAGCACCTCGACTGCCGGTGCTGGGTTGGATGTTCAAAGAAAGGGTCCCCACCACACATCACGCAACTGATGCTACATGGAGTAAGTGGATTGCACTGATCACACAGCAAACTCGAATGGGAAACCCCAGCCGCCCAGGAATTCTGGAAGTGATCATGGACTGGCCAGAAGGCAAGGATTTTGGAATGTCACCAGAGGAGGAGGTGACGCGTGTGGAAGAGGCTCCACCATATAATAAACTGCCAGAAAATGAGAAGCAATATGCCCTGTTCACTGATGGGTCCTGCCGGATTGTGGGAAAGCATCGCAAGTGGATGGCTGCTGTGTGGAGTCCTACACGACAAGTTGCAGAAGCCAGTGAAGGACAAGGTGAATCGAGCCAGGTTGCAGAGGTGAAAGCCATCCAGCTGGCTTTGGACATCGCCGAGCGAGAAAAATGGCCAGTACTTTATCTCTACACTGACTCATGGATGGCGGCAAATGCTCTGTGGGGATGGTTACAGCAGTGGAAGCAGGGCAACTGGCAGCACAGAGGCAAACCCATCTGGGCTGCTGAACTGTGGCAAGATATTGCTGCCCAGATAGAGAATCTGGTTGTGAAAGTACGCCACGTAGATGCCCACGTACCGAAGAATCGGGCCACGGAGGAACATCAGAACAACCAGCAGGTGGATCGGGCTGCTAGGATTGAAGTGGCTCAGGTGGATCTGGACTGGCAACGTAAGGGTGAACTATTCATAGCTCGGTGGGCCCATGACACCTCAGGCCATCAAGGAAGAGATGCGACATATAGATGGGCTTGTGACCGAGGGGTGGACTTGACCATGGACACTATTGCACAGGTCATCCATGAATGTGAGACATGCGCTGCAATCAAGCAAGCCAAGTGTTTGAAGCCTCTTTGGTATGGAGGATGATGGTTGAAATATAAATATGGGGAGGCCTGGCAGATTGATTATATCACACTGCCACGAACCCGTCAAGGCAAGCGCCATGTGCTCACAATGGTGGAAGCACCCACTGGATGGCTGGAAACATACCCTGTGCCCCATGCCACTGCCCGGAACACTATCCTGGGCCTTGAAAAGCAAGTCCTGTGGCGACATGGTACCCCAGAGAGAAGTGAGTCGGACAACGGGACTCATTTCCAAAACAGCCTCATAGACACCTGGGCCAAAGAGCATGGCATTGAGTGGGTGTATCACATCCCCTGTCACGCACCAGCCTCTGGGAAGATAGAACGGTACAATGGACTGTTAAAAACTACACTGAGAGCAATGGGTGGTGGGACCTTCAAACATTGGGATGCACATTTAGCAAAGGCTACCTGGCTGGTTAACACCAGGGGATCTACCAATCGGGCTGGCCCTGCCCAGTCAAAACTTCCACGTACTGTAGAAGGGGATAAAGTCCCCGTAGTGCACATGAAGAATATGTTAGGGAAGACAGTCTGGGTCAGTCCTGCCTCAGGCAAAGGCAAACCCATCCGTGGGATTGCTTTTGCCCAAGGACCTGGGTGCACTTGGTGGGTAATGCGGAAGGATGGGGAAGTCCGATGTGTACCTCATGGGGACTTGATTTTGGGTGAGAATAGCCAATGAATCAAATTGTGTGTAACACTGTCACTGTATGTCCTCGTTACTATAATTGCTATTGGCTGTACTGCAGTAAGAATCACCCAAATTAACGACAGATGGACTTTGATGAAGAATTGAGTAAAGCACAGCAGTGATGGGATCAGAGCTGGCGCCCAGCAACTTCCTCAAGATCTGCATCTTCAGCCCATGGACTGTGTGCATGAGCCACGCCGGGTACACCAGTCACATGTTCCGAAAACTGTAAGATCTGGGCATGGCAAAAATGGTATGGAATAAGGGGTGGATAATGTCCTGGTTCCGTTGGGGACAGGGTTAAGTATTCCATGCCATGTGAGCCAGGCCCACTCTGAGATTAAGAGGAGGGGAGGGGGCAGGAAGTTGGGCTTGGAGTTGGCTGGTGCGTCCTGGGTCCGGTTGGTGAACGGTGGTTCCGTAATCGTGTTTGTATATTCCTCTATCTGTGTTATTGTTGCTGTTTTTTTTTTTTCTTGTTCCCTTTGCTGTTCTGTTAAACTGCCTTTGTCTCAACCCAAGAGTTTTGCCTTTTTCTTCTGATCCTTCCCGTATTGGGAAGAGCCGAGCGAGCCACACGTGGTTCTTTGTTGCTGTCTGAGGCCAAACCACGACAGTGTTTTATTTAATGTTTTGCAAACGTGAACTTGTTTGGCCTTCCTGGTATAGAGCTAGTCTTATACCTTGGGAGGAACTGTGCAGAGAAGGAAAGTTGCTGCCATGCAAGACTGAAGATTTTCGAACAAATAGCACTCAATGCAAATCCATCTGTAATAAAATAAAATCTTTATTTTGACATATTCTCTCAGTTCAAAAGTCAAAGTTCCTTCCAGTGCCTCTTTGTTCACATTTCTGAGATTTGTTGTCTAATTCAGTAGTATTGTTTTAAAACTAAGCCAAATATCTGAACTAATGATAACAAGGTGCATCTCTGCGATTAACAGTAGCAGTGAAAACACTTTGAAAACACTGTAATTTACTGCAACTACTGCAAAAAGTAAACAGAAATTTTTTGTATTTCAGGTGTGTGTGCTGGGCATGCCTGCAAGCAATTCTTGTATGGTTGGGTCCTTGCAGTTCTTGTGAAACAGGAAATCATGCATGGACCTAATAGATGATAGCCCTGGTCTTTGCAAACTTCCTTCAGATTAATACACTGGAGAATACTCATTAGGAGTGTGGAGCAATTACCCCATGTCTGCGTTAGGCAGTAGTGTAGCCCAAAGGGGAGTGGGTCTGTAGGATGAAACTGTTGTACTGAGACCTGACCTCCACACTATGGTTATTTTTGGGGTTACTTTGGATTAGCTCTAGTGTAGTCCCATGGACTGAACACTGGGCATTCAGCTGGAGCATACGGCACAGCAACTGGAGTGCATTGAGTGTCCTCCTGGCACACATCTGCCACTTGAATTTCATCTAAGAACCTGGTGGGAGCTTGGAGACTGCCTGGCCATGCAAACCGAAGCACAGAAACAGGGAAAATGAGATTTGCTTCAAAACTGTGCTCTTGCTTTGTACTAAAGTGCTACACCAGACAAACCCTGTTGATGGCAGCCCTTGATCATGGGGGCATTGGAAGGGACAGTGGCTAGCAGGCTCCCTGCAGATTGAACATCCCACTTCCTTTGCAGTTTTTGGCCATTTTTTCCCCTCTGTCTATCCTGCAGTGACAAGGCTGTAGAATAACTGCCCCATGCCACATCAGAGTCAAGTAAAGCCTTGCCTGAGGAGGGCTGGCAAACCCAAATCAAGACATTTTGGAAAATGTATTTGGTAAAGATGGAGTAAGGGGAAAATTTCTCTGTTGTTGGCAGCAGTAGTGTTTGGTTATGGATGTGGATTTAGGGGGATGACTGCACTTATTCACCCCTGTGTTGCAGCTAAGAGGCATGAAGCAACTGAGTGTGTCTAGCCTTGCCCTGTCCTCCAGGGGAGGGCACATCCACCTCTGGGCTCCAAAAGGAAGATGAGTTGACGCCTTCTTTAGCAAAAGCGTAGAGGAGGTGTAAAACTTGACCTCTCTCCAAGTCCTCAAGAAGACAGCAATTGCATAGAGAGCAATTGGGAATAAAGAGAAATTGCATAGGATGGAGCTTGTCCAAACAAAAAGCTTCTGGTCCTTGTATCACCTGGAGCTTCAAGAGCATGCCTTCAAAAGGGCAGGAAATCTGAACACCAGTAACACAGCATGGATCAAGGAATAATTGCAGGTGCTAATGCCCAGTTGTAACTTGATCTTATTTTGTGTTGCAGCAAAGGTAGAAAGCTAGCATTTATATTTTTTAAACTGATAACTAGACATTTTAAATTGCTCAGTTTTCTCGTAACTGGAAATGATATTTGTGAGCAAGGCCACGTATCCAGCTAAATGTCTGTTTGCAGCAAAGCTATGAACTAACAAATTGGAGCATTCAATGCCATGATGGTTTGACTGGATTAGACCACTTCTGTTTGTATGCTCTGCCGCTAACCAAGGAACAAATAGAATTTGTCTCCTTAATACCCATTAGTCTCTCTCTAGGATCCAAACCCAAAAAATACTATGTATATCTGTCTCTTGGGACTTTTATATGCAGTTGTGGGAGTTGCATGTTTAGTAAGATCTGATTCTTTGTAAAGCTCAAGTCCAAAAATCTCTGTGGTCTAAACGCCATGTCACTCTTCTGTTCTGCTAGGACAGCCAATAAATCAGCAAATCCCAGGGGATTTTATGTTGTTCCTTGGGGGCAGATGACTGCAATTGTATAATCTGTTGGGTTTGGAATGTCTGTCAGAGCTCGGGGGGTTCCCTAGGTGTGGAGGAACTGTGCAGCTACTCAAGTCATCCTCTTCAGATGTTTGTTCTGGGAGGGGAGGGGGCTCAGTGTGGCTATTCACATCATTCATCCATATGCTGGGTGTTTTGGAGGTCTGCTTGTCACTCTCCCAAAGCCCTCGACATGCTTCTGAGGTATCTCTACAACATGCAGGGCAAAAATTGTGTTTTTTTCGCTGTGCCAGCATAATTGCAATGATCTAGTTTGTCTTATTTCCACACCTGTGATGGGGATGCGATTCAGCTGGGCTTCGTTGTCTGCGGTCAATTTTAGAAACTGGAGGTATGAATGCCATTCAGTCAAAGCAAGCCAGTAATTTCTATCTGCACTGTGTGTGCAACTCCCCTCGGGCTGCGGCTGCACACACTCTCTCAACTGTACGTAGGTTGGGACTGCCGGTGGGAGCGGAAGCACGGTCCCCTGCCACCACCAGCCTCTTCTTCTCCTGTTCCCTGTCTGTGCAAGAGTGGGTGTGCTGCTGCAAACCAGATCAGGGTGCTGGGCTGGGTTTAAACTCCCCATCTTGAGATCTGAGTTTTTGAATGTTTGCTTTTGTGTCAATTTAAAGCTGGATTGGTTCCCTCATCAGGTTCATTTGTACTGTTGCTCAAATGATTGTGCCAGCACCCAAATAGGATACAAGGTGGGAGCAAAGCTGTGACATTGTTTGGTGTTGGCTGATACCAGATTTAAGGTGTTTGTGAAGCTGTAATACATAAAGCTAATGGCTTCACCACCTTAGACCTTACAGCAATTCTGTGGGATAAGACATGTTGTTGGCCCTGGGGTTTTTTGTGTGGAAAGACTTGCCTGGGGTGCTGCAAGGGATCTGTAGCATAGCAAGGGAAAAGGGATTCAGTTCTCCTAAATTCAAAGCTGTTGGTCTTAAATTCTTGCTGGTTTGGTTTCTCTGCTGAACAGTGAAGATCAGACCTTGCCCTGTCTGTTTGCTGCTACTGTTGCTTCTCTGGGATGTTGTTGGTGGTGTTGCAGCCAGGCTGCAAGCAGCTCGAGCGTTGCTGTGGTGAGCATGAACACAGTGTGATGCTCAAAGCTACAGGCAGTTTTAATCTGGGAGAAGATTGGATCTAATCAGCACCAAATATGCTTGTACTGGTTTATAAAAGGCCACAGAAATATACCTTGAAATTTAACTTCCAAATTTGTTAGTCCTTCAAGATTTCAGTAGGTCTAGTTGCATTTAATGGTGAAAAATATGCCTCAGACAAAGTGACAAAAACTGGATTCAGTTTCATTCTCCAGAAAGCCACCACTTTGTCTGTCCTGAGAAAAACACGTTATGGCTTAGAGACCCACAGCCAATGTGAGATTCTAGGAGGTGCTGCTTAACCTTGGCCACAAGCTGAGAGCTGAGGATTGCTCATCCTCAAAAGGGAGGTGGGAGCCTTCTTATGTACCCTGGGCAGTTTGAATGCACTCCCTGGATGTTGTTAGTCTCTTAGCTTCATGACTGACTTTTCCTATGCCGTTTCTGCCTTTCCCCCTGCTTATTAAGGCAGGTGGAGAACATTGCGTTCCTTGCACGTGTCATCACCTGCAGAGCCCTGGACAGGAAAGGGCTTGTCGGTCATGAGATACTGGATCAGGAACTGCCTGGCTCATTCCTGGCATGCTGTAGCTCTGTGCCCACAAGAGTACATTGAAGTAACAGCCGAGTTTACCAACGCCATTGCTCTCTGCTGAGATAAATTATGGTTGGAGAGCTTAGTCCTCTGGGGAGGTGGAAGAAAGGGCTGGCAGCAGGGTGTCCCTGCAGCCCCAAGGAGGTGAAACCTCTTGCAAGCTTGGCTGCAGCAAGGTTTGCCTGAGACTTTGGAGCCTGGTGTTTTCCTTTGACTGCATGCATTAATGCAGACTTGAATCCTGCCTGAAGACATGGCAATCTGTGAAAAGTACCCCCTGGTGCTTGCCAAAATCTGCCCTCAATGGGCTGGGTTTTCTCACATGGTGAGGGCAGTGAGGTGAGGTTTCATGAGGAGCCATGTGTCCTTCCACCAGTCACTATCTGTTAGTCGTTAATTTGTCCTGCCTTACCCGAAAAGCAAGTTAGCTCATTTGCCGGTGTCATGGAGAGATGGTTTGTTAATTTTAGCTTTTCAATCCCCCTTGGGGCTGGAGGTTTCATTTCTGTGAGGATCTTCATCTTAACAGCGGATTGAGTTTCAAGACGTTTTACCATGCCAGAGTCTTTCAGAGAAGAGCATAAAAATTAGTGGTCTGTCTGTCCTGCTAAGGACATTACAGGTCCCTGGGGGCCTAGGCAGGGGCTCTGAAAGTGGTCATCTCAGCTGAGGTTTCTCCTCTGTGCCCTGGTGAGCTGTGTGACAGGTCGGCTGATGGGATGTCAGTGATGCTCTGTGTGTATCATTTCCAAAGTACTTTCTGATCTATCAGGATGAAAGGTTCTGGAGAAATGCTAAATATTATTATTAGTGTAAAATAAACAATCTTCCTCAATATTTCTCATCCTAAAGTGAATCCAGATGTTTTCTTATGACTGCTGGGCCTGCTTTGTTTTTTCTGTTGCTCGGTGCGACTGTCTGTATTTGTTCAAGTGAGATGGGATGTGACTGTGTCACATGGGAGTGACGTGTTATCACAACATGCTCTTGTCAAGTCTGTAAACCTTTTATATTTATACACACACAAATATATATCTATATAAAAAAATGACTGACTTACTCTAAAATACCATTTATGAGTCCAACACTTCACACATGTGCCAAGGAACTTGAAATAAATTCAGCTAGTTTATCAGTTTATATGATCGCAGCAATCAGTTCAGCTGTGTAGGGGAGAAATGGGATTTGGCTGCATAACTCAAAATAGCATCTGAAGGAAGTGGATGCATCCTTCTCTTCATAGCTCTGATACAAA
This sequence comes from Fratercula arctica, assembly GCA_947846985.1. Classification (NCBI taxonomy): domain Eukaryota; kingdom Metazoa; phylum Chordata; class Aves; order Charadriiformes; family Alcidae; genus Fratercula; species Fratercula arctica. The sequence continues at coordinate 1,873,211 of CANTUZ010000025.1, forward strand.
AAGAGTATTAAATGCCACCAGTTGCATTTTCCAACCTGTGGTTGAGCTTTGCAAGAGATAACTTTCCAGCACTGTTTCAAGTGTAAGATAATTTTTTTCCCTGCTTTTAAGGATTATTAACATTTTCATGGTTTCTCTCCTACAGAGAACAAGTCTGTCCCACTGCTTAAGGGTGGCATTTTATACAGGCTGGGGTTTTACCAGAGCTGGTGCCAGCGTGAGATCAAAGCAGCAGTAGCAGCCGGGTGGTCCTTCCTTCTGAGCATGCAAATGGGAAATGTTTCCAAGCCGATGTTTGTGATGTTTTAGACCCTGCTTGGGGAGATGACACTGTAGCATGTCAGGGGACTACAGCTGTGCTGAGGGGACTTAACACTACCTTGCAAAGACTGACAAATACAGAAAGCGTGGATGAGTGTTTTGCTGGTAAAATCTTTTGTTTTAGTAACTAATATTAATTAAATAATTGCATTTTTAAAATCAGTGATAATAGGATTTGTTATGTGTTGTCATTCACTGGCACTAGGAGTAGCTGCCCAAGGTTTTTAGCTGGTTTATGAGATCCAGGGCTTTCACCGAATCCTACTCCATACCCTGCGAACCAAAATGGGGAATAGGAAGTTAAAAATCTGTTGTGATTTACAGTCTCAGTTTTCAATAAATTTTGATCAATCAAAGCCGCATTAGGGATATTTTTGCTCCATGTACCTTCTCCATCCAAGCTGAAGACCATGTTCAAACTAAGCGACAACGTGGAGGTTGCAGCTGATTCCTCATGTCTGTACCAAGAGCCACGTACACATATCAACTCTGATCCTTCCCTGACTGAAACACAGTTGGTGTACTGATTGCTAAAATCTCTGTGAATGCTTTACAGGGACCAAATCTAAAAAAAGGCATGTCTGCATTGCACACATTAAACCCCCTGAGAAGTTGAATTTTGGGTCCTGTCCAGCTTTTGCCCAGTTTTCTGCAGTCTAGAGGCTGTATAAATACATTTTATTGAATCCATTTCTTTATTCCCTTCTGGCATGGGATGCTTCTGGATTGATAGAAAGTAATTAAAAATGTATGCATCTATTACTGCTCACTGTAACCCTGCTCCAAACTGTAGGGATGGTTTTCTGTGGACAGTGGATAGAAAAAAACCCCAACACACCCCTTCTTTCTTCCCTTTTCATAGCTCTACACTTTATGAACAGAATAAATCTGCTACAAGTGGAGGTGAAATAGTAAATTATTTTTTCCTCTATAAAATGACTTAATTTGGATATATGCTAAGTTCCTTCTCATTTCACTTGATTCCTAAATCAAGTAGTTGATTAATGCATGCACTTGGCTACTAGCACTCAAAAATACATCAGTGATTAGTTCAGAGATAGAGATTGGTGTTTTAAAAAAACCTACATATGTGCACCTGCACAAAAACAAGTCAGGCAGAACTGACTGCATAAAAACAAGGTGGGCAGCACCTATGTAAACCGCAGGATTATGGGAAGAGGAGCTGCTTTTCTGTTTCTGTGTGCCAGGAGAAGCAATGCTATCAGGCTTATGTATGATGGATTGGAGTGCAAGCAAAAGTCATGAATTTTAATCAACCTTACTGTCTGCCTTGAAATTTGAGTTGAAAGATAAATGTGAAAAACAGGCAGCCCATATTGTTTCTGGAACAAAACTGCCCCTTTTCTGTTGATTAAAAGAATTTTTCTTTTAACTTGATAATAAAAAATACTTCCATCTTAGTTCCGGATTTTTTTTTTTTGCTAACCCTTCAGGTCCTGCCAACCCGGGGGTGCCTGGCTGAGATAAGCATCACCTCATGGCCACCCAGACAACTGACCTTGGCTGCAGAGACTTTCCAGCCAGCGGGGCTCTTTGGCTGTCTGCTTTCAGCCATTTTGAAATATGTGTTTAGGGCTTTATTTAAATATTCTTAATGTTTAAAAAAATAATAAAAAAAAAAAGACTTGCCTCGTGAAAACTGCTGAGTGGACTGTCCAGGGAGGTGAGGTCCAGTTTATATTCATTGTGGAAATTTGGCACAGCCAACATATTTGTCCTTCACCTCTGTTGCTCCAGGGCTGATTTTAAGGTTATGTAGTTACTGTATTCATTTAGGCATCGGTCTTCCTAATTAAATATAAGTGATTTGAATGCTGATGTTGTCTTGGGGGGACATCTAAGGTTTGGGAAGAAGTGGACTGAAACTACCAGCTAATGTCCAAGGACAGAAACACACACCCATCATGTATTATTTCCAGACACTGCCAGGCTGGTCCAGATTGAGTAATTGAGAGTGCTTTCCTCACTCCTCTGTAAAGAAGGAGGTTACCATAGCTGCTTTCCCTGTTTTGCCGTTAAGTCACCTCTATGCAGGAATAACTTTGAAGGGTTGTATTTAAGGCCAAACAACTTTTAAGAAAGGGAAGGGGAAAATTAGCCTACAAGCACCGGGGAGGAAAAAGAGAGTGAAAGACTCCTGAGTTGCTCCTCCTCTCTCAACCACAAGTACCTATATTATTTTCTCTTAGGATGTTTTACGGTTCAACTCCACACTTAGTTTCTCATCTCCTCTGATAGCTGTAGGTTCACCAACTGCTCCATCTTAGCGAAAAGTTCATTGCAGCTGCAGCAGAGGCTTATTTGATGCTCTGGAAAATTCTTGCCACTTTGATTAGTGAGAAAGGCAATATATTTTTAGGGGCCTAAATTAGTGTGAAAGGGCACGTACAAATCTGTTAAGTACAAATTCCAGCTTGTTTGTACTCTCAGTTGGTTACACCCTTGGCTAAGAACCCAAATATTTCAAGAATATATGAAAGAATATATTCAAGAATATAAGAGGTATATGCTTTCCCAAAAGAGGCATGAAGTTAGATTCCCCTTTTGCATCAATGGGTGCAGTTTCTGCAAGGTTACTGAGTATTTGCTTGAAGCAGAAACATCAATTCCTTCAAGGCATGTCCAGAGACTTTGAGAGGAGAGGCAATGCTTTGCTCTGGTATGGGAACCTGGTGGCTGCTCCTCACACAGCTGAGAGGACTTAGCTCTTGCTTTGACTGGAATACGCTTGCTGTAAAGGAAACTCACCTTATTTCCATGTCCCTTTACGAGAGCTGGAATGCCTTATAGTGCCACACTATGCTGTATTGAGGCCATTGGCGCTATACCTGCTTACCCAGTGGCTGATTTTTTTTCCCTGAGGCTTTCAAAGCATGTATGTAAGCCAAAGCAGAAGATTAGTTTCACTAAGGAGGCTCATTTCAGATGCAAATGCTCTATGGGCTGCTGCGCAAATGAAGCCAGCCTGATTTTTAATTTTAAAAAATGTATTTATTTATTTATTTAAATGCCCCACTGGAAACACTCTCTGCTTTGCTTTGTTTCCTCCACCTTTCCATATTGCTGTGCTGCAGGTCTGGAGGTTGAGGTGGTGGGAACCATTTGGTGACATTTACCAGTTGTCATATTACACTGCAGTGGGATCAGCTTGGATGGCTAGTAGGGCTGTTATTATTCCTGGTATTATATCACAGAATCGGGGGGTTATATCACAGATAGGGGTTGGAAGGGACCTCTGGAGATCATCTAGTCCAACCCCCTGCCAGAGCAGGGTCATCCAGAGCAGGTTGCACAGGAACGCGTCCAGGTGGGTTTGGAATGTCTCCAGAGATGGAGACTCCACCACCTCTCTGGACAGCCTGTTCCAGTGCTCTGTCTGTAGGAAAAGAGCATTTGCCGATGCCTTGAGGTGTCCTAACATATCCTCATGCTGGGTAATCAGCTGCCTGAGAAGGTGCATGAACATTATGGGGTGCAGTGTGTTGGAGTGATGTGGCAGGATGCAGGCGCTGCAGGGTGAGCAGTTGGTAATCCCTGCACATCCCTTTCCTTGCAGTTACCTGGCTGAGCAGTGCTGGAATGGCGGCTTCATCTACCTGATCATGTTGCGCCACATCAAGCGCAAAGCCCCTCTTTTTCCCTCCAATGGTAACAACAGCAACAGCTGTGACTCCAAAGCCAAGCCCAGCCCTGAACCCAGTGACAGAGATGCTCAAAATGGGAAAAAGATCAGGAAGTTTGGGGTCATCACCAGAATGCCAGGCAGTAAGGAGAGCAAAGAAAAGCCAGGCTTGGAGCATGGGAACGAGCACTGCACTCTGATGGAGGTGGAGGTTGCTCAGCCGGAGACCTCCAAAGCAGAAAGCAATGGGGAAGAGCAGCTTTGTGACACAGGGAGACAGTACCAGTCACAGCTGTTGGATGGAGGTGTGCCAGACATCGGCGACCAGTCTGCCCAGGTATGTTTGCTTTGGGTTTTTCTAGAGATGCAAGCAGCAGGTGTGCAAGTGAATTAAGGGAATTTGTTGAGCGGTTTCCCCTGGTTTCAGTGCATCATCCTCAGGCTGAGCCTCTACGTGACAGCCAAAGCTGTTGGGGTGCCAAGCTGTGGGATGGGGTGCAAAACAGGGGGGCAGGAGGATTAGAGAATTAAATAATAATTGTGAGGAACCTCTGTCATGTTCCATCTGTGATGAAGGGGAAGGTCCTTATATCTCAGTTCTGTCAGCGTTGGCCTCAAGATTTCTTTTGTTGAGACAACAGATGACCTTACAACACCAGGGCAGGAGGTGTCAGTAGAAGATGGTCATTTTGTCCTTTGGGGCTTCATGTTTAGCTCTGTCTGAGCTCAACGGGACCTTAAAGCTCATGTGAAAATTGGAATTGAAGTTTCCCTTTTTGAAGGGATAGGGAGTCAGCACCAGACCACGGTGCATTTATTTGTGTTACAAAACTTGTTTGGCCAGTGGTTAGGGACCACATGGAAGTTATTGTGAATTTTGCTCCAAGTTGATGAGATGGACAATTTGTTAATATTTGGTATGACAGTGGGACTGGGGCTTTCATTGCTTCTCTCTTCATCCTAATGGAGATCTTGGTGTTTGTTGCCTGACTAGAATTGCAGCTTTGCTGTATGGAGAAAAATAAGCCAAGCCTTGATCACATTTCAGTATGCATCTATCACTAGAAGAGCTGTCTGCCAATCTTTCCAGAGACACTGATAGTATAAACAGATGAAGGCTGCTGTATTGGGCTTGGGACTTGCTGCAGCAGCTGGTTTTGGTTTTTAGACTTCAAAGCTGGTAAAAGAATGGTATGAATGGACATCTCATCCCTAAATTCTGTTGAGGAAATAATTGGTTTAAAAGTAAATAAATCCACTCCTTCAGTATTTTGAAAGCTCTGGTCCATATAAAAACTTCTTGAATCTGTTCTGAAGATGTCTAATTAAACACATTATAAATGAAGATGATCAGAGTTTGTTCTGAGGAAGTGGAAAGCCTATATATATATATTAAAAAAAAAGAAACTCTTGATTCAGAGCCATCTCATGCTAGTGTTACCTTGGTGGTTTTGGTCATTTTGGTCTGATAAGTAAATTGTTAAATTCAGAACATGTATGTATCAATGTGAGCAATAAATACATTTTTAACGCAAAGCACATACAAGGTGTCTTTGTAAAACATAAAAGTGTAGTTGAGTCACTGGAGATTTAAGAGCTATAATCTGTTCAGTTGTGGTGTATCTGTCATGGTGCCTGTTTGGGGGCACAGTCATTAGTAAAATGCTTCTCTCTCTCTTTCTTTTAATTTTTTTCTTCCCTTAATATTTTACTTAGAGATACGACCTCTTTATGTGTCAGTATTAATTACATTTTCCTGACATCTGAATGTCGAGAAATGTGAATAGCTGGAGCCTGAATAGCATGCCTTGCTCATCCTTTGCTTTTTAAAGATGAGGGGGCCTTATAGAAGCCCATAACTTTAACATTCGTGGGGTAGCTGCTATTAGAGTAATGAGTGGCTTAATTCAGTTTCTTAGTAAGAAGTGACAGAAAATAAAATTTTCAAAATTATTTGAGTCCCATTTAAAAAATAATAATAGTGAAAAAGTCAAGAAATAAAGACGCTTGGGGACCTCAAATATCACTTCTAGCTCAGTTTTCAAAGCATGACCTGACACTCAGGCATGTGAGATCCAGTTGTGTCAGGAGCCTTTTGAAAACAGCATCCAGAGCATAGTGTCAGAAGTTGTAGCCTCCTTCCAGGCTTCAAATCACAAGCCAAACCTTTTGTAGCCATGTATAAGAGACTGTGGTGTATGAAGGCACGGACTCCGGCTGTGATGAGCACAAAATCGTTTATTGCTTCTCAGGCCTCAGCTTTTATACCCGAGCTCTAAAACTTTCCATGCACCTGCTAGGCAAGTACACACATATTTCACATCACTAACCCAGTCGCCTTATTCAGTTCCCACCAAGATAAGCACGCGAAGCTGTTTTCTTGTTCCATGTTTATACTGAACCAGTTCCTTTTCGTTCCATCCGTATTGATATCTGCGTTCCTCTTTCTGTGTGCTCTGCTCACTGTGTCCTTGGCCGTATGCAGGCCTCTGCTCGTAGATCTGCCACAAGAGATGACCTGTAATTTCCTCGAAACAAAGACTGAGAGAAGCAGCCTGAGGGAAGCATGAAATAAATGGTGAGAGACGAAATGGGGGGGGAGGCCCTCTGAGCCTTCCTGAGGAACGTCTCAAACACTCAAAAGTACCAGGCCTTCTGCTCAAGGAACTGATAAGGCTAACACCTGCTTATCTCTTGTGTTCGAGAGAAAACTCGCCTCGAAGACGATGAGTCTTACAGAGACAGGACAGCCCTGCTTTTCTTTGGCAAGGACAAGATAACAGGAATCTGCGTAGTTCTCTGTTTCTTCGAAAGACTACTGTGCCCGATGGATGACCCTTGCCTCATTATCCATGAAATGCATATGTCGTGGTTTGGCCTCAGATGGCAACAAAGAACCACGTGCCGCTCGCTCCACCGTTCACCAACTGGACCCAGGACGCACCAGCCAACTCCAAGCCCAACTTCCTGCCCCCTCCCCTCCTCTTAATCTCAGAGTGGGCCTGGCTCACATGGCATGGAATACTTAACCCTGTCCCCAACGGAACCAGGACATTATCCACCCCTTATTCCATACCATTTTTGCCATGCCCAGATCTTACAGGTTCCAATGAATTGCCACCACTTTCCCCTGTCATATCTATATATATATATGTACATATATATTCATGCAGATATAATGCCCTTAGTTTATGGGCCATCCCTCCAAAGTGTCTGGTGATTCATTCAATAGACGGCTTTGGGCTCCATCTGTCAGAACAGTTTCTCAGGGCAGGTGAGGTGGTGTGTGGTGCTGGCTTCTTGCATGGTGTATTTTTCGGAACATGTGGCTGGTGTACCCGGCGTAGCTCATGCACACAGTCCATGGGCCGAAGATGTAGATCTTGAGGAAGTTGCTGGGCGCCAGCTGCTGAGGTCAGTTCTGATCCCATCACTGCTGTGCTTTACTCAATTTTTCATCAAAGTCCATCTGTCCTTAATTTGGGTGATTCTTACTGCAGTACAGCCAATAGCAATTATAGTAACGAGGACATACAGTGACAGTGTTACACACAATTTGATTCATTGGCTATTCTCACCCAAAATCAAGTCCCCATGAGGTACGCATCGGACTTCCCCATCCTTCCGCATCACCCACCAAGTGCACCCAGGTCCTTGGGCAAAAGCAATCCCACGGATGGGTTTGCCTTTGCCTGAGGCAGGACTGACCCAGACTGTCTTCCCTAACATATTCTTCATGTGCGCTACGGGGACTTTATCCCCTTCTACGGTACGTGGAAGTTTTGACTGGGCAGGGCCAGCCCGATTGGTAGATCCCCTGGTGTTAACCAGCCAGGTAGCCTTTGCTAAATGTGCATCCCAATGTTTGAAGGTCCCACCACCCATTGCTCTCAGTGTAGTTTTTAACAGTCCATTGTACCGTTCTATCTTCCCAGAGGCTGGTGCGTGACAGGGGATGTGATACACCCACTCAATGCCATGCTCTTTGGCCCAGGTGTCTATGAGGCTGTTTCGGAAATGAGTCCCATTGTCCGACTCACTTCTCTCTGGGGTACCATGTCGCCACAGGACTTGCTTTTCAAGGCCCAGGATAGTGTTCCGGGCAGTGGCATGGGGCACAGGGTATGTTTCCAGCCATCCAGTGGTTGCTTCCACCATTGTGAGCACATGGCGCTTGCCTTGACGGGTTCGTGGCAGTGTGATATAATCAATCTGCCAGGCCTCCCCATATTTATATTTCAACCATCGTCCTCCATACCAAAGAGGCTTCAAACGCTTGGCTTGCTTGATTGCAGCGCATGTCTCACATTCATGGATGACCTGTGCAATAGTGTCCATGGTCAAGTCCACCCCTCGGTCACGAGCCCATCTACATGTCGCATCTCTTCCTTGATGGCCTTAGGTGTCATGGGCCCACCGAGCTATGAATAGTTCACCCTTATGTTGCCAGTCCAGATCCACCTGAGCCACTTCAATCCTAGCAGCCCGATCCACCTGCTGGTTGTTCTGATGTTCCTCCGTGGCCCGATTCTTCGGTACGTGGGCATCTACGTGACGTACTTTCACAACCAGATTCTCTATCTGGGCAGCAATATCTTGCCACAGTTCAGCAGCCCAGATGGGTTTGCCTCTGTGCTGCCAGTTGCCCTGCTTCCACTGCTGTAACCAGCCCCACAGAGCATTTGCCGCCATCCATGAGTCAGTGTAGAGATAAAGTACTGGCCATTTTTCTCGCTCGGCGATGTCCAAAGCCAGCTGGATGGCTTTCACCTCTGCAACCTGGCTCGATTCACCTTGTCCTTCGCTGGCTTCTGCACCTTGTCGTGTAGGACTCCACACAGCAGCCTTCCACTTGCGATGCTTTCCCACAATCCGGCAGGACCCATCAGTGAACAGGGCATATTTCTTCTCATTTTCTGGCAGTTTATTATATGGTGGGGCCTCTTCCGCACGCGTCACCTCCTCCTCTGGTGACATTCCAAAATCCTTGCCTTCTGGCCAGTCCATGATCACTTCCAGAATTCCTGGGCGACTGGGGTTTCCCATTCGAGTTTGCTGTGTGATCAGTGCAATCCACTTACTCCATGTAGCATCAGTTGCATGATGTGTGGTGGGGACCCTTTCTTTGAACATCCAACCCAGCACCGGCAGTCGAGGTGCTAAGAGGAGCTGCGCTTCTGTACCAACCACCTCCGAAGCAGCTCGAACCCCTTCATATGCTGCCAATATCTCCTTTTCTGTTGGAGTGTAGCGGGCTTCGGATCCTCTGTATCCCTGACTCCAAAACCCTCGGGGTTGACCTCGGGTCTCCCCTGGTGCCTTCTGCCAGAGGCTCCGGGTAGGGCCATTCTCCCGGGCTGCGGTGTAGAGCACGTTTTTAACATCTTGTCCTGCCCGGGCTGGCCCCAGGGCCAGCGCATGGACTATTTCCTGTTTGATTTGTTCAAAAGCTTGTCGTTGCTCAGGACCCCATTTAAAATCCTTCTTCTTCCGGGTTACTTGATACAGAGGGCTTACAATCAGACTGTAATCTGGGATATGCATCCTCCAAAAACCCACAATGCCTAAGAAAGCTTGTGTTTCCTTTTTGCTAGTTGGTGGAGACATAGCTGCTATTTTGTTGATCACATCCATTGGGATCTGACGGCGTCCATCTTGCCATTTTATTCCTAAGAACTGGATCTCCTGTGCAGGTCCCTTGACCTTACTTCGTTTTATGGCAAAACCAGCTTTCAGAAGGATTCGGACTATTTTATTCCCTTTCTCAAAAACTTCTTCGGCTGTGTTTCCCCATACAATGATGTCATCAATGTAGTGCAGATGTTCTGGAGCTTCACCCTGTTCCAGTGCAGTCTGGATCAGTCCATGGCAAATGGTGGGGCTGTGTTTCCACCCCTGGGGCAGTCGATTCCAGGTGTACTGGATGCCCCTCCAAGTGAAAGCAAACTGTGGCCTGCACTCTGCTGCCAAAGGGATTGAGAAGAAAGCATTCGCTATATCAATCGTGGCATACCACTTGGCTGCCTTGGACTCCAGTTCATACTGCAGTTCTAGCATGTCCGGCACGGCAGCGCTCAGCGCTGGCGTGACTTTATTCAGGCCACGATAGTCTACAGTTAGCCTCCACTCTCCATTAGATTTTTGCATGAGCCATATGGGACTGAAAAAGGGTGAGCGAGTCTTGCTGATCACTCCTTGAACCTCTAGTTGACGAATCAGCTTATGGATGGGAATCAGAGAGTCTCAGTTAGTGCGATATTGCCGCCGATGCACCGTTGTGGTAGCAATCGGCACCTGCTGTTCTTCGACCCTCAACAACCCCACAACAGAAGAGTCCTCTGAGAGACCAGGCAAGGCAGACAACTGTTTAACTTCCATCTCTTTCCCCTGATGGTTTAGAGTAGCCGCAGTGCCTGTCGCAGGGGTTGGAGTAGCCGCAGTGCCTGTCGCAGGGGTCGCAGTAGCCGCAGTGCCTGTCGCAGGGGTTGGAGTAGCCGCAGTGCCTGTCGCAGGGGCCGCAGCAGCCGCAACGCCTGCCGCAGGGGCCGCAGCAGCTGCAGTGTCTGTCAGTCTGGTCTCCATCTCTTTCCCCTGAGGGTGCTGCATAACACTGAGCAGTGCCTGGTAGACACTGGCCAGGGCCCAGCACAGTGCGGTGAGTTGTGCCTCTCTGGAATAGCCACAGCATTTTCCCTTCAGATATTCTACTACTCTGTCAGGGTCCTGTAATTGTTCAGGGGTGAATTCCCAGACCATTGGAGGTGAGAAGTTCTCTAGGTACCTGCCCATGTTCTCCCACATGCCATGCCACCCCTGACTATCCAGCCTCGGAGCAGATCTCTGGGTGGCAGTCTTAAATAGTCGTTTAACCCTAAACGAGACCTGGAACATATTCAGCAGACATAACACTAGGAACATGCTGGTTTGAGCATCCCAAGGATATTCAAAATTCTCAGAAGCTGTCATACCTGACCCGAAGGAGAAAAGGGAGGCAAAAGAGCTGGGGAAAGTGTCCCCCCCTGTTTCCCCCATAGACTGGGTGTAATTATTAATGAATTCTGAGAGGTGGTGCCCAATGTACGGACAGGACAGCAATACCACATAAACGCCCCAGAATAACCGTCTAACAAGTGATGTTATCATATCATAAGCCGATATCGCATAGGACAGTAAAATGATAATCCTCATCCCCCTCCCAGAAGTAACAAATATCATCACAGGGAGTGCATAAGACACATAGGAATTTACATAACACAGCCATGAGAACAAACCAAGCAACATGGTGACCAGCGACTATTTACCTAATACAATCAACGCATACAACAAATTCATTTTTTTCAAGCTCTAGTTGGATTCTGTCGTTATCTCAACCCTTGAGCCCCACGTTGGGTGCCAAAAAGGACTGTCGTGGTTTGGCCTCAGACAGCAACAAAGAACCACGTGCCGCTCGCTTGGGCCTTCCCAATACGGAAAGAATCAGAAGAAAAAGGCAAAACTCTTGGGTTGAGACAAAGGCAGTTTAACAGAACAGCAGAGGGAATGAAAAAAAACAGCAACAATAACACGGACAGAGGAATATACAAACGCGATTACGGAACCACCGCTCCCAGCCACTCACCGACTGGTCCCCGATGCCCCAGCCCCCTCCAAGTGGTGACTTCCTGCCTCCTCCCCCAGCAGCTCCGGGTGGGCATGGCTCACATGACATGGAATACTTAACCCTATCCCCGCCGGAACCAAGACATTCTACTACTAAAGACTGAGGCAAAAAATGCATTAAGTACCTCAGGCTTTTCCTCATCCTTTGTCACTATGTTTTTCCCCACATCCAATAAATGCTGGAGATTCTCCTTAGCTTTCCTTTTGTTATTAATGTGTTTATAGAAAACTTTTTTATTGTCTTTTACAGCAGTAGCCAGATTGAGTTCTAGTTGGGCTTTGGCCCTTCTAATTTTCTCCCCGCATAGCCTCATGACATCTTTGTAGTCCTCCTCTGTTGCCTGCCCCTTCTTCCAAAGGTCATATTCTTCCAAAGGTCACTTTACTCTGTGTGTGCATACTAAGAGGCAATTTGGAGTTTTGTCCTTGCATTAATATGTGGAGGAGGAGTCTATATTCAACTGATTTTTTGTCTATTAAAGAATGATCTAAAGGTAAGATTTATTTTTTATTTAATGCCTGGAATCTGCTCCCTGCTGTTGATCTGCATATCTTTGCTCGTGTGGATGCCAACGTTTGGTTCACAGAATCTCTGTTAATGTCGTGGAGAAGCCTTATTGGGTAATTACTATTTAGCCATTTGTGTATCAGTCTTTTAGTATGTGTTTTTCTTTTTTTTTTTAATGGCTCTTGGATCTGTAGAAGCCAATCCATTTAAGTCGCATGGTAGATGGTTTTTATCACTTAGTTAAAAAATGTTTCTGCTTGAAGGCCATTTACTTTACAGAAAGATATGGAAGCCTCAGTTCTCAACAAGGGTTTTTTTAAGGGAACATTTGTACTTTGGGTGGACAGTGTAAGAGGCTTTGAGGCACAGCCTTAGATTTGCTAAACTGTGAACCTTGTGCAAAAAATCCTTCCCAAGCAGCGAGGCAGTTTTTGTCCTGCCACCTGGATGCAGCTGGGGTGTAAATAGCAATGGGAAGAGGAAAGGCTGGGTGGGGATGATTGTGCCAGTCTTCACAAGAGCTCTGGCATTGTCCTTATTTTTGGTTCTGGTGTTTTCTCATATCCATTGGAGCAGATTTTCAAGACCTCACTACCACAGTGGTAGTGTTATGTGGGTTGCATAGTTGCATACTAGCCTGAGAATGTTAAATGTAGTTATAATGGATTCTTATTTTGACCCCGTGATTTAAAACAAACTCTCTAACATGTGGTTATGACTCATTTGTTGTCACTTTACAGTATTTGCAGTTTCAAAACAGATGACTGAAATCACAGTGTTTTTTAAGACCACACTTGCTTTCTCCCCTAGGTCTTTCTCCTTGTGACATAGTTCCCTTCCCCAGTGCTTTGAATCCTGCAGGGACCCAGATGATCTCTCTGCACGTGTGGTGGCTCTGTTCTCCAGAATTTCCACTACAGAGCTGATGCTCAAGAATCAAATATTTCAAATGCTTACATTGCTGCAAATGAGTTTCCCGTTCCATTTAGCCTGAGCTTGGGTGAGGTTAACCATCCTGTTGCAGTGCACAGGGAAGAGGAAGCAAAGCTGAAGGTGAGGAAGGTGAGCAGCGGAAACATTTCATTTGTCTTATTGTGCTAAGATTTATAGTGTTTGCTGTCTTGTACCTTAGCCTCATTTAAAATACACATGACATGGCTTGTTGATATAAAGCATACCAAATCTCCATAACTGAATTTATGGGCAAGACACAAGCAATTGAGCATTACTCTCTAGAAGACTTTTCTGAAGATATATTGCAGCTGTCCTGGTTCCGGCGGGGACAGGGTTAAGTATTCCATGCCATGTGAGCCATGCCCACCCTGAGATTAAGAGGAGGGGAGGGGGCAGGAAGTTGGGTTTGGAGCGGGCTGGGGCATCCCGGGTCTGGTCGGTGAGCGGCGGTTCCGTAATCGCGTTTGTATACTCCTCTATCTGTGTCATTGTTGCTGTTTTTTTTCATGTTCCCTTTGCTGTTCTGTTAAACTGCCTTTGTCTCAACCCAAGAGTTTTGCCTTTTTCTTCTGATCCTTCCCGTACCGGGAAGCGCTGAGCGAGCGACACGTGGTTCTTTGTTGCCATCTGAGGCCAAATCACTACAGTACTTTTTGGCACCCAACGTGGGGCTCGAAGGGTTGAGACAAGGACAGAATCCAACTAGAGCTTGAAAAAACGAATTTGTTAGGTAAATAGTCACTGGTCACTATGTTGCTTAGTTTGTTCTCATGGCTGTGTTATGTAAATTCCTATGTGTCTTATGCACTCCCTGTGATGATATTTGTTACTTCTGGGAGGGGGATGAGGATTATCATTTTACTGTCCTATGCGATATCGGCTTATGATATGATAACATCACTTGTTAGACGGTTATTCTGGGGCGTTTATGTGGTATTGCTGTCCTGTCCGTACATTGGGCACCGTCTCTCAGAATTCATTAATAATTACAACCAGTCTATGGGGGAAATGGAGGGGACACTTTCCCCAGCTCTTTTGCCTCCCTTTTCTCCTTCGGGTCAGGTATGACAGCTTTTGAGAATTTTGAATATCCTTGGGATGCTCAAACCAGCCTGGTCCTATCGTTATGTCTGCTGAATGTGTTCCAGGTCTCGTTTAGAGTTAAACGACTATTTAAGACTGCCACCCAGAGATCTGCTCCGAGGCTGGATAGTCAGGGGTGGCATGGCATGTGGGAGAACATGGGCAGGTCCCTAGAGAACTTCTCACCTCCAATGGTCTGGGAATTCACCCCTGAACAATTACAGGACCCTGATAGAGTAGCAGAATATCTGAAGGGAAAATGCTGTGGCTATTCCAGAGAGGCACAACTCACCGCACTGTGCTGGGCCCTGGCCAGTGTCTACCAGGCACTGCTCAGTGTTATGCAGCACCCTCAGGAGAAAGAGACGGAGACCAGACTGACAGGCACTGCGGCTGCTGTGGCCCCTGCGGCCCCTGGGGCAGGCACTGCGGCTGCTGCGGGCCCTGCGACAGGCACTCCGGCTACTCCAACCCTGGTGGCAGCCACTACAGCTACTCCAACCCCGGTGACAGCCACTGCCGCTGAACCAGGGAACCAACCCCTGCCAGTATCAGTTGCCCCCATACAAAAGAAGAAGTACACAAAGAAATCAGTTCGCTTAGTAAGAGATGACAATGAACCAGGGCCATCACAAGGACAGGAGGAAGAGGCAGAACCAGAGATACTTACCCGATCCCTATCCTTGAGTGAGCTGCAGGATATGTGAAAAGATTTTAGCCGACTTTCAGGTGAGCACATTGTCACCTGGCTGCTTCGGTGTTGGGATAACGGGGCCAGTAGCCTGGAACTAGAGGGCAGGGAAGCCAGGCAACTGGGATCCCTGTCTAGGGAAGGCGGCATTGACAAGGCAATTGGAAAGAAGACCCAAGCCCTCAGCCTCTGGAAGCGACTCCTGTCAGGCGTGAGGGAGAGGTACCCCTTCAGTGAAGATGTTGTATGTCACCCAAGCAAGTGGACCACCATGGAAAGAGGTATCCAGTACCTGAGAGAAATAGCCATGCGGGAGATGATTTATTATGACTTGGACAATGCAGACTTACCCACGGACCCTGATGAGGTGCACTGCACAAGGCCCATGTGCCGGAAGTTTGTACGGAGCGCACCATCGTCATATGCCAACTCACTGGCAGTAATGGAATGGAAAGGCGAAGAGGGACCAACGGTGGATGAGGTGGCTGGCCGGCTCCGGAGATATGAAGAAAGTCTCTCTTCCCCCCTTGTCTCAGCTGTGGAGAAACTGTCCCGGAAGGTCCAGCAACTTGAAGAGAATATGTCCTACTCCCCACCTGTACAGGCCAGCATCTCAGCTATCTTGAGCCGGCATTTCCCCACTCAAGAGAGAGAGTACAGAGGGTACACACCACGAGGCACCCTGTGGTTCTACCTGCGTGACCACGGAGAGGACATGAGGAAGTGGGATGGACAACCTACTTGGATCCTGCGGACACGGGTACAGGAGTTGCAAAGAAGGACAACCACAAAAGGGGATCCCTCCAGGAAAAGTGCCGCCCCAGTTTCCAGTGGGCAGTTCCCCAGACAGAGCATAAGGCCTGATCTTGCTTCTGCTCCTCTTGAAGGAACCTCCAAGTCATTTCTGCAAGAAGTGAGTACCGGATACCATGACCAGTATTAGAGGGGCCCTGCCTCCAGCCAGGTGGAGGAAAGGGACAACCGGGTTCATTGGACAGTGTGGATTCAATGGCCTGGCACATCAGACCCACAGGAGTACAAGGCTCTAGTGGACACGGGTGCACAGTGCACTCTGATACCATCAAGCTATAGAGGGGCAGAACCCATTTGTATTTCTGGGGTCACAGGGGGATCCCAAGAGTTGACTGTACTGGAGGCTGAAGTGAGCCTAACTGGGAATGAGTGGCAAAAGCATCCCATTGTGACTGGCCCAGATGCTCCATGCATCCTTGGTATAGATTACCTCAGGAGAGGGTATTTTAAGGACCCAAAGGGGTACCGGTGGGCCTTTGGCATAGCTGCCTTGGAGACGGAGGAAGTTAAACAGTTGTCTACCTTGCCTGGTCTCTCGGAGGACTCTTCTGTTGTGGGGTTGTTGAAGGTCGAAGAACAGCAGGTGCCGATTGCTGTGTGGAGTCCTACACGACAAGTTGCAGAAGCCAGTGAAGGACAAGGTGAATCGAGCCAGGTTGCAGAGGTGAAAGCCATCCAGCTGGCTTTGGACATCGCCGAGCGAGAAAAATGGCCAGTACTTTATCTCTACACTGACTCATGGATGGCGGCAAATGCTCTGTGGGGATGGTTACAGCAGTGGAAGCAGGGCAACTGGCAGCGCAGAGGCAAACCCATCTGGGCTGCTGAACTATGGCAAGATATTGCTGCCCAGATAGAGAATCTGGTTGTGAAAGTACGCCACGTAGATGCCCATGTACCGAAGAATCGGGCCACGGAGGAACATCAGAACAACCAGCAGGTGGATCGGGCTGCTAGGATTGAAGTGGCTCAGGTGGATCTGGACTGGCAACATAAGGGTGAACTATTCATAGCTCGGTGGGCCCATGACACCTCAGGCCATCAAGGAAGAGATGCGACATGTAGATGGGCTCGTGACCGAGGGGTGGACTTGACCATGGACACTATTGCACAGGTCAGCCATGAATGTGAGACATGCGCTGCAATCAAGCCAGCCAAGTGTTTGAAGCCTCTTTGGTATGGAGGATGATGGTTGAAATATAAATATGGGGAGGCCTGGCAGATTGATTATATCACACTGCCACCAACCCGTCAAGGCAAGCGCCATGTGCTCACAATGGTGGAAGCACCCACTGGATGGCTGGAAACATACCCTGTGCCCCATGCCACTGCCCGGAACACTATCCTGGGCCTTGAAAAGCAAGTCCTGTGGCGACATGGTACCCCAGAGAGAAGTGAGTCGGACAATGGGACTCATTTCCGAAACAGCCTCATAGACACCTGGGCCAAAGAGCATGGCATTGAGTGGGTGTATCACATCCCCTGTCACGCATCAGCCTCTGGGAAGATAGAACGGTACAATGGACTGTTAAAAACTACACTGAGAGCAATGGGTGGTGGGACCTTCAAACATTTAGCAAAGGCTACCTGGCTGGTTAACACCAGGGGATCTACCAATCGGGCTGGCCCTGCCCAGTCAAAACTTCCACGTACCGTAGAAGGGGATAAGGTCCCCGTAGTGCACATGAAGAATATGTTAGGGAAGACAGTCTGGGTCAGTCCTGCCTCAGGCAAAGGCAAGACCATCCGTGGGATTGCTTTCACTCAAGGACCTGGGTGCACTTGGTGGGTGATGCAGAAGGAACCTCAAGGGGATTTGAATTTGGGTGAGAATAGCCAGTGAATCAAATTGTAGGATGTTAATTGCTAATTTGCCACTATATGTCATCACTACTATGGTTGCTATATGCTATATCAATGGTATTAGAGTAAGAATTCCCCAAATCAATGAAGAATGAACTTTGATGAAACCGAGTGAAGTGCAGTACTGATGGAACCAGAACTGGCTTCAACAACTGGTGCCCAGAAACTTCCTCAAGATTGATATCTTCAGCCTACAGACTGTGGTCATGGACTGTGCCAGATACACCAGCTGTGAGCTCCAGATGCAGCACGCAACAATCCAACACCACACACCATCTCTCCTGCCCCGAGAGACTGTTCTAACAGATGGAGCCCAAAGTCATGGACTAAATAAACTCAACAGACATTTTAGAGGGATGGCCCATAGACAAAGGGAATGATATCTCTCTATGTGTGTAGATATATATTTTATATATATATCTCAAAGACAGGAAAAGTGGTGGTGACTTATTGAAAGGTGTTAAGATCTGGGCATGGTATAGAATAAGGTGTTGTGCCACAGTATAGGCTGAGCTGGCCACTAAATGAACGACAGATGTTTTCTATCACCCTGTCTCCCTTCCCAGAACAGGAAATTGGTTTTGTTCTATTTCAAACCAAGACAGGTGGATACTGTCCTGGTTTCAGCTGGGATAGTGTTAATTTTCTTCTTAGTAGCTGCTGTGTTTTGGATTTAGTGTGAGAATAATTGTGGTTTGGGCCACTGAGACAAACGACAGATGCTCTCCCCCCACCTCTCTCTCCAAGGAGAGAAGGGAGAGAGACTTATGAGTTTAGAAGAAAACTAAAATACTTTAATGAGATATTAATAATAAAATAAAAAGAAAATAATGAAATAGATACAATACATACAAAACCGTATCAAGCTCCCAGGATGACAATCATGTCACTGGCAGGCACTGGGGAAGTCCCAGACTGGAGTCAGCGACAGATGGGAACTGGATTCCACAGATGGAGTCAGGAACACACGGATTGGGATCAAAGGCAGACGAACAGACAGAGTCCTCCTCGGACATCGGCCATTGAAGGAAAGAGAGCTGACCCTTTGCTCCCTCAGCTTTTATACTGAGCATGGGGCAGATGGGATGGAATACCCTGTTGGTCAGTTTGGGGTCACCTGTCCTGTCCCCTCCTCCCTGCAGGTGGGACCCCTCTACGCTTTTCTGCTTCCGACCCTCCAATGGGGCAAATAACAGTTAGCTGACCTTGGTTGTTATAGCAATAAGTATAAGCAGGAGCCTCTCTGCCTACCATTCCTTGGCATAAATTAGAACAATCAGGTTTTATCATTCTGAGAACGAACAGTGTCTTCACAATATGCTGTTAATTTCAGAATGTGTAAGGGATAATAGAGGATGGTCTGAGTGAGACACGACGGAAAATTACTAGTTGAACCAAACCCAGTATACGTGCCAAGAAAAAGGACCTCAGTACTGTTGCTGCAAAAACTATGTGCGCATAGTTTTACTTTAATGACAATATTAATAAAATAATAAAAAGAAAATAAAGATATATATACAATATATACAAAACCATATCAAGCTCCCAAGATGACAATCACGTCACCATAGGTCTTATCACTCTGAGAGCAAACAGTGTCTGAACAATATGCTATTAATTTCAGAGAGTTAGAAGAGGCTTAGCTGCAAAGTAAAATTACTGAACAGAAAATTGGCTCTGTTTTACCTCAAACCAGGACAATAATGTTGATAACGCATATTGTTGTAGTTGTTGCTAAGTAATATTTATAGTAAGTCAAGGACTTTTTCAGTTTCCCATAGAAGCTGAGAGAGAGCACAGACAGGACAAGCTGGCCAAAGGAATATTCCATACCATAGACATCATGCTCAGTATATAAATGGGGGTTGGCTGGGTGGCAGGGATCTGCTATCACTGCTCAGGACAGGCTGGGAAACTGATCATTGGATGGTGAGGGCAATTTGTATTGCACCACTTTATTTTGTATATTCTTTTACCATTATTATTATTTTACTCTTCCTTTACTTTTCTATTAAAATGTCTTGTCCTGGTTTGAGATAGAACAGACCCAACTTTCTGTTCAGTAACTTTACTTTT
Source organism: Fratercula arctica (assembly GCA_947846985.1). NCBI lineage: Eukaryota > Metazoa > Chordata > Aves > Charadriiformes > Alcidae > Fratercula > Fratercula arctica. Next base: position 1,892,822 of record CANTUZ010000025.1, read on the forward strand.
TAGTTAAGTCTCTTCTAACTAACTGCACTCTCTGAAATTAATGGCATATTTTTCAGACAGTGTCTACTTCCAGAGTGATAATGTCTGATGTTTATAGTGAATCCCAAGGAATGGTAGGCAGAGAGGCTCTTGCTTATACTTATTGCTATAACAACCAAGGCCAGCTAACTTTTTGTGCCATGTTGGAGGGTCAGAAGCGGAAAAGTGTAAAGGGGTCCCACCTGCAGGGAGGAGGGGACAGGACAGGGGACCTAAAACTGACCAATAGGGTATTCCATCCCATCTGCCTCATGCTCAGTATAAAAGCTGAAGGATCAAAGGGCTCAACCCTCTTTCTTCAATGGGTAGCATCCGAGGAGGACCCTGTCTGTTCATCTGCCTTTGATCCCGATCTATGCATTCTGGAATCCAGATCTGGAATCCAGTTCCCATCTGTCGCTGACTCCAGTCTGGGACTTTCCCAGTGCCTGCTGGTGACGTGATTGTCATCCTGGGAGCTCAATATTGGGTTTGTATATATTTGCATATATTGTATATATTTCATTATTTTCTTATTAATATTATTATATTTTCTTTTTATTGTTAATAGGTTTAATTTCATATTTCATTAAAGTATAGTTTTCTTTTCAACCCATAAGTCTCTCCCTTCTCTTTTGGGAAGGGAGAGAGATTAAAAGAGAGCATCTGTCATTAGTTTAGTGGCCAGCCCAGCCTAAACCATGATGTGTCTTTATCTCAACCCATGAGGTTTTTTTCTCCTTTTTCTCCCTACCCTCTTGGGGGTGGGGGGGGAGTGAGTGAATGGCTGTATGGTCCTAGTTGCCATCTGGGGTTAAGCCACAACACTAGGGCACTTGTGAGGCCATCTAAAATGGAAAATTTCATTTCCAAAATAGTCCAGCCATTTTTTTGGATATCCAGAGACTTGCTTTCCCTGAATATGGATCCCCTCACAGTTAAGCCAAGCAAGAGACTTCAAGTTGTACTTGGAAATGTGAATGGTTCTGTTCCTCCTGGCCCACAGCTGCAAAGTGTTTAAACACTGTGGGAGGATGCAATTGATGGAAAACTTGATGACATTCTAAGAAGGAGGAGACCAAATCAACATGACCTACTGCATGATGCACCTACTGATGGGATACGATTATTTTATTGTCTAGAGAAATGTAAGAGAAGACATTTGGGAAGCAGAACTAAATAATTCGCCATTTGCACTTTTTTCTTCCATTTGTTTTAAGCAATAATCTAGAAATCCTGGGATTTCGTGCCTTTTTTTTTTTTTTTACAAACCCCCCACATTTTAAGAGAAACTTTTTGTGCAGATTATCTTGGATTATTTTCTTTTCTTATTGAAAGGGAAAATAACATCTTGCACTTGTTACTTTAACATACTTCCCTTTCATCTCAGTCCTTCCTTGATACTGTGCTATCTCACTGATTCTCTCGGTTATTTCTCCATCTATTACCTAGAGCTCTGCACACTGACAGCACTCTGCTACAGGAGCCTTCCTCTCTTGTAAAAATACCTACAGTTTTCTTCTAGTCTGGATTGAGGGAGAAAGCAAGGATAATTCCTTGATTTCTCATTTGATCTCTACAGTCTCCTGGAGATCAAACAAAAGCAGCATTCATGGTCCTACACGTCAGTAAGAGACTAAGCAGATAAACACTGAAATACTTGCCTCTGTGCAAGAGGAATGAGGAAGTGGCACAGACAGACATCTTTGTTCCCAAGAAGTTGCACATATGTGGGAATACCCTTCCATCAAATATGGGTCAGTCTTTCTAGCCAGCACATCTGCAATTCATTATGTTTCTTACCTTCTGCCTGCTGCTGGGTGTGAAAACTCTGAATCTGCTCGCCTTGGGTCACCGACATTGTACAAATGAGGCATTTTAACAGTTCATCCTCTTGGACTCCAAACTGACCCTGGGAGAGAGGAAATAGATGAGGACAGTAAATACTAAACCCTTATTCTACATGCGAGAATTATATCTCCTTGTGTGTGTGTGACACCCAGTGTAATGAGGCCATAATTCAGATTAAGGCCTTTGAGCTCTGCTGTAAAATAAGTATTACTGATAACATCTTGCAGCACTGGAGTCAGATGCATGCTCTGAGATCTGCATTATCCCATGCAGCGACCAAGCTCTCTCTGAAATACTTTCTGGTTTGCTCTTCCAAGAGTTGCCACCTTTCATCATCTTTGTGAGTCACAACAGTCCCTGCTGAATGGTTTAATGACTTATTGAACAGCACCGCAGTGAGGTGACTGTGCAGGTGCGGAGGTGTCTGAGCTTCAGCAGACATCAGTCACACAAATCCACGAGAGACAAAAAACAAAGGGACCTCAGATGCAACTGAACTCCTCAGTGATTGCTTTAACAGGAATTCCCCTCCTGTGAGCAAAAAATAAGGAGCAGATTTTAAGTAAGACAAAAAGAAGTTGGCTGCTGAACAGATGTAGGTGGTGGTTTCAGGTATGGTGTAGGAGGGAAACCAAAACCCAAGGGTGCTAGGATTTCAAACAGGTCAAAGTAAAAATATATCGAAAAGGCAGATTGTTACATTTTTCTGTTCTGTGTTGTTAACAAAGCAGTATAATGTATCCATCCTATATGATAAAAATGGGGTGGTCCTGGGGAATATATACTTCTTAATCTGTGATAATTTCATGAGAAATAGTAGAAAGTTTAATATGGGAATACCAACAAAAATTGATAGCAGTTAAGGTGGTATCCTTGGACAAGATCTGTCTAAACTACTGTCGTGGTTTGGCCTCAGATGGCAACAAAGAACCACGTGTCGCTCGCCCAGCACTTCCCGGTACGGGAAGGATCAAAAGAAAAAGGCAATCCACTTACTCCATGTAGCATCAGTTGCGTGATGTGTGGTGGGGACCCTTTCTTTGAACATCCAACCCAGCACCGGCAGTCGAGGTGCTAAGAGGAGCTGCGCTTCTGTACCAACCACCTCCGAAGCAGCTCGAACCCCTTCATATGCTGCCAATATCTCCTTTTCTGTTGGAGTGTAGCGCGCTTCGGATCCTCTGTATCCCCGACTCCAAAACCCTAGGGGTCGACCTCGGGTCTCCCCTGGTGCCTTCTGCCAGAGGCTCCAGGTAGGGCCATTCTCCCCAGCTGCGGTGTAGAGCACATTTTTCACATCTTGTCCTGCCCGGACTGGCCCCAGGGCCACTGCATGGACTATTTCCTGTTTGATTTGTTCAAAAGCTTGTCGTTGCTCAGGACCCCATTTAAAATCGTTCTTCTTCCGGGTTACTTGATACAGAGGGCTTACAATCAGACTGTAATCTGGGATATGCATCCTCCAAAAACCCACAATGCCTAAGAAAGCTTGTGTTTCCTTTTGGCTAGTTGGTGGAGACATAGCTGCTATTTTGTTGATCACATCCATTGGGATTTGGCGGCGTCCATCTTGCCATTTTATTCCTAAGAACTGGATCTCCTGTGCAGGTCCCTTGACCTTACTTCGTTTTATGGCAAAACCAGCTTTCAGAAGGATTCGGACTATTTTATCCCCTTTCTCAAAAACTTCTTCAGCTGTGTTTCCCCATACAATGATGTCATCAATGTAGTGCAGATGTTCTGGAGCTTCACCCTGTTCCAGTGCAGTCTGGATCAGTCCATGGCAAATGGTGGGGCTGTGTTTCCACCCCTGGGGCAGTCGATTCCAGGTGTACTGGATGCCCCTCCAAGTGAAAGCAAACTGTGGCCTGCACTCTGCTGACAAAGGGATTGAGAAGAAAGCATTCGCTATATCAATCGTGGCATACCACTTGGCTGCCTTAGACTCCAGTTCATACTGGAGTTCTAGCATATCCGGCACAGCAGCGCTCAGTGGTGGCGTGACTTCATTCAGGCCATGATAGTCTACAGTTAGCCTCCACTCTCCATTGGATTTTCGCACCGGCCATATAGGACTGTTAAAAGGCGAGCGAGTCTTGCTGATCACTCCTTGAACCTCTAGTTGACAAATCAGCTTATGGATGGGAATCAGAGAGTCTCGGTTAGTGCGCTATTGCCGCCGATGCACCGTTGTGGTAGCAATCGGCACCTGCTGTTCTTCGACCCTCAACAACCCCACAACAGAAGAGTCCTCCGAGAGACCAGGCAAGGTGGACAACTGTTTAACTTCCTCCGCCTCCAAGGCAGCTATGCCAAAGGCCCATCGATACCCCTTTGGGTCCTTAAAATACCCTCTCCTGAGGTAATCTATACCAAGGATGCATGGAGCATCTGGGCCAGTCACAATGGGATGCTTTTGCCACTCATTCCCAGTTAGGCTCACTTCAGCCTCCAGTACAGTCAACTCTTGGGATCCCCCTGTGACCCCAGAAATACAAATGGGTTCTGCCCCTCTATAGCTTGATGGTATCAGAGTGCACTGTGCTCCTGTGTCCACTAGAGCCTTATACTCCTGTGGGTCTGATGTGCCAGGCCATCGAATCCACACTGTCCAATAAACCCGGTTGTCCCTTTCCTCCACCTGGCTGGAGGCAGGGCCCCTCTAATACTGGTCATGGTATCCGGTAGTCACTTCTTGCAGAAATGACTTGGAGGTTCCTTCAAGAGGATCAGAAGCAAGATCAGGCCTTATGCTCTGTCTGGGGAACTGCCCACTGGAAACTGGGGCGGCACTTTTCCTGGAGGGATCCCCTTTTGTGGTTGTCCTTCCTTGCAACTCCTGTACCCGTGTCCGCAGGATCCAAGTAGGTTGTCCATCCCACTTCCTCATGTCCTCTCCATGGTCTCGCAGGTAGAACCACAGGGTGCCTCGTGGTGTGTACCCTTTGTACTCTCTCTCTTGAGTGGGGAAATGCCTGCTCCTAATAGCTGAGATGCTGGCCCGTACAGGTGGGGAGTAGGACATATTCTCTTCAAGTTGCTGGACCTTCCGGGACAGTTTCTCCACAGCTGAGACAAGGGGGGAAGAGAGGCTTTCTTCATATCGCCGGAGCCGGCCAGCCACCTCATCCACCGTTGGTCCTTCTTCACCCTTCCATTCCATTACTGCCAGTGAGTTGGCATATGACGATGGTGCACTCCGTACAAACTTCCGCCACATGGGCCTTGTGCAGTGCACCTCATCAGGGTCTGTGGGCAAGTCTGTGTTGTCCAAGTCATAATAAATCATCTCCCGCATGGCTAATTCTCTCAGGTACTGGATACCTCTTTCCATGGTGGTCCACTTGCTTGGTTGGCATACAACATCTTCACTGAAGGGGTACCTCTCCCTCACGCCTGACAGGAGTCGCTTCCAGAGGCTGAGGGCTTGGGTCTTTTTTCCAATTGCCTTGTCAATGCCGCCTTCCCTAGACAGGGATCCCAGCTGCCTGGCTTCCCTACCCTCTAATTCCAGGCTACTGGCCCCATTATCCCAACACCGAAGCAGCCAGGTGACAATGTGCTCGCCTGAAAGTCGGCTAAAATCTTTTCGCATATCCCGCAGCTCACTCAGGGATAGGGATCGGGTAATTATCTCTGGTTCTGCCTCTTCCTCCTGTCCTTGTGATGGCCCTGGTTCATCGTCATCTCTTACTAAGCGAACCGATTTCTTTGTGTACTTCTTCTTTTGTATGGGGGCAACGGATACTGGCATGGGTTGGTTCCCTGGTTCAGCAGCAGTGTCTGTCACCAGGGTTGCAGTAGCTGCAGTGCCTGTCACCGGGGTTGCAGTAGCCGCAGTGCCCGTCGCAGGGGTCGCAGTAGCCGCAGTGCCCGTCGCAGCAGCACCTGCCACAGGGGCCACAGCAACCGCAGCGCCTGCCGCAGGGGCCGCAGCGCCTGCTGGTCTGGTCTCTGTCTCTTTCCCCTGAGGGTGCTGCATAGCACTGAGCAGTGCCTGGTAGACACTAGCCAGGGCCCAGCACAGTGCGGTGAGTTGTGCTTCTCTAGAATAGCCACAGCATTTTCCCTTCAGATATTCTACTACTCTGTCAGGGTCCTGTAATTGTTCAGGGGTGAATTCCCAGACCATTGGAGGTGAGAAGTTCTCTAAGTACCTGCCCATGTTCTCCCACATGCCATGCCACCCCTGACTGTCCAGCCTTGGAGCAGATCTCTGGGTGGCAGTCTTAAATAGTTGTTTAACCCTAAACGAGACCTGGAACATATTCAGCAAACACAACACTAGGAACATGCTGGTTTGAGCATCCCAAGGATATTCAAAATTCTCAAAAGCTGTCATACCTGACTCAAAGGAGAAAAGGGAGGCAAAAGAACTGGGGAAAGTGTCTCCCCCTGTTTCCCCCATAGACTGGGTGTAATTATTAATGAATTCTGAGAGACGGTGCCCAATGTACGGACAGGACAGCAATACCACATAAACGCCCCAAAATAACCATCTAACAAGTGATGTTATCATATCATAAGCCGATATTGCACAGGACAGCAAAATGATAATCCTCATCCCCCTCCCAGAAGTAACAAATATCATCACGGGGAGTGCATAAGACACATAGGAATTTACATAACACAGCCATGAGAACAAACTAAGCAACATAGTGACCAGTGACTATTTACCTAACAAATTCGTTTTTTCAAGCTCTAGTTGGATTCTGTCCTTGTCTCAACCCTTCGAGCCCCACGTTGGGTGCCAAAAAGGACTGTCGTGGTTTGGCCTCAGATGGCAACAAAGAACCACGTGTCGCTCGCCCAGCACTTCCCGGTACGGGAAGGATCAAAAGAAAAAGGCAAAACTCTTGGGTTGAGACAAAGGCAGTTTAACAGAACAGCAAAGGGAACAAGAAAACAACAACGATAACACCGACAGAGAAATATACAGACGCGAATACGGAACCGCCGCTCCCCGAGGGTCCGGCCCCGGGACGCGCCAGCCCGCTCCCAACCCGACTGCCTGCCCCCTCCCTCCTTTTAATCTCAGGGTAGGCGTGGCTCACATGGCATGGAATACTTAACCCTGTCCCTGCCGGAACCAGGACAACTACAAAACTAGTTTTCAGATACTGCACACCTGAATTTCTCCAAGACATCACACTTAGTAACATATAACATTTAATTTTAAAAAGTTTGCATTATATGAAGGCAACAAAAAAGGTGTGTGTAGTATTGCCATATGCAAGACTGGTCCTAGATACACAAGAAATAGAAGCTGGGAAGCGTCTCTTTGGGAATCAACAGCAGTGAACACAAAGGCAGTCATGGGGTCATACTGTGCATTTCTGGAAAAACTCCTTTTTCCTCAGAAATATCCATACTCTGAGGCAGAAATGTCCTCTGCCATCTCTGGCAGGAGCAGCTCTTGCAGTCACACTGCCAGTGGGAACCAGCATCACATCCATAAGGTTTCTGTCAACCCTTCTTGTGACTCACTGCTGCAGCCTTCAGCCATCCCCTGTGAGACTTCACTCACTTTTACAGACCAGTTCCTCTCCCGAGGCTCAAAGGTCACATTTCCCAGAGACAACACACCAGCCAAGATTGCCTGCGTGTCCACTTGCTCCTAAAATACACAAGGGCGACTGAAAACCTCTTAGCACGTAACATATACAACATGGAGGCCCCAGAAGGTAGAGAGGTGAGGGAAAGGCACAGGCAGTCTGTGTGAAAAGGCCCTACACAAAGTCTGACAGATTCAGGTGATTTAGAAGCAACATGGAAAATCCAGAAGGGAGAGAAATAGGACTAATCCTCAAAACAGCAGCCAGAGAGAAACCCTATGCCTGCAGGAAGCACAGATGGAAACGAAATGACCCCAGAAATGACTTGTTCTTGGAAGCCCACCATGTCAAGGGCATTGCACACCTCTTGGTATTTGTGCTTCCAGCGCTGAGCTATATCCTGCGTACCAAATCATCCACTTATGTACCTGAGAAAGTGTATATCCCATGCAAAACTCTCACACAATCAGCACAGCAAGTCAGTCCTACCCCAAAGGAACAAGACAGATCAGCAGCAGTGAAGACGTGAAAGGGAAAGAAACTTTTCTGAGGTAATGCAACAAAGAAGAGACTCCAGACCTCCCAGCTTCCATGATGATCCATAAGATCTCTTCATGTAGTTCCATTCAGATACCACTCCAGCTTCCATTCATTTGTTTACCTATGCCAGGCTCTACAGGTAGAGCCATAGGGCAGAGGCATAGGCTACATTATGGTGCTTACCCCTCCATCATGAAGACTAAACTAGGGTCTGCCTCTGAAGTACTGGTAGAGTGAAGGATCTAATAGCCCATACATATCTTTCTCCTCTGAAGAGAGTCCAGCAAAGGTAGTAGAAGATATGGGAATTCCTCTCCCCGGTATCTTGTTGCACTGCCCGTGACTTCTCTAACAGGTACTCACTCAGCTTTGCACTTCACACTGCACATGAGAGTGTGACAGGGTAAACTTTGTACTTGGGGACATGAAGCTGACTGAACTGTCCTGGATCTCTTATTTGTTGAGGGACATTAGTTGTTTAGCATAAATTAGTAAGTTTTAATTAGAATAAATTACTTAGGATTATAATATGATGTGATTTGTGCTGTTTGCTTAGCTTTACTTAGCATGAGTACCTAGATGTGCTGAAGCCTTTAGGCTGCAATAGAGTTATTTTTATTACTAATTTTCCTAGCAGCTAGTACAGTGCTGTGCTTAGTCTCTTAGTATGGGAAAGTGTTTTGATGTCATACTGATGTTTTGATAGTGTTTTTCCCAAGTCTGTGACTCTTCAGTTCTCCATGTTCTGCCAGCAAGTGCAGGTGCACAAGGAGTGTAAATCAGAAGATAAGGAGGCTCCAATCCTCGGCTGAAAATGCAAATCAACAAGATAAGAGACTTCCTGCCTGGACACAGAAAAAGAATCCAATAAGATGCTAGAAGACCCCAGACCAAAAATCACCATTGGACTAAAAGATGCGTGGACAGCGTGTGAAGGGTGTGTGAGAGGTGGGTGTATAGATCTGTCGTGGTTTGGCCTCAGATGGCAACAAAGAACCACGTGTCGCTCGCTCAGCGCTTCCCGGTACGGGAAGGATCAAAAAAAAAAAAAAAAACTCTTGGGTTGAGACAAAGGCAGTTTAACAGAACAGCAGAGGGAACAAGAAAACAACAACAATAACACCGACAGAGAAATATACAAATGCGATTACGGAACCGCCGCTCCCCGCCAGTCCGGACCCCGGATGCACCAGCCCGCTCCAAACCCGACTGCCTGCCCCCTCCCTCCTTTTAATCTCAGGGTGGGCGTGGCTCACATGGCATGGAATACTTAACCCTGTCCCCACTGGAACCAGGACATTATCCACCCCTTATTCCATACCATTTTTGCCATGCCCAGATCTTACAGTTTTCGGAACATGTGACTGGTGTACCCGGCGTAGCTCATGCACACAGTCCATGGGCCGAAGATGCAGATCTCGAGGAAGTTGCTGAGCGCCAGCTCTGATCCCATCACCACTTTGCTTTACTCAATTCTTCATCAAAGTCCATCTATCCTTAATTTGGGTGATTCTTACTGCAGTACAGCCGATAGCAATTATAGTAACGAGGACATACAGTGACAGTGTTACACACAATTTGATTCATTGGCTATTCTCACCCAAAATCAAGTCCCCATGAGGTACGCATCGGACTTCCCCATCCTTCCGCATCACCCACCAAGTGCACCCAGGTCCTTGGGCAAAAGCAATCCCACGGATGGGTTTGCCTTTGCCTGAGGCAGGACTGACCCAGACTGTCTTCCCTAACATATTCTTCATGTGCGCTACGGGGACTTTATCCCCTTCTACGGTACGTGGAAGTTTTGACTGGGCAGGGCCAGCCCGATTGGTAGATCCCCTGGTGTTAACCAGCCAGGTAGCCTTTGCTAAATGTGCATCCCAATGTTTGAAGGTCCCACCACCCATTGCTCTCAGTGTAGTTTTTAACAGTCCATTGTACCGTTCTATCTTCCCAGAGGCTGATGCGTGACAGGGGATGTGATACACCCACTCAATGCCATGCTCTTTGGCCCAGGTGTCTATGAGGCTGTTTCGGAAATGAGTCCCATTGTCCGACTCACTTCTCTCTGGGGTACCATGTCGCCACAGGACTTGCTTTTCAAGGCCCAGGATAGTGTTCCGGGCAGTGGCATGGGGCACAGGGTATGTTTCCAGCCATCCAGTGGGTGCTTCCACCATTGTGAGCACATGGCGCTTGCCTTGACGGGTTGGTGGCAGTGTGATATAATCAATCTGCCAGGCCTCCCCAGATTTATATTTCAACCATTGTCCTCCATACCAAAGAGGCTTCAAACGCTTGGCTTGCTTTTTGCTAGTTGGTGGAGACATAGCTGCTTTTTTGTTGATCACATCCATTGGGATTTGGCGGCATCCATCTTGCCATTTTATTCCTAAGAACTGGATCTCCTGTGCAGGTCCCTTGACCTTACTTCGTTTTATGGCAAAACCAGCTTTCAGAAGGATTCGGACTATTTTATCCCCTTTCTCAAAAACTTCTTCGGCTGTGTTTCCCCATACAATGATGTCATCAATGTAGTGCAGATGTTCTGGAGCTTCACCCTGTTCCAGTGCAGTCTGGATCAGTCCATGGCAAATGGTGGGGCTGTGTTTCCACCCCTGGGGCAGTCGATTCCAGGTGTACTGGATGCCCCTCCAAGTGAAAGCAAATTGTGGCCTGCACTCTGCTGCCAAAGGGATTGAGAAGAATGCATTCGCTATATCAATCGTGGCATACCACTTGGCTGCCTTGGACTCCAGTTCATACTGGAGTTCTAACATGTCCGCCACAGCAGCGCTCAGCGGTGGTGTGACTTCATTCAGGCCACCATAGTCTACAGTTAGCCTCCACTCTCCATTAGATTTTCGCACCGGCCATATGGGACTGTTAAAGGGTGAGCGAGTCTTGCTGATCACTCCTTGAACCTCTAGTTGACGAATCAGCTTACGGATGGGAATCAGAGAGTCTCGGTTAGTGCGCTATTGCCGCCGATGCACCGTTGTGGTAGCAATCGGCACCTGCTGTTCTTCGACCCTCAACAACCCCACAACAGAAGAGTCCTCTGAGAGACCAGGCAAGGTAGACAACTGTTTAACTTCCTCCGTCTCCAAGGCAGCTATGCCAAAGGCCCATCGATACCCCTTTGGGTCCTTAAAATACCCTCTCCTGAGGTAATCTATACCAAGGATGCACGGAGCCTCTGGGCCAGTCACAATGGGATGCTTTTGCCACTCATTCCCAGTTAGGCTCACTTCCGCCTCCAGTACAGTCAACTCTTGGGATCCCCCTGTGACCCCAGAAATACAAATGGGTTCTGCCCCTCTATAGCTTGATGGTATCAGAGTGCACTGTGCTCCTGTGTCCACTAGAGCCTTATACTCCTGTGGGTCTGATGTGCCAGGCCATCGAATCCACACTGTCCAATAAACCCGGTTGTCCCTTTCCTCCACCTGGCTGGAGGCAGGGCCCCTCTAATACTGGTCATGGTATCCGGTAGTCACTTCTTGCAGAAATGACTTGGAGGTTCCTTCAAGAGGGTCAGAAGCAAGATCAGGCCTTATGGTCTGTCTGGGGAGCTGCCCGCTGGAAACTGGGGCGGCACTTTTCCTGGAGGGATCCCCTTTTGTGGTTGTCCTTCCTTGCAACTCCTGTACCCGTGTCCGCAGGATCCAAGTAGGTTGTCCATCCCACTTCCTCATGTCCTCTCCGTGGTCACGCAGGTAGAACCACAGGGTGCCTCGTGGTGTGTACCCTTTGTACACTCTCTCTTGAGTGGGGAAATGCCTGCTCCTAATAGCTGAGAGGCTGGCCCGTACAGGTGGGGAGTAGGACATATTCTCTTCAAGTTGCTGGACCTTCTGGGACAGTTTCTCCACAGCTGAGACAAGGGGGGAAGAGAGACTTTCTTCATATCGCCGGAGCCGGCCAGCCACCTCATCCACCATTGGTCCCTCTTCGCCTTTCCATTCCATTACTGCCAGTGAGTTGGCATATGACGATGGTGCGCTCCGTACAAACTTCCGGCACATGGGCCTTGTGCAGTGCACCTCATCCGGGTCCGTGGGCAAGTCTGCATTGTCCAAGTCATAATAAATCATCTCCCGCATGGCTATTTCTCTCAGGTACTGGATACCTCTTTCCATGGTGGTCCACTTGCTTGGGTGACATACAACATCTTCACTGAAGGGGTACCTCTCCCTCACGCCTGACAGGAGTCGTTTCCAGAGGCTGAGGGCTTGGGTCTTCTTTCCAATTGCCTTGTCAATGCCGCCTTCCCTAGACAGGGATCCCAGCTGCCTGGCTTCCCTGCCCTCTAGTTCCAGGCTACTGGCCCCGTTATCCCAACACCGAAGCAGCCAGGTGACAATGTGCTCACCTGAAAGTCGGCTAAAATCTTTTCACATATCCCACAGCTCACTCAAGGATAGGGATTGGGTAATTATCTCTGGTTCTGCCTCTTCCTCCTGTCCTCGTGATGGCCCTGGTTCATCGTCATCTCTTACTAAGCGAACTGATTTCTTTGTGTACTTCTTCTTCTGTATGGGGGCAACGGATACTGACACGGGTTGGTTCAGCAGCAGTGGTTGTCACCGGGGTTGGAGTAGCTGCAGTGCCCGTCGCAGGGGTCACAGTAGCCGCAGTGCCTGTCGCAGGGGTCGCAGTAGCCGCAGTGCCTGTCGCAGCAGCGCCTGCCACAGGGGCCACAGCAGCCGCAGCGCCTGCCGCAGGGGCCGCAGCGCCTGCTGGTCTGGTCTCTGTCTCTTTCCCCTGAGGGTGCTGCATAACACTGAGCAGTGCCTGGTAGACACTAGCCAGGGCCCAGCACAGTGCGGTGAGTTGTGCCTCTCTGGAATAGCCACAGCATTTTCCCTTCAGATATTCTACTACTCTATCAGGGTCCTGTAATTGTTCAGGGGTGAAGTCCCAGACCACTGGAGGTGAGAAGTTCTCTAGGGACCTGCCCATGTTCTCCCACATGCCATGCCACCCCTGACTGTCCAGCCTTGGAGCAGATCTCTGGGTGGCAGTCTTAAATAGTCATTTAACCCTAAATGAGACCTGGAACATATTCAGCAGACATAACACTAGGAACATGCTGGTTTGAGCATCCCAAGGATATGCAAAATTCTCAGAAGCTGTCATACCTGACCCGAAGGAGAAAAGGGAGGCAAAAGAGCTGGGGAAAGTGTCCCCCCCTGTTTCCCCCATAGACTGGGTGTAATTATTAATGAATTCTGAGAGGTGGTGCCCAATGTACGGACAGGACAGCAATACCACATAGACGCCCCAAAATAACCATCTAACAAGTGATGTTATCATATCATAAGTCGATATTGCACAGGACAGTAAAATGATAATCCTCATCCCCCTCCCAGAAGTAACAAATATCATCACAGGGAGTGCATAAGACACATAGGAATTTACATAACACAGCCATGAGAACAAACTAAGCAACATAGTGACCAGTGACTATTTACCTAACAAATTCGTTTTTTCAAGCTCTAGTTGGATTCTGTCCTTGTCTCAACCCTTCGAGCCCCACGTTGGGTGCCAAAAAGTACTGTAGTGATTTGGCCTCAGACGGCAACAAAGAAACACGTGTCGCTCGCTCAGCGCTTCCCAGTACGGGAAGGATCAGAAGAAAAAGGCAAAACTCTTGGGTTGAGACAAAGGCAGTTTAACAGAACAGCAAAGAAAACAAGAAAAACAACAACAATAACACGGACAGAGGAATATACAAACGTGATTACGGTCACTTTTTAAGATCCATCTCTTAAGAGTGCGGGAGCAGGCAATTCCAAAGTGTCAGAAGTCAAGCAAGCGGGGCATAAAGCTGGCTTGGCTGAGCAAGGATCTTCTAGAACTTAGGTGGAAAAGGAAAGTGTATGGATATTGGAAGCAAGTACAGGTGATATGGGAGGACTACAGAGATGCTGTTTGCCACTCTAAGGAGAAAATTCGTGCAGCCAAAGCTCGATTAGCATTCAAGCTGGCCAGCACTATGAAGGACAGAAAAAAGGGCCTTTTAAAATATGTTAACAGCAAAGGGAGGATCAGAGATAACATTGGTCTGTTGCTTGATGAGGTCGGTCACCTCACAAATAGGGACGCAGGCAAAGTGGAGATGTTTAAGACCTTTTTCACCTCTGTTTTTAACACTGATGATGGGCTCTGGGAACCCCAGAGCCCTGTGTTGGAAGACCATGATTGGGGGAATGATAAACTCCCAGGTGACCCTGAACTTGTTTGACACTTGCTGCTCCAGCTGGATGCGCATAAGTCTATGGGGCCCAATGGGATTCATCCCAGGGTACTGAAAGAGCTGGCCGATGTTATTGCGGGCTCTCTCTCCTTTATTTTTCAATGGTCTTGGGAGTCTGGAGAGGTCTCAGTTGACTGGAAGCTGGCAACTTGTCCCAATTTTCAAGAAGGGAAATAAGGAAGACCCTGGTAATTACAGTCCTGTCAGTCTCACTTCGGTGCCTGGTAAAATTATGGAGAAGGTTATTCTGGGAGTTATTGAAAAACACTTGAGAGACGATGCAGCCATTGGTCATAGCCAGCATGTGTTCATGAGGGGAAAGTCCTCCTTAACTAACTTAATTTCCTTTTATGACAAGGTCACCCATCTAGTTGACCAAGGGAAGCCAGTAGATGTGTTTTGGGGGGATTTTAGCAAAGCTTTTGATACTATCTCTCACAGTATCTTTCCGGACAAAATGTCCAGCATGTTGTCCCAAATCTGGGTTCTTTACCCAGTGTGCAAGCCAATAACACACAGGGCAGAGGTATTTCCAAGTTTATTCCATTAATGCACAGAAATGGGGTGCTTGTCCTAAAATGGGAGCACACCTTAGTTTCAAAAATTTCCCTTTTTATACTCTGATTATTACATATTCTAACAATTAATACATATTCATTGTTATTCTCTTTAATGATTGGTCAAGGTTTCTTCGCTTCCTATGTAAATTAGTGCACAGACTCTGTTTTCTTCTTCCATTGTTCTCTTTTGAGTAGGTGGTATCATTTGGGTAGGTGGTCAATGAGTCTGTGGTTGCGATCTCCCCCTGCCGAAATTACCTTTTACCTACTTCTCCTCTAATCTTGGCAGCTCCAGGTGGTTTTTTCGGTTTGCTGACCAGGCCTACAGTTCATCACTCTCTTGACAGGAATATCCTGCTTATTAACAAAGCTACATTGTCTAGTAGTTAGTTCCTTAATCTAATCTTAGATAAATCATGTCTAGTTACTATTTCTCTATAAATGATCAAATAGGGATGAGGCCGTATAGAGGACTTTTAGCAGCAGCAGGAGGTTCCCTTGGTTTCTTCGATTACATGTTACATTTCATTTTTATAGTTAATATCAATTTTACTACAACAAGCACACAGCTCGACAAGTCCATAATATGATGGGTGAGCAATTGGCTGACGGGTAGGGCTCCAAGTTATAGTAAATGGGGTTACATCAGGCTGGCAGCTAGTCACCAGTAGGGTTCCCCAGGGCTCAATTTTAGGGCCAGTGCTCTTTAATGTTTTTATAAATGATCTGGACACAGGAATCAAATGTACATTAATTAAGTTTGCTGATGATACTAAATTAGGAGGAGCTGTGGACTCCCTCAAGGGTAGAGAGGCCTTACAGAGAGATCTGTATAGACTAGAGAGCCGGGCAATCACCAACCACATGAAATTTAACAAGAGCAAGTGCTGGATTCTCCATCTGGGACAGGGTAATCCTGGTTATACATACAAGTTGGGGTATGAGAGGCTGGAGAGCAGCCCTGTGGAAAGAGATCTGGGGGTCTGGGTTAATGGCAAGTTGAATATGAGTCAACAGTGTGCCCTGGCAGCCAAAATGGCCAACCGTATCCTGGGGTGCATCAAGCACAGCATAGCTAGCTGGTCGAGGGAGGTGATTGTCCCCCTCTACACCGCACTGGTGCAGCCCCACCTCGAGTTCTGTGTGCAGTTTTGGGCGCCTCAATATAAGAAGGACATCAAACTATTAGAGTGTGCCCAGGGGAGGGTGACCAAGGTGGTGAAAGGTCTTGAGGGCAAGACTTAAGAGGAGTGACTGAGGTCACTTGGTTTGTTTAGCTTGGAGAAGAGAAGGCTGAGGGGTGACCTCATCACAGTCTACACCTTCCTCAAGAGGGGCAGCAGAGGGGGAGGTGCTGATCTCCTCTCTCTGGTGACCAGCGATAGGACACGAGGAAAGGGAATTAAGCTGTGTCAGGGGAAGTTCAGATTGGACATTAGGAAAAGGTTCTTCACTGAGAGGGTGGTCGGTCACTGGAACAGGCTCCCCAGGGAAGTGGTCATGGCACCAAGCCTGTCAGAGTTCAAGGAGCATCTGGATGACGCTCTTAGTCATATGGTTTAGTGTTAGGTAGTCCTGTGAGGAGCAGGGAGTTGGACTGGATGATCCTTATGGGTCCTTCCCAACTCAAGATATTCTATGAGTCTATTGTCCTCTTTTTATCTTTCTTTTAGGATCCCCCAGTTATTTCTCCACCTCTGGCATGAGACAGACCAGCACCACATCACAAGAAATCCCCTGTAAGCCTTTTGATGACTTTCATCTATTATTCACTTACCACAAATCCTTGCCATTAACAAACTGCATTAAGGGAATCCAAACTTTCAAAGCCACAAATCTTCTAATAATTATGGCTGCTTTATAAATGCTTCAGGATTAGCCATGTGTCCTGGTTTCAGCTGTGAAAGAGTTAATTTTCTTTCTAGTGATTGCTGCGAAATGAATGTCAGTAATACCTATTGGTTTTAGTTGTTGCTAAGTGATATTTACACTATTCAAGGACTTTTTTCAGCTTCCCATAGAAGAATAGACAGAACGATGGAATGGCCAATGAAATATTCCATACCATAGATGTCATGCTCAGTATATAAATGGGAGTTAGCCATGGGGTGGGAATCCATGATCACTGCTCCAGACAGTGTCAATTCACAGGGCAGTGAGAGTGACCTGTGTCATTATTATTATTGTTATTATTATTGTTATTTTTCCTTTTCTGATATTGTTTCTATTAAACTGTCTTTATTTTAACCCATGAGGTTTTTTTTCTCCCTTTCCCCTCCTTTTTTTTTCCCTCTTTGCCCCCACCTTTCTTGTGGGGGGGAAAAGGGCACAGGGGCGAGCAGGCGGCTGCGTGGTTCTAGTTGCTGGCTGGGGTTAAACCATGACACCATCTAATCTGGCTAGAAATTCAAAACTGTTCTTCATTATTGAACCTGCCTGCAAACAGCAAAAAGATTGATAATACTGCCACTGATTTCAATGGTGCAGGAGCATTCATTAAACAGCCTCCTCCCAGACACATCAATCCCAGTGGCATAAATTTATGCTGTGCTTCTGTGCCTCCCTCGAGCACACTAATACTAATCCTAGAAGACAGCATTGGAGTAAACTTGACTGCAGTCACACTTGGGCTCCTAGCATGCAAACCAAAGACAGTTTTACAACTATCTGCTCTGTAAACTAAGAGTACCTTTAGTTGCTTTGAAAAACAAGAGCTTATCTAGTCAGCACATTGGCTTCTTCAAAGAGTCTTCAAACTAGTCATACTGGTGCTTTGGTACCAAAGCTTATAGAATTAGCACAAACTTTGTCAGATGCATTTTCCTATAGGCTCCAAATTATATTTCAAACTGGATATTGTCCTTTCCTGCAGTGGATATGTGAATTCACTTACTTTTAACCCATGTGCAGATCAAGAGTTTCAATATTCAACAGTGAGAGATAGTATGAGGGGATGGAAGACATACACACAACAGAAGACACTGAAAACAAAGACAAAAGCTGAAGTAAAAAAATAAAGAAGGTAAAAAATAGTTGCTGTACTACAGACGAGCTGTACAGCTGTTCCAGATCAACTTTTACAGGATGGGGTGGGGGGTTGCTTAATTTAGTGCAAAGGGCACACTAACCAGAGGCAAAGCCTCCCTCGAAGAAGCAGATAGGCTCTCAAGCAAAACAAAGTTTACAACACACCCCCCAAGATATGCAAAGCCCAGAGAAGCAGACTGCAAGGCTCACAAATTTTAATTCCAAGAGTTTCTGCCCATCCCTGCTTCTTACAGAGTGGGTTTATTTAGCAGATAAGCCTTTGCTACTTAAAAAAAATCAAAGGCAACAGCATCACAGGTAAAGACATTTCCTTTCCCTTTTTGACTTTCATTTGTCTGTTCTAGCTGCAGTTGTGCAGGTTTACTTACAGCAGAGACCAGCAGGTATGCATCCGAGGGCTCAGCACCGCTCCTGCTCCCTCCAAATCGGCTTCCTCTGCTCCTCCACCACTGCCTGAGCCCGCCTGCCTCACCCATAGAACCTCAGCACTTGCAAGAGCTCTTCCAGCTCACTTGCCTCCCCAAGGGAATCGCCATCTCTTGCTCCAAAGGTGTTACAAATCATGTTTCTGAATTTCAGAGCAGAACCTGGCAGTGACTGCAGGAAAAAAGATGCAAGTCCTGACAGAGGTGTGAAACTAAAAATTGCCATTACAAATCATCACATCTACTCGATTATTAGCTTATAACATGTCATATAACTAATTTCCTTCCCCACCCCTTGCTAAGCTTTCACTAAAGGTATTGACTGGATTTGTCAGCATGTTCTCACGTAAGACTGAATTCAACTAAACGAAACACAACCAACAATACAGCAGGTATTGGATATCTGCTTAAAAATAACAAGTAACAACATGTACAGGGAGTCAGTATAACCAGAAATGAGGATGCTCCATAATGTATTTTGTAACTGCTATCTGCACAGAAAAAGCCAGAAGCAGACCAGCAACTATCTGCAAGTAGCAGGACAACAGCAGAGCACGACAACTATTGACTCTTATTTCATGCACTGGATCAGAGTTTAATCTGAGCAGCAGCCACATAAATCCAGAGGGACTCTATTAAAAACCAGTGCAGTGACTCATCCCATGGAGAGAAGCATAAATTCAGAGTCTGGGCATCTATATATTCCTTAAGAAACCCTTTTCTTTAGTGACAAGAATTTCTTTGCTGGACAAGCTGGGGGGCTGGATCACATCCCTGTGGCAGGATATTTCTACTCCTCTAGCAATGCAGAAGGGTGTTAGACAGCCCACATGCAATGCCAGAGAAATATTAGCTGCAAATGTGTATGCCAAGCAGCTCCTCTGTAGGCACTTCAATGTAGTGCTATTTTCAATCTTCCCAAAACAGCCATTGCAACCCACCATATCCTACATCAGCTCTAAGGCTGTCCTAATCCACACAGATCCAAAAACTCCAGCAGCAAAATCTTGACACCCACTTCCCCCCCCCCCCCCAAAAAAAAAGAGATGGCGTTACAGCATTGGTGGATAAGGGAAGAGCAACTGACATCATCTACCTGGACTTGTGCAAAGCATTTGACACTGTCCCGCACAACATCCTTGTCTCTAAATTGGAGACACATGGATTTGATGGATGGACCACTCAATGGATAAAGAACTGGCTGGATGGCCCCACTCAAAGAGTTGTGATAAACAGCTTGATGTCCAAGTGGCGACCAGTGACGAGTGGCGTTCCTCAGGGGTCAGTACTGGGACCAGTGCTGTTTAACATCTTTGTCAGTGTTATGGTTTGAGAAAACCCATAACAATTTATTGTCATTTATACAATTATTCTATCACCCAATGACCCCTCCCCACCCACAAAGGGGAACCGGGGAAAACAAGGAAACATGAGGGTTGAAATATAAATAGATTTAATAGGATAAGACTAAATAATTAACAATAATACTAAAGGACCAGTATTAATCCCGATACTAATATAAGATATACAAGAATTATACTCAGCCAGTTATACCAGCAGGAAGCTGTGCACTCCCAGCAGTGGACAACAGATGTCGGACACTGCGAGTGCAATGGCTTTGGGAAGAAGGGAAGGTCTCAGGGGTCCGGCACCGGGGCAAGGAGTTCTCTGGACCACTGCCATCAAGAGAGAGAGAGAACTACGCAGCAAACTTTCTAATTTACATTGAATGTGACATTCATGATATGAAACAATCCTGTTGGCCAGCCTGGGTCAAGTGCCCAGGCCTCACTCCTCCTCATCCCTGCACCTGGCAAGGCTCAAAAACACCAAGACCTTGAATCCCACATAGCCTAGCTGGCTATAAAGTAAATATTTTCACAAATTCAGACACCAGAGCCTTCTAAAAGTGCAGTTTTCCCAAGCATTAGAAGAGAAGTTAGTCCTGTGTCGCTCAACCCAGGACAGTCAGCGACATGGACAGTGGGACTGACTGCATCCTCAGCAAGTTTGCTGATGACACCAAGCTGTGTGGAGCGGTCAACACACTGGAGGGAAGGGATGCCATCCAGAGGGACCTGGACAGGCTTGAGAGGTGGGCCCGTGGAAACCTCATGAAGTTCAACCAGGCCAAGTGCAAGGTCCTGCACCTGGGTCACGGCAATCCCAGGCACAAATACAGGCTGGGTGGAGAATGGCTTGAGAGCAGCCCTGAGGAGAAGGACTTGGGGGTGCTGGTGGATGAAAAGCTCAACATGAGTTGGCAATGTGCACTTGCAGCCCAGAAAGCCAACTGCATCCTGGGCTGCATCAAAAGAAACGTGGCCAGCAAGTCGATTCTACCCCTCTACTCCGCTCTGGTGAGACCCCACCTGAAGTACTGTGTCCAGCTCTGGGCCCCCTACATAAGAAGGACATGGACCTGTTGGAGAGGGTCCAGAGGAGGGCCACAAAGATGATCAGAGGGCTGGAGCACCTATGCTATGAAAACAGACTGAGAGAGTTGGGGTTGTTCAGGCTGGAGAACAGAAGGCTCCGGGGATACCTTATAGCAGCCTTCCAGTACCTAAAGGGGGCCTACAGGAAGGATGGGGAGGGACTCTTTATCAGGGAGTGGAGCAATAGGACGAGGGGTAATGGTTTTAAACTGAAAGAGGGGAGATTTAGATTAGATATCAGGAAGAAACTCTTTACTGTGAGGGTGGTGAGACACTGGAACAGGTTGCCCAGGGAAGTTGTGGATGCCCCATCCCTGGAAGTGTTCAAGGCCAGGTTGGATGGGGCTTTGAGCAGCCTGGTCTAGTGGAAGGTGTCCCTGCCCATGGCAGGGGGGTTGGAAATAGACGAACTCTTCCAACCCAAACCATCCTATGATTCTATGAAAAAAAAAACGGGCACTTTGCCACCTGCCCCGCAAGACCAGGATTTCCTTTCCAGAGTGCAGTGATGGCTCAGAGCCACAGCTGCTCCTTCACAACCCTTTGGGAAGCTTGCCAAAAGCAGCACAGGGCCTTTTTGTCAGACACGTGCTGTCATTCATCAGGAGGCAATAAGACTGTCCTTGACGCCAGCCAAGACAGGTATCCTCAACCCGGACACCCAGCACAGCAACAACTGTCCCAGGGACTTCCAGTTTCCACTTCTCCCCTCCTCACCAGCTAAATACCAACCTTACCAACCTTCTGCAGCAAAGAGGCTTCCCCTCCGCCAAATTAAAGCAGTTCATCACAATAGCAACTTATTTGAAGACAGAAATATCCTCCCCCCACCCCAAACACTAACTACAGACCCTTGTGCTCAATAATAAAGCCAATTGTGGATCCTATTTGCTGGCATTTACTCAGGTGAGAAACATCAAAACACACAGTATTCCACTGCTGTGTTAATGGAAGTCATACACAGTGGATAATCTGAACAAATTGCTACCCAGCACAACAATAACAAACACTTCAGCAGCCACAGCACCCCAGAAATAAAAAGCAACCATCAATTCCGAAATTCAAAAGGCATCTGTCCCCTAGCTCTGATGGTGACAATTAGGCATGAGCAGTAAAGGGCGAAGTAAACTTTCCCAAGGTAAAAACAGAATTCATTACGTAACGTCCAAAGTATGCAGCTAAAGAAGTTATCCAATCAATCACAGTATGGATCAGAATTAAATATTAATAAATAAATATTACTAAGTTAATAAAATAATTAAAAAATGAAATATATACAATATATACAAAACCATATTAAGCTCCAAAGATAATGATCATGTCACTGGCAGGCACTGGGGAAGTCCCAGGCTGGAGTCAGCACCGGGTGGGAACTGGATTCCAGATCTGGATTCAGGAACCCACGGATTGGGATAAAAGGCAGATGAACAGACAAAGTCCTCCTCGGACGTCGGCCATTGAAGAAACAGTTGACCCTTTGCTCCCTCAGCTTTTATACTGAGCATGATGCAGATGGGATGGAATACCCTGTTGGTCAGTTTTGGGTCACCTGTCCTGTCCCCTCCTCCCTGCAGGTGGGACCCCTCTACGCTTTTCTGCTTCCGACCCTCCAATGGGGCAAATAACAAAGTTAGCTGGCCTTGGTTGTTATAGCAATAAATATAAGCAAGAGCCTCTCTGCCTACCATTCCTTGGCACAAACTGTAAACATTGGTCTTCTCACTCTGAGAGCAAACAGTTTTCGGCACAACATGCTGTTAGTTTCAGAGAGTTAGAAGAGGCCTGTGGCAGATCTACGAGCAGAGGCCTGCGTACGGCCAAGGACACAGTGAGCAGAGCACACAGAAAGAGGAACGCAGATATCAATACGGATGGAACGAAAAGGAACTGGTTCAATCTAAACATGGAACAAGAAAACAGCTTCGCGTGCTTATCTTGGTGGGAACTGAATAAGGCGACTGGGTTAGTGATGTGAAATATGTGTATACTTGCCTAGCAGGTGCATGGAAAGTTTTAGAGCTCGGGTATAAAAGCTGAGGCCTGAGAAGCAATAAACGATTTTGTGCTCATTACAGCCAGAGTCCGTGCCTCAATACACCACAAATGGTGCCCGAATCGGGTTTAAAAGAACAAGGATTAAAAGGAACAGAGATATGAAGTACTAATTATCCAGTGGTGTACCCGTGGCTGGACGGAGGAATTCATACTGAGAGCTCTCTAACAATTTCTTTCATCGCCGTTCGCTGGACGAAAAAGGTGAGCAGCCGCGGTAGATATTAAAAATGGGACAAACAGCTACTCGAGAACAGAAATTGCAACTTGAACTTCTGCAGCGCACTTTCACAGAACAGGGCTTTAAAGTGGCCTCTGTCAAATTAGTAACTTTGCTTGTATGGATACGTGATTATTGCTCATGGTTCCCTGAAGGGGGGGTCCTACGATTTAGCTCACTGGCAAAAAGTGGGGGAGGAATTGTAAATGTGGGAGACGCTGCGCTTGTCCTTGCCAGAAGGAATACTAGTTACTTGGCGAACTGTATACACTGCCATATGAACACTGCATCCCGCAGAGCAAGAGGAACCTCAGTCTTTTGAAATGATACCCCCAGTTGCAGACCCTCAGCCTGAATCTGCTGAAATTCCCAATCCTGCAGAACATTACCAAAAGCAGAATTCAGGAGGCGAAGAGCCAGAAGATCCCTTTGATCCTGATCCAATAAATCCAGAGACTGAACCTGATTTATGTCCACCTTTAACCCCAATTAAAGCTATGGCTGCATCTGCTCCAATTGCGGAGGAGATTTTACAGCAACAGCGACGAAAGTTGTTATCGCGCTCCTCCATTCTTAACCCTCCTCCATTTGCGCCAGGTACCACGTCTGTTCCTCCTTCTCAACCGCTTATACGTGCGCAGCCAGAATCGGGGTATTGCAGTGTATTGTCAGAATGTCAGGGGAGGACGGAGCTGGAGCCGCTTTGCTCCCGACGCTGCCTGCCTCACCCCCTCCCCTCCCCAGCTGTCTCCCTGAGATAGAAGTGGTGTTTTTGTATGTCTGCTGTGTAAGTGTGTGTGGGCGCCAGCTTATACCTGCTGATCAGCATCTGTGCTACTGTTTGGTTTTTGTTGTGTGCAGTGTCATTAGGTGACTCCGCTTGAGCAGGTGTTCTGCCTGGTGTGGTACTGTTCTCGTACGCGACTAGGGCTGACACTCTGTCAAGTGAAGAAGTTTGTATATACACAATGTTTAGACGTAAGGCGAGCGTGCCCCAGGTAGATAGACCATGATGGGCCATAGAATCGATGGAAGTCCTGAAATATTGGGGGAGTTTTCGCCAGCCGACATGCTTACGCTCTCGGGAACGGCTTACCCATGCAGGGCGTATGGCTGGTTGTTTGCCTATAAGATCATGGTTGACCGGGAAAAGGAGTTGAGCCAAAATCCATAGGATGCTCTGTAGGAAAATGAGAAACTTAAGGGTGAGCTCTTGTTGCAAAGGCAGACTTTTATGTCAGCCGTAAGTGATGGGGGAGGAAAAAAAAAAGAAAAAAAGAGAGAGAACAGAAAAAAGAAAAAAAAAGAAAAAAAAAGAAAAAAGAAAAAGGAAAAAAACAAACAATAAATTAAAAAAAAAAACACAAACAGGAACAATTAGAAGGGAAATGTGCTGCGTTAGCACAAAAGTATGCCATACGCGCTACGAGAAAGCGGCAGAAAAAGAGAAATAGGACACCTGATTCAAAGCAGTACTATAGAGATATGTTTTGGGGTTTTTTTTTTCTTTTCCTATATGTATATACGTTATTGCACGCCTTTGTAAATTACTCTGTGTTATACCCTGCGAGACTAAATGAACCCCAGCAGAAGCGGTCTCTTGAGCGAGGGGGTGGAATATGGGAAAGCAACGGAAGATCAGCAAGGAGGATTTTAAATACGCTCAAGGGACTCGCACCTGGGTGCTGGAAAACACATCTATCACACTAATCGTTGTTCAGTCTCGGGTGCTTGCAAGAAAAACACTTAGATGACATAAGTCTGTAATGGACTCAGGGACACCTTATCTAGCTGCTTGAGAATCCTGGCCTGTTGTGGAAGAAGATCAAAGCACAGTACCAGCAAGAACAGGGAGTCCGCATGCGCTCTTGCTAACAAGGACTCTTTCGCTGCTAAGGATTCTTGATAACAAGGACTCTCTCGCTGCCAGGGAGAAATTTAGTAATGCTACTAGTACAGCTGTTTCTGAGTTATTGCTAGATGTAGATAGTATTCAACATGCAATGCTGCAAAACAGAGCTGCTATTGATTTTTTGCTTTTAGCTCACAGACACGGTTGTCAAGATTTTAAAGGACTGTGTTGTATGAATCTAAGTGACCACTCCAAATCCATCCATGCCCAGTTGCAAGAACTGCCCCGACTGAGCCAGCAACTTGTGGAGACCACTGGGTGAAATCTCTTTGCTGGATGGACTTGGGGGTGGGGTTGGTTGAAGGAAATTATACTCATTGCCTGTGTGGAAGGAATTTGTCTGTCATGTTTAGTATGCTGTTTGCCGTGTTTAATAAGCATTATACGATCAGTTGCAGATGTCGCTTTGCATCATACCCTTGTACGAGTTGTAGAATATCATCGTGTCCCAACTACGGACCATGGGGTGGCATGTGTAAGGGATAACAGAGGATGGTCCGAGTGAGACAGGATGGAAAATTACTAGTTGAACCAAACCCAGTATACATGTTGGGAAAAAGGGACTCAGTACTGTTGCTGAAAAACTATGTGTGTATCCATGAGAACCTGACCTTCAAAGAAGAAGATAACAAGGAGGGAGTACAACAATGTAGTCAGGTATCAGACAGCCGCGGTTAGCAAAGCTGGATCATGAGTCTGGTGAGGCTCGCTGCATGCGCTGGCCACGCGTGCAGTGACTCTGGCCTGTACTTTTCCACTCAATCCGGGGCAGGATGTAAGGGGGCTGTCTCGGGTCGGAGAGAGGGGGAGAGACATGAGCGCACTTTGAAGATACAGGGGACGCCCTGAAGCGCTGTGTCTGCCCCCCCTCCCTGGTAGGTTCCACATTCATTAACCCCAACAGCTCAGAAGGCATTACAGCACATTGTAGATTTGTTTATGATACATCAAAAATTTCAACCTTACGCCCTGATAGGACAGTGGGATGATGCGCTCGCAAAGAGCCTGACTGCATTAGAGTGGGTATTTTTGCCACATATCTTTTCAAAAACAGTAACTATGATGATTGAAATGTTAGCACGATTGATTTCGCAGGGTTGTTTGCGCTGTCAGCAGCTTTCTGGAATGGGTCCAAGACACATACACGTCCCTGTCAAAAAGGATGACCTTGACCTTTGGTTATCACAAAGTCTTAACCTACAAATTGCCTTAGTAGATTATATTGGGCAAATAAATTATTCTTTGCCCCGGCACAGACTGTTACAGTCACTTTCACAAATTCCTTTACAGCTGCGCATCCTGCTAGCGCCAAAGCCTCTTGCTGGCACCCGTACGGTGTTTGTAGATGGCTCAGGGATACAGTAAAGGCTTTTGACTTATTTCAACAGGAACCGTTAACTATAGTGGCAGATTCTCAATATGTTACTGGCATTGTTCAAAGACCTGAAGGAGCATTTCTAAAACAAGTAGAGAACCAATTGTTAGTTAATCTTTTACTGCAATTAATGTTGCTTTTACAAAAAAGACAGTTTCCGTATTTTATTGTCCACATACGCTCTCATAGCTGTTTACCTGGTCCTTTAACTGAGGGAAACATAGTTGCAGATTATCACACTCTGTCGGTAACAACTCCGAACATTATGCAGCAAGCTAAAATGTCGCATGATTTTTTTCATCAAAATGCGAAGGCATTGAGGAAGCAATTTTCTTTAACACAACAACAAGCACATGATATTGTGCGAGCTTGTGCAGATTGTCAGCAGCTGGCTCCTCTGCCATCATTTGCAGGGGTTAACCCGCAAGGGCTTACACCTGATGAACTTTGGCAATCCGATGTTACACACATTATAGAATTTGGAGGTTTGCGCTATGTACATGTTTCAGTTGATCTGTTTTCTCACCTTGTTGTAGCTACTGCTCCTACAGGAGAGAAGGCTCGTGATGTTATTCGACATGGGTTGCAATGCATTGCAGTCATGGGAATACCGAAAACTGTAAAAACTGATAACAGACCAGCTTATGTGTCCGCTAAGATACAGGCCTCTTTACAGACATGGGGTATTAAACATGTCACCGGTATTTCTCATTCCCCGACTGGGCAAGCAATTGTGGAATGTATGCATCATACCTTAAAAAACCATGCTTGCTAAATGAAAAAGGGGGAATCCCGTAGGTATGACACCTCAAGAGCGATTGTATAAAGCAACTTATGTTTTAAATTTTCTAAACATGTCGTCTTTGTCATCCACAGCAGTAGAGCGACATTTCAGAAGGACTGTTGAATGGCCTGAACAACTGAAGGTGTATTATAAGCACCTTGAACCAGGGCGCTGGGAAGGACCAGTCCCCCTGATAACATGGGGTCGAGGGTAAGCTTGTGTGTCTTTGTCCTCAGGTCCATACTGGATTCCTGCAAAATTTGTTAAGCCGGCTCATCAGCTGAGCCCAGTACAGGAAAAGGAAGGCCTGGAACCAGCCGAGCCAATCAATGAGTAAAGCAGGCATACCTAAGGATGGGTATTTTTATTAATCTTTCAGTTTTTAATGCTTATCTCTTTTCTGTCTCATGCAGATTCTTTTGTATATTGGGTTATATACTGAGGGCTGGCGAATGGGATTTGTATTTGTAAACAGAAGTTTTCATAAGCTAACCATAGATAATACTACAACAAATAGAAGTTGTGAGCAAGAAGATTCTGTAATGATTTGTACTTCTCATCCATATGTGTTTGCTTCGGCTCAAAATGCAAGTGTACAAGAATGTAATCAATCTTATTGTGTAAATTTAACGAGTATGGTATAAAACATGTATATCTACACATGATGCAATAACCAATAATATTTCATATCTTTTTCTATTGCGACAACGAGCGGAAGTGTGGTTGCCCATCAACCTTACCAGAGAATGGGAAGGTTCTGGAGGGTTAGGACATTTTAGCAGAATTTTGCAAGAAGAAATAAACCAAACACGCAGATGCTCTAAATGATTTTTAGGATGGCTGATTTTTGCAATAGTATCTGCAATTGTTATTTTAGCTTCAGCTTTTGTAGCCGTTGTTGCGTTTACTGAATCTGTCCAGACTGCTAAGATTGTAGGAGAAACTTTATCTAATGTAACTGAAGAATTAGATACGCAAGAATGCGTAGATGAAGAAATATTAGCCAGATTACAAGCTTTAGAAGCAGCAGTAATATGGATAGGGGATTGGCAAAATGCATTAAAAACACGTCTTTCTCTGTACTGTGATTGGGAGTACAACTCTTGAAGACTTTGTGTTACATCTCTCCCCTGGAATACGTCGCTACGTGGCTGGGAAATGGTTAAATACCATCTCCAAGGTGCTTTTGGCATGTCGTTGCAACAAAATATTCATCCTTTACATGATCAACTAGAAGCTCAAATACTAAAGATTCAAGACTTAATGAACCGCAATGCATTTGAAACATTACAAAAGGATTTCTCGTGGGTAAATCCAAAAAAATTGGCTTTCTGGGCTAAATTTAGGAATCTGGGTATTTATTGCCTTAGCAGGGTTCTTTTTGATTCTGTTTTTAATTGTGTTTAGTATATAACCTGCTAAGAGCGTCACGATGAGTAGAAGCACAAGTCATGGCGACCTTGTTAAATGCTCTGGTGTCAAACAAAAAAGGGGGAGATGTGGCAGATCTATGAGCAGAGGCCTGCGTATGGCCAAGGCCACAGTGAGCAGAGCACACAGAAAGAGGAACGCAGATATCGATACGGATGGACCGAAGAGGAACTGGTTCAATCTAAACATGGAACAAGAAAACAGCTTCGCGTGCTTATCTTGGTGGGAACTGAATAAGGCAACTGGGTTAGTGATGTGAAATATGTGTGTACTTGCCTAGCAGGTGCATGGAAAGTTTTAGAGCTCGGGTATAAAAGCTGAGGCCTGAGAAGCAATAAACGATTTTGTGCTCATTACAGCCAGAGTCCGTGCCTTCATACACCACAGTTGTTCAGCCTGAGAAGAGAAGGCTCTGGGGAGACCTTATAGCGGCCTTCCAGTACCTGAAGGGGGCCTACAGGAAAGCTGGGGAGGGACTGTTTGCAAGGGCATGTAGCGACAGGACGAGGGGCAATGGTTTAAACTAGAGCAGGGCAGGTTTAGATGAGACATTAGGAAGAAGTTCTTTACAATGAGGGTGGTGAGACACTGGGACAGGTTGCCCAGAGAGGTGGTGGAGGCCCCATTGTGGAAGGATTTCTAATACAACGAGGTCACTCTATGAACACTCCAAGCACTGAGGAGTTGGTAGCAGCTGTGTAGGCCTGCCTTGACATGAGTTTAAGAAAGGTTACTGTCGGACATGAGATAAGGAGGTGCTGACCAGAAAGAAGTGTAACAAAGGAATTGAAAACATCATACGTCAAGAAAGGTCGACCAATGACAAGAAAGAATTAAGCGCGTGGACAGCTCGTGAGGATAACATGCAGCCAATTAGTAGGAGCGCGTGAACAGAAATCATAATACTATAAATGTAACACTTAGGTTGAATAAAGTGGCATTAACCTGATCACATTGGTCTGCATGTTATTGCTCGAGCCTTCCGCGTCAACAGCCCCATCCCTGGAGACATTCAAGGCCAGGCTTGATGAGGCTCTGAGCAACCTCATCTAGTTGAAGATGTCCCTGCTCACTGCAGGGGGGTTGGACTAGATGGCCTTTAAAGGTCCCTTCCAACCCAACACATTCTATGACGATTCTATGATATCAGCAGGAAGCTGTGCACTCCCAGCAGTGGACAGCAAATGTTTGACACTGCGAGCTCTATGGCTTTGGGAGGAAGGGGAGGCTTCAGGGGTCCCTTTCAACCCAACACATTCTATGATTCTAAGATACCAAGTTAAACATAGGTGACGAAGGTGAAGAGAGGTTTGTTCTTTGAGGTTTTCTTAAGGAAAAGCTATCTTAAATGATTGCTTATGGAAGAATACGAATATTTTCTTTAAATGAGTTGGGGCTGGAACTGTCAAAAAACAAATATGGATATTCAGGGCATACACACAACTTGTTTTTTTCTGACAAGCTGAGCTTTTTCTTCCTACATCATCCTCAAAGGAGTGATGTAAAGACCTCCAATAATCAATAAATAAAGAAATAAAGAGGGTCATTAAAATGTCCCATTACTAGTTTTTAAAAGGTGATTTGTGCAAACAGCTTACACGTAATCCTCCAGGATAAACCCCTCTGGCATTTCCAGCCAAGCCGAAACTTCCAGATAAACATACATACAATTATTCCAAACATTCCTTTCATCCCCTGAGTGAGATCACTTTATATTTGCTTTAAAGGTTGTTTGACAGATACTGTTAATCTTTTATATACTTGTTTTCCTGAAGTAATCTGTGCATTTCAGCACCAGAGAAATAAATCTACTACCAGCAAAAAAAAAAAAACAGCGTTCATTTACTAATTTCTATTCAAGTGTAGCTTTCATTTCTTCTATTTTTTTAGCTAGCAAATAATAGCAAAAAAGTAAAAAGGGGGAAAAAAACACCTAGGAACTGAATTGATGTATTTCATTAAAAGACACGCTATTGGTGAAGGACGTTTTTGCTGTCATGGTCTAAGGTGTGAAATCCTTCATGATAGAACCAGATCTGTTTTATTCTGGATTACCCAGTGGTACAAATCAGATCTGGGCACATGGTTATGTTTCTGCTGAATTAGCCAGCTTTATGCTAGCCATAGGAAGACTACTGATATTTCATCTGGCATAAAAATTTACATCTTGCACTGGCAGGCTTTGAGAGATTTTGAACAAATTTGAATTTACAGTGAGTTTTGAAGCAGTCAGCATTTTATATCTCATGACCTCAATGTTGTTAACCTAGCTGTAGGAGCCCTAAAGATGGATTTACTGTAGAGTCAAACTGTGGAGCATTGATTCACGGATTCTGGCAGGGTATGGACCAAAGACCTTTATTACAACAATTTCCCGAGTTTTATAGGTACAGGTACTCTCCACGTGCAGGCAGCATCCTGCTGATAGGTTGAAGGTCGATTGCCACGCGCTTCTCAGTGTCTTCTAACTGGTCGTCTCTGTTCACGCGGAGCAGCGGCTTTGCTTTTCACGTTCCTTTCCTTGCTGATATCTCCTGATGCTTGCTTAACTTTTCTCTCAAGGCGCCTCTCACGGGTACAGCTTTGTCTCACCAAGGCCAAACAGATTCCCTATGCTACTATCTCCACAATTCCCCCTTTTTTATTTTTTCTGCAACAAAAGCTTGATTAATCATTTTTTGCCCTATTTTCTGTAAGCAGCCTAAAATACAGCACACGACAAGCATTGGATGACAAAGACGACATGTTTAGAAAATTTAAAACATAAGTTGCTTTATACAATCACTCTTGAGGTGTCATACCGACGGGATTCCCCCTTTTTCATTTAGCAAGCATGGTTTTTAAGGTATGATGCATACATTCCACAATTGCTTGCCCAGTCGGGGAATGAGAAATACCGGTGACATGTTTAATACCCCATGTCTGTAAAGAGGCCTGTATCTTAGCGGACACATAAGCTGGTCCGTTATCAGTTTTTACAGTTTTTGGTACTCCCATGACTGCAATGCATTGTAACCCATGTCGAATAACATCACGAGCCTTCTCTCCTGTAGGAGCAGTAGCTACAACAAGGTGAGAAAACAAATCAACTGAAACATGTACATAGCGCAAACATCCAAATTCCATAATGTGCATAACCTCGGATTGCCAAAGTTCATCAGGTGTAAGCCCTCGCGGGTTAACCCCCGCAAATGATGGCAGCTGCTGACAGCCCAAACGAACCTGTGAAATCAATTGTGCTAACATTGCAGTCATCATAGTTACTGTTTTTGAAAAGATATGTGGCAAAAATACCCACTCTAATGCAGTCAGGCTCTTTGCGAGTGTATCATCCCGCTGTCCTATCAGGGCGTAAGGTTGAAATTCTTGATATATCATAAACAAATCTGCAGTGCGCTGTAATGCCTTCTGAGCTGTTGGGGTTAATGAATGTGGAACCTACCAGGGAGGGGGGGCAGACGCAGTGCTTCAGGGCGTCCCCTGTATCTTCAAAGTGCGCTCATGTCTCTCCCCCTCTCTCCGATCCAAGACCAGATTGAGTGGAAAAGTACAGGCCAGAGTCACTGCACGCGTGGCCAGCGCATGCAGCAAGTCTCACCAGACTCATGATCCAGCTTTGCTAACCGCGGCTGTCTGATACCTGACTACATTGTTGTACTCCCTCCTTGTTATCTTCTTCTTTGAAGGTCAGGTTCTCATGGATACACACATAGTTTTTCAGCAACAGTACCGAGTCCCTTTTTCCCAACATGTATACTGGGTTTGGTTCAACTAGTAATTTTCCATCCTGTCTCACTCGGACCATCCTCTGTTATCCCTTACACATGCCACCCCATGGCCCGTAGTTGGGACACGACGATATTCTACAACTCGTACAAGGGTATGATGCAAAGCGACATCTACAACTGATCGTATAATGCTTATTAAACACGGCAAACAGCATACTAAACATGACAGACAGATTCCTTCCACACAGGCAATGAGTATAATTTCCTTCAACCAACCCCACCCCCAAGTCCATCCAGCAAAGAGATTTCACCCAGTGGTCTCCACAAGTTGCTGGCTCAGTCGGGGCAGTTCTTGCAACTGGGCATGGATGGATTTGGAGCGGTCACTTAGATTCATACAACACAGTCCTTTAAAATCTTGACAACCGTGTCCGTGAGCCCCTATACCGTAGCATGCGCCTCCCGTTTCAGACCGATGGTTAGTTGGTTCTTCAAAGATGCTGCGTTCAGACTTCCATAACTGCGTCCATGCCTGCTTGCTAGGGTTCCGTAGACCGAACCAGGATAGCAGAGTCATTCAGTGCTTCTGGCTTTGTTGCTGCTTGTAGGGGCGCACACACCGGGCCGGAACCCACCGAGGTCCCGCTCCCCTCATCTACTATTTCGTCTTCAGTAGTTTTATTCAACTCTTCTTGGCGATGACTCACTGCGGGTCGTACTAGCCGTGCCGGGACCCACCGGGTCCCGTTTCCTGTGGAAATACAAGCATACCCTCGACCCCAGGTAATTAACTTAAATGGTCCTTCCCCTTTTCCCGTAAGCAACGATTTTACCCATACGTCTGCACAACTTTCGGGGTCAAGATTTATAAGCTTTTTTAAGGATATGAAGTGTCTTAATAAAACTGGTTCTTGCATGCTTTCATCTATCGTTAAGTGATTTAGTACGTATAAGGGTTTCTGTAACCGCGCCTGTGGGGGTTCCCCTAACATTCCCCGTTTTTGTTTTTCTAGCATCTCTTTAAGTGTGCGATGTGCGCGTTCCACAATGCCTTGGCCTTGTGGGGAGTGGGGAATACCTGTGACGTGCTGCACCCCCCAAGTTTGTAAGAAGGTTTGAGTTTTGACTCCGGTGTAACCAGGACCGTTATCAGTTTTTATTTGGTGTGGAATGCCTAACGCGGCAAAAGCGCCCCGCCAATGACGAATAACGTCACGGCTCTTTTCTCCCGTTTCAGCAGTAGCCCAGAGAGCTCCCGAATAAGTATCGATAGAGACATGTATGTATTTTTGTCGGCCAAATTCGGGAACATGAGTGACATCGGTTTGCCATACTTGCAAGGCTTGCAAGCCTCGTGGGTTGACTCCCACCGGCTGCAGAGGAGCAAACTGTTGGCATTCGGAACATGTTTGCACAATTTCTCTCGCTAATGACCAAGACAATTGGAATTGTTTACGCAACGTTCTTGCCGACTGATGGAAAAATGAATGAGACAATCGGGCTTGTTCTACCGTCCCGGGAACTGGGGCGGACCAAGCTGGAGCAGCAAGGCGATCAGCCCTGCGGTTGCCCTCTGCTAGAAAAGCCGGGAGTTCGGTATGACTGCGGATATGTAAAACATAATAAGGGCACTTTCTCTGACTTATTAGTGTCCATAGTTGTTTAAATAGCAAAAACAGCTTCTCGTTGTCAACATGTTTCAGCCAGCCTTTCTCGATTCTCCTCACGATTCCTGCAACATACTGAGAGTCTGTAACTAAGTTAACTGGATCTGTCCATTTTTGAAAAATCTTGACCACAGCAAACAGTTCCACAGTCTGGGGTGAGCCATCTGTTTCATACACTTCTTGGTGCCAGTCGTTGTTCTCAAACCAGACGACTATGGCTTTGCCTGTTTTTCCTGATCCATCTGTAAACACCGTTTGTCCTTCTACGGGGGTTGCTGCACACAAAGGGAGGTGCACCAGAGATACTTCTTCACAGAACGTAAATAGCTTGTGTGAGGGTAAGTGGATAGAGATTTGTCCTGGGAACCCTTCTAAAGCTATTTGGAAGGGTAAGCTGTTCGCCTGACACCATTCCAAATACTGTAATGTTAGAGGCACGAATATCGTTTGGACTTCGGCACCACTTAATTCTATCGCTCGCTTTCGGCCTTTTTGGATCACAGTGGAAATCGTTTCAACTCTCGTAATTATGGTTTTGGTCAGCTGGTGGGGCAAAAACACCCATTGGATTATAACTAGTGGATCTTTATGCAGTTCCGGAATCCATTGAGCTAGAAGGCCTATCGGCTGTCTTTCTTGATTTAGGATGAACAATTGGAGATCATGGCCTTCGCTGATTCGATATGCTTGACGCTTTTGCAGCATTTCTGTCACTTGGGCTAAGGCTGCTTTTGCGTCAGGGGTCAGGGTGCGGTTCGATAGTAAGTTCGAATCGCCCTTCAACAGGGCAAACAATGGCGATAAGGTTTCATTGTCAATTCCTAACAGCGGGCGTACCCAATTAATGGTACCCAGCAACTTCTGTAAATCATTTAATGTTCGTATAGTTGTGGCTAATTGGAGCATCTGAGGCTCAATCGTGTGGTCTAGGATTTTCCAGCCGAGATACTTCCAGGGTGATGTCGTCTGTACCTTCTCTGGGGCTATCTGTAAGCCATATTTTTCTAGGCTCTCTCTGGCATCTTGGACCACTTGGGCCAGCAAGGTAGGCGTTGCTCCCGAGAACAGGATATCGTCCATGTAGTGGTAACAAATGATGTCGGGATTGTTTCGTCGAACTTCAGATAAGGCTTTCGCCACGTATAGTTGGCATATAGTAGGACTATTCTTCATTCCTTGTGGTAATACAGCCCAGTGGTATCTTTGCATGGGCGCTTGACGGTTCACTGTTGGCACGGAAAACGCAAACCGTTGAGCATCTTCTGGCGCTAATGGTATCGTAAAGAAACAGTCTTTTAAGTCCATCACTACGATGCTCCAGTTCTTTGGTAGCATAGTCGGCGATGGCATTCCGGGTTGCAGCGCGCCCATGGTCTCTATTACAGCATTCACTTGCCGTAGGTCATGTATTAGTCTCCACTTTCCGCTTTTCTTTTTTATCACAAAGACAGGCGTATTCCAGGGGCTAGTAGTCGGCTTCAAGTGTCCTTGGCGGACTTGCTCGTCAACTAATTCCTGTAATGCTTCGGCCTTTTCCGTCGTCAGGGGCCACTGCTCTACCCAAATTGGCGCGTCTGTTAGCCAAGTTAGGCGGATAACAGGCCGTAAGACAGTGGCCCCCTCTAAAAAGGCCTCTGTGGGTCCGAAGTTTGTATGGTCATGCCCCAGGCTCCAAGTACGTCTCTCCCCCATAGATTAAGGAGAACATTAACAATGTATGGGCGAACAGTTGCAACTTGACCTTCCAGCCCTATTATCTGAATAACATGTAAGCTTTGTCGAGAGGTGGAAACTCCCCCAATTCCAGCAAGCCCGCCACTGGCAGAGGCAGTGGGCCACTGAGGCGGCCAACGCTGGAAAGAGATCACAGTCACGTCAGCCCCTGTGTCAATCATTCCTTTGACTGTGATCGACTCTGGCTTGTGACCCCCGTTACGTAGCTGACAGGTTAATGTTGGTCGTGTGGCTTGAATTTGGTGTTCCCAATAGATCACGGGAGTTCCTGTGGAGCCAAAGCCTCCTGCCCCTCTCCTTTGAGCTTGGCACATGGCGCTGAGCTCAAGAAAGGGACTAGCTGGGCAATGCGGCTTCCTGCCGGTATGGAGACTGGCGGGGATGGCGTCCATACCGTAGCTTGAATCTGTCCTGTATAATCCGCGTCTATTACTCCGGGTAAAACAAATAGTCCTTGGGAGGTGGTGCTAGATCGTCCTATTAACAGTGCACTAAGACCTCTTCCCAGTGGTCCATATAGTGCGAGAGGCACACGATGTACCTTTTGGTCTGTTATTGTGACGTCGATGGCTGTAGCAACATCCATACCGGCGCTTCCGGTGGTCTGTGCTCGGAGGCTGTCCAGACCCGTGATGTCCGCGGGTGCATGCCTAATAGGCTTGGGTTGCGGGGCATTTGTGTCGAGGCACGCCCCTGCGTCGCGCTGGTCCTCCCGTTTCCCGAATGCAGGGATAGTGGTTGCCCGACCTTATTATATCTTGAACGGCATTGATTTGCAAAATGTTTGCCTTTACCGCAGCGTGGACAGATATCTGGGGTCAGATCATTGGCTCCTGTCCCTTGCGGACAACTACGCTTAAAATGACCTGGTTTGCCACAACGGAAGCATATGCGCTCTTTTGTTGTAACGGCGGCAGCGAATGCAGCCGCAAGCATATCGGTTTGATAGGAAATGGATCTCACTCTATTACAAGCCTCTATCATATCTATTAGGCCTGGATTCTTTAGGGGTTGCAAAATACGTTTACAATCAATATTAGCATTTTCCACTGCTAGTTTTAACATCAGAGCTTCTTTGGCCTCTAGATTATCCACTTGCTTATGAATAGCTTCTTGTAAACGATCAATAAATGTCATGTATGGTTCATTGGGACCCTGCTTGATAGTTGTGAAAGATTGGGTTGCCTTGCCTGCGTCAGGGACCTTAATTATAGCTTTCAGGGCAAGGTCTGCCGACTGCTTTAAAATTTCTGGTGCTAGCCGCGCTTGGAGCTGCGGAATATCAACGGGTGACTCCCCCAACAATTGAGGGAGACCTGCCCCCTGTAGAGGATCTCCATCTTCTCTAGACAAATTATCTATTGCGGCAAAACTGCACGCGTCTCTCCAGTGTGCCATAAAGAGAACACGCTGCGTGGGGGTAAAGATAACATCTGCCAGTTGTCTGATATCAAACGGAGTTAGTATGTGTCCCTTCATAATGGTATTTAATAATCCTTGCGCATACGGGGAAGTTAGTCCATGCTGCATAATCGTTTTTCGCATTTCTTTAACTAGCTCCCAGCTCAGCGGTTCCCAAGTATTTGGTCCTTGTCGAGTGGTTTTCACAGGACACACGAGGGCAGTAGCGGCTTCTAAATCGCCGTCTTGTATCGCCTGTTTACGTAACTTCTGCCAGTGCTGGGCGGGATCGTAAGTCGTGGCAACTGCCTGACTTGGCGGGGGATCCTCCCAGCCCGGGAAATCCCTTTCCTGCAAGCACTGTCGTATTCGAACTAGAGGCTCGGACCCGGGGGGCTGCGGCGGTGCTGCCGCCGAATCTAACGGGGGTGCTGACGGCGTAGCATGATGGCCCGGGGGCTCGAGCTTCTCCCCCCCTTCTCCTCTATATGAGCGGCAGCCGGGCTGTCCGGCGTCACCGCGGCAACGGCGGCGGCCGCGGCAGCCCGTTCGGATTTCATCTGCTGCAATGTGTCCTTAATTAGCCTCCAGGTTGTTAAGACCTTCGTAGCTACCGCATCCCCTTTCGTTGCTGCCTCAAACAAAGTTTCACCGGCTTGCTCCCAACTTGATAATTGGAAAGCTGTTGTAGACTCAGCGGGAAGGCCCTTGCTTTTTAGCCATGCTAGCAAAAGCCAAAGAGTTCCTTCATCATATTGTATACCCCTTTTACTGAAAAACTTTTCTAATATACATACAATCGCCTTTTCCTCTGAGGACATTCTTGACCCCATTCTCACACGTTCCCGGCTGCTCACCTTTCCTTGGTGATTAGTCGTCCGGACTGCAGCTCTCCGATACCGCTGCTTTTTTCGTTCAGCCGGGCTGCTCCACCGGTTGTATCTTCCTACGATTCAAGTCCCGATTCGGGCTGCCATTTGTGGAGCATTGATTCACGGACTCTGGCAGGGTATGGACCAAAGACCTTTATTACAACAATTTCCCGAGTTTTATAGGTACAGGTACTCTCCACGCGCAGGCAGCATCCTGCTGATAGGTTGAAGGTCGATTGCCACGTGCTTCTCAGTGTCTTCTAACTGGTCGTCTCTGACTGTTCACGCGGAGCAGCAGCTTTGCTTTTCACGTTCCTTTCCTTGCTGATATCTCCTGGCGCTTGCTTATCTTTTCTCTCAAGGCGCCTCTCACGGGTACAGCTTTGTCTCATCAAGGCCAAACAGATTCCCTATGCTACTCTCTATCTCCACAGCAAACCACAGCCTCAGGTTTGACCTCAACACAAGTAACCAAGAGAAATACAGAGACATGAAAATTGGGATTTCTGTTCCCTAATGTCAGCTGAATCTTAATCTGAGCTTGTCACCATGGGCTCCCTTTCTGGCCAATAGAGAGAAACGGGCACTCCTAGGAAGTGGTTATCTGACCTGTTGTAGGTATTTATTTTCAGACTAGATGCATGACACCTTTCAAGTGCACTTTCTGCTCTGTTGCCTGAAAAATGTTTGGCTAAGTCAAATAGAGATATCTGAATGTGATCAGAAGGTTCCTACTCTAAAACATGTAGTTAATTGGGCACAGAAAAAATCTAATATAGCACAGCCAAATAAAGGCAGTGGCAAACTTTATATCAACTCTTGTAGAAAGGTTCCCCACAATGCTTTCTTCCCTGCTTTGATCTTCAAGTATTTATGTTGGCTACATAAAAAATCAAAGGACCTGTTCAAACATCTAGACTTCCTAAATCAAACCTAGCAATTGCCAGGTTTTTTGTCAGCCCAAGCAAGCCCTGAGAACAGTTCACCAAGAGGACATTGAAATAGCCAAGCATAGAAATGCAAAAGTTGTGCAGGAAATGTTTTACAGTAAAAGGGGAAGAACAGTTAGATAAAAACCTAGCCATATGCTTGAATTTGTTTTGAAAACCTCACCACCAGTATAATAGTGCACACACAAATGGCTCTCTACAGTAGGTGTTTATTTACCAGGTGTTCTCATAATATCCAAACCACTGGCCATTAGTAAAATATTTAGTTAAGGAAATGTGATTGTCCCCATTTTTATAAAGAGGGAATAGAGATACAAAAAGGTATCTATCCCATACAGCCTCATCTAAAGACTACCTGTAGCCACAATATCACTGGAAAATTTTAAGTACCATATGTGCCTCTGCCAGGCACCACATGGAGTGCCACATCCTCACACTTAGCACCAATACTGGTGAAAGACATTGCATGAGGATGAGCAACCCTCCTTCCCTTTCACCACCATCCTACCCACTGCTTGTGATGCTCTGCTGTGTGCATCAGGCAGGATGAGGCTATCCCCCCCCAGGCAGTGGGAAGGGAGCAAGGTTTCCCTAATTGCTTCTGCCCTTGCCCAAAATCATCTCAGCACAAGGTGACAGTACTGGAACACCAAATTGCTCTCAGTCCAGGAACAGTTGGTTTAACACCACTGTATAATCTACAGAGGCTTCTACCACCGGCATGACCTCAAAGGCCATTGAGTATGTCCTCTTTAGCAGCATTGCTCAGGAGAAGCTGCCTTAGTTCTTACAAACTCACCATTGCCCCTTGGTAGGAGCTGCTCGTTATTCCTAGAGCCCTGAAGCCATCCACTGCTTCCTTCCTCTTTATTTCCATGTCCATACAACTCCACATCACTGCTCTCCCATGTTCTTTCTTTCCCACACTACCCAAGGACACTTTCCTTCTACTCAGAAGTCTCCACAAGGCTTTAATCTCAGCTTTATACAGAGCCTAGACATGAGAGTCTCCATAAATGAGCCTGTACAGAGAGACACATTTCTAAAACATATTGTGTGAAATTATACCAGAAGTAGTTCCGCTGGACCAGGAACATGATGGGATTTTACTGATATTACTAAAATAGCATGAATAGGTGAACGCTGAAAAAACATTTGCTATATGTCAGCAGGTAACAGTAAAACTTGGAAGTGTGGTGTTGACCAAAACCTCTGGCAACCACGCCAAGGTAAGGCAGCATGAGCCCTTCCCCTGCTGCATGTTGCTGCAGTTTTGCCTATGTTAAAGAAGTGGCTGGTGTCCCCCTGGGGACAGCAAGTGCGATGCCTTTTGGGACAGTGAGGCAATCATGCAGGTGGCCCTGACCTGAAAGCAGGAAAAGCCAAAGCCAGTTTTGTTGCACATGGTAAGAAAATGCTGAGTCAGGGCCGTGATGATGCAGACTCACCATTTTAGGTCTTTTGTGCATGAAACAACAACTGGGTTGTTTGACCTGCTAAGCTTGGTAAACAAACCTTCCAAGCATACTTTGCAACCTGCCAAAACTGCTGTGGTGTGAGAGGAGATTCAGGGACAACCATAGCAAGCTTTTAAACTGGAGAGACTGTCTGGCTCTAACCAAAGGACTGTATTTTCCACAATCATTCAGATGAATTAAAAAGAAGACAGCAGGGGAGGAAGCATCCACCTGGCCATCCATTATTAATGAGAGGATCAAATCTAAATCTTTCTGACACCGATACAGAAGCCCTTTAGTATGATCAAATTATTCTCTTTAGTCCTTACCCTCTGTCCATCAGCACTGGTGGAAAACTCAGCGCACTGCTTGCTGGGAGCTGCTCTCCCGCCAGCCCCAGCAGTCCCAGCAGTTATTACTGGGTGCAGTTATTACTGATTATCCCAGCAGTTATTACTGGTCATTATCCCCATGTGCCTGTGATTTCCTCACTGAAACAAGGTCACCAGCAGGAATCACACACCTATTTTTTTTGAGTCTCTTCCCTTTAAGGTCATCGAGTCCAACCATAAACCTAACACTGCCAAGTCCACCACTAAACCATGTACCTAAGCACCACATCTACACTTTGTCTTTTAAATATCTCCAGGGATGGTTGTGTAAGGGATAATAGAGGATGGTCCGAGTGAGACACGACAGAAAATTACTAGTTGAACCAAACCCAGTATACATGCCGAGAAAAAGGACCTCAGTACTGTTGCTGCAAAAACTATGTGCGTATCCATGAGAACCTGACCTTCGAAGAAGAAGATGACAAGAAGGGAGTGCAACAATGTAGTCAGGTATCAGACAGCCGCGGTTAGCAAAGCTGGATCATGAGTCTGGTGAGGCTCGCTGCATGCGCTGGCCATGTGTGCAGCGACTCTAGTCTGTACTTTTCCACTCAATCCGGGGCAGGATATAAGGGGGCTGTCTCGGGTCGGAGAGAGGGGGAGAGACAGCGCACTTTGAAGATACAGGGGACGCGCTGAACAAGCGCTGTGCCTGCCTTCCTCTGCCGTACCAATGTGGCTCCTCGTTATCCTGCTGCTCAGTGGCACTACTACGATCTATGGGGTTGGTAAGACTCTCTGAAGTAACTTTTGGGACATTTGGGAACTGCTTAGCAAGGCTTCACAATAAAGCTGAATTCACTGCTTTTTTTTCCCTGTAGCAAGGCTTCACAATAAAGCAGAGTTCACCTTTTTTTTTCCTTTGTGTGGGCTCCGGTTTGTATGTTGGAATCTTTAAAAAAGAACTGGTTACAAACGCACACATGGCCCCAAGACCATGATTCACCAGCTTAGATCAATAAAGATATGGTGATGAGGTCAGCTGGCATTCTTTTAAATATTATATATGTGAGTATTAACTTGCAAAGTTAGGAAGTTAAGTTGCAAACAACATCTGGCTGAGAGAGTAAAAGGGCTTTTCCGCTCTGTATTTCTGCACAGCACCCAGTCCAGGGGGATCCCAGTCCAAGGCAAGTGGTCTGCTATGGACCACCACTCCAACTGAAACACCATACTGACTGTGATTCAATTCTCTCTCTCTCTGGTTCAGCTGTGATTAAAAAGCTAGCTTTTTGCAGAGAAAAAAAAAAAAAAAAAATCTCATCAAGAGCAATACTAAAGCTATTGCTGTGGGCAGATCCCTACATTGCAGCACATATGTAGCTACCCAGAGCAGCTGGAGGAGCCCGCATCTGCTACATCTTTCTCTACAGCTTAGCTCCCTGTAATGCAAAAAGCAAGAAGATACCAGGATGCTTCTCAGATGGAGAACTTCAAGAGGAATTCACTGCTTGACAGCCTAACTCTGCCCATTCTCCCTCTCTCCCAGCAGTGCTCCTGCCCTCATCTCTTTGAGATGCTTCGCCTCTGTATAGAATAAATGGTGACTGTGAAACCCTGACAAAGGAGAGGGAACAAATGGGATATTTCTATTTCTGGAATTGCCCATTAGCGAAGGTATTCTGTGGTACACAGCATGCCAGCACACTTTAAAAAATAAATAGGAATAAGAATATTAGCAGAGGAAGCATATGTGGCCCCAAGACCATGACTCATTGGGTTAAATCAACCAGCTGAGGTCAGTGCTTCTGTTTATCAGCTTTTAGTTGCAAATATGGTGATGGGGACAGTGATTCTATTACTTAAATTTTATATGCTATGTAAAATACGGCAGTGATTAATTTCTGCAACTTAGACAGCTAGATGTGCTGCTTTTAGAATTTGGAAGCTATTTCAAGGTCAAGAGGTTTAGTTTTCTTCCTAAAGTGTGTTTTCAGATGGTAAAGTGAGCTTCCTACAGATTTCAGAGTCTGTATTTATAGGCAATAAAGGTATTTTATGCTCTCATCAGCATCCAAAAACAGGGCTGAACCGCAGTTTGATGAGAAAAGTCCCACTAATTGCGCTTCCACAGTCACACATCCTTCATGCATTGAGGGACCATGAAAGCATTGACCATAAGCTGATGCCAAACATGAAGCTATTTTGACAAATACAGAAATATAATAATGTGTTGTTGGTTTAACAATAATGTGTTGTTGGTTTTTCTTTTCCAAATTTTGGATACAAAGCATCCTCCTCTTTAGCCAGTCTGTACCCTGGTCTTTTATACCATCAGCGTGTGAGGAGCTGGATTAGATGGTGCAGGTGGGGGGCCCTGACCCTGGATTTGCTCATGGGCTGCTGCATCAGGACACATTGAAGCTCAGGCTCAAACAGATGGTGGGAAACCATCTCTCTCTGAGGAACGTCCACTTCTGTTGCCAGGACAATGCATGCAGAACATTACAATAGGTGCAAATAATCTTACATCCCTGCTGTCTTATATGTGAGTTGTTGCCATTTTATCATCATTTTCACTTACTGTGAAATTATTCCATTCTGGTTTGTACTGTCAATTAAAAAAAAAA
The DNA here is from genome assembly GCA_947846985.1 of Fratercula arctica. NCBI lineage: Eukaryota > Metazoa > Chordata > Aves > Charadriiformes > Alcidae > Fratercula > Fratercula arctica. Next base: position 1,936,064 of record CANTUZ010000025.1, read on the forward strand.
TAAAAATCAGAGGCAGTGCTGATAGGAGGACAGTATTCCTTTCTGTCAAACACTCAGAAGCCCATAGATGTGCCCAGGTACAATGTATTTGTACAAGAGGAGAGGTACCCTTCTCTCCTCTCTTTCACCAGGAAAACACAGGACAAGCCCAGAGCAGAACAACAACTGCATTATCTCCAGTTATCTCCATTTCCCAGCAGAGGTAAGTTTAAACCAAGCAACTCACCACCCTGATTCACATCCCACTGCTGTTATCCCTCATTCCACTGCTGCAGTGGTAAACAGGGACTCAGCAGGTTTGGTAAGAGAAAGCCAAACTCTGCTCAAGCAGGGGAGCTCACTCCAGAGGCTGATATGGCAGGCAGAGCCCAGATCAACAAAGGGTGCAAGGCTGAGCCAGGTGTGCCAAGGGTTTACCAACTGCCATCCCCAGCAAGGGGAAGACTGAAGGGTCTGTTAGCATATTGGCTAACCCCTCTGGGTATTTGGGATGGAGCTCACCACCTCCTGTCTCCCATCCCAGTCTCCTCCTTCGTGCCTGACTCCTGCAAGCAGACACACTTGGGAGACGAATACCCATCCTTCCACTCTGCTCAGCCCCACACACTCACAGCTGTCTGTCTGCCTGCAGCCTCTTAACAGTCAGACCTAGTCGCCAGAATATGTAAAATTTCCTATAGGAACCCTGTAGGCCTACAGTAATTACAGACAAACTGCAGTGCTGTTTTGGGCTGTGATGTAATTGCCAGCAGCAAAGATAAAACCTCTGAGCAGGCTCTCAAGCTATTTAGATTACAACTCCGCTCAGCTTAGCAGCACTCTCCACAGCAGCATCCATCTTTTAGCAACATCAGCTGGTCACTGCGCAGGGCTTCACACAGTTTTACCTACTCTCCAGTTCTTCAAATTTTTTGTTTATTTGATTTTAAGGCCAACTTCTGTAAGTTGGTATGATTTTCTCCCCTAAAGCCCTCACTAGACACCACTTCCAAGGTTCATACTCATTAATTTCATTATTTCTAATGGAAACTGCATGTATCCTAGGTCCCTGAAGCATCAAGGGAAGGTGATTTACCTGCTAATGTCAGTCTGATAATTTTGTGCCTAGGTTTGGAGGCATCCTCTACGGCTGTTTCCCCACTAAATGCTTGGTGTCTTGAATTTTTCATGGCTAAGACATCTATGACTAAGGCATATGGAAAGATTATTCTTTTTAAATACAGGTTAGCTACTCTCTGATTTGTGTGGGTGTTATTTCACTCAGTGCTTTGGCATCTTGTGACCCACTTACGTGCTGAAACAGGCTCCAGTAAACTTTCATGACTTTATATTCAAGTTGCTCTTAACTTACAAAATAAACCAAACAACAAACCACCTCTGAGGCAACTCTGTCCTTAAGTTTTAAATCAGAAATGGCTACTCTGTATAAGTGACTGAAAAAATGTTATAGCAGTTCAATTCATGAGTCTCATGAGCTATGAGGGCCAAGTGGGGTCTCAGTGGGGCTCAGGGTGCTGGGCTTACCTAGAAGGATAAAAAGTGCCAGGGACTGTCGTGAGCTTTCCTCAGTCCTCATGAAAGCTCATGTCCCACAGCCAAGAGGGTTGTGGACCTGGGGCACCTCCTGATTTACATATGGCAGCTGAGGTGAAGCTGCTGTCAAGGCTCAGGTGCTCCTCACCCACCTCCAAATCCTCTCCCAGGCAGAAGAGAGCACAGGGAGACCTTCCAAGATCCCTTTGTAAGAAGTTTAAAAGAAAAGCAAAAGTAGTACTTCTACCCCAAAACAAGTGTCCTTGTGGGGAGCTCTGTTGGTGCCTGGCATTTTATTTTACTGGTATAATTGTGCCAGGAGAATGTGTGTACTCTTCTGTACTGATATGCCCTTAAGGCATTTAAACGGTTTCAGTCTGTCTTTGAAAACATTGTGAGGTGACAATTACAATGTAAATGCATCTTCAGAGGGAAAATATCACAATATAATGGCTGGGAATTACAGTTAGGATACCAGCCTTAGAAATGTAGGACGCTTGCACAGTATCAGCACCATATTAACCCTATCCAAATAAAGCTACTGAAGCATGAAAAAGAAGCATAAGGCTCCCAGTCCCTTGTTATCCTCACATCAAGGCAGGATGTCTTACCAGAAAATCTGATTTAGCCAAAACCTGTGATGCACAGTGAGGAAACAGATACAACTTTTAGTCAGGAGACTGGAGTAGATTTACTAGCAGTCTCTCTTCACTTTCAGTCACCTTTATTAACAGCTACTTCACAAGCTCCTGCAGCTTCAAGGAGAAACCTAGCCATCTCAGAACAAGGGAAGTGAAGATATAGATATGTAGAAATATCCCAATGACTCTCCACAACTTGGACTATTTGACTTGCCTGGTATACTACGCATTTCAGCTTGCCTTTTTTTTTTTTTCTTTTTGTAAGAACTGTTCAGTATAACAGGTCATGAAGGAAAGCAAAGTCACTTATTTAGAGAAAGCACAGGTAAGCGACCAAGAACTGTCCCTTCAGACCTAGAAGTAAGAGGCATCAAAGTAAGTTGTATTTTATGTAAAACTTAAGAAATCCAGCACATGTATTAGAGAACTCAGCAACACTTAAATGTTAGGTCCTTATTGAAACACACTCATGGTCTGTCCTGTGATAAAAGCTAGTCAGTTATAAGAGACCTCACATCCACATAAACAAAGGCAGTAAAAGAACAAACTGACTTTCAAAGGCAACAAGCACTTGCAGAGCCATTGATTTCCCTGGGTGCTGAGGGTTCAGCTCACAGCTCCATCCCTTCCCTTCCCTTCTGCTCCATCCTGTCCCTGGTGCATCACACCATGTACCTAGAGACCCTCATGGGGGAAGGGGAGCTCTTCCAGTTTCTAGTAGCAAGCTGTAAATTATTCTTTACATTAACATGGGACACCTGCTTTAAAAGTTTCCTCCCCCCCCCCCCAATATTTTAATGCTCTTCAGAAAGGTTGCTTTACATCCTCTGTGACCAAAGCAGACAGAGAGCAAGACTGAGAGTGGTGGGTAATTCCTAAAGAAATCTAAAATGCCTATGTGTTTTTAATTATGTAGCTATGTGTATACTTCATTAAATTAAAAAACAATTACCACAATTTAGGATATGAATCAACTCTTTAGCAAACTGGGATTGTAGCTGAGTTTGCTTTTTGACTCCTTTTTTTGTTGATTGTCTGTAAATGATCCTGGCTGATGTTCCTCCTTACAGTAGAACAACAAAAGGATATTGTGGGAAAGCAATGGAAGATCACGAGGAGGATTGTAAATACGCTCAAGGGACTCACACCTGGGGTACTGGAAAACACATCTATCACACTAATTGTTGTTCAGTCTCGGGTGCTTGCAAGAAAAACACTTGCACTTAGATGACAGAAGTCTGTGATGGACTCAGGGACACCTTATCTAGCTGCTTGAGAATCCTGGCCTGTTGTTGAAGAAGATCAAAGCACAGTGGGAAAACTAGGCCTGCTTGAACCCTTTAAATACCAGCAAGAACAGGGAGTCTGCGCCCGCTCTTGCTAACAAGGACTCTCTCACTCTGCGGTGCCCGCGGTCCCTGCTTGCGTGCCTCTGCCCGGGTGTTGCTTTGGAGATTCCCCAGGCTGTGAGGTATCGAGATTAAACTTGTTCTTTGCCTTTCATCCGTGGTGTGTGGTTGTTCCTGCATCCTGCCTGCATCGGCTCACACAGATATTAATTAGGAAAGGCAAATATTTTACTGGTGCAGATATGCAATCTTGTCTCTGAAGAAAGTGACAGGTGTATGTATTTGCTGAAAATATCCCAGAAATTCATGTTTTTGCAAAATAGTTTCTCACCTCTTTTTGTTTAACTGAAGTATCCACAATAAGGATCTTTTCTATGTGGGAGACAAATGCTTGAAGTAGTGAAACAACTTTATAAATAACACCTGTGGACTTGCATGACTTTGCAGAAGCTCAAAAAAACCTCTCAGACCAAGCTATTCTGACAGCAGTGGCCAGAGGTGCAGCGCCCCTCTCCCTCCCCATGCCATGCTACAGGCAGATCTGGTACCTTGCTTGGGGTTTGCTGCCTGGATGAGACCACCTTGGTGCATTATCTGCCTGATATTGACATTGTCTTGCAAAAGAAATCTTGATGCTGGCAATATCTCCAGTCCATCAGTCAAATTGGACATTAAAAATCTGCATCTAAATCCAGTTCCATGAAAGAACTCAATAATGTTTCTAGCATGTGTAAAATTCTAGGGCATTCAGGACAAAGCTGAATAATGTTGTGAGTACTGCTTTTTTCTGCTCAAATAAAACAAGAGCAGACTACCATAGTGCTCTATTTCCCAGGCTCTCCTCTCCCTCTGCTATTTGACCGGCCTGTTGAACAGGAAGCCTGTTGGAGTATCCAATTTAGCAGTCACAGTCAAAGTGATGAAGCTCATCGCAGGATTACAGAAATGTTAGCTGAGAAGGCTCTTTGGAGGCCATACAGCTCAACCTACCACTTGGAGCAGGGTTTTTGCCAACACTGGATCCAGTCAGCTGTGGCTTTGTCTAGACAAGTGTGTAAGACCTCCAAGGATGGAGACACCACAACGCCTCTGTTCCAGGGCTGCATCACCCTCCTAGTGAAGAAATTTTCCAATCTAAAACTCCAAAGGTGCAGTTTGATGCTATCACACACTGGTATATTATCTGCTACTACTGAGATCCCTGTTATTTTTGTAACTCCCTCCAAGTAGTTGTGGACCCCTAGGCCTCCTCTTCCTCAGATTAAACAATTCCAGCTCCCCCTACCTGTTCTTGTAGACCATGTCCCCCAGGCCCACGACCATCCTGACAGCCCTTTGCTGGACCCCATTTTCTCAACATCCTTTTTGAACCAGGGGACCCAAAGCTGGACATGGTATTCCTGATGTGGATGAAATAGATCTCCAGTGCAGAGAAGAGGGGGCTAACAACTTCACTCAAACTGCCACCCACCTTATTCATATTGTGATGAGAGTGTCCAGGTGGCTCATATTCAACGTGGTCCATGTCCTTTCCAGCAGCGCTGCTCACACTTGGCTCCCAGCCTGCACCAGTACATTGGTGTTTTTTCCTACCCTGGGCACAGGACTCTGCAGTTCTCCTTGCTGAACTTCCTCAGATGTCTGTTGTCCCAGTATCAAGTTTCTCTGTGTCCCTCTGAATTTGGCATGTCAACTGCTCTCCCCTAACTTATTATCATCCACATTACTCTTGTATATATGCTCTCACTGTAGGAAAAGCTTGAGTAAGAGATAGCAAGTCCTTAGAGCACTGACTCGGGAACAAGATCTACTTACATTAGAGAACTGGCAAAATCACAGTTCTCAGCTGTAAGTCCTCCCTGCTGCATGGACAACTGCTTGCTTTTGAAACAGGCAAAGAGAAGTTTCAAGGTAAATTAACATCAGTTTTTGTTCACCTTAACAAACCACGTGTTATAAGCTGTAGCAGGTGGCCAGCTGCTTCAGTTCAGCCACTGAGGCAGCTAATATTGACAAACATATTTGTTAAAGAAGGGGAGGTTCCTTGAAGCATCAGCAGGGAATTGGAGCAGAGAGGAAAGCAACTCTGAGGACAGGGTAAAGGAGAGTTGAGCTTGAGTTGACTGTAAAAATGCAAGAGTTGGAAACATCTAAGGTTGGAAATCAGTACAGATCGTTCATGAGCATGAAAGAGGAATTCACCAAGGGAAATGAGAAGAAACAGAGAAGACCAGGGGCCAAAGTCAAGAGAGAAAAAAGTTGAAACAGCAAATTGTTTGGAAGTACAGAAAAGTGTGGGGAGGGAAGCCAAAGGCTACTACTCATCAGCATTTCCTTCTCTATTCTTTTCTGCTGTCTTAGGAACCAGCTTTTCTTCTCACTGTTTCCACAGAAGCTCTTTCTTCTCCTGAGTCAGAAGGCATTTCTTACCATCAGCTTTTCACAGGCTTTGCACTGCTGCTTTGTAGGCAGGAGAAAACAAGACCCAATGGGAGGAAACTCCAGATCTTATTCAGAGATTAACACGGGCAGTAGTTCTGACCATACTTCTTCCTCATCCAAAGATCCTCCCCTCCTACCCAAGAAGGCCACCTCTTACACACATCTGAAATCACATTTACAAAAACCTTTGACACTTTGACACTTACAAAACCTTTGACAGGAAATGAGATGTTAAGTAATTAACCTGTTGTATACATTAAGCATTACCACAGAACAAGTTACTTTTTCAAGAAATTTGTACTTCTCTGAATCTGGAAAACCCCTTCCATATAGAAAAATAGATGGACGCAATAGGGGAAACTAGGATGTAACAGGCTTTGACTACCCGAAGTGCCTGAAGCCCAGTTTAGGCAGAACTGAGGCTTTGATCTTAAAGTTCTGTTTCCCAAACTGGTAAAGACCAGAGCCTCAGGAAAAATTGGAAATTACTTAGAAAATGAAAAAAAAAAAAAAAATCCTTTAAGTATTGCATGCACGTGATACACAGTAACCATTCGCAGCTCATAATTTGAAAGGGTGCTTTATTTTGCTTCAGTACAGATTCAGTCCAGCTCACAGAGAACACATTAGTTAATACATATCTTCACTTTGTAGGAGAAATGGGCATGAACACATGAGCACTCAGTCACCAGCCTTTTATAGCCAATTTATGCAACTTTTGCCTCTAAAGCATCATGTATGGCACACAGGTTTCACTAACATCCCATATAGGAGCACTGTAACATCATCTCTAGAAACACAGGAGAGGAGAATGTAAATCTCAAGGACTGTAGAATTATATATATATATATATACACACTGCTTGTGGATTTATCTTTCAGAATCATGTTTTTGACATTAATTTGAAAGTTTGTTTTAAAAGAATGAGTCCCTGAATAATGAGTTCTTCCTTGAGGCATGGGTTCAAGTTCAGGCTATGATAGCAATCTTCACTTTAAGCAGCTATTGAGAGCTGAGGACTCAAAGCAGCCAAAACTGTCTTAAAACTAGGTCTCCAGGACTCTGTGAGCTGCAGCAGCAGCTAACAGGCAGAAGGGTACCTGAATCTCAGCAGAACAAAGCAGTCTCCCATGTTTAATCATTTTATTAAACCTGAAATAGCAATGAAGGCAAGGATGTTTGCTAAATCAGTCCCTGTTAACCTACCAAACTTACCTTCATTGTTAGATATAAGGTCTGGTAGCACTCGTGAGGTTTGGGGTTTTTTAAAGCACAACATAGGACTCAAGACTCCAAAAGCTCATCTATTTCCCCCACACATCCAGGCTTATACCAGGTGGTATAGCAAAAGATACCGTCACTCTTCACAAACCCTTTGTTACTTACATCAAAGTTCTTTGATACACCCAATACAGACTCTCCCCATCACAGACAGCTTTTCTATCTTTAAGCAAAACAAAGCTGATAACTGCCTACAGTATTTATCTTCTACATGAAAAAAAAAAATCACCAAAAACCCAAACCTCAACCCAAAACAAAACAACAAACCCTCTCTCTGGAAGGGATTAAAGAAGGGTGAGGTTTTTTTAAACCATGTTGGCTGTAAGGGTGACAAAAACCCACTATCCTCCACAATGTAACATGAAACCAGCAAGAACATGAAAAATACTGACAGAATGAAGATGAGAGGACAGAAAAGGGACTATGAAAGATACTTTCAGTCTGAAGCATGTTTCAAGTAGCTTAGATTTTCAAAGCCATTTTAAAAGTTTTGTGTGCTCAACTTGTTCCCGAATACTGCACTATTTTTTCTGACTTTTTCACCTAATTACTTTACTCTCCTCTCAGAGCAACAGAAAATGAGAAAACAGATCACAGGAGAGAAAGACAATAATAGCAGTGAGTTAGCATATACTATCAAGTACAAAAAGTATTCTGTAAGTTGTCAAATATAAGAGCAACACAGCAACTTTCATTTTTCCCTCCACTTAAAGCAATCACATTTTGAAAATGTTTAAAAGAAAATGTCCAAAGTTCATGCCCAAGCTCCTCAAAGTTTTAAACACAGCATCTTACAACTGAGAGAACACCATTTGTCTTTTTATTTGTAAACCAAAGTTTGAAATACCTTCAATATACTTCAAAATTAATTTTTCTAAAGAAACATCATTTAAGAACTTAAAGTACAGTGTGCCACTAAACGTTAAGGACCATATCTTAAAAAACTTCATTATAAAAAGGTTATATAGGTATGATGGATTTAAGTTGTATTTTGAAGTCAACTGCTTAAGCATCTAAATGATTTAAAATGAAGGGCAAAATTGGAAGTCCAGTCACAGATGAGGCTGTAGAGTTGTGCTCAAGATAGAAGAGGTCTGCCCATGGCAGGCACAGCTGCATGCTCATAAGCTAACTCAGTCTCAGCCATGAATCCTGCAGATCTAAGTGACACTGCTGATTAGGTTAGTTTGATCTTAATATAAACTCTCCCTTTCTAATAAGAAGGATATTAACTAAAGCTTTCAGTTAAGCAATAAAACCTTTCTAATTAGCAACAAAAAAATAAAAATTACGTGCTTGCTGTTTCAGGCACTTTTAAGATCATAGTTTATTTACTGTAGGTAAAAAGCTAGTACACAGATTAAGGGATCCCTTAAATTTCAACTCTACAGTTATATACCATCTAGTATTCTTGCTCTGAATATTAACAAAAAGAAGTTTCTAAACACCTGTAAGCCCCACTATAAATCTTCATTGTTATGAGGAAAAAAAAAAACCTATATAAATCATTGCTTAATTTGTTCAATGCATAATATTTACACTGTGAAACCAATGGGAGATAACAAGCAGTGGCAAAGAGGCAATAAATTTTAAAACCCCAAATTTTTATACTTTTTTTTTTTACAATAGTGTGCTAATCAGCATAACTGTATATAAAAAAAATAAAATATAGCAGAGCGTCCCATTACAGAAATTTTAATTATCTGAACTGCAGTCATTTGCTAACCATTTACATGCAATACCTGCTAGGACTGACTTTTTGTTTTTAAAGTGTAAAATAGATTATGAGGTTTAAGAGACAAACATTAATTTGTGTACAAACAAAATTAAAAACTGCACTCAAGAATTGTACTGATCACAAGCTTCTTCTATACATGAGGGGGGAAAAAAAAAAAGTATAAACAATGATAGAAAGTGGTCTCTTTCTATACACTAATTATCAAAGGCAATGCATAGACTGAGAATACCTGGATGGCAAATTCTGTAGACATAGCTTTCACATACGTGCTCTTTATAGGAGGCCTTTCTTTCCATCAAATGGCAATGGCAGATAGCAAATAAGGGTTACTAGGTGTACAACTAAGTAGATCTTGCAAAATACTAAGATGGAGCAGTTGTTAATATACAATTTGAACTATATATACACAATATAATGGAATGTATCCCATCCCCAAACTGTTTTATGAAACAATTGGACCTTTCTACACTAGCTTTACAACTCAACTATCATTCTAATGAAAACATGAAAACAAAGCTGCTTAATGGCATTTCTGCTTTTAAAGTAATTTTGTTAGATATAATTGAAACGTCTGTGTATAAAATGTCCTGACAGACACTTCAACATGGAGCTTTGGTGATTTTAAAAGGCCCTTTTTTCAATCTGTTATGAATTGTACTGCAGAAGTACTGATGCATGCACACATTTGTGTCAGCTGAGACTAGTGATCCAACTGCATGCACATTTCCTCCTTGAGGTACTTTCCACATTAAACCACTTCAATAACAGTAAAATAGATTAAACAAAGTATTTCAGATAACTCAAACTGAATAGGAACTAGAATGCCAATATGGCAGTAAAACCTTTTTCTGTTGTTTTTAAACAGGAAGGTCTCTTGTACCAGCAGAATCCTGTATACAGATACACAGAGAAGGAGGGAATACACCACTTATAATTCCCATTAAACAAGAGATGATTCATCACATGAGAAGGTACAAATTACAGATAAGATGAATAGTCAATAGAAGAGAAACAACTGGTTTACATGAAAGAAGAGAGAACACTTCAGTCTGAATGCAGTTATTTTGTAAAAGCTGCTACAACAGCCCACAGAACCTCATTCGTGTTGGCTTTCATACATTCAACCTCAGGGTCTAAATCTAGAAGCTGCCGCACTCTCTTTGTGGCTATATCATACTGCTCATCCAAAAGTGGGGCAAAAGCGTTCTCCAGAACATCTGAAGCATGGGCTAAATAAACAAGTGCCAGCAAGCGCTTGTCCATGCGGTGAGGGTCATTCACCCATTTGTCAAGAACTGCTTCTTGAACCTTTTTGATGAGGCGCTGCTTGATATTGTTGTTGGTGAGAGGGTGCGTAGTCATGTCAAAAAGAAGGAAGTTCTGTTTCTCTGTTGTCAGTACACCTTTTTCCACTAGATTTTTAGCTAACCGTTCACGGACATTTCGCAATTGGTAGTGCAACTTCAATGGGTTCCATGTTTCACCTAAAAAAAACCAAACAAAAAAGCCAAGAGTCAGGCAAAGTTTAAACTGTACTATTACAGTGATTCTCGCTCCCCCACTGCAGAATGAGCTGTCAAATTCACATAGATATTACACTAAGATATTGTGTTCATGTCAGCATTTCTCTGATCTCTGACCTACCCAGATATATGCATAGAGACAGAGACCACGAGAGCCTCTTTTGAGGAGTTTCAGTGTCCATTTAAAGTTTGGACTAATCTTGATTAGGGATATGACAAATAAGCATTCCTGTACTGAAGGAAAAAAAAAAGAAAAACCCCCCAAAACAAACCACCAAAAAAAACACCACACACAGTCATGAAGAAAGAGTTAATAAAAACAAAATTAAGCATCTCCTCCAGTCTTGTCCATTTGTCTACTTCCAGCATTTTATCAATTCAGAAGCTGGAAGAAGTGTCATTGTCATTCTTTCTGCCACAGAGGCAAGCTAATGCACACCTACCCTCATTTCTCTATTTCTGCAGGTTTACATTTTTCTCTCCCTTCCTGCCCCCACCAGGTGAAACAGTGACATGCACTGTGTGAGTGTGCACATTACACATGGGCACATGTTGGGTGGGGGCTTTGATGTTTCTATAAAAATTATTTCTAGTGTTTTTTTTGTTAAGGCAGGAGAACTGGGCACTTCAGAGTGTCTGTGTGTGCTTAGAGGAGGGAATTTTAAAAGCACAAAAATCAGCATCAACAGCTACTGAGAAAGCTAAAGTTGCTAAGCACTGATAAATCCATCTTTGCTTAAGACTTTACTTAACAAGCTAAAATTTTAGGCCCAGCCTACCTAAGTATTTATTCTAAGTATTAAAATCCCCTCCTGATATATAAGAGCCTATGCATTTTAAGGCGAGGGAAGAAAACAGCATAAAGTATTTCTTGCATAGATGGGTTTTTTCCCATAAACGATGTGAGAATTTCTATATCAGAAAGCTTTTAAAAAATAATTGGTTAAAAAATAACAACAATAATATTACACAGGTTACTTTAAGGTTTCTCCAATTGTGATGGAAGGTGACATACACTGTATCCAAGTAAACAAATGAGGTAACACCAACTGCATAGTGAAAGGTAGAGAACCCACCCAGGCCTGAACTCCACAAGTCCCAGCTTGACCATGAATGAAGCTATCGCACACCAAAAAAAAAAAAAAAAGAAAAAAAGTTGTCTCCTTGTAGCGTTTCACAGGCAAAGGTAATTTTCTAGATGTTTCTAAATTTGTTAAGTGGATATGGCTATACAATAATAAAATCATCAGTGCTGTGGTGACACCTTGTGACCAATCTCCTCAATTACACAGGCACTTGCTTGTTCAAACACAGATGTTTGTTACATCTACAGGAAGACCTGACATTTTGATCCAAACTTCTGTGTTCCCTGTGCTTGCTTCCCTTAGAGGCTATCTTATAAAAAAAGATCAGCCTGGCAAACATCACCTCAAATGTCCTTATAAATATTTCCATGATGGCTTTGAACGCTAACTTCAAGCAGCATTCTTTGCATCACTGATAATTATGGATAGAGTAGCTATTTTCCAGGATCAGGCCCTAAAGCAAAATTCTAAAAGAGTTTGTCAAAAACCCAAAACAAAACACAAAAATATTTTTCTTCAAAGGGCAGTTCTCTAAACCATGGGAAACACAAAGAACCCTAATGACATCCAAGAACTAGTAATTAAGTACCCACGTGTAAGTAAAAATTATTGATCTAAGTCTCAGACACAGCACTGATGATAACTGTCTTCCCAGAGCCAAAGCTTAGCAGGGTCAGGAAAACCTTAGTCTAGCTCAAGGAAAACCCACAACATTGTTCATTCATTAGTTGATCTTTTTTGAATCAATACTAACTTGATGTGCTCCACACTGTGAGAGAAGATGAAACATCAGCACAAATTATGTATTTGGGACAAGAAAAAAAATAATTGTTTTTGCAGTCTGTAAAAGCGAAGGAGAGCTGAGCAAGAACTAAACTGCAAGGCTACGCAGCAGCCATGCCCCCTAATGACAGGGGCTGCTTTGTTCTCCTCTCTCCCCCTCTGCCTGACAGTCAAGGAGCAAGAAGGGAGGGATGGCAAGGGCACAGAGTATCAACTGTATGCAAGTATGCAAGGAAGACTGCTTCAGGTGGTACAGGATGAATGGGAAGAACATAACGAAAACAAGGCAAAGAAAGCTGGAAAGATTTTGCTCATTTTTGAAACTCTTATCTGTTGTTACAAGTAACAAATAGATTTAGATAGACAATTTCAAGTCTCATTAACCCCTACACCTCCCAAAGTCATATTGTTGACAAAACAGTGCACAACTAAGTACAGCTGTGATCTACTCCAGGGAAGCTGCATTTTGTGTGTTTTGTAAAAACAGACAAACCTTAGTGATGAATTTTGGCTACAAAAAAAACAACAAAAAAACCCCCCTAAAACAAAGACCAAAACCCCAATAAAAGCACTACATGTTAAAAGATGGTCATTGTTAATTTCAGTTTAATTTATGCAGCCTGAGATAACAAACGTTGATGAGGTATATGAAAAGCATTAACTGCAACTGTAAAGACAAAATCTAATTAACATTTTAGTTTTTTAGCAACAAATTATCAGCTTTACAGGAAGAGCTGCGTGCAAAGTATTCATCTTGAAGACTTTGTTTTGAACAACTAGAAGTATCTAATATTTGAAAATATTTGTTACATTTCTTCAGTTAACGGAAAAATATAAAGAAATCCTGACTATTGTTTCTTTATGATTAATGGCCAAATCACCCTCAATTTTCACATCTGAATAGTGAGCTCCTTATCTCCTTTCTTTATCAAAGGATCTGAATACTGAATCCATACAGCTATACTCCAAACTTCCACTAACCCTCATTTCCAATTACAGAGAAAGGCAGTTATATCTCCAGGGTGCAGTCCTGATTTACTTTGGAGTCAGTGGAAGACACTTCTTCCACAGAGTAGAGGTGTCCTCTGACACTTCCATCTAGATCCTTTCTGTACCAAGTTAAGTCAAAAGCAACAGTTACTTATATTTGATTAAAGGCTAGAATCAACAAGAGACTACTCTAGAGAACAGACTAATTAACTTTTTTGCATACTACCTCCCCAAAAATCTTACAGTATAATCTCTAGTGATGCCAGATAATTAGCTTTATTGGGGGGGAAAAAGCAAATACATTATGTTCAAGGCTTACCACTAAGCAGTTCAATCCAATTTTGTACTGTTTCAGGAGGTTGGGTCTCTTTTATATGTTTCAGAGCTTCATCAAGCAGAACATCCCCTGTAGGAACATCTGACTTGCAAATCACCTAGGACAGAATAAAATGCAGTCAGTATTTTGACTTAATTCATATACCATAAATATCTAACAATAAAAACTGGAAAAATCTACCTGTTATCAGAACCAAGGAAAATTTTAAGGGTGAGGAACCTTCTCTAAGAATATGCAAGTTTAAAAAATACCTAGTTGTTAAAAAAACTATTTAGGATTTTAATTACAAAGCTACATTAAGTCTTAAGTTACCTATAACCTAAGCTAACCTTAATTGACTAAAACTATAGTATTAATAACATGCTTAACACCTAATTTTTTAAGGAAGATAATCCACCAACCTGGCCAGGTCCTTCGCTTCCTCCCCCAAAACAAAGTATACTACAGTGTTAAATTGCTCTCTGATGGCAGTCAATTTTACTGCTTCAAGTCAATTTATTCAGAATACTACAGTTAAACAATTAGACCACATGAAATTGAAAAATCAATTAGAAAGTGAAAAAGCAGGAAAACGGGTTTTTTTCTTCTTCTGTGTATTGATGGATAAAAATAGCTTCAAGACAACATCTATAAGTTTTACAGCTCTAAAGAACATGTTGACCAGCAACACAACATTCCACTCGCTAACAATTAAAATAGACATATTTGACAAAAAACGTATGTACCAATAACCCCCTTAATATATAATAATAAATGCAATATAACTTAAATTTATTATTCAATAACTTCTAAAATTATTTGAGTTCTTCCCCCAAGAAAACACAGGAGAGAGAAAAAAAAAATCATTCACAGTAACATAATAAAATTTAAGAATGTGAGTAACTGCTTGTTTACCAGTATAAGTAGTTATATAAACTATGTATAAATACCATTTTTTCTGCTTAGAAAATAAAACAGAATAAAAACAGAACAACAACAAAATTCATCTTCCTTTAAGAAAAGATCATAGAATAGAATCATAGAATGTGTTGGCTTGGAAGGGATCTTTAAAGGCCATCTAGTCCAACCCCCCTGCAGTAAGCAGGGACATCTTCAACTAGATGAGGTTGCTCAGAGCCTCATCCAGCCTGGCCTTGAATGTCTCCAGGGATGGGGCCTCCACCACCTCTCTGGGCAACCTGTCCCAGTGTCTCACCACCCTCATTGTAAAGAACTTCTTCCTAATGTCTCATCTAAACCTGCCCTGCTCCAGTTTAAACCATTGCCCCTCGTCCTATCGCTACATGCCCTTGCAAACAGCCCCCCCCAGCTTTCCTGTAGGCCCCCTTCAGGGACTGGAAGGGGCTCTAAGGTCTCCCTGGAGCCTTCTCTTCTCTGGGCTGAACAACCCCAGCTCTCTCAGCCTATCCTCACAGCAGAGGCGCTCCAGCCTTCTGATCATCCTTGTGGCCCTCCTCTGGACCCTCTCCAACAGGTCCATGTCCTTCTTGTGCTGAGGGCTCCAGAGCTGGACACAGTACTCCAGGTGGGGTCTCATGAGAGCAGAGCAGAGGGGCAGAATCACCTCTCTGGATCTGCTGGCCACGGTTCTTCTGATGCAGCCCAGGATGCAATTGGCCTTCTGGGCTGCAAGCACACACTGTTGGCTCGTGTCCAGCTTTTCATCCACCAGTACCCCCAAGTCCTTTTCCACAGGGCTGCTCTCTATCACATCATCCCCCAGCCTGTATTGATAACACGGTTTGTCCCGACCCAAGTGTAGGACCTTGCACTTGGCCTTGTTGAACTTCATGAGGTTTGCACAGGCCCACCTCTCTAGCTCGTCCAGGTCCCTCTGGATGACATCCCATTTAGCACTTTATAACCATCAGGTTAAAAGATAACAGGCAATTGACAGAAAAACTCACACATCAAAACAATTCTACATATACAAGAAAAGCAGCAGGTGAAAAATCTTATTTTTAGTAAAGCTTCACAGTAGTCAGAAATGTGTCCTGGAAAAGCTTTAAGTGTCTGTCCTGGTTTGGGGTGGAGCAGAGCCCACTTTCTGGTCAGTGAGAGGCTCTTGCTCACACTTGTTGCTGTGGCAACCAGGGTCAGCTGACTTGGGTGTTTCCCCTGTGGAGGGGTCACACCTGTGGGGAGCAGTGGACACGTCATAGAATCATAGAACTGTTAGGGTTGGAAGGGACCTTAAAGATCATCTAGTTCCAACCCCCCTGCCCTGGGCAGGGACACCTCCCACTAGATCAGGATGCTCAGAGCCCCATCCAGCCTGGCCTTAAAAACTTCCAGGGATGGGGCTTCCACCACCTCTCTGGGCAACCTGTTCCAGTGTCTCACCACCCTCATGGTGAAGAACTTCTTCCTAACGTCCAGTCTGAATCGTCCCATCTCTAGTTTTAATCCATTCCCTCTAGTCCTACCATTACCCAACATCCTAAAAAGTCCCTCACCAGCTTTCTTGTAGGCCCCCTTAAGATACTGGTAGGCCACTATAAGGTCTCCTCAGAGCCTTCTTTTCAGGTGACCCAAACTGACCAACAGGGGTATTCCATCCCATCTGCCATGCTCAGTATAAAAGCTGAGGGAGCAAAAGGTTAGGCCTCTTCTTCAATGGCTCTCTTTCTTCAGTGAATGATGTTTGAGGATGACCCTGTCTGGTTGTCTACTTTTGATCCCAATCCATGTGTTTCTGAATCAAGATGCAGAATCCAGTTCCCATCCATTGCTGAGTCCAGTCTGGAACTTCCCCACTGCCTGCTAGTGACACCTCCCTGGGAGCTTGATAGGGTTTTTTATATATCTGTATATACTGTATCCATTTAATTATTTCCTTTTTATTTTATTATTAATATTTCATTAAAATATTTTATTTTTTTTCTAAACTCGTAAATCTCTTTATCTCTCTTCTTCCTCTCCTTGGAGTGAGAGGTGGGGGAGAGCATCTGTCATGTTGTCATTGGCTAACCTGTCCCAAACCATAACAGTGTCCCATTGAAATATATCCCAAGTTCAGTTATGTTCTGTAGTTCTAATAATCCTTACTACAAACAATAGAGTACCACCCCATTTTCATAGGGTCTTTAGATGACACTGAAATGAGTTGCAATGGTAAGACAGCTTCGATACTGGCAAGGTGATCCCAAACTGGAGATGTATACAAAGTCAATGAGATGATATTAAAAAGAAATACAAAATAGTATAGTCAGGATGAGAAAACAGACTACGAATATAAAAGGTATAATTAATTCCTATATAATTCAGAATGGAAGAAAAAACAACCATCTAGTAATTCTAGCAGTAGACTATGAACCAAATGAATCAACAAAAGCTAAGTCTTTTGACAAAGTAAGAATTTCATTCTCAGCTGTATTAACAGGAAATTGCTGGAGAGATCTTTGTGAGTACCTAACAGGTCATAGCTGGAATACTACGTCCAATTCAGATGGTGTCTATAAAGCACAGAAACTAAGATTTTAATAAAAATCAGCAAGAATGAACCAGCTCACAAGGCCAGACTAAAAAGAACAACGTTTGTTTAGATCTAAAAAGAAGCATGTAAGATATTTTTATAAAGAGGGTATCAAACAGTAGTTTAGTGTCTAATTTGGGAAAAATAGAAGATACCAGCTTATTCTGGATATATGGAAGATGCAGGATATACTGTCAAAAATTTCAACAGGCAAATTAAACATCCGGGGAGGTTGTTGAATTGCATTCAGTGGAGAATTTTAAGACTAAATATCTGCCAGGGAGGGACCAGAAAAACATGATTTTCTGTTACTGCATCAAGATTAAATGGTCTCTTGAGATACTGCCTAGATCTCTGCTTTTCAAAGCTGGAGATCACTCCAACCATAAATCTCAGATATTTGGTTTTAAGAACACAACTACGTTTTAATCCAGACAATCTCTATTTGAAACTAAACACACAACAATGCATATTTATCTTTCTGATTTACAAGGTTGCACCATAGCGTTACTCAAAACCTTTATTAATCACATATAATGATATTACATATCTTCCAGTTTTATATCAAGACACTGAATTTTTGGAAGTTTCTCTTCTTTAATTATACAGAAGCATACTTTAAGGTGTATTTTTAAGCTACTAGGTTGTGGCTATTAATAGCCACCCTTCAGATATTCCTTTAATAATTAGCCTAAAAACACCCAAGTTATTTATTTTTACTTCTTTTTAAAAATGATGTTGCAGCAGTATTTTAGTTTCTTTGATGTGTCCCATATGATTTGTTTCACAGTAACCTTAGTTACACTGGATCACTCCAGCCTGCTGCAGTTGGTAACCTACTATTCACCATCTCACTTTAACAGGTAAGATGTGAAGGCATCTTTTTGATCTGTTTTATTAAAAAAACAAACAAAAACCTCACCGAAGAGATATATCCCAGACATCAAAGCATTTTTTAAAGTAAGATTTTTTTAAAAAGTTTAGAAAACAGCTTTTCTTGCTTACTTGGGGTTAAGATACTTTTTTCTGTCACTGCAAAGAAGTTTAAGAAGCTAGTCTGAATATAATCCACAATGACAATATGAGCCTAAACATACATGCATTTAGAGGAAAGAGTTGTAAGGAGCATAGACTCTCCCATTCAACTCAGTCAGGGCTTCATAAGCTCTTGGGAAGCCACAATACACAGCGATTTTGTTTCTAAATTTACCGTTCTCTGAAGCCAGACATACAGCATTGTTTCTTCTCAATTCTCTGCTACACAGCATATTCACTGCACAGATTTTTCTGAGTACCCATCCCCTCAAACAAAAGTATTTTGGTTCACACTTCCATGGTATTTCTCCTCCCCAGCACATGCAGACAGGCAACAGGGGAAACCCAGCCACCTCTCCCCTATGCTCATGGATCTGCTCTTTCTTGAAGGAGAATTTATTGACAAATGTTTCTTGGTTAACTCTCTCCAGAGTCATAACAGGACAAGAACTGTTAGCAGAACTGCTACCTTGGACTTCTGGAGAGCAGACTTTGGCCTGTTTAAGGGTCTGTTTGACAGAGTCCCTTGGGAGGCAGTCCTGAAGAGCAAAGGAGTCCAGGAAGGCTGGACATTCTTCAAGAAGGAAATCTTCAGGGCACAGGAGTAGGCCATCCCCATGTGCTGAAAGACGAGCTGGTGGGGAAGAAGACCAGCCTGGCTGAACAGAGAGCTTTGGCTAGAACTCAGGAAGAAAACAGAGATCATGACCTTTGAAAAAAGGGGCAGACAACTCAGGAGGACTACCAAGGATGTTGGGAGGCTACACAGGGAAAAAATGAGAAGGGCCAAAGCCCAACTAGAATGTAATCTGGCTACTGCCGTAAAAGACAGTTAAAAATGTTTTTATAAATACATTAACAACAAAAGGAGGGCTAAGGAGAATCTCCAGCATTTATTGGATATGGGGGAAAACATAGTGACAAAGGATGAGGAAAAGCCTGAGGTACTTAATGCTCTCTCTGCCTCAGTCTTTAATAGTAAGACCAGTTGTTTTCGGGGTACCCAGCCCCCTGAGCTGGAAGACAGGGATAGGGAGTAGAATGAAGCCCCCATAATCCAAGGGGAAACGGTTAGCAACCTGATACACCTCTTAGACACACACACAAGTCTATGGGGCCGGATGGGATCCACCTGAGGGTACTGAGGGAGCTGGCAGAAGTGCTCACCAAGCCACTTTCCATCATTTACCAGCAGTCCTGGCTAACAGGGGAGGTCCCAGTTGACTGGCATCTAGCAAATGTGACGCCCATCCACAAGAAGGGCCAGAAGGAGGATCCGGGGAACTACAGGCCTGACCTCGGTGCCTGGGAAATTTATTGAGCAGATCATCCTGAGTGCCATTATGTGGCACATACAGGACAACCAGGTGATCAGGCCCAGTCAGCATGGGTTCATGAAAGGCAGGTCCTCCTTGACGAACCTGATCTCCTCCTATGACAAGATGACCTGCTTGGTGGATGAGGGAAAGGCTGTGGATGTTGTTTACCTGGATTTTAGTAAAGCCTTTGACACCATTCTCCAGGAGAATGCTGTGGGAAAACTGGCTGCCCATGGCTTGGCTGGGCATACTCTTTGCTGGGTAAAAAACCTGTCTGGATGGCCGGGCCCAGAGAGTGGTGGTGAATGGAGTTCAATCCAGTTGGCGGCCAGTCACGAGTGGTGTTCCCCAGGGCTCGGTATTGGGGCCAGTTCTATTTAATATCTTTATCAATGATCTGGATGAGGGGATTGAGTGCACCCTCAGTAAGTTTGCAGACGACACCAAGTTGGGTGGGAGTGTCCACCTGCTTGAGGGTAGGAAGGCTTTGCAGAGGGACCTGGACAGGCCGGATCGATGGGCCGAGGCCAATGGTATGAGGTTCAACAAGGCCAAGTGCCGGGTCCTGCACTTGGGCCACAACCACCCCATGCAGCACTGCAGGCTGGGGGAGGAGTGGCTGGAGAGCTGCCTGGCAGAAAAGGACCTGGGGGTGTTGTAAGAGACTTGTAATTTCCCCTAAACAAAGACTGAGAGAAGCAGCCTGAGGGAAGTATGAAACAAATGGTGCTAGATGAAGGGGAGGGGGAGGAGGCCCTCCAAGCCTTTCTAAGGAACGTCTCAAACACTCAAACTCAGGATGGATCATATGGAGTCTGGATAATGCAGGCCGCCTGCTCAAAGAACTGATAAGGCTAACACCTGCTGATCTCTTGTGTGACTCACTCAGGAGGCCTTGTGTGACTCACAGGATACACCCTGAGGCATCTGGAAGTCCTACAGAGACAGGACAGCCCTGCTTTTTTGATAACAGGAATCTGCGTAATTTGTTTCTTCGAAAGGCTACTGTGCCTGACCTTTGCCTCATTACCTGTGAAATGCATATTAAAGCTGACACCCCTGTATATGCTAATGAAGATTATGGAGATCATGCTAAACATATGACTATAGCTTTTGTCTCCCCACCCAAATCATGCTACATGTCACGGGGAGGGGAAGAAACCTGAGGTGAAACTGACCCATAGCAGCCATAGCAATGGGGTGGGTCATACTGATATGGCAAACATAGAAGGGAAAAAATAAATGCCACTGGGGGGAATACACAGAAGAGCGCTTGATGAGCTTAAGGGTCTTTTACAAACTAAATGATTCTAAGAAGAGTGGGAAATTGAGTGGGTTAGGGATCTTGAATTAAATCATCACAGAAGATTAACCATCCACAAGGGGGTATTTTTTCCTCTCTCTTTAATAGATGAGCTAAGGTAGAAAAAGAAGCTAAGAACCTGTTTCTTCAGAGATGATGGTCCTTAGGCCTTATTGCAAAGAATATTTCAGTGTTCCAAATTTTCAGTGATTTATCATGTAATAGATTTATTGTATCTAACTGCTGAGGACATTTCAATTATACAAAGTATTTAATTTTAATTTTCCACAATACAGCTTTGCAATTAAGCAATGCTAAAGATGAAGCACCTCTTGTGCCAATTTTTAAGTAAACTTCATTATTTAGTTTTAATACAAAAATTTACTCATGCATTAATTACTCAGAATTGTCAGCTATAAAATAACGAAGTTAATCTGCCAAGGATTTATTAGAATTTCTTTTAAGAACTGTAATTATTGGATTTGCTTTCTGAGACTGTAAGGCAACATAGAGTACCAATTTTATATCTTCAATAACCACTAGTCTTAGAAATTACATTATTTGTACATAAACCTCAACATTAATTTATTTGTTTCTAAAAGTGATACCAGTAGACAGAACTCCAAAATTACGCAACGATTGCATACTCTGAAGCCAAATTTACAAGGACATTGCAACATAAAATACATCATATTGACTTTCAGAAGTTTCACTAATATTCATCAAGTCCTTGTCTGACAGTTTCTCAGTCTCATTTGTCTCTCTGTGGCATTCAAGCATGGATTTAATGCATCTTGATCACTTCTGAAGTTGTGTTTTAGAAACTGCAAAAAAATAATGAGCAAAGATCTACCTGATTTAACACTTGAAGCGGAAATCATTGTAGCTAGCAATCTTTTAAGTCAGCTGTGTGACCAAGGCCACTGTTAGCTGGTTATAAATCTGTACTGCTGCCCAAAGAACTAGTTCTACCCTATTCTTGTTCTCACTGTATTGCTTGTGCCTCATCTGATGACAAGATCAAGAAAATAATAAACAATAAAATAAAAACTAAACTGATCAAAGTGAATTAGCTTTCAGCCACAGTAGTTACCTGACAATGCTGCACAAACACTAGTAACAACCCAAGAAAGACTCCAATAACAAGCCTCTTTGCAAAGACAGAACTACCCTTCTCAGCTGCAGCACAGGCAAGTGACTGAAGCCTAAACTCCTCCCTTTACACCATATCTTGAAGATACAGGGTTTTGAGTCACTGTTGTGGTTTGGCCTCAGATGGCAACAAAGAACCATGTGCCGCTCGCTCGGCTCTTCCCAATACAGGACGAATCAAAAGAAAAAGGCATAACTCTTGGGTTGAGACAAAGGCAGTTTAACAGAACAGCAGAGGGAACAAGAAAACAACAACAACAACACCGACAGAGGAATATACAAACACGATTACAGAACCGCTGCTCACCGACCGGACCCGGGAGGCGCCAGCCCGCTCCAAACCTGACTTCCTGCCCCCTCTCCCCTCTTAATCTCAGGGTGGGCCTGGCTCACATGGCATGGAATACTTAACCCTGTCCCTGCCGGAACCAGGACAGTCACAAATCAAAGCTTTATTTTTAATGAGATTTTATCTTTCCACAAAGTTCTAGAACGGAGCAGGGGCAGAAGCTATATAAAAAAGGTATTGCCACTGAAACTCCAACTCACTGAATAACAACCTTGGATGCAATTAGACAGCTCATTCCATTCACTAAGCACAGTGAAAGCTGAGGGCAAGGGAAGCAAAGCCTGCAAAAGGGGGAGGAGAGGGACACTTGGTAGAGTCGAGACAATTAAATCTAGCAAACACAGAAATGAGACTGAATTTTAGTGTTAATGCAAGACTTCAAATAAGGTATAAAACACTGCAAATAATTAATGAGAAGGATTTCTAAATTGAGAGAGGCGGGGCAAGGGGAGAAGAAACATCATATATATCAGTACTTAGGAATTTTATTTGCAAGAAATTCCTTAAACAGAATCATAGATTCACAGAATAGTTTGGGTTGGAAGGGACCTGTAAAGTTCATCAAGTCCAACCCCCCTTACAATGAGTAGGGACATCAACTAGATCAGGTGGCTCAGAGCCCCATCCATCCTGACCTTGAATGTTTCTGGGGATCGCGCAACTACCATCTCTCTGGGCAACCTGTTCCAGTGTTTCAGCACCCTTACTGTAAAAAATTTCTTCCTTATTTCTAGTCTAAACCTGCCCTCTTTTAGTTTAAAGACACTACCCCTTGTCCTATCACAACAGATCCTGGTAAAAAGTTTATCCCCATCTTTCCTGTAGGCCCCCTTCAGGTACTGAAAGGCCTCAATAAGGTCTCCCCAGAGCCTTCTCTTCTCCAGGCTGAACAACCCCAACTCTCTCAGCATGTCCTCATAGGAGAGGTGCTCCAGACCCCTTATTTCTGTGGCCCTCCTCTGGACCCTCTCCAACAGGTCCATGTCTTTCCTGTGCTGAGGACTCCAGAGCTGGACACAGTACTCCAGATGGGGTCTCACCAGAGCAGAGGGGGAGAATCACCTCCGTCGCCCTGCTGGCCATGCTTCTTTTGATGCAGCCCAGGATACAGTTGGCTTTCTGGGCTGCGAGCGTCCATTGTTGGCTCATGTCCAGCTTCTCATCCACCAGGACCCCCAAGTCCTTCTCCTCAGGGCTGCTCTCAATCCCTTCATCCCCCAGCCTGTACTGATAATGGGGGTTACCCCAACCCAGGTGCAGGACCCTGCAATTGGCCTTGTTGAACCTCATGAGGTTCACATGGGCCCATTTCTCCAACTTGTCCAGGTCCCTCTGAATGCCATCCCTGTCCCTCAGGCGTGTCAACTGTACCACTCAGCTTGGTGTCATCAGCAAACTTGCTGAGGGTGCACTTGATCCCACTATGTCATTGATGAAGATGTTGAACAGTACTGGTCCCAATACAGACCCCTGAGGGACACCACTTGTCACCCCTCTCCATCTAGACATTGAGCTGTTGACCACTACCCTCTGGATGTGACCATCCAACCAATTCCTCACCCACCAAACAGTCCACCCATCAAATCCGTATCTCTCCAATTTACAGAGAAGGATGTCGTGGGGGACCGTGTCAAAGGCCTTGCAGAAGTCCAGATAGATGACGTCCATAGCTCTTCCCTTGTCCACTGATGTAATCACTCCATTGTAGAAAGTCACCAAGTTGGTCAGGCAGGACTTGCCCCTGGTGAAGCCATGCTGGCTGTCTCGAATCCCCTCCCTGTCCTCCATGTGCCTTAGCATAGCTCCTAGGAGGATCTGTTCCATGGTCTTCCCAGGCACAGAGGTGAGGCTGACAGGTCAGTAGTTCCCAGGGTCCTCCTTTCTACCCTTTTTAAAAATGAGTGCAATGTTTCCCTTTTTCCAGTCACTGGGTACTTCACCTGACTGCCATGACTTTTCAAATATCATGGAGAGTGGCTTGGCAACTACATCAGCCAATGTCCTCAGTTGGTGAGATTAAGCCTTTTTCATAGAACCCTCCTGCCTGCAAAAAGAAATCTCTTGATTGCCTTACAACAGCAGAAATAAAGCATTTAATATTGGGTGGCTTTTAGCTCTCCTTAAACAATGTGGAGAAAAAAAATAAATTGAAACAAACACTCCAAGCCACCCCCCAAAAAAAATTAAAAAAAAATAACACGATAAAATTAAAAGAAGGAAAATAATTTTTTCTTGTATTCTTTATTGAAGATATGAACAGGTTATTTTTCCATTTTCCTAAAAAGACACAGTTAAAATTTCAGTTAGAGCTGACAAGGCTTGTGTAGAATGAAAATAACTGCTAAAGAACATTCCTGAATGCCTAAGGAGCCAAAAGCTTTGGAGGAAAAAAAAAAAAATATTGTGCAAACCAATCAATGCTGAATATGCTTAAATGAAGCTAAAACTAGGAGTTGTTTGTCTGAATAGAGGTTCGATTCTTCAGAAGAGAAAGCTGTGAGAAGTTTGGGGAATTTGTAAGCTTTCCTTTAAAAAATTTAGCAAGGGATAATATTGACAGGGAAGTGTGCCATATAAGAGAATTTAGTTGTGATGGATAGACAACATTTGACCATGCTTTCAATAAACTTATTTTATTTTACAAGTATCTTCTAATGCTGATGAAGTAAAAAATTCTTCAAAGTATGACTTTGCACATTTTGTACTAAGAAAAAAAAAAAAACACTGGCAAAAGTAATAAATTAAGGTGCCTCAAATCTCTAGTCTAATTCAATAAAGAACCTTAAAAATTTGTCTATCTTAAAGGTGAGTATAACAAATTTAACACACCAGTCACATGCTTAAAGTAGATACAGTTTTATGTTCTCAGGTGCCCAAGGTACAAGAATTGTTTCCTTGCCATGCACACAAATACTGTGTACACCAGAATTAAACTGGTGACTTGCAGGATACATCTGGCAGGCTGTCAGTCAACCATTCCTCTCAGCCCCAGTCCACATCTCACCAACATCGCAAAATCCAGTTCCTTCAGCAGATTACAACTGGTGCTACTGGCTCTCAGCAGCAAACACTGCCACTGCACCCTGGCCAGAGCCACTTCCAACTGTTTGTGCAAGGTTCCCAACAGCAGCAGGAACACATCAAGAGATCAAACAGGAGCAGAGAACAAGTACAGAAGGTTTTACAAGGCACTTCAGCTCACCATTTAAACTCTTTAGGTAATAACTCTCTGCATCTAACTTAGGTCACTACTCAGAATTCCTATCCCCGTATAAAGAAAAAAAAAAATGTCTTTTTCTTACAACCTATTGTAATTTATAGCTAACCACATTGCCTGGAGCATGACACAAAAGTAAATGTGACCATTTTCCTCCACTTACCTTTCTTGTTAATAGACTTTTGCGCCTCATTCCATAAGCCTCTAACTGAAGACGCCCTCGTAATGCCAATTCAATTAACATACAGCCACGCAATCCTGAGGAGATGCAATCATTCCAGAATGATGTGTAACCCTGTGAAGAAAGAAAGGCAGTAAGATATTTTCATCTCCACCTGAAAGCAAATAGAAAAAGAGGCTTACTGCATTCTGTAAACAGTTCTCTGGCCCTCATACACTTTTGAAGTAGCATCACTAGTCAACTACCATTCCTGTATTGAAAACATGAGAGAGAAAACAGATGCATCCCCTATTAGTTTCAACACTTAGTCTCTGCTTTTTGAAGAGCAGGGAAACTTCAGGAAAGTGATAGAAAACAAAACAGCAAGATATCAAGAACTGCGAGATATAAAGTTTAGTGTATATGTAGTCAAAATAAACTTATTACATTTTTAAGACATCAAGCATTTGGCATTACCAACATCACACAGGCTTATTAGAGTTTCCCAAGAAATATTAACATGATTTTATATCCATAAACAATATGGCACCAATGAAGTAATAACCTGAAAAATTGACATTACATAAAACATGGAGTATATTGGAAATTAAAAGTCCAAACACAAACGTGGCAATTAGCACAAACCACAGAACAGATTTTTCAGCTTGAATATAGTAAACCAAAAGACAAAAGGGCTGGAGGCCCTCTGCTGTGAGGACAGGCTGAGAGAGCTGGGGTTGTTCAGCCCAGAGAAGAGAAGGCTCCAGGGAGACCTTAGAGCCCCTTCCAGTCCCTGAAGGGGGCCTACAGGAAAGCTGGGGAGGGACTGTTTGCAAGGGCATGTAGCAATAGGACGAGGGGCAATGGTTTAAACTAGAGCAGGGCAGGTTTAGATGAGACATTAGGAAGAAGTTCTTTACACTGAGGGTGGGGAGACACTGGGACAGGTTGCCCAGAGAGGTGGTGGAGGCCCCATCCCTGGAGACATTCAAGGCCAGGCTTGATGAGGCTCTGAGCAACCTCATCTAGTTGAAGATGTCCCTGCTTACTGCAGGGGGGTTGGACTAGATGGCCTTTAAAGGTCCCTTCCAACCCAACACATTCTATGATTTTAAGTTTTCAAACAAATATTTGGAACAGCTACTATTTTGTCATTTAAATCCTTTGAAAACATATATTTCTAAAACCTGATGCATGTTGTTGTGGTGGGTTGACCCTGGCTGGATGCCAGGTGCCCACCAAGCTGTTCTATCACTCCCCCTCCTCAGCTGGACAGGAGAGAAAAAAATATAACAAAAGGCTTGCAGGTTGAGCTAGGGGCAGGGAGAGATCACTCAGCAATTACTGTCACAGGCAAAACAGACTCGAATTGGGGAAATTAAATTAATTTATTACCAATCAAATCAGAGTAGGATAATGAGAAATAAAAACTAGATCTTAAAAACACCTTCCTCCCACACCCTCCCTTCTTTCTGGGCTTAACTACTCCTGATTTCTCTACCCCCCCCCAGCAGTGCAGGGGGATGGAGAACAGGGGTTGTGGTCAGTTCTTCACCCATTGTCTCTGCCACTCCTTCCTCCTTCAGGGGAAAAAATCCTCATAGTCTTCCCCTGCTCCAGCATGGGGTCCCTCCCATAGGAGACAGTCCTCCACAAACTTCAACATGGGTCCTTCTCACCAGCTGCAGTTCTTCATGAACTGCTCCAGCATGGGTCCTTACCACAGAGTGCAGTCCTTCAGAAACAGACTGCTCCAGCATGGGTCCCCCACAGGGTCACAAGTCCTGCCAGCAAACCTGCTCCAGCATGGGCTCCTCTCTCTCCACAAGTCCTGCCAGGAGCCTGCTCCAGTGTGGGCTTCCCACGGGGTCACAGCCTCCTTTGGGGCACATCCACTTGCTCTGGCATGGGGTTCTCCATGGGCTGCAGGTGGATATCTGCTCCACCATGGACCTCCATGGGCTACAGGGGGACAACCTGCTTCACCTCGGCTGCAGGGGAATCTCTGCTCTGGCACCTGGAGCACCTCCTCCCCCTCCTTCTGCACTGACCTTGGTGCCTGCAGGGTTATTTCACTCATATTCTCACCCCTCTCTCCAGCTGCAGTTTCTTTTGCACAGTATTTTTCCCCCTTCTTAAATATGTTATCACAGAAGCGCTACCATCGTCACTGATGGGCTCAGCCTTGGCCAGCAACAGGTCCATCTTGGAGCTGGCTGGCATTGGCTCTATCGCCCCCCCCAGCTAACAAAACCTTGCCATGCAAACCCAGTTGTTCTTATACAGACTGCAAAACACATTGTTGTTGTTTTGGCCAAATTGGCCAATGGCCAGCGACAGATGCTGCCCCCCAGCCTCTCGTGCACGGAGAAGAGGAGAGAGAGAGATTTACAAGTTTAGAAGAAACTAAACTACTTTAATAAAATATTAAGAATAAAATAAAAAGGAAAATAATGAAATAGATACAGTATATACAAAACCATATTAAGCTCCCAGGATGACGTCACCGGCAGGCACTGGGGAAGTCCCAGGCTGGACTCAGTGACGGGTGGGAACTGGGTTCCAGAGTTGGAGTCAGGAACACATGGATCGGGATCAAAGGCAGATGAACAGACAGGGTCCTCCTCGGATGTCGGCCATTGAAGAAAGAGGGCTGACCCTTTGCTCCCTCAGCTTTTATACTGAGCATGGGGCAGATGGGATGGAACACCCTGTTGGTCAGTTTTGGGTCACCTGTCCTGTCCACTCCTCCCTGCGGGTGGGACCCCTCTACGCTTTTCCGCTTCCGACCCTCCAATGGGGCAAATAACGAAATTAGCTGACCTTGGTTGTTACAGCAATAAGTATAAGCAGGAGCCTCTCTGCCTACCATTCCTTGGCACAAACTGTCTTATCACTCCGAATGAACCATTTCAGACACAACATGCTGTTAACTTCAGAGATTTAGAAGAGGCCTAGCTAAGAAATAAAATTACTGAACAGAAAGTTGGTTCTGTTTTACCTCAAACCAGGACACACATTTATTCTATGAACCACACCACATCTAGCACACTTTTTCCATCTATATTTCCACATTGACAGCTGTCTGCTTAAATGGCAGAACATAATATTTGACCCAATACATTTACTCAATATCTAGAAATACATGTATTTATAGGTATTGTAATACAGGTACTCCACTGCTCAACAATTATGACACACCCCCCCCAAATATTATAAAAAGGATTCTATTTTAATTACAGAGTAGTCAACCATTAAATATTAAAAGAAAATATGCAAGAACAGTATCTAAGACAAAACAAAATAATTCTGAGAAATTATTTGTCTTTTGAGAAATTACTGCGGAAACACTTGGTATGATCCAGAAAGACCTTCCAAAACTCCTCTAGTGATGCATCTCTGAAAACATCCACTTTGGGATTCTTTAGAGAAAAGTACAGGAAACAAGAGAACATTTCCTTTCATAAAATTTATCCTAACCAGTAACAAAGACTAGCTTAAATCAAGAGCAATACTTTTTTTTTCCCATTTGCAAATAAAAGCTGTCAATGTATAAAGATATCAGATGCATACATCTGAAGTTGCTAAACACAAACCAGTCACTAATGCATGCCATTAAATATAGCTTTCTAGGAACATGATAATATTTGTTTCCATTTAGCACTTAGCTATTTTCAAGAGCTGTATTATATAGATGATCAATATTTCCAAAAATTCTACAAAAGCTCTGAATCTCTAAAAAGTAAATACTGAAATATGTCACAGATATTTATTTTAAAGGTCATAAATACAAGGTTGGAAAGGCATTTGAGAAGTTATCTAATCAGCCTTCTACTCAGAGCTGATACTTTGGGAGTATCAACTACTCTCATAAGATAGCCATTCTGTAAATTAAGATTTTGGTTAGCAACAGACATTTCTGTGCCAAAAACATGCAAGGTAATGTGCAGTATTTGCTTGATAGAAAAAAGCAGCCAAAAAACCCCACCCCCAAAAAAACACACTAAACAAAAAGAGGACTCCTACATACTACTATTTTCAATCAAATCGCCTCTTTACATAAAAATAGGTTTCGAAATCAGACAACAGATGCAAACTAAAAAAAATAATCTATTGGACAAACTTACAGCTGTGGCATGAAAGATATACACGTCTTTCTATTCACAAAAAGTGTTACATTATTATGCAAACAATTTAAGAACTAGAATTTTTTCCCCCTTGTTTAGTAATGAAAACTGAATTTATTTTTAGAGTATTTTTCAATGAAGTGACATTAAATACACCACTCCTGGCAGCAATTACCAGATGTAAACTCCTCTGCTCCAGCAGTTATTCAACATATATGGCCTAAGGCCATGGGTTGCAGAGATATACAGGATCATAAGATAATTCATGTTGGAAAAGATGACAGGAGATCTTCTAGTCCAACCTCCTGCTCAAAGCAGGTTCAGTTATGAAGTCAGATCAAGTTGCTCAGGGTTCTCTCCAGGCAAGTCCTGAAAACCTCCAAGGACAGAGACAGCACAACCATCTAACAGTTTTTAATCAAGTGATCCTGAAAATCAGCTCAAAGAGATTATGGTCTTCATAAATGGAACTGATTGTTCTAGTGGGCTAGATGACATTAAAGTCATAGAATGTATATTGCCTCACCTTCTGTTTTGGGGTTGTTGTTTTTTTTTTCTCCCCCAGTCTCAGAGTTCGCAGGTGATCCACAAGAGAAGGAACATCATATTTCAATATACAGAGATTATATGTGGAGATAGAGAGTAGCATAGGGAATCTGTTTGGCCTTGATGAGACAAAGCTGTACCCGTGAGAGGCGCCTTGAGAGAAAAGTTAAGCAAGCGCCAGGAGATATCAGCAAGGAAAGGAACGTGAAAAGCAAAGCTGCTGCTCCGCGTGAACAGTCAGAGACGACCAGTTAGAAGACACTGAGAAGCGCGTGGCAATTGACCTTCAACCTATCAGCAGGATGCTGCCTGCGCGTGGAGAGTACCTGTACCTATAAAACTCGGGAAATTGTTGTAATAAAGGTCTTTGGTCCATACCCTGCCAGAGTCCGTGAATCAATGCTCCACAAATGGCAGCCCGAATCGGGACTTGAATCGTAGGAAGATACAACCGGTGGAGCAGCCCGGCTGAACGAAAAAAGCAGCGGTATCGGAGAGCTGCAGTCCGGACGACTAATCACCAAGGAAAGGTGAGCAGCCGGGAACGTGTGAGAATGGGGTCAAGAATGTCCTCAGAGGAAAAGGCGATTGTATGTATATTAGAAAAGTTTTTCAGTAAAAGGGGTATACAATATGATGAAGGAACTCTTTGGCTTTTGCTAGCATGGTGTGGAATAATTACTAAATTGGCTAAAAAATACAAAAGTACAACATTGTTCACACATTAAGGAAAAGTATAAAATCAAGAGGCCTCTGAGGTAGAAAACAGCTGCAGCTGGCATGAAGAATGCAACATCCGCGGTTCCCTGATAAGGAGCTTGTGAAGCTACATGAGGTACGGAGCGGGATGCAATTATTCCGCGGCTTTACCTTATGATGTATAGCAGATACGGGGATGGGACGATACCATGAAACAGATAAGCTGCCAATTAGCTGCCTGCTCGATACTCGGAGCCAACATTTTGTCAAATTTTGATGAAATGCTGTCCTTTGTGCGAACTTTGCTCATTATAATGTCATTATAATACCAAAACACACCTCCATCCCAAAGGCTACCCGCCTCCAAGGTGCGACCACTCCTTCTTGAGTCTGCGCTCTGAATTTTTTGTAAACTATACCTTTAATTGTGAAGCGAGAGAATTTTATACCAATCGTAATTAAAGTATTTATGACTAAAGTCACTCAAACTCCACCTTGAAGATAACAAATAGTATAAAAATAGCCTGAGAGAGGGGGATACTCAGGGAAGACACCATCACAAAGAATTTCATCACTGACTTCCGGGATCAGTCGACGGGCTGAGCCTTTCTTCCCCCCCACAGGGACGCCTTTGGGTAAGACTTAGATTACACTGAGTGCTTTCTCAGGAAACTTAGAAATTTCTCTAGAGAATCTCTTTCCTACATTTATAGCCAGGCTGTATCGTTTATAACTTTGTCGCGCGTTTGATATATGTAATAATACTTTTATTTGCACGTGCTTTGCAGACAGTGTATTTATCACCGGCAATCCTAAGAACCTATCTATCTGTTGTTTAAATAAACGGCACTGTTTAAGTAGCTGGTCGTTTCGGTTTCTCACTGAACGCGACCAAAGACTCGAGAGTGGCCGTGCTGGTTTATGAGCACGACTAGACTGAAGGTGCAGTCCACTATTAGTGTATCCAAATCGTAATAGTTTAATACATATTAAACGCGATTGGACTGATAGTGCTGAATTGGGCATCACTCAGAATTTAAACCCAGCCGCACCGAGCCTCCCACCTCGGTGAGGAGTGTTAGAACGCAAGGGGGTTTATCTTCTGCCAAAACTGCTTTGCCCCTTACCACGCAACAGAATCTGGCGTAGTCGGCAGGATTGCCATGGATAAACTGCTGCAAAAATATGATTGTGCCCCTTCCCAGGCTGGGAAGGAGTGGGCCCAAAAATTTTGGAAGGATGAAGAGAAAGTGGTGGAACGTATTGAAGAGTGTCGAGCTTCACTAAAGCTTAGAACGGGGAAAGGCAAGGGTGTGATTTGTGCGGTGTTAGGCGCCTGTTTATCTTGTGCACAACAAGAAGCTAGGGAAACCCCTGCTCCTAATCTGATCTCAGCCATAGAATATGCAACACTGAAATCGGAGAATGAGGTGCTGAAGTCATCATTAGCTTTTCAGAAGGAGACAGGAGAAAAATTAAGAACTCAAGTTGATAAGCTTGTGAGTGAGAATGAATGTTTAGGAAACCGAAATGCTCAACTTGGGAGTGAAAATCTCCAACTTAAAATGTTATTGGAAAGAGTGACTGGGCTCTTAGATAAAATGCAGCCCTCGACCCAGGTCCAACAAATTCGTAAGTTAATGTGTTATCCAAATTCCGGAACCCAGACTGGAGGTTTTTGGTCTAATAGCGAGGATGAGGAAGAAGATGAGGAGGAAAGGAGTTTTGCTTTGAAATCCCAAGTCTTTCCTTTACGTCCTCTGATTAAAACTGAAACTGCAGTTGATGATGATGATGAAGTCCGCACCACTGTGCGTACTGTTCCGTGGACACCAACCGAGTTAGCGAAAATAAGGGAGAAATATTCGAGGCAGCCAGAAGAATCAGCTGTTGAGTATGTGTGGCGAGTTTCTTCTGAAGGGGGAGACAGAATTATGTTGAGCGAGGAGGAAGCAGGAGACTCTTGGGGACCAGGAGTGTTTTTAACTACTATGCCCGGGGATCATGATTACTCCCTAACTGCTCGAGCAGTCTATTGGGCCGGTGGTATGGATCCGCGAGAGAGGGGGGAGCCGTTAGAGATTAGACCTACAGGCTACTCTGATCTGTTTGCGGCTGTGCGGAAAGCAGCTTGTCTGCAAGCCATGTATAACAGAGAGGAATTTCGGAAATCCCCAATGTCAGCCCCTGTTGACCCTGATAGATTAGCCCCTCTCATCCGTGGTCTTCCTGATTGCCTGAAACCATTCGTTGTCCACACTCAAGATCGCATACGAGATGCTCGGAGTGCTCATAGGCGGAGTCATCGTAACTACATGCCCACCTGGAACGAATATGTACAGGAAATAGATCAATATGGGCGCCGAATGGGCTGGGCCAATCTAACTAGTGAAAAATCCTCCGAACACCCCCGGAAAGTTCGCCAAGTCCGAACACACACTCAAACCCCTAAATCGGAGGGAAGGTTTAAGCCTGATGAGGACCGAAATGAGTTGTGGCGTAAAGCCCTACAATTAGGTATGCCCCGACAATTCTTGCATGGTGTCCCTACAGGAGATCTCCGTATGCTAGTCCAATCTCTAACCCCGTCGGTCAAATAAGACCGAGCAGATTTTCTTTTCCTTTGTGTCTTACAGGAACCTTAGATGAACCGTACGTGGACAGACGGACTGGCTTACGCTAACCTTGAGTGTCTCCAAGGAATCCTGACATTGATCTTGGCAGTAATACTATTCTTATTATGTATGGCTATCTGCAGACCTAGATTCTAAAATGACAAATAGGCAGATGCAACTGATGCTATTCAGTTTTACCTTTTTATTCCCTGTTGTTTGTAGTCAAAGAGACCCAGAGTGGCCATGGTCTCAAGCTTTTGTTAAACACAATGCGATGGCAGGTACAAGAAAGGGAGAACTGAGTTTGGCCACTGTAGTTTTACAGGAAAATTAGGTGTTACATGAGTGGACCTGGAATAGTTGGTACCCAACCCTGAAAGGTAAGGCAGGGGTGGAAATCCGAGTAGGGTGTAGAATGATCAACGGCTCAAACCATGAGAAGGCCACGAGAATAGAGATATTTCGCCCTAAGAACCCACGCTCAATGACAACAAAGCACTGTGTCACCGACGAGTGGGATTGCTGGTATAATTTTACTCTTGTGGAACCCACTCTTGTAACTTGTCGTTGGCAACAGAATGAAATAGCGCTGTTATTTGAATTCAAGATAGACATAGTACCTGAGCTTTGGCATAGTGCATTGTCACGGTACACTGCAAGCACTGGAACACCAGAAAACAAAAGGGGTTTAAATCTCTCCACTCTGGTTATACAAGGAAGTGAAGTATATTCCAGAGAGAAATGGAGATGGAATGAATCACTTCGAATGGCAAAAATCGAGGCCGCCCTTGGAAAAAGAATACAAATTGGTTGTCGATTTATCAATGGGTCTACCCACCACAGGCCAACTATAATTAAAACCATCCATGTAGACTCTACCAAACCGAACAAATACAACACTGATTGTTACAAAATTACGGAGCCAAATTCAGATTGCTGGCACAATTTCACTTTTATCAAACCTGTAGTAGTGTATTGTATTTGGGGTTACAAGGGCACAGAATTGTTATTTGAATTTATGATTGACTCTAACACATCTGAACCTGCTGAAATGAATCCAGAACCTACACCCCCACAAACTCTCAAAGCTGTACCTACTCAGCCCTCCATTAGTCTAACTCCTTACACCTTCAACATTGGCCCCTATGTTATTAAACACACAGGTCAACAACGGATACTGTTCAATCCAACGTATTCCCTCAAACGAGTAGAACTGTCAATGCAGATTAATATCTCTGTGATCAAACCCACCTGCTCACCATTTCTGAGTACATCTTATGCAGGATGGTCAGCATGGTTACACAGACGAACTCTTGCCACTTCACAACGGCTGAAGAGAGATGTGACTGGTATCTTAGGAACAGGACTGGGAGTCCTAAATAGTATAGATGCTGAGATACTTGCCAACAAACTAGTCACAGTCACTAGTGATCTAGACAAATTAAGACATCCCCTACAGTCCTCTCTATCAGCACTGGGAAACCACCAATGGCTTTTGTCGAATATATTGCCTCAGTGGGAAGAAACGGGTGAAAAAGACCATCAGCTGATCACAGATGCACTTGGTACAACCCAAAACAATGTTTCCTTGGCTCTTAGTTGTATCCAAGCCCAATTGTGGATGCAATCTATGACAGCCGCAATCATAAGGGAAGGTGAAGAAGGCACCTTGCCCACCGAAATTCGAAAAGTAATATGGGATAACGCAATTGAATTTGAGAAAAAATTTCAGTCCTGGTGGTACCTAGTTAATTTCACCTATGATCCCATTGAGAGCAAGGCCACAGCTTTTGTCTTAACAATACGCAATGCTTTGGTATACACCATATACCAAATCATCGCACTGGGGTTGAATCACCATGGAGCCATACTCTATCCAATAGAGCACAGAGTGTGGGCACAACAAAATGAGAATAAATGGCAAACTGTTGAGGTTGACGCATGCATTGCACGAGACCAACAAGGATTCATTTGTGAGAGTAATACTCTCAAAGCACAAGACATTTGTCTTGACACCAACCAAAATGTTTGTCATTTTGAGATACATCCCAATAAAACCCCAGAAACTGTGCTTGTATATATTGGGAAAGGGTGCATTTGCATGAGGTCTCCCTGTAAGCTTGTATTCGTAGATGACATAGTAGTTGATATAAGTAATCACTCAAATCTTTGTGTTTGTAACTTTACTAACATTGTCAGATGTGACTTCGATTATTCAGCTCCTGTTACGTCTTTTCAGTTGCTACATTCTAATTATACATTGATCCGAGATTTGTTGCCTATCCCTATCGGAATGAATCTCTCATTGGTGAAGAAGCTGCTACAACACGACGACTTGAAGCGACTGTTGAAAGAGGCCCAAGAAAATGGACAGAGAACTTTGATTACTGTCCATCATGATGTTGAAGAAATACACCAAGTAATGGAAAGAGTCAAGAAAGACGGAGGATATGAATGGTGGGACAGTCTTTTTGGATGGTCGCCAACAGCTACAGGAATTTTTAACAAGATGCTCCATCCTGTTGTTGTTGTACTAGTACTCACTGTATTGTGCTTTGCTTTGACAATTGCTCTGTATGTTAAACTTTGGATTATGATGAAGAGCTTAACTCGCTTGATCACTCCACAAGATGTATTTGTACTTGATGACCCTCACCACAAGAGCACATGTGATATTCCCAATCAGTTTTGAACATGGTGGAGCTTGAGTGACTGTAGTCACGGGGTGGATTATGTGGAATAATTACTAAATTGGCTAAAAAATACAAAAGTACAACATTGTTCACACATTAAGGAAAAGTATAAAATCAAGAGGCCTCTGAGGTAGAAAACAGCTGCAGCTGGCATGAAGAATGCAACATCCGCGGTTCCCTGATAAGGAGCTTGTGAAGCTACATGAGGTACGGAGCGGGATGCAATTATTCCGCGGCTTTACCTTATGATGTATAGCAGATACGGGGATGGGACGATACCATGAAATAGATAAGCTGCCAATTAGCTGCCTGCTCGATACTCGGAGCCAACATTTTGTCAAATTTTGATGAAATGCTGTCCTTTGTGCGAACTTTGCTCATTATAATGTCATTATAATACCAAAACACACCTCCATCCCAAAGGCTACCCGCCTCCAAGGTGCGACCACTCCTTCTTGAGTCTGCGCTCTGAATTTTTTGTAAACTCTACCTTTAATTGTGAAGCGAGAGAATTTTACACCAATCGTAATTAAAGTATTTATGACTAAAGTCACTCAAACTCCACCTTGAAGATAACAAATAGTATAAAAATAGCCTGAGAGAGGGGGATACTCAGGGAAGACACCATCACAAAGAATTTCATCACTGACTTCCGGGATCAGTCGACGGGCTGAGCCTTTCTTCCCCCCCATAGGGACGCCTTTGGATAAGACTTAGATTACACTGAGTGCTTTCTCAGGAAACTTAGAAATTTCTCTAGAGAATCTCTTTCCTACATTTATAGCCAGGCTGTATCGTTTATAACTTTGTCGCGCGTTTGATATATGTAATAATACTTTTATTTGCATGTGCTTTGCAGACAGTGTATTTATCACCGGCAATCCTAAGAACCTATCTATCTGTTGTTTAAATAAACGGCACTGTTTAAGTAGCTGGTCGTTTCGGTTTCTCACTGAACGCGACCAAAGACTCGAGAGTGGCCGTGCTGGTTCATGAGCACGACTAGACTGAAGGTGCAGTCCACTATTAGTGTATCCAAATCGTAATAGTTTAATACATATTAAACGCGATTGGACTGATAGTGCTGAATTGGGCATCACTCAGAATTTAAACCCAGCCGCACCGAGCCTCCCACCTCGGTGAGGAGTGTTAGAACGCAAGGGGGTTTATCTTCTGCCAAAACTGCTTTGCCCCTTTCCACGCAACACATGGCTAAAAAGCAAGGGCCTTCCCGCTGAGTCTACAACAGCTTTCCAATTATCAAGTTGGGAGCAAGCCGGTGAAACTTTGTTTGAGGCAGCAACGAAAGGGGATGCGGTAGCTACGAAGGTCTTAACAACCTGGAGGCTAATTAAGGACACATTGCAGCAGATGAAATCCGAACGGGCTGCCGCGGCCGCCGCCGTTGCCGCGGTGACGCCGGACAGCCCGGCTGCCGCTCATATAGAGGAGAAGGGGGGGAGAAGCTCGAGCCCCCGGGCCATCATGCTACGCCGTCAGCACCCCCGTTAGATTCGGCGGCAGCACCGCCGCAGCCCCCCGGGTCCGAGCCTCTAGTTCGAATACGACAGTGCTTGCAGGAAAGGGATTTCCCGGGCTGGGAGGATCCCCCGCCAAGTCAGGCAGTTGCCACGACTTACGATCCCGCCCAGCACTGGCAGAAGTTACGTAAACAGGCGATACAAGACGGCGATTTAGAAGCCGCTACTGCCCTCGTGTGTCCTGTGAAAACCACTCGACAAGGACCAAATACTTGGGAACCGCTGAGCTGGGAGCTAGTTAAAGAAATGCGAAAAACGATTATGCAGCATGGACTAACTTCCCCGTATGCGCAAGGATTATTAAATACCATTATGAAGGGACACATACTAACTCCGTTTGATATCAGACAACTGGCAGATGTTATCTTTACCCCCACGCAGCGTGTTCTCTTTATGGCACACTGGAGAGACGCGTGCAGTTTTGCCGCAATAGATAATTTGTCTAGAGAAGATGGAGATCCTCTACAGGGGGCAGGTCTCCCTCAATTGTTGGGGGAGTCACCCGTTGATATTCCGCAGCTCCAAGCGCGGCTAGCACCAGAAATTTTAAAGCAGTCGGCAGACCTTGCCCTGAAAGCTATAATTAAGGTCCCTGACGCAGGCAAGGCAACCCAATCTTTCACAACTATCAAGCAGGGTCCCAATGAACCATACATGACATTTATTGATCGTTTACAAGAAGCTATTCATAAGCAAGTGGATAATCTAGAGGCCAAAGAAGCTCTGATGTTAAAACTAGCAGTGGAAAATGCTAATATTGATTGTAAACGTATTTTGCAACCCCTAAAGAATCCAGGCCTAATAGATATGATAGAGGCTTGTAATAGAGTGAGATCCATTTCCTATCAAACCGATATGCTTGCGGCTGCATTCGCTGCCGCCGTTACAACAAAAGAGCGCATATGCTTCCGTTGTGGCAAACCAGGTCATTTTAAGCGTAGTTGTCCGCAAGGGACAGGAGCCAATGATCTGACCCCAGATATCTGTCCACGCTGCGGTAAAGGCAAACATTTTGCAAATCAATGCCGTTCAAGATATAATAAGGTCGGGCAACCACTATCCCTGCATTCGGGAAACGGGAGGACCAGCGCGACGCAGGGGCGTGCCTCGACACAAATGCCCCGCAACCCAAGCCTATTAGGCATGCACCCGCGGACATCACGGGTCTGGACAGCCTCCGAGCACAGACCACCGGAAGCGCCGGTATGGATGTTGCTACAGCCATCGACGTCACAATAACAGACCAAAAGGTACATCGTGTGCCTCTCGCACTATATGGACCACTGGGAAGAGGTCTTAGTGCACTGTTAATAGGACGATCTAGCACCACCTCCCAAGGACTATTTGTTTTACCCGGAGTAATAGACGCGGATTATACAGGACAGATTCAAGCTACGGTATGGACGCCATCCCCGCCAGTCTCCATACCGGCAGGAAGCCGCATTGCCCAGCTAGTCCCTTTCTTGAGCTCAGCGCCATGTGCCAAGCTCAAAAGGAGAGGGGCAGGAGGCTTTGGCTCCACAGGAACTCCCGTGATCTATTGGGAACACCAAATTCAAGCCACACGACCAACATTAACCTGTCAGCTACGTAACGGGGGTCACAAGCCAGAGTCGATCACAGTCAAAGGAATGATTGACACAGGGGCTGACGTGACTGTGATCTCTTTCCAGCGTTGGCCGCCTCAGTGGCCCACTGCCTCTGCCAGTGGCGGGCTTGCTGGAATTGGGGGAGTTTCCACCTCTCGACAAAGCTTACATGTTATTCAGATAATAGGGCTGGAAGGTCAAGTTGCAACTGTTCGCCCATACATTGTTAATGTTCTCCTTAATCTATGGGGGAGAGACGTACTTGGAGCCTGGGGCATGACCATACAAACTTCGGACCCACAGAGGCCTTTTTAGAGGGGGCCACTGTCTTACGGCCTGTTATCCGCCTAACTTGGCTAACAGACGCGCCAATTTGGGTAGAGCAGTGGCCCCTGACGACGGAAAAGGCCGAAGCATTACAGGAATTAGTTGACGAGCAAGTCCGCCAAGGACACTTGAAGCCGACTACTAGCCCCTGGAATACGCCTGTCTTTGTGATAAAAAAGAAAAGCGGAAAGTGGAGACTAATACATGACCTACGGCAAGTGAATGCTGTAATAGAGACCATGGGCGCGCTGCAACCCGGAATGCCATCGCCGACTATGCTACCAAAGAACTGGAGCATCGTAGTGATGGACTTAAAAGACTGTTTCTTTACGATACCATTAGCGCCAGAAGATGCTCAACGGTTTGCGTTTTCCGTGCCAACAGTGAACCGTCAAGCGCCCATGCAAAGATACCACTGGGCTGTATTACCACAAGGAATGAAGAATAGTCCTACTATATGCCAACTATACGTGGCGAAAGCCTTATCTGAAGTTCGACGAAACAATCCCGACATCATTTGTTACCACTACATGGACGATATCCTGTTCTCGGGAGCAACGCCTACCTTGCTGGCCCAAGTGGTCCAAGATGCCAGAGAGAGCCTAGAAAAATATGGCTTACAGATAGCCCCAGAGAAGGTACAGACGACATCACCCTGGAAGTATCTCGGCTGGAAAATCCTAGACCACACGATTGAGCCTCAGATGCTCCAATTAGCCACAACTATACGAACATTAAATGATTTACAGAAGTTGCTGGGTACCATTAATTGGGTACGCCCGCTGTTAGGAATTGACAATGAAACCTTATCGCCATTGTTTGCCCTGTTGAAGGGCGATTCGAACTTACTATCGAACCGCACCCTGACCCCTGACGCAAAAGCAGCCTTAGCCCAAGTGACAGAAATGCTGCAAAAGCGTCAAGCATATCGAATCAGCGAAGGCCATGATCTCCAATTGTTCATCCTAAATCAAGAAAGACAGCCGATAGGCCTTCTAGCTCAATGGATTCCGGAACTGCATAAAGATCCACTAGTTATAATCCAATGGGTGTTTTTGCCCCACCAGCTGACCAAAACCATAATTACGAGAGTTGAAATGATTTCCACTGTGATCCAAAAAGGCCGAAAGCG
The DNA here is from genome assembly GCA_947846985.1 of Fratercula arctica. Classification (NCBI taxonomy): domain Eukaryota; kingdom Metazoa; phylum Chordata; class Aves; order Charadriiformes; family Alcidae; genus Fratercula; species Fratercula arctica. The sequence continues at coordinate 1,977,045 of CANTUZ010000025.1, forward strand.
AGCGATAGAATTAAGTGGTGCCGAAGTCCAAACGATATTCGTGCCTCTAACATTACAGTATTTGGAATGGTGTCAGGCGAACAGCTTACCCTTCCAAATAGCTTTAGAAGGGTTCCCAGGACAAATCTCTATCCACTTACCCTCACACAAGCTATTTACGTTCTGTGAAGAAGTATCTCTGGTGCACCTCCCTTTGTGTGCAGCAACCCCCGTAGAAGGACAAACGGTGTTTACAGATGGATCAGGAAAAACAGGCAAAGCCATAGTCGTCTGGTTTGAGAACAACGACTGGCACCAAGAAGTGTATGAAACAGATGGCTCACCCCAGACTGTGGAACTGTTTGCTGTGGTCAAGATTTTTCAAAAATGGACAGATCCAGTTAACTTAGTTACAGACTCTCAGTATGTTGCAGGAATCGTGAGGAGAATCGAGAAAGGCTGGCTGAAACATGTTGACAACGAGAAGCTGTTTTTGCTATTTAAACAACTATGGACACTAATAAGTCAGAGAAAGTGCCCTTATTATGTTTTACATATCCGCAGTCATACCGAACTCCCGGCTTTTCTAGCAGAGGGCAACCGCAGGGCTGATCGCCTTGCTGCTTCAGCTTGGTCCGCCCCAGTTCCCGGGACGGTAGAACGAGCCCGATTGTCTCATTCATTTTTCCATCAGTCGGCAAGAACGTTGCGTAAACAATTCCAATTGTCTTGGTCATTAGCGAGAGAAATTGTGCAAACGTTCCGAATGCCAACAGTTTGCTCCTCTGCAGCCGGTGGGAGTCAACCCACGAGGCTTGCAAGCCTTGCAAGTATGGCAAACCGATGTCACTCATGTTCCCGAATTTGGCCGACAAAAATACATACATGTCTCTATCGATACTTATTCGGGAGCTCTCTGGGCTACTGCTGAAACGGGAGAAAAGAGCCGTGACGTTATTCGTCATTGGCGGGGCGCTTTTGCCGCGTTAGGCATTCCACACCAAATAAAAACTGATAACGGTCCTGGTTACACCGGAGTCAAAACTCAAACCTTCTTACAAACTTGGGGGGTGCAGCACGTCACAGGTATTCCCCACTCCCCACAAGGCCAAGGCATTGTGGAATGCACACATCGCACACTTAAAGAGATGCTAGAAAAACAAAAATGGGGAATGTTAGGGGAACCCCCACAGGCACGGTTACAGAAAGCCTGATACGTACTAAATCACTTAACGATAGATGAAAGCATGCAAGAACCAGTTTTATTAAGACACTTCATATCCTTAAAAAAGCTTATACATCTTGACCCCGAAAGTTGTGCAGACGTATGGGTAAAATCGTTGCTTACGGGAAAAGGGGAAGGACCATTTAAGTTAATTACCTGGGGTCGAGGGTATGCTTGTATTTCCACAGGAAACGGGACCCGGTGGGTCCCGGCACAGCTAGTACGACCTGCAGTGAGTCATTGCCAAGAAGAGTTGAATAAGACTACCGAAGACAAAATAGTAGATGAGGGGAACGGGACCTCGGTGGGTTCCAGCCCGGTGTGTGCGCCCCTACAAGCGGCAACAAAGCCAGAAGCACTGAATGACTCTGCTATCCCGGTTCGGTCTACGGAACCCTAGCAAGCAGGAACGGACGCAGTTATGGAAGTCTGAACGCAGCATCTTTGAAGAACCAACTAACCATCGGTCTGAAACGGGAGGCGCATGCTACGGTATAGGGGCTCACGGACACGGTTGTCAAGATTTTAAAGGACTGTGTTGTATGAATCTAAGTGACCGCTCCAAATCCATCCATGCCCAGTTGCAAGAACTGCCCCGACTGAGCCAGCAACTTGTGGAGACCACTGGGTGAAATCTCTTTGCTGGATGGACTTGGGGGTGGGGTTGGTTGAAGGAAATTATACTCATTGCCTGTGTGGAAGGAATCTGTCTGTCATGTTTAGTATGCTGTTTGCCGTGTTTAATAAGCATTATACGATCAGTTGTAGATGTCGCTTTGCATCATACCCTTGTACGAGTTGTAGAATATCGTCGTGTCCCAACTACGGGCCATGGGGTGGCATGTGTAAGGGATAACAGAGGATGGTCCGAGTGAGACAGGATGGAAAATTACTAGTTGAACCAAACCCAGTATACATGTTGGGAAAAAGGGACTCGGTACTGTTGCTGAAAAACTATGTGTGTATCCATGAGAACCTGACCTTCAAAGAAGAAGATAACAAGGAGGGAGTACAACAATGTAGTCAGGTATCAGACAGCCGCGGTTAGCAAAGCTGGATCATGAGTCTGGTGAGACTTGCTGCATGCGCTGGCCACGCGTGCAGTGACTCTGGCCTGTACTTTTCCACTCAATCTGGTCTTGGATCGGAGAGAGGGGGAGAGACATGAGCGCACTTTGAAGATACAGGGGACGCCCTGAAGCACTGCGTCTGCCCCCCCTCCCTGGTAGGTTCCACATTCATTAACCCCAACAGCTCAGAAGGCATTACAGCGCACTGCAGATTTGTTTATGATATATCAAGAATTTCAACCTTACGCCCTGATAGGACAGCGGGATGATACACTCGCAAAGAGCCTGACTGCATTAGAGTGGGTATTTTTGCCACATATCTTTTCAAAAACAGTAACTATGATGACTGCAATGTTAGCACAATTGATTTCACAGGTTCGTTTGGGCTGTCAGCAGCTGCCATCATTTGCGGGGGTTAACCCGCGAGGGCTTACACCTGATGAACTTTGGCAATCCGAGGTTATGCACATTATGGAATTTGGATGTTTGCGCTATGTACATGTTTCAGTTGATTTGTTTTCTCACCTTGTTGTAGCTACTGCTCCTACAGGAGAGAAGGCTCGTGATGTTATTCGACATGGGTTACAATGCATTGCAGTCATGGGAGTACCAAAAACTGTAAAAACTGATAACGGACCAGCTTATGTGTCCGCTAAGATACAGGCCTCTTTACAGACATGGGGTATTAAACATGTCACCGGTATTTCTCATTCCCCGACTGGGCAAGCAATTGTGGAATGTATGCATCATACCTTAAAAACCATGCTTGCTAAATGAAAAAGGGGGAATCCCGTAGGTATGACACCTCAAGAGTGATTGTATAAAGCAACTTATGTTTTAAATTTTCTAAACATGTCGTCTTTGTCATCCAATGCTTGTCGTGTGCTGTATTTTAGGCTGCTTACAGAAAATAGGGCAAAAAATGATTAATCAAGCTTTTGTTGCAGAAAAAATAAAAAAGGGGGAATTGTGGAGATAGAGAGTAGCATAGGGAATCTGTTTGGCCTTGATGAGACAAAGCTGTACCCGTGAGAGGCGCCTTGAGAGAAAAGTTAAGCAAGCACCAGGAGATATCAGCAAGGAAAGGAACGTGAAAAGCAAAGCTGCTGCTCCGCGTGAGCAGAGACGACCAGTTAGAAGACACTGAGAAGCGCGTGGCAATCGACCTTCAACCTATCAGCAGGATGCTGCCTGCGTGTGGAGAGTACCTGTACCTATAAAACTCGGGAAATTGTTGTAATAAAGGTCTTTGGTCCATACCCTGCCAGAGTCCGTGAATCAATGCTCCATAATTATACTACTATTGAAGAGTGAGGAAAAATATATTTTATAACAGTCAGTGTCATCCTAAACATTTTTCAATCCATTAAACTGATCTTTCCAGATAGTTCAGGCAGATAGACTGATAATTTTTGACACTTACTGCAAAGACCTCAGACAACCAAAGGAACCTTCAGAGAAGGTCAGTTTAGCACACAACAGTCTGTCTAAATCATCCTTTAGATGAATTCAAACTTTGTGGTTTATCTGAAACAGAGTAGAATCAGACATTTGTCTTCAACATTGCAAACAGTTCCTTGACACTTACTTTAAACGGCATATAGTATAACTAGAAAAAGATGCCCAAAAGAAACAATAATGCTCAGCATTATAGAACTACTGCGTATTAAAGAGGCTATAGATGGACAGTGAAGAAGAGGGGTAGAGAGAATAATAACGTACATAGAGGGAGGATAGCAATATAGAGTAGTGTACTATTTTCACAGGAAAATTATTTTTTTCTTTTTCCACAGACAAGAACTAGAAGGTGGTAAATGAAGCTAGCTCACAGGTTGGGAAAGTCAAAGGCCAACTTCTTTTCTATGTTTCTAGTCAACTGTTTTTATAGGAAGGCAAAAGTTTTAAAAAAACCAAACAACAACCAAGCACCTTTAAGAAGTGAGTTAAATTCATAGATTGATAATGAAGTTTGACAGACAGCAATGGATCTGTAATCCATGCACAGCCTGGGAAGCCCCCATGCAGTTGAAGTCATTGTACACTGGAGGAATAGTCATTTCATGTTCCCTTAACATGGCCTGACCATTGCCTGTTACAGGTTATGGAAGAAGGATTTGAACTTTTAACACTGTTCTCATATTATATTCCAAATACCTAACAGTCTCAAAACACTTAGATTGAAGATCAAAGATCACTATTTACAGACGCAAGTCATCCCACTATTTAATACTCTTAAATAGCACTAGTATTCTCACAAATACACCACCAAATATTTTTGCTTTATCTGTCTTCCTACAAGTCTTATAATTTTATAAGCATCCTAACTCAATGAAATACTTATTTCATTAAAGTTGCTAAGCAGGGAATTATTTTTATCTGGCAGCAATCACACCAGAATAGCACTTTAAGCTATGAATAGCTTGCAAGACAAAATTTTAAGTCTACATTGATTCAAAGATCAAAAGAATGTTTACAACTCTCACGTTTATTTACACAGACAGCACAAAAGCATTTTTTTTGTCAGAGCTGATCTAGAAATTTTCAAGTAAAAACTAGTTTTGCTAGACAAGCATAGAGGGAAATGAAAATAGTTTTAACAGAAACTTGTTACCATATTAACTTTGAAAGCTCAGACTTTCTACTCGGGTATGGCAAAGCACAGAGCTAAGACTAAGATCCTCTTTCTGCTTAAAGAATAAATTATCCAAAATCCATGTTCATTAGACCATTTCTCTCCCACGACCTCTTGTAGCATTTATTCACTTTTTCGTCTTCTCATGCCCCTTACCCAATTCTCAAGCTCACACATGTCTTCCTATTCAGTCATCCATTAATTACTTGAAACTCTCACTTATTAAGTATTGTCCATCTCCTAACTATGGCCCCTGTGCCTCAGTGTTACATAACCTACCTTATCTTCCACTCCCCGCTTTTACCTTGCCTCTTCAGCTGCACTTCCTCACCATCAAACTGTGACACTCTCTCTCCTACTGTAGCCCCCTTCCCCACCTCATTTTACTGTGACTTGTAATACATTAACTTTTCACTTCCAAATTTATAAAGATCTGAATTTCTGTGACCCTCATGGATTTCCTTAGACCTGTTCACACAAATGGTGCGGACAAGAGAGCAAAGTATGTACACTATATATGGTGAGAAGCCATCACATTCTTGTCTCTGCTCCAAGAGTGGGGGGGGAAAGCCACATGATTACATTAGCATACGTACAAGTGTCACAGTTTGGGCCGGATTGACCAATGATGAGACAACAGATGCTCTCCCCCACCTCTCGCTCCAAGGAGAAGGAGGAGAAAGATAAAGAGATTTACAAGTTTTAGAAAGAACTAAACTACTTTAATGAAATATTAATAATAATAAAAAAAGAAATAATGAAATAGACACAATATATGCAAAACCATATCAAGCTCCCAGAGATGTCACCTGCAGGCACTGGGAAAGTCCCAGATGGGACTCAACAACAGATGGGAACTGGAATCAGGAACACACAGATCAGGATCCAAGGCAGATGAACAGACAGGGTCCTCCTCAAATATCAATGACTGAAGAAAGAGAACCATTGAAAAAGAGAGCTGACCCTTTGATCCCTCAGCTTTTATACTGAGCATGGCAGATGGGATGGAACAGCCGATTGGTCAGTTTGGGTCACCCGACCTGTCCCCACCTCCCCACAGGTGTGACCCCTCCACAGGGGAAACACCCAAGTCAGCTGACCCTGGTTGCCACAGCAACAAGTGTGAGCAAGAGCCTCTCACTGACCAGAAAGTGGGCTCTGCTCCACCCCAAACCAGGACAACAAGCAAGTAAGCCTTACTAATATGCTGTGTCTAGTTTTACTGAGCAAATCGCAAGCTCTTGCAGCTGCTTCCTACTTACTGTAGGAATACCCCAGCTCAGATCTGTATACAAAACAGTGTAAATGTATACTAGGACCCATCCTCCTACAGATGTTGGCATGTAGAGTGCAACAGGAGGCAGGGTTCATGCACGTAGCCCACAGGAAAGAGACCCTGAATGGAAATGCCCTACCAATGTCCCTTAAAACTTTAACTTATATTATTCCCTAACAACATCCTTTCCCAGTTTGCCTCTAAGATCCCCGACTCAAACTTCACAAAGTTATGCTTAAAATAGAATAGGGTCCCAGGACCTGCAAAAAAGCATTTATAAGGATTGCTAGAAATTATGAGAGCTTCTGCATAGACAAAAAAATAACAGCTCAAACATTATTACCCCATCTGTGAAAAACCTAGTGGGATCATCTGTTTATGTTATAATAAAGCAAGATGGGCAAACTATATATAGAGAAAACGTACACATTAGCTCTTTAGCTCTGAAAACACCATAGCATTCTGAATTTGGTGGCTGTTCAAATATTTTGTTGAAGCATTCATTACTAAGCATTACAGAATAAGAGCTATTGCAGAAGTATTAAAGTACACTCCTACAGAACACATTGATTTCCAATTTTTCAAGACATTCAAAAATTTAAATTTCTAGATATTTAAAATCCATAAGTTACTCAAGAGATTTCATAAATCAAAGATTATTTGTAAAAATGTTTTTTAAAAGACAGATAAGACAACACTTTATCCATCTCTGATCCCAAAAGGCACTGCAGTAATGACCACTATAATTTACTAAGTACGTAAACAATCAGAATGAGAAGGTTCTAACATGATGAGACTGCCTGAAGGTATTTGGCAAAGATCAGTGTCAAGTGTGTTAGCAATTTCTACACATCGATGTTGCTTTAAGAACTTACACAAAATTTCAAAAGCATTTCACTCAAGCACAAAGCAGCTAACCTTCATGGAGCAGTAATTCAGTTTCCTCTTACGTTGTTCTACTCAGAAAAAAAAAAAAATTAAGTATTTTCTCTATTCCAAGTGCAAATTAAAGTGACCCAGCAGTAGCAGTGCAAAAACTACAATTAAATTGCAGATGCCATTCACATTTATAGACATTACATACCTCAAAATACTGAGAGAGTCTCTTTAATGGATTACAGAGTGAAGGTTTAAAAAAAAATAAATACTTCATAAAAATGAGAACAAAATACTTATATAGACCATGAAATGTTTTACTTCAGAATACTTTCTTTGTTTTACCCATAAGAGTGACTAAAAATCTCTTCCCACTACAGAAAATATACATTCTCTAATTTTCAGTAAACTCCTAATAGGAGAACAGCAGTTCTACTATACCTAGCACAGACCAGGAAAGGGTGGGGAAGAGTGAAAAAATCCATGAAAAATCTCTGATTCAAAAGAAAGGAAAAGAAGCACTCACACGAGTTCCAACCCTGAGGCTTCAAGATACACACATGGTAATAAAAAAAAAAAAAAAAAAGAAGAAGATGTTTAACTTACTTGGTTAAGGCCACCTGTTTACAGAACCTTCTGCAGCACAACATAGACTGTAGCTGCCAACGCATTCCCTGATCTAACCCAGTGAATCTCAAGCTATTATAGATTACTTTGCAGACCACAGAGCCAAGGCAAATAGAAATCAGCTTTATAAGTCTTTCAAAAAAGCATCATAAAGCCACATAATAGTCTGTGAAGATAACTGAGGGTTACAATAGCCTGCTCACCATAAAATAAATTAAAATATTTATTTTAGCAACAACAGGCCCCTCAGGCCCATCCCTAGATACACATAGAATCATATTCAGTATTAGAGGTCAGTGTTAGGTCAAAGTCAAGGATCTGACTCAGACTCAATTTACATTTATGAAGAACCACAACAGCAGAGCTTCTCTAGGATAATGCATGTAACTGGGAAAGTAACAGAAGATCAGTGAGGAGGACTGTAAACAAGCTCAAGTGACTCGCACCTGGGGTGCTGGAAAATACATATATCACACTAATCGTTGTTTACTCTTATGTGCTTGCAAGTAGAACATCTGCACTTAGATAACAGAAGTCTGTGACAGACTCAGGGGCACCTTTATCAAACATGCTTGAAATTCCTGCCCTGCTGTTGGAGAAGATCAAAGCACAGTGGGAAACTATGTCCGCTTGAACCCTTGAAATACAGGTGAGAACAGCAAGTCTGAGATCTCACACTCTCATTAACAAGGACACTCTCACGCCATGGTGCCTGCGTCCACTGCTTGCATGCCTCTGCCCAGGTGCTGCTTCGGAGATTCCCTGATCTGCGAGGTATCAAGATTAAATTTGTTCTTTGCCTTTCATCCGTGGTTTTGTGGTTGTTCCTGCGTCTTGCCTGCATCGGCTCACACAGTAACACTGCCCAGTCTAAACTTCTCTTTCTAAATGCATTTTCATTTTATATTCAGACTTAATAGTGCTCCTTAAACTCTCACCTAGAACCCTCTACTTAAAAGCAAAACAAAAGATCTGTTGTAACCAAACTGAAATAAACCAAAGGGGAAACTTCTGAAGGAGAAACATCACCAGAGTTACCTGAAACCCTGAATTCCTGTTCTCAGGGAATTACAAATTCTTCTTTTATGAAAGACACAAACAAAAAGACTTCAAAATTTAGTAAAGAATGCAATTTCTGAAACTTCATTTAGAGACAGCAGAAATAGAATCATAGAATCATAGAACCATAGGGTTGGAAGGGACCTCTGGAGATCATCTAGTCCAACCCCCCTGCCAGAGCAGGGTCACCTAGAGCAGGTTACACAGGAACACGTCCAGGCGGGTTTTGAATGTCTCCAGAGATGGAGACTCCACCACCTCTCTGGGCAGCCTGTTCCAGTGCTCTGCCACCCTCAGGGTAAAGAAGTTCCTCCTCATGTTTAGGTGGAACTTCTTGTGCTCAAGTTTGTGCCCATTGCCTCTTGTCCTGTCCCCAGGCACTACTGAAAAGAGCCTGGTCCCATCCTCCTGACACCCACCCTTTAAGTATTTATAAGCATTGATAAGATCCCCCCTCAGCCGTCTTTTTTCCAGACTGAAGAGACCCAAATCCCTCAGCCTTTCCTCATAAGAGAGGTGTTCCAGTCCCCTAATCATCTTGGTAGCCCTCTGCTGCACCCTTTCCAGCAGTTCCCTGTCCTTCTGGAACCGGGGAGCCCAGAACTGGACACAGTACTCCAGGTGTGGCCTCACCAATGCACAGTAGAGGGGGAGGATGACCTCCCTTGACCTGCTGGCCACACTCTTCTTGATGCACCCCAGGATGCCATTGGCCTTCTTGGCCACAAGGGCACATTGCTGGCTCATGGTCATCCTGTTGTCCACCAGGACTCCCAGATCTCTTTCCACAGAGCTGCTCCCCAGCAGGTCACCCCCAACCTGTACTGGTGCATGGGGTTGTTCCTCCCCAGGTGCAGCACCCTACACTTGCCCTTGTTGAATTTCATAAGGTTTCTCTCTGCCCAGATCTCCAACCTGTCCAGGTCTCTCTGTATGGCAGCACAGCCCTCCGGTGTGTCAGCCGCCCCCCCCAGCTTTGTGTCATCAGCAAACTTGCTGAGGGTGCACTCTATCCCCTCATCCAGGTCATTGATGAATATATTGAAGAGGACTGGACCCAGTACTGACCCCTGGGGAACACCACTCGTCACTGGTCTCCAACTAGACTCTGTGCCCCTAATCACGACCCTCTGAGCTCTCTCTTTCAACCAGTTTTCTATCCACCTTACTGTCCATTCATCTAACCCACACTTCCTCAGCTTCCCTATGAGGATGCTGTGGGAGACCGTGTCAAACGCCTTGCTTAAGTCAAGATAGACCACATCTACCGCCCTCCCCTCATCTATCCATCCAGTCATTCCATCATAGAAGGCTATCAGATTAGTCAGACATGATTTCCCCTTGGTGAATCCATGCTGAGTACTTCTGATAGCTTTCTTTTCCTCCACGTGCCTTGAGATGACGCCCAGAACGAGCTGTTCCATCATCTTTCCAGGGATGGAGGTGAGGCTGACCGGCCTGTAGTTCCCTGGCTCCTCCTTCTTGCCTTTTTTGAAGACTGGAGTGACATTAGCTTTCCTCCAGTCCTCAGGCACCTCGCCTGTTCTCCAGGACCTTTCAAAGATGATGGAGAGCGGCCCAGCAATGACTTCTGCCAGCTCCCTCAGCACTCTCGGGTGCATCCCATCGGGGCCCATGGACTTGTGAATATCTAAATGATCTAATTGATCCCTCACTCGCTCCTCCTCAACCCAAGGGAAGTCTTCTTCTTTCCCTGTTACTTTATTCAATGCCTGGGACTTCTGAGGGCTGGGCCGAGCAGAAAAGACCGAAGCAAAGAAGGCATTCAGTAACTCTGCCTTCTCCGCATCCTCCGTCACCATGACTCCTGTCTCATTCAACAGCGGGCCCACAACTTCTCTGGTCTTCCTTTTGCTTCGAATATACTTGTAGAAGCTCTTTTTGTTGTGCTTGACGTCCCTAGCCAGGTCTAATTCCAAGGCGGCCTTGGCTTTCCTTGTTTCATCCCTGCACACTCTGGTGGCATTCTTGTAATCCTCCCAAGGGGTCAGTCCCTTCTTCCACTTATTATAAACTTCCTTCTTCCACTTGAGCTTTTTCTGAAGCTCCCTGCTTAACCATGCAGGTCTCCTGCATCCCTTGGCCGATTTCTTTCTCTTAGGGATGCACCGATCCTGAGCTTGGAGGAAGTGGTCTTTGAATATCAACCAGCTCTCTTGAGCCCCTTTGCCTTCCATAGCCCTAGCCCACGGGATCTCTCCAAGCAGTTTCTTGAAGAGGCCAAAGTTAGCCCTCCTGAAATCCAAGGTTGTAATTTTACTTCTTGTTGTTTTGTGGATAGTGCCCATGATCCTGAACTCAATCATTTCATGATCACTACAACCTAGGGTGCCCCCAACCTTAATGTCCTCCACCAATCCCTCTGTGTTTGTCAGTACCAGGTCTAGAAGTGCTCCTCTCCTTGTTGGCTCCTGTACCACCTGTGTCAAAAAGTTCTCATCAATGCACTGGAGGAGCCTCCTGGACTGCCCATGCCTGGCTGTGTGGTCTTCCCAGCAGATATCAGGGTGATTGAAGTCCCCCATGAGAACCAGGGCCTGCGATTGCGAGGCTACCTTCAGTTGTCTGTAAAAAGCCTCATCAGTTTCCCCATCCTGATCAGGTGGCCTGTAATAAACACCCACAACAGTGTCCCTCATATTTTCCTGTCCCTTAATCCTCACCCATAAGCTCTCGACCCGCTCTTCATCCGCCCCTAGTGAGAGCTCAATGCATTCCAAATGCTCTCTCACATAGAGTGCAATTCCACCACCCCGCCTTGCTGGTCTGTCTTTCCTGAAAAGGACATAGCCACCCATGACAGCATTCCAATCATGCGAGTTGTCCCACCACATCTCAGTAATTGCAATGAGATTGTGGCCCCGCAACCGCACACAGACCTCCAGCTCTTCCTGCTTATTCCCCATGCTGCGTGCATTGGTGTATAAGCATTTCAGAGAGGGAGTTGTGTGTGTAGTTTTGACCCTTGAGATGTGGTGTGCCTTCTGGCTTTCAGAAATACTGGCACACTGGCCCACAAGCGCTGAGCAACTACGCCCTGGCACCTCACCAGCAAGCCCAGTACCATCCCCACCCCCCTTCAAATCTAGTTTAAAGCCCTCTCAATGAGTCCTGATAACTCTTGTCCTAGAACCCTTTTTCCCTTGGAGGTCAAGGTATTCCTGCCTGTTACCAGCAGGCCAGGCGTTTTGTAGATCAGGCCATGATCAAAGAACCCAAAGTCCTGCCGGCAGCACCAAGCTCGAAGCCAGGTATTGATCTGCTGGCTCCTCCTATTTACCCCCTCATCATTCCCTGCAACAGGGGGGATAGACGAGAACACAACTTGCGCTCGCAAAATAAAATGTTTTGACCCTTTTTAGCCATGGTAGCCTCATCAGAAGGGAAGCTGGCCAACCTGGAAAGTAACAGAAAGCCAAGAGACAACAATTACAGCTCCTGAGGAGTCTGAAAATCCTAGCTCTGAGGCAATATATCCGACAGTCTATCAAGATGACATGAAACCCCTAACTTCAGCGTTTCTCAGCTAGGAGGCACAATCTAGGTTAGAGAAAGCTTTCACTTTAGCAAACAGTAAATTCTGAATTTACTGGTAGCCTTTTTTCCCCATTAGAAGAATATTTCAGAGGAAAAAATTCAGCCATCTATTTGGATGCTGAAAGATAGAAAAACTAGACTTCCTGAACTCTGCTATTACTTTTATTACTTCTGCATGGATGGCATTCAAATACTGTGTCAATGGTAGCAATACAAAAGTTCTGAGACATAAAACTATTGTTTTGTTTATACATAAACAACTATCTAGCTTTCCCAAACAATGGTTTCTTCCCTGCCACCTATTCTTTCTGATATGTGGCAGATTATTTTTATGGTATGTTCTCAGAAATCACAGATGACAAACATACTGGAAAATATTCTGTGCTTACCGGCATCATGGAAAGTTATTGAGGGCAATTATCTCCAGGTCTCATTAATCACCCTCACAAAATTTACATGCCAGCATAATAAAAATACAACTTGGAGACCTGTAAAACAGACAAGGTTCAGTTCTACTTTTAAGATGAGCATGAGAAGAAATAGTTGTCAACAGATGTATAGCCTGAGATGGACTAACTAAAGCAAAAATGGAAGTTGGAAGAACTTTGAAAGTCAGTTTAGGTCATTTGTAGGATTAGGCAAAGTAAATTGAGTAGTCGTGAGACTGATTTTCATGTTGCATAGCACAATTGGCAAAGAACCTGGTTACTTTAACATTTACACAGCATGTATCATGAAGCAAGAATACCTGAATGCTTGCTTTGAGTAGTTATCTCAATACTGAGAAGATGACTCATGTTTTGTATATACATAAATTCAGCTATCTTTTCTTAGAGGTAAAGTGGCAGAGAGAAACACTGGGGGGGGGGAGCAGGAAACTGAGGACAAAATGACATCCCAGTGTTTAATTACTTTCCCAGCATAAGCATCTCTTTTGAACCACTAGTTTCTGCACACCACTTCAACTATTCTTCCTTTGAGAGACTCATTTCAGTTTTACTGACCTTTCAAATCAATGTCACAGCATCTAATTTTAACCTTGCATAAAAACCATGTAACTTGAGAAGGTACATCCTCCCTCATGTCTTCATTTTTAGCCATTTGAGAGCTAAACCCGAGAATGCAGTCCAACAAAGCATGAACTGCTGCTGAAGACAAAGTATTTATTTTTTTCATCCCATTGCAGCACATTGCTGCTATCTCTCTTGATGCCACAGTAGCATTTGTGTAGTCAAATAGACGAGAATGTGGCCTGTCTGAAAGCTAATGGTCATCTCTTCGCCTGATTCACTGAGACGACGAACAAATTGCAGAGGCAGCGTGGAAATGGGAAGGAACGTGGTTTGGACAGATAGCAAAAGGCAAGAGCATCCCCCTTCAGTGATAACCCACACTTCAATGGACAAACTTATTTCAAAACCTGAATAGTTTTCACAATCTGAATAGTTACGGCTAGAACTATTCAGTTAGTCTTTGGGACTATACCGAAGCCACTCATGAGCACAATCTGCTCAGAAAACACAAAGGACATCATGCTTAAGGTATCATGCACTATTTTCATCACTACCTCGAGCTCCCCATTTTGGGCCTCAGCAATGATTACCCTAATCATCATAAATTTGAAGTTATATTATTTAAATTTGACAGGACAGCAATAGCATCCCTTTCTGATTCTCTGAAGCAATAGCAAGTTCATTCAGAGGTGTCTACTACCCTATTGTTAGGCAGCACAAAGCGCACACAGAACATAATAAACCAAAATCATCACCTGTCACCTATTTGCAACCTACTGCAAAAGACAGGCAGAGACAATTTATCTCGAAACATGGGCTGTGACGAGTTGCATTTCATAATTGCGACAGAATTCTCACTTTTTCAGTCAAGGAGTTCCTGTCTGAAGTAGTAATTTTTGTATCTACAGAAAGACAGGTGAGGAGGGCAGAGGGGAAAAGAATAACAGCATACACTGTCCAGGTGCACTGCAACAGGTTAAAAGTTAATACGAATTTTGATCTGCCACAGTTTTCACGTCAAAGATGGCTGTTTCCTTCCCCTCGCATCCTGTCTCCAACATAAGAATCTGTTGCAAGCAACTTTACAACTTTAATCTGCTTCACAGCTATGATTGTTGATGACAAACACTGTTTTTAAGTATTTTGATTTTAATGAAGAGTACTAGCAGATTGAGGAGCATAGAGCTATCATATTCCAAAAAAAGACGAGAACCATCTTAACATACTGTTTCCTTTACATAGTCTCTCTACGATTACTAATATTATTTTGATTTTTTGAAAGCAGCTGGAATCACCTGAAGAACTTCTACAACACATCTCCTTAAAACTGTTCCCAAATCCAGAGAGATAACATACAATGTACAAGCAGTATGTATATATAAAGGATAATGAAAGTATCCGGTTTATTATGTTTTAGCACAGAATTTCAATCCTTTCTGTTGACCCAAAAGCTTCATTTTACGAATTCCAAATTCATCTATCATCAGTATTCTACAACAGAAACACTACGTCCTCTTGGATATTCACATCAAGTCATACATTTAAATGGAGATGCTAGCAGACAGGGATAGGAGAGGACAAAGAAAAATAAGTGTTCACCAGCTTCTGACACCTTTACATGATTCTGTGGTTCCTATCCTTTTAGCTGAAAGTAAAATTGCTGATTAGAAAGAAAGAAAAAAAATGCCTTCTGTTCTTACAGGTAAGTAAATATATTCTTTGTGATAATGTAACTATAAGCAGAGATCTCAGGCAGATCAAAGTCAATAACTGAGTTACTGTAATAAGTTTATAGATTATTTAGATAAGAAAAACTCTTAAAAGCTAGTATTTTATTTAGGAACATCATCATTCTATAAGGAATAACTAATACAATTTCTGAATCTCTTGAAGGAAATCAGCAAGATTGATGCTATATATACTTACTTTAATATTGAGCATATTTTATAAAGTCAAGTCAATCCTAAAAATTTCAACCACATCTTTTTTCAGAGCAGGAAATTCTTATATTGGAAATAAGGTACACTTTTAAAAAGTTTACCTAAGTTGTTTTTTTTTTTCTATGTTGAGAAGCTTCTTACTGGAAGAATAAACAAATGGGTCTTGTAAAAATGAACACAAAATACAAAAAAAACCCCACCAAACCAAAACCACCATTCACCAAAACAAAAAAAACAAACAACACAACCCACAAACTTTTCCAAGTTCTCAATGACAAATAAAAAAGCTGGCCAATACTAGAAGAACTAACTGCATATTTATTCTAATAATTTAAAGCCGTTAGATCCTGTCGTACAGCCAACCAGCATTTGTTCCTCCTTAACTAGGTCCTTATACAGATTCCTATAAGCTCTAATTCAGCTATTCAAGTGACCTTAAAGAGATTGTAAACATATAAAGCACCTTAAACTCTAGTGAGAACCAATTACAAATCTTTTTACCAGCATAACTAAACATACTCATAAAAAGTTAGGGAAAAATGCAAACAATAGAAAATAATGATGGAAGAGGTGTCCTGGTTTGGGGTGGAGCAGAGCCCACTTTCTGGTCAGTGAGAGGCTCTTGCTCACACTTGTTGCTGTGGCAACCAGGGTCAGCTGACTTGGGTGTTTCCCCTGTGGAGGGGTCACACCTGTGGGGAGCAGTGGACAGGTCAGGTGACCCAAACTGACCAATCGGCT
Organism: Fratercula arctica; assembly: GCA_947846985.1. Taxonomy (NCBI): domain Eukaryota; kingdom Metazoa; phylum Chordata; class Aves; order Charadriiformes; family Alcidae; genus Fratercula; species Fratercula arctica. The sequence goes on from CANTUZ010000025.1 coordinate 1,993,041, forward strand.
GTTCCATCCCATCTGCCATGCTCAGTATAAAAGCTGAGGGAGCAAAAGGGCCAGATTTGCTCCTCTCTAAGGATGCTTTTTTAAGGGTTTTTCAATGGTCTGTTTCTTCAATGGGTCTCACTTCAATGACTGATATCTGAGGAGGACCCTGTCAGCTCATCTGCCTTTTGATCCCAGTCAGTGTGTTCCAGTTCCTATGTGTCACTGAGACCAGTCTGGAACTTTGCCAGTGACATGTCCCTGGGAGCTTGATATGGTTTTGTGTATATTTGTATATATTGTACCTATTTCATTATTTTTTTAAATTTCATTATTAATATTGTATTAAAGTAGCTTAGTTTTTTCTAAGCTCATAAATCTCTTTATCTCTCTTCTTTTTCTTCTTAGAGTGAGAGGTGGGGGGAGAGCATCTGTCATCTTGTCACTGTCCAACCTGGCCCAAACCATGACAGATCTATTGGTGCCCAATGTGGGGCACAAGCTTCCAGTTTGTTCAGGGAATGTCATTCCTAAGTGAAATGTTATATCATGCCTTTAGAGAGCATTGTTTGAAGTTAATAGATACAGTGATGCTGAACTTGCTGAATATGTTGCATGGTTTGCTTGCTATTTGTATGTGGTGGTTTAAACATGCTCTTTTTGTATGGTTTGGCATTCAGATGTATAATATGGTTACTTGGATAATGGCTATACCTGCATGTTTCAGGCATCATGTGATGGATTTTATTACTAATTCCACCTTTGGTTTCACCTGGGAAAGGTTTATCTTGCCCTTTAATGCTGATGTCAAAGAGCTAGGGGATGGAAACCTTCTGGGCTGCTTAGAAAATGAATGTTACTTTCAAAAGGTCATGATTTTGTTGCTGGTTCTCCTGAATGTGTTGCAGGGGTGGTTTTGTGTTAAAAATCAGTGCAGCAGTAGATATTGTGAGAGATGTGTTGCTGCTACTCGTGTCCCATGGGCCAATTCACAGCTGGCACAGACACAAACAGCTCCCCAAGCTACCTCCCCATCAGCACCAGCTGTTTCAATGAGTACTGCTGCTACACAAACACCAACAGAACTGGTACAAGTTGCCCCAGTGACTAGGAAGCAGAAAAGGAAATCTGCTGGTTCCTCTGCCCCTTGTGACAAAGACCAGCTCAAGCCAGACAGCATGAGAGAGTTCTTCCAATGAAGATGAAAGAAAGGGTCTTGTTAAAGGGGATGCAGGAGAGGGCCCTTCTCAGGCAGTGTCAATGCAGGAGGAGGACTCAGATACAGAGATCATGATTAAATCCTTCTCTATGAAGGATTTGAGAAACATGAGGAAGGACTTTAGTCATCATGAAGGCGAGATGCTTATCTCCTGGTTGCTCAGATGTTGGGATGATGGAGCTGATTCCATAGACTTAGATGGCAGAGAAGCTAGGCAGTTGGGAAACCTGGCCAGAGATGGAGGGATTGATAAAGCGACTGGGAGAAAGGGAAACAGTCTCTGGAGGCAACTGGTATCAGCTGTAAAGGGCAGGTATTCCTTTAAGGATGACAGTGAATGCCATCCCAGTAAGTGGACCAGCATGGAAAAAGGTATCAAGTACCTGAGGGAACTGGCTGTGTAAGAGGTGAATTATGGTGTCTGGCAAGCGAATGATGAAATGCCATGCAAATGATCTTTGCTGAGGAAGCTTGTGCAGAGTGCGCCATTGATGTATTCCCATACATTGTCAACAATGGTTTGGGGAGGATCTGATGCTGATGCACCAACTGTAAATGAAGTGGCTAACAGGGTACGACAGTATGAAGGCAGTCTCTCTTGTCCCCTCACTGTGGCAGCTGTGGAAAAAATGACTGAGAAAAGAGGAAATGACCGAGGCAATAGCTAAGAAAAATGATAATGAATAAGGAATAAAAGGAGGGTTTACCACCTTTGGAGGAAGGGACAGGCAACTCAGGAGGAGTACAGAGATCTCGTTAGGTTATACAGAGAGAAAATTAGGAAGGCAAAAGCCCAGCTGGAGCTCAACTTGGCCACTAACATAAAGGACAACAAAAAAAGTTTCTATAAATACATCAACAAAAAGAGAGCCAGGGAGAATCTCCATCCCTTACTGGATGCGGGGGGGGGAAGTTGCAACCAAGGACGAGGAGAAGGCTGAGATACTTAATGCCTTCTTTGCCTCCGTCTTCAGTAGTCAGACCAGCTATCCCCAGGGTGTTCAGCCTCCGGAGCTGGAAGATAAGGATGGAGAGCAGAACAACCCACCCATAATCCAGGAGGAAGTAGTCAATGATCTGCTTCTGCACCTGGACGCACATACGTCTATGGGGCCGGATGGGACTCACCCAAGAGTACTCAGGGAGCTGGCGGGAGAGCTCACCAAGCCTCTCTCCATCATTTATCAACAATCCTGGTCAACAGGGGAGGTACCAGATGACTGGAGGGTGGCTAATGTGACGCCCATCTACAAGAAGGGTCGGAAGGAGGATCCGGGGAACTACAGGCCTGTCAGCCTGACCTCGGTACCAGGAAAGATCATGGAGAGGATCATCTTGAGCGAGCTCTCACGGCAAGTGCAGGGCAGCCAAGGGATCAGGGCCAGCCAGCATGGGTTTAGGAAAGGGAGGTCCTGCTTAACCAACCTGATCTCCTTCTGTGACCATGTGACCCACCCTCTGGACGCGGGGAAGGCTGTGGACATTGTCTATCTGGACTTTGGTAAGGCCTTTGACACCGTCCCCCACAGCGTTCTCCTGGAGAAGCTGGCGAATCATGGCATAGACAAGTGTACTCTTCGCTGGGTTAAAAACTGGCTGGATGGCCGTGCCCAGAGAGTTGTGATTAATGGGGTGAAATCCTCTTGGCGGCCGGTCACCAGTGGGGTCCCTCAGGGCTCAGTTTTGGGGCCAGTTTTGTTTAATATCTTTATCGATGATCTGGATGAGGGGATTGAGTGCACCCTCAGTAAGTTCGCAGACGACACCAAACTAGGTGGGAGTGTCCACCTGCTTGAGGGTAGGAAGGCTCTACAGAGGGACCTGGACAGGCTGGATCGATGGGCCAAGGCCAGTGGTATGAGGTTTAATGAGGCCAAGTGCCGGGTCCTGCATTTCGGTCACAACCACCCCAAGCAACGCTACAGGCTTGGGGAAGAGCGGCTAGAAAGCTGCCCAGCAGAAAAGGACCTGGGGGTGCTGGTGGACGGCCAGCTTAACGTGAGCCAGCAGCGTGCCCAGGTGGCCAAGAAGGCCAACAGCATTCTGGCTTGTATCAGGAGTAGCGTGGCCAGCAGTAGGAGGGAAGCGATGGTGCCTCTGTACTCGGCACTGGTGAGGCCTCACCTCGAGTGCCGTGTTCAGTTCTGGGCCCCTCTGTACAAGAGGGACACTGAAGTACTGGAGCGGGTCCAGAGGAGAGCTACCGAGCTGGGGAGGGGTCTGGAGACCAAGCCATATGAGGAGAGGCTGAGGGAACTGGGCATGTTTAGTCTGGAGAAGAGGAGGCTGAGGGGAGACCTCATTGCCCTCTACAGCTACCTGAAAGGAGGGTGTAGAGAGGTGGGTGCTGGCCTCTTCTCCCAGGTGAATAATGACAGGACCAGAGGAGATGGTCTGAAGCTGCGGCAGGGGAGGCTTAGATTAGATATTAGGAAGAATGACTTTCCTGAAAGAGTGGTCAGGCACTGGAACAGCCTGCCCAGGGAGGTGCTTGAGTCACCATCCCTAGAGGTATTTAAGAAACGTCTAGATTTGGCACTTCAGGGCATGCTCTAGTGACAGAGATTGTAGGGGGGGGGGTTTGTGTGTGTATGGTTGGACTCGATCTCAAAGGTCCTTTCCAACCATGAAGATTCTATGATTCTGTTAATTTCATTAGATGTATCAAATTCATTATTTCATACTGTGTGGCTGACAGATTCCGGTCATAGAATCATAGAATCATTCAGGTTGGAAAAGACCCTTGGGATCTTGATGGTAACTACTCGCAAGATGACTGTGGCGTCCATGAGCTCCACAACCACCAGGTCTGATGCCGCCTCTCAGACAGTACTCTTGTGGGAACATGCTACCACACAGACATCAGGCTGTAGGGTATGCCCTGCTCTTACACCAGTGTCGGATGGCAATGATGGGCATGCCTGTAGGAGATGTGCCCAGGTAGAGGATCTTCTCCAATTAGTCATGGAGCTCAGGGAGGAGGTAAGTAGATTGAGGAGCATCAGGGAATGCGAGAGGGAGATAGATTCCTGGAGTAGAATCCTGCATCCCATGACAGAAACCCAGCAGGCAGATAGAACCCCTGCAACAGAGAGCTCCCTATCCTCTGTCACCTCAACTGAAGGCAGTAACCTGGAGGACAGGGGGCAATGGCAGGAAGTTCCTGCACGGCGCAACAGGCGCCGCACTCGAGACTGCCCAGTGACTACCCCATCTTCCCAGATGCCATTATTTAACAGGTACAGTGCTCTACAGAGGAACCTGGATGATGATGAGCACAATATTTCTCCTACTTCTCCTACCTTGGAGCCGTCAGCAAGCTCTAATCAGACCTCCCCCTGCATCAAAACCTCTGCGGTAAGGAAGAAAAGACGGGTCCTTGTCATAGGTGACTTATTACTGAAGGGAGCGGAAGGCCCAATATGCAGGCCGGACCCGGTACATAGGGAGGTCTGCTGCCTCCCTGGGGCCCAGGTCAAGGACATGAAGAGGATGCTTCCTTCCCTGGTACGGCCCTCAGACTACTATCCACTTTTGCTCTTTCAGGTAGGCAGCGACGAGGTAACAAGAAGAAGTCCAAGGGCAATGAAGAAAGATTTCAAGACCCTGGGACGCCTGGTCAAGGGATCAGGAGCGCAAGTTGTGTTCTCGTCTATCCCCCCTGTTGCGGGGAATGATGAGGGGGTAAATAGGAGGAGCCAGCAGATCAATACCTGGCTTCGAGCTTGGTGCTGCCGGCAGGACTTTGGGTTCTTTGATCATGGCCTGATCTACAAAACGCCTGGCCTGCTGGTAACAGGCAGGAATACCTTGACCTCCAGGGGAAAAAGGGTTCTAGGACAAGAGTTATCAGGACTCATTGAGAGGGCTTTAAACTAGATTTGAAGGGGGGTGGGGATGGTACTGGGCTTGCTGGTGAGGTGCCAGGGCGTAGTTGCTCAGCGCTTGTGGGCCAGTGTGCCAGTATTTCTGAAAGCCAGAAGGCACACCACATCTCAAGGGTCAAAACTACACACACAACTCCCTCTCTGAAATGCTTATACACCAATGCACGCAGCATGGGGAATAAGCAGGAAGAGCTGGAGGTCTGTGTGCGGTTGCGGGGCCACAATCTCATTGCAATTACTGAGATGTGGTGGGACAACTCGCATGATTGGAATGCTGTCATGGGTGGCTATGTCCTTTTCAGGAAAGACAGACCAGCAAGGCGGGGTGGTGGAATTGCACTCTATGTGAGAGAGCATTTGGAATGCATTGAGCTCTCACTAGGGGCGGATGAAGAGCGGGTCGAGAGCTTATGGGTGAGGATTAAGGGACAGGAAAATATGAGGGACACTGTTGTGGGTGTTTATTACAGGCCACCTGATCAGGATGGGGAAACTGATGAGGCTTTTTACAGACAACTGAAGGTAGCCTCGCAATCGCAGGCCCTGGTTCTCATGGGGGACTTCAATCACCCTGATATCTGCTGGGAAGACCACACAGCCAGGCATGGGCAGTCCAGGAGGCTCCTCCAGTGCATTGATGAGAACTTTTTGACACAGGTGGTACAGGAGCCAACAAGGAGAGGAGCACTTCTAGACCTGGTACTGACAAACACAGAGGGATTGGTGGAGGACATTAAGGTTGGGGGCACCCTAGGTTGTAGTGATCATGAAATGATTGAGTTCAGGATCATGGGCACTATCCACAAAACAACAAGAAGTAAAATTACAACCTTGGATTTCAGGAGGGCTAACTTTGGCCTCTTCAAGAAACTGCTTGGAGAGATCCCGTGGGCTAGGGCTATGGAAGGCAAAGGGGCTCAAGAGAGCTGGTTGATATTCAAAGACCACTTCCTCCAAGCTCAGGATCGGTGCATCCCTAAGAGAAAGAAATCGGCCAAGGGATGCAGGAGACCTGCATGGTTAAGCAGGGAGCTTCAGAAAAAGCTCAAGTGGAAGAAGGAAGTTTATAATAAGTGGAAGAAGGGACTGACCCCTTGGGAGGATTACAAGAATGCCACCAGAGTGTGCAGGGATGAAACAAGGAAAGCCAAGGCCGCCTTGGAATTAGACCTGGCTAGGGACGTCAAGCACAACAAAAAGAGCTTCTACAAGTATATTCGAAGCAAAAGGAAGACCAGAGAAGTTGTGGGCCCGCTGTTGAATGAGACAGGAGTCATGGTGACGGAGGATGCGGAGAAGGCAGAGTTACTGAATGCCTTCTTTGCTTCGGTCTTTTCTGCTCGGCCCAGCCCTCAGAAGTCCCAGGCATTGAATAAAGTAACAGGGAAAGAAGAAGACTTCCCTTGGGTTGAGGAGGAACGAGTGAGGGATCAATTAGATCATTTAGATATTCACAAGTCCATGGGCCCCGATGGGATGCACCCGAGAGTGCTGAGGGAGCTGGCAGAAGTCATTGCTGGGCCGCTCTCCATCATCTTTGAAAGGTCCTGGAGAACAGGCGAGGTGCCTGAGGACTGGAGGAAAGCTAATGTCACTCCAGTCTTCAAAAAAGGCAAGAAGGAGGAGCCAGGGAACTACAGGCCGGTCAGCCTCACCTCCATCCCTGGAAAGATGATGGAACAGCTCGTTCTGGGCGTCATCTCAAGGCACGTGGAGGAAAAGAAAGCTATCAGAAGTACTCAGCATGGATTCACCAAGGGGAAATCATGTCTGACTAATCTGATAGCCTTCTACGATGGCATGACTGGATGGATAGATGAGGGGAGGGCGGTAGATGTGGTCTATCTTGACTTAAGCAAGGCGTTTGACACGGTCTCCCACAGCATCCTCATAGGGAAGCTGAGGAAGTGTGGGTTAGATGAATGGACAGTAAGGTGGATAGAAAACTGGTTGAAAGAGAGAGCTCAGAGGGTCGTGATTAGGGGCACAGAGTCTAGTTGGAGACCAGTGACGAGTGGTGTTCTCCAGGGGTCAGTACTGGGTCCAGTCCTCTTCAATATATTCATCAATGACCTGGATGAGGGGATAGAGTGCACCCTCAGCAAGTTTGCTGATGACACAAAGCTGGGGGGGGCGGCTGACACACCGGAGGGCTGTGCTGCCATACAGAGAGACCTGGACAGGTTGGAGATCTGGGCAGAGAGAAACCTTATGAAATTCAACAAGGGCAAGTGTAGGGTGCTGCACCTGGGGAGGAACAACCCCATGCACCAGTACAGGTTGGGGGTGACCTGCTGGGGAGCAGCTCTGTGGAAAGAGATCTGGGAGTCCTGGTGGACAACAGGATGACCATGAGCCAGCAATGTGCCCTTGTGGCCAAGAAGGCCAATGGCATCCTGGGGTGCATCAAGAAGAGTGTGGCCAGCAGGTCAAGGGAGGTCATCCTCCCCCTCTACTGTGCATTGGTGAGGCCACACCTGGAGTACTGTGTCCAGTTCTGGGCTCCCCGGTTCCAGAAGGACAGGGAACTGCTGGAAAGGGTGCAGCAGAGGGCTACCAAGATGATTAGGGGACTGGAACACCTCTCTTATGAGGAAAGGCTGAGGGATTTGGGTCTCTTCAGTCTGGAAAAAAGACGGCTGAGGGGGGATCTTATCAATGCTTATAAATACTTAAAGGGTGGGTGTCAGGAGGATGGGACCAGGCTCTTTTCAGTAGTGCCTGGGGACAGGACAAGAGGCAATGGGCACAAACTTGAGCATAAGAAGTTCCACCTAAACATGAGGAAGAACTTCTTTACCCTGAGGGTGGCAGAGCACTGGAACAGGCTGCCCAGAGAGGTGGTGGAGTCTCCATCTCTGGAGACATTCAAAACCCGCCTGGACGTGTTCCTGTGTAACCTGCTCTAGGTGACCCTGCTCTGGCAGGTGGGTTGGACTAGATGATCTCCAGAGGTCCCTTCCAACCCTATGGTTCTATGATTCTATGATTCTATGATTATCGAGTCCAACCATCAACCCCACTCCACAAAGTTCTCCCCTACACTATATCCCCTAACACCACATCTAAATGACTCTTAAACACATTCAGGTGACCCCACCACCTCCCTGGTGGCCAATGCTCTGTGGGGGTGGTTACAGCAGTGGAAGCAGGGCAACTGGCAGCGCAGAGGCAAACCCATCTGGGCTGCTGAATTGTGGCAAGATATTGCTTATCCATGATTGTGAAACATGTTCTGCAATCAAGCAAGCGAAAAGGTTAAAACCTTTGTGGTATGGGGGATGATGGCTGAAATATAAGTATGGGGAGGCCTGGCAAATTGACTACAGCACACTCCCTCAAACCCGCCAGGGTAAGTATTACGTGCTTACAATGGTGGAAGCAAGCACCGGATGGTTGGAAACCTATGCCGTGCCCCATGCTACTGCCCGGAATACCATCCTGGGCCTTGAAAGGCAAGTCTTGTGGCGACATGGTACTCCAGAAAGAATTGAGTCAGACAGTGGGACTCATTTCAAAAACAGTCTTATAAGTACTTGGGCAAAAGAACACGGCATTGAGTGGGTATAGCATATCCCCTGTCATGCACCAGCTTCTGGGAAAATTGAGCGATACAATGGACTATTGAAAACCACCCTGAATGCAATGGGGGGGTGGAACCCTTAAAAATTGGGCCAAGCATTTAGCACAAGCTACCTCGTTAGTTAACACCATTGGATCCATCAATCGAGTCAGACCTTTTACATACAGTAGAAGGGGATAAAGTCCCTGTGGTGCATGAAAGGAATATGCTGGGGAAAACTGTTTGGGTTTTTCCTGCCTCAGGCAAAGGCAAAGCCATTCGTGGGACTGTTTTTGCTCAAGGACCTGGATGTACTTGGTGGGTGATGCTGGAGAATGGAGAAGTTCAATGTGTACCTCAAGGAAATTTGACCCTGGGTGAGAATACTTAATTCTGAGTCTGCTATGATAGATGAGACTCTGCAATTATGAACTAAATGGACTTAATGAACTTTTGTGTGTATATATATGTATATCTGTATATATTTGATGGACAAGATGTATTAGTGATCTGAGCATGATGCCAGTGGTATGGAATAAGGGGTGTCATGTCCCTGGGAGCTTGATACACTTTTGTCTATATTTGTATATGGTGTATATATTTCATTAATGAAATATTAGTAATAAAATAGAAAAGGAAATAAAGTAGTTTATTTTTTTTCTAAACTCACAAATCTCTTTATCTCTCTTCTTCTCCTGAGAGGTGGGGGAGAGCATCTGTCATCTTGTCATTGGCCAACCTGGCCCAAACCACAAAGAAATTATTTTTAAAATGAGGGTGGTGAAACACTGGAACAGATTGCCCAGAGAGGTGCTAGATGTGCCATCCCCAGAAACTTTTAAGGTCAGATTGGATGGGGCTCTGAGCAACTTGATCTAATTGAAAATGTCCCTACTACTCAGCGCAGGGAGGTTAGACTAGATGATCTTTGGAGGTCCCTTCCCACTGAAACTGTTCTGATTCCTCCAGTAATGCAACACAGAAGTGAATAGGTGCTGTAGTAATTATTTGTTCTGTGAGTAGGAACGCCATTCTTGAATATACTGTCTGTAACACTTAGCCTGGTCAATGTAGCATTGCAAAGAAGTCCTGTTACTTGTAGCTTAAGTAACTGGGATAAATGCTGCAGTACTTTAACTACTTTAGTATCAAAGAACGCCTGAAATGTCACTTTTTTTTTATTTAAAATGTTAGTTTTCAGTTCCATGATTACTTCCCTTCTAGCAATTAACAGCAATATTTTCTCAGATATACTTCATGCAAAATTTTTTAATAAAAACAGCTTGCTCGAGAGGAAAAAGTTACAGCCTGTTTTTTTTAAGAGTGCTTAGAAAAACTGAGAAGTATCACTAGCAAGGCTTTAACAATGCCTTTGTCCTACACTAGACAGCTTGACATGAAAGAAGGGACTATACTACACTCAAAGTTATCCATGAATAAATAATATAGATTACAGATTAGCCATGCTGTAAGAGCAGGAATAACCACACTGGCTGCATGCAGAACCATGAAATATAAACACCATTTCAACACAAAGTCAACTTGTATCCAAAGTGCTGCTTCCAAGTCAGCATGTTGTCCTCCAAAGAGCCAAAAAGCAGGATTTACTCAGCAGCACAGTAAAGAGGCACTTAACTGCATCTTGTAGCACACAGAATTTGGGTATTCCTCCTATCTTCTGCTAGCCTGTAATTATGCATGGACATGAAATAAAAAAAGGACCAAAAAGGTAGGTAACTATGAACAAAAGAAATTTTTCATCACAGACATTACATACTTTGTTGTTATTAGGCCCTGAATTTTTCCCAGTGAAGTGGTTGAGTCACCATCCTTGGAGGTATTTAGAAGACATGTAGACATGGCGCTTTTGGACATGGTTTAGTGGTAGACTGGGCAGTGTTAGGTTTATGGTTGGAAAAATACCCTTAAGGTCGAGTCCAACCTAAATGATTCTATGATTTGAGAAAAAGCATGCCTTTGTCAAGGTTTCAACACATTCATACATCGTTCTTCAACTGCAATGCAAATTCCCAGTAGATGCCTCTTCATGTTTCACCCATTTGTTTCAGAAATTTTCCAGCAAAACATGGGAGCTTTTGAGTTGACATTCACGCTGTTGCTAAAACTTTTACTTTTTTGGGGGGGGGGGGGGGGGGGGGGAAGAAATGAAGATGGATTTAGAAAACTCAATCATTTGTTATGCAGGCAAAAAATCCCCAATTTCTGCATCATAATATGAATTTCACAAAGCCAAATCTTAAGATCAGGGAAAATGCCACCCATATTTTGAATGTTTTCAAAATTCCTGTTTCACCTTTCAGAAAAATCTCTTTAGGATTAAAATATAAAATTCAGTAATAAATCCAGCTACTCAGACTTGTAAGAAGAATAAAGAAACTACATTTTAGGACTAATCTGATCAACACAAAACAGCTCCCTAATAACTTATTTCAATACAACAAAAAGTATCATAAGTTGGAGACCTTCATGTGAACTATTTGGACAAAAAGCTATGCTGTAACCCTAAATCTTCAGCAATAAATTAAGTTTCTGAAAGCCAAATATGAGTAGCAAACATCCAAGAGAATTTCTGTACCGAACAAAGTGATTTAACATTACTTCACTCTCACAAATGATATTTTAGTCTTCACCAATGAAAGTGTAAATAAAACCAGAAATATTTACTGTTGCAGCAGACTGAAGTACATAATGATTATTTTGTCATACTTTATGTGAGTTTTCTTTCAGCAAATAAGGAATTAGTTACAGATCAAATAAGTATTTTATCTTACTAAATATAATTATCTGAACTACACAAGTAGGTTCTGCGTCTCTATAGCTGCTTCAATTTGTTTAGTTATGGCACATTGCATAGAGGACAGGAGCAGCTGTGTGCAGTGCTGTATTTTAATAGATTCCCACCTTGCACCAAAAATACTCCAAAAAGGAAAAAACACAACCGAACCAAATATAAACCCCCCTACATGTAGAAAAAACTTATAACAGTTATAGAGCACAGCCACCGAGCAATCTCTCAGTTTTCTATGGGACTGAGTTACAAAGTGTCTGCAAGAGCTGTAATGAACAAACTGGCCTGTACTCATCTCTTAGCTACTGTTTTTAAATAAGCTAACTTAATATTTATCACTCCCATGTTTTGGGAGTGATAACCTCAAATGCTTCAGCAGTTCTACAGAATAACCTCCCTTTTGCTGTGGCTTTGACCTATCCTACTGGAATACTATTTCTAACCTAATACAGCAAAGTATTTTATTTCAGTAAGTATTTTTTATTCCTATAGCAACAGGCTATTGCTCTATTCTAAATGGATGAACATGATTCCCTTTCCTAGTCATGTTTCTGACGGATAAGTTGTAGGTGTTCTTGTGATGCTCCTTTTGTTCCAGTATATTACCTGCTCCTCTAAGAACACCACATCTGTCATGTTATGCAAGCATGCACATATTTTAGTACATACCCCTTAAAACCTATCTTGACCTTGAAATACAGAAATAGTTATGTATGCACAGAAGATACAAACAGAAGAGGAACCATTGGTGGAAAAAAGAGCAACCAGCCCACATACATAAACTACATTTTAATTAGGCCAAACAAGAAAAAAAAACCTGAACAACCAAAACACAACATGTCCAGGAAGTGTAGAGATAGGGAATAGCATAGGGGATCTGTTTGGCCTTGATGAGACAAAGCTGTACCCAAAGAGGCGCCTTGAGAGAAAAGATAAGCAAGCGCCAGGAGATATCAGCAAGGAAAGGAACGTGAAAAGCAAAGCTGCTGCTCCGCGTGAACAGACAGAGACGACCAGTTAGAAGACACTGAGAAGCGCGTGGCAATCGACCTTCAACCTATCAGCAGGATGCTGCCTGCGCGTGGAGAGTACCTGTACCTATAAAACTCGGGAAATTGTTGTAATAAAGGTCTTTGGTCCATACCCTGCCAGAGTCCGTGAATCAATGCTCCACAGGAAGCATGTGCAAATGCAGTTAATTGTGTTCAAACATTAAGAATGGGATTGAGGTGTGCTGTGTTTGTTTTAGGGCAGCTGGACATTCCTATCACTGAACCCATACTGCAGCATCAACCAGGTAACAACTCAAAAGTTTTGCTATGGTTGTTACAATCATTGTGCTATGCTGAAAGCAGGATTCACATAAATATCTAACAATCTCCTAGAAACACTCAACTCATCAATCCATCACTGTCTGAATCTTCCTGCAAAACTCTCTCCTATGAGTACAGGTTCTGCCATCTACACTTAAAAATTATAAATGGTAGCTCCTTACGCATGAGGCTTTTTAAAAAACTATATATACAATTTACATAGTGTTAAGCCATATTCACCAGTGTTTAATATTAGAAATAAAATTACCCCAAAAAACCCTCAAAGCTAAGTTATCAATGCAGTTATCGGTGACTTTTCTGAGAAAGAAGCTATTTTTAGGGAAACGTGTTCTTAGGCCAATTCAGACTCTTATTTTATTTATTTATTTTAAACTCAGCACTAAATCATTTTATCCTGTTGTAATAAAAAGGAAGGATGTTATCAGCTTTAAATTTACTGGCTTTCAATTAAGCTTATAGCTCACATACCTGCCCTCGCCTTTCCCTTACACTTTGTGTAGTTTCACAATTATACTTTACAGATCCTATACTGCTTTTCTCTGCTTGCTATCATGCCAAAATCTCACACAAATGTCACGGGAAATCAATTCTATTGGAAGTAAAAGCTTTATAAAAAGCATTTCCAGATGCATAAAGTACCTAAGTTTTGCTTACTTATCATTAGAACAATAGAGAACAACAACCAAAAAAAAAATCATCTTTGAAAATGAATCTATAGTTTTAGTTTCAGTTTTAAAAGGGGAAAAACCCTGGAAACAAAGTGGTTTACATAGTGACACGATGTAAGGGAGAAGGGTACAAGCAGACACAAAACCAAAATACAAACCCTAGTGATTCATATCTAACAAAGTTCAGAAACGGTGTATGCTGCAGTTTGTGCACATAAGCCCCCTACCCTAGAGATGACATCATTCTTTTTGTCTGATATCTCAACTGCAAAATCTCAAGGAAGTCATGAATATCTGTGCCACTGTAATCGCTTAGTTCCTTTTTCCATACAAAGGGATATTAAATTATCTACAGTGTTTGCCACTGCTGCACTTAGCAAAGTTAAATGATTTACAATTTTGATGCACATTGGTGCAAAGCTGGATTTTTAGGCCCAATGTTAAGTATTAACTTTTGATATACTAGGAATACTTGCACCATATATTCTTTCTAGGCAGACAGAACATTCCCTGCCTTGGAACCTTTACAGCCTAAAGCCCACAAATTCAGAAGATTTATCACACAATCATAGGAAAAAAAAAAAAAGGGGGCTGAAAGATCACCCAGTCTAAGGCAAGACCTCCTAGGCAATCCTGCCATATATCTGTCTTGTCATGCCTAACTTACTTTCCTGCAACTATTCAGGTATGTAGAGAAATGCGCATATGCGCAAGTCTTCAGGTTCAACAGGTGGAAGAACACAACACTGTGAGTATCTACTGACTTTATTAGGACCCCATGGCAAATTCCATCTGAAAAAATGGGATTACAAGAATATGGCCCAAAATACACAATCTGAGAGAGAAATAAAATGTTATTGTGGCAGGTATATATAAAGATATATCCACATGCATTAAAAAACAAATGTTAACTAGGAAAACTACTCTTTAACCTATTTGTTATCAACCAGCAAATTCACTTTAGATGCAACATACAGTCAAAGAACATATAACTCAGCAGCTTTCCTACCCCATTATTCTGTGCTCGTGAACATGCACAGTAAAGAGACTTCCACCCAAATCAATGAACTGACTTCATTAGTTTAATAATCACTAAAAAAAAAAAGCAGATTGCTTAATTAAATTCATATTATAACTCATATGTAAAATAAACTCATATAACTCATATCTAAAAGACATATTATGCTTCACCATACACCACATGAAACTAAACTGACAGGACTGACTTTCTGCAGTGTGTGCGCTTTTTAAATTTATTACCTCTTTGAAATGAAACAAAGACTCCAGCACCCTGGTAGAAGTATACCTTACTCAATGACTGTTATTCACAGTATCACGACACCCAATTAAGCTATAAATTCAGTAAAAACACAGAATTACATAATAATGCCATTTTGTCATTTTGATGCACTTCTCATTATTCAAGGCCCATTTTTGTCAAACGTATCTCCCCGAAGTTTAAGACATTTTTAACATGCGCTAGTCTGGAAAATCACATTAAAAAGGGCTGCTAAGCATCCTAAAGCACCAAAGAACCCCATAAGTACTATATAGTTGTGCCTGACAAAATACACAGGAGTAGACAAGGCTCCCACATTAGAGCTACGGGTAAGTATAGGAGTATAAATACCACAGGTCTAACCAGGGCTTCCAAGTCAACCACCAACACTGTAGAGGCTCCAGGTCTTCCCCAAAGCCCTATGCTGCCTTCCTTGAGATGCTACAAATATTAGAGCCCCTCTGCGAACCATGCATCTGAAGGGCGATCCAAAATCTCTGCCAGGTTCCCTTCCGCCCAACACCCAAGCACCTTCCCCACCTCCTCCAAAATCCTAAACCTGTTCCAGCGTGCACCCCTACCTCTAGCAACATCACAGTTCCCGTCCCCAGCAACACCTCTACCCCAAACCCACAGCAACACTCACCCAGCAGCGTCCTTGTCCTTGTCCCCATCCCACCCGCACCCTAGCGCCACTTAGGCTCCCCTTCCCCATCAACGACCTCCCATAAGCCCCCGAATAACCGATGTTCCCTCAGGCACCGCTTCCCAAGGCCCCCCCAGCACCACGGATACTCCTCAGCCAGCGCCCCTCACTTCGGCCCGCCCCGGTCGCACCTCACGGTCCTTGAGGCCCAGGAGCAGCACCTCTTCCATGAGGGTGAGCCGCGTTTCCTTGGAGTCGCCCTTTTCGTCGTCGCCGGGCTCATCCCGACGGCCTTCATCCTCCGGGCCACCCCCCGCCCCCCGCTCCTTGTCGGCGGCGGCGGCGCTGCTGCGGGAAGCCTCAGTCCGGCGCTGCACCAGGCCGGAGTTACGCTGGGTCAGGGAAATCATGGCTAGAGGCGGTGGGAGGGCAAAGGCCCACCACGGGGAGAGGGGCTTGTCGAAAGCTCAGAAGGGAGGGAGGAGGAGAAGGGATGAGAGCCGCTCTTGCCTCCGCCCTATCCGCACCGGAGCAGTAGCCGGCCGGGGAGAGTCATGGAAAGCAGGGCTCGGCCGCGGCAGGGGAAGCGGAGGCAGTAACAGTGGGGTCCGGCGTCCGAGTTAGCGAAGGTGGCTTCTCCTCCAATATGGCGGCGCAGGCTGCTGTCAGCGGAAGATGTGGCAGTGGCGGGGGGGAACGACCGGAAAGGGCTGCGGGCGGGAGGAACCCCCCGCGGAGTAGGAGGTGGGGACGGGACGCCCTGGGGACGCGGGCCGTGCTGGTTGTTACTAACCGTTACCCGGGGCTGTGGAGGATGGTTAATCCAACACTCCCGGCGGAGGGGAGGAGGGGCCGGCCGGTACCCGCCGTAGTATAACCCAGGGGCTGGGTAGTACACTCTCTTAAATTAATATTTTTTTTCTTAAAAAGTGCCTTATTTACAACCTTAAGTCTGCTTGATTTCATTTTTAGCTACAAGACCGTGTCTGATTGCTAGTGCAGCCCCCCAGGAATATATCTTCATATATATACACTCATCGACTAAGCTCAGGTGAGCATATGAACTCTTAACAGTCTTGACTTTAAACTGAGTAAATGGAATCCCTCGGCTCTGCTGTCGATCTTTTCAAACCTTCACTCTGTCCTGGTTCCGGCGAGGATAGGGTTAATTTTCACAAGGAACTGGGATGGGACACATCCCTGTCGGCTGACTCAAACGGGTATTCGATACCATGTGACGCCAGTATTACTGTTGTTTTCCTGTTCCCTTTGCTGTTCCATTAAACTGCCTTTATCTCAACCCACGAGTTATGCCTTTTTCTTCCGATTCTCCCCTATCCGCTGCTGGGGAGGTGGGTGGGTGCGCACGAAAGACCGCACGGTTCTTTGTTGCCGGCTGGGACTAAAGCACAAGCCCTTTTGAGCGTGGCATGCCAAAAAAACTCAAAACTAATTATCAAGGCTAAATCCCAGAGGATCTGAATCACTCACACAAGTGTTTGCCGATTGTGCCTCTTCTGTTTTGAGGCTTGCCAATTTATTCACAGTCCACTGTGTGACATTCTGCTTTTTTATCTATTTTTTTTAATTAAAATGTTTTGCTGTACCAGCTTAAAAGTAACAGTGATGTTATATCCTTATCAAAGAAGCATTTCCATGAAGAAGAAATACCACAATAGCATTACAAGATCTGTTTTCTGGAAATGTATTTTATGAGTAGTAATTATACTCAAATCTTTATTTACTTAGTCTTACATGAATCACTCAGATGTTTTGCTGAGGATTACGATCAAAATGACAGGCATGTAATTAACCTGGTGTCATAGTTTAACCCCAGACAGCAACTAAGCACCACACAGCCACTCACTCACTCCCCCCTGGTGGGATGGGAGAAAGGATCAGAAGAGTAAAAGTGAGAAAACACAGGGGTTGAGATAAAGAAAATTCAATAAGTGAAGTAAAAGCCACATACGCAAGCAAAACAAGGAATTTATTCACTACTTCCCATCAACAGGCAGGTGTTCAGCCATCTCCAGTAAAGCAGGGCTCCATCACACCTATAAGGGTTGCTTGGGAAAACAACTGCCATAACTCCAAACATCTCCCCCTTCCTGCCTTCTTCCTCCAGCTTTATATGCTGAGCATGACATCATACCGTATGGAATATCCCTTTGGTCAGTTGGGGTCAGCTGTCCCAGCTGTGTTCCCTCCCAACTTCTTGTGCACCCCCAGCCTACTCGCTGGTAAGGCAGCATGAGAAGCAGAAAAGGCCTTGACTCTGTAAGCACTGCTCAGCAGTAACTAAAACATCCCTATGTTACGAATGCTGTTTTCAGCACAAACCCAAAAAATAGCCCTATGCTAGATACTGTGAGAAACGCTCCTTATCCAATAACCACGGCTCAGGCAGTGATCGATACGAAGCACGTTTTATTGAAACATTCTTGCAAGAACAGGTGACCTAGCAGGTAGGCACACCTGAGTTCCCGAAGTAACTTCTTTTTATTTCCTGTCCCAGGCCAAAATTTCCCTCCCCTGTTTCCCCATTGGCTAGGTACTCCAGGGTTTACAGCCTATCCGATTCGCCTAAAACTACTCCCGTTTGCTCCACCTCTGTTTACTTCCCCCCATCACCCCTCCTAAACCCCTTACTTCACCTGTTTCTTTCTTCCCTTTTTTGGCACAGACTGGTTTCTCCTTTGTCTAAGGGATGAGCGTTCTTGCATGTCTCCTGATAAGCCTGTTGTTAATCATTCTCTAGCTACATCATTGCAGACTGGCCAAGTTGTTCCTCTCCAAAAACAATACTTAGATTTTTCTTACAATACTATGAAGAAGTTTAACTCTATCCCAGACAAAACCAGCACAGACTGCTCACTTGGCAACAGAGCACTCCTCCAGGCACTACTATTTTTATGACCTGTATTCAGGTGCCTCCATTGACTGCAAAGCAGAAACCTTGAGAATATTGTCCTGTGAATATTTTCCCCTAGAGTTAAAACAAGCCAAATGTGGATTGATATTCTTTGGGTTAAATCTGCACTGGATTATATCTGTGCAACACCATTTATGTTCAGTATTATAAAATTATATTATCACTAGATCATTTCTATGTGATGGCTTTTTAAGAGACCTCACTGGCTATCACTTTACCATCCGTGCAAACATTTATTAATACATTTGATGCTAAAGAGCTGCTATTCAAACAGAAAGCTCTTCACAGGGGATTTGTAAGGAATTTTTGAAGGAAATCTACACTGCAGACCACATTCTTAGTTCAAATTAAAGTAATAATTTGAATTGTTGGGACAAAGGACACTTAGGACGTTACCTGCATAGTACAGATTGACAAGCATTTGAGCATCTAACACAACAGTCTCTGAGGCTAGCCAGTTATTTAAAAACATATTGCTGTCCAGTTGAATAAGTATGTTTTCAAAAGTACGATTGCATTGTTAGGAGTTTATTAATGATCTATAAATATGTAAGAACTCCTTTTTAGCACCAAGCACAAGACTACCTGCACATGACTAAGTAAAGATGTACAATATCTAACTATAAGACACAAGGGTGTGTGACTATAGAGTGTCTCCAGTTTTTTAATACTAGTATTTGTAGCAACCACACGGTGGATTCAAACAGAGCAGAAACCTGACTAATAAAGAACTATCTGAAAACTCACAGCAAAGCAATAAATTTACAGTGAGCCTTGTACATCTACAGCGTGCTCATGTTTTTGCCTTTTAGTGGCTTTTTTTTTTCCTCTCTGAAAACTAGATTGAGGAAGAAGAAAGGTGATTTGGGGCTTCATTCATGAAGACAAAAAGAGCTAAAAAACAGCACCAGAAATACAGAGTATAGCTGGAAATGTTATATGGCTTCTTTCCTAGGAATCCTAGAATGGGGACAGGGGACTCACTAGACGAAAGCCTCACTGACTCCAGAGTCAACCGGCAGCTGAATACATTTTGCTGCATGCCCAGACATAGACTCATAGAATATCTTGAGTTGGGAAGGACCCATAAGGATCATCCAGTCCAACTCCCTGCTCCTCACAGGACTACCTAACACTAAACCATATGACTAAGAGCGTCATCCAGATGCTCCTTGAACTCTGACAGGCTTGGTGCCATGACCACTTCCCTGGGGAGCCTGTTCCAGTGACCGACCACCCTCTCAGTGAAGAACCTTTTCCTAATGTCCAATCTGAACTTCCCCTGACACAGCTTAATTCCCTTTCCTCGTGTCCTATCGCTGGTCACCAGAGAGAGGAGATCAGCACCTCCCCCTCTGCTGCCCCTCTTGAGGAAGGTGTAGACTGTGATGAGGTCACCCCTCAGCCTTCTCTTCTCCAAGCTAAACAAACCAAGTGACCTCAGTCACTCCTCTTAAGTCTTGCCCTCAAGACCTTTCACCACCTTGGTCACCCTCCCCTGGGCACACTCTAATAGTTTGATGTCCTTCTTATATTGAGGCGCCCAAAACTGCACACAGAACTCGAGGTGGGGCTGCACCAGTGCGGTGTAGAGGGGGACAATCACCTCCCTCGACCAGCTAGCTATGCTGTGCTTGATGCACCCCAGGATACGGTTGGCCATTTTGGCTGCCAGGGCACACTGTTGACTCATATTCAACTTGCCATTAACCCAGACCCCCAGATCTCTTTCCACAGGGCTGCTCTCCAGCCTCTCATACCCCAACTTGTATGTATAACCAGGATTACCCTGTCCCAGATGGAGAATCCAGCACTTGCTCTTGTTAAATTTCATATGGTTGGTGTATTTCTCAAACCAAATGTGTATTGAGCATGGATTGGGAGATCGTCACAGTAAACCATACCGTACAAATGCAAAACATCTAATTTTTTTTTCCCAGAGATTACAAGTTACTGACATCTGCATGAAAACAGCAGTAGCACAAATCATACCTTCAAAAATCATGCTACTTTGGATATTTCCTAAAGACAATGTTACAAGACTGTGACAGACTTGTTTTTGAAGTCTCATACAGTAATAGCTTATGCAGAAGCTGTGAAGGGCCAGGTCATGTTATAACACAAGGTGTGCCTCTGCCTCACCCACTTCTTCTAAAGATCAGTGAGTGTACTTTGACTGCTTGACTTTGATTTAAGACTGCACTCACTATGCAAATGTGTACTTTATAAAGGTACTTCCAGCCAACTTGGCCTCCTGATCTCTTGCTCCAGCTAAAGCTTTTTCTATTCATGCTCAAAGTATGGAAGCATAACTTCTTCAGCAGGTAGTAGCATACTTCCTGTAGTGGATGTCTTATGATGGGTTACTTTTGTCACACCAGAGATAACCTTCATTCTAGTCTTTAGCTGGAAACTTCACATGCATTATTTACTGCCCGGTACACACTTGAAAAGTTGATCTGGAGAAACAATTTTTTGGAGAGGGGCACCTCCACATTGAATACAAAGGGAGTAGAAATGAAGCTGTTCAGGCTGTGTTAGAAAAACGTGGTAGAGACTGCAAACAGTTCTGAGTCCCAGAGAGGCTTGCTTGGGAAGTAGGTTTGACTTTAAAGAGTGTCAGTTTTAACCTCTTCCCAGCCTCCATAACAAGTTTAATAGAGGACTGCTAACATCTTGGCAAGTGTTTGTATGGGTAAGGGATGCTTGATGCTGCCGTGCTTTGGACTACTGTGAAGCCTTGTCCTCATGTGAAAACTCTGTTCAACAGTAAAATGCTGTTAATTGCTTGGAGCCTGTTACTCCGCTTCCAGCAGGCATTTGGTTTCTCAGTTTTTTTTCATTTCAGTAATCCAGTGAAATGAATTAGGTATTTCCCTTAATGTTTTGCCTGGATGCTTAGAGCAGGCAGATAACATTTACCTAGGAAGTGCATTTGTTAATTTATTTTGTAAACAGCAGAACTATGAAGACTGATTTCCCATGATGTCTTGTCTGGCCATACCACAGTTCCCTCAACTTCATCCTTTCTTCTAGCATTTCCTACCCTTGCTCATACCATAGCATCTTTGGTCTTCTCTCTCTCCATCTTCTCTCTATTCTTAAGTCATGTTATAAATACTCCGAGTCCGTAAGGAGTTTAATAAATGTTTATTAGATAAGAAAGCAAAAGCAGCGCTGGGCGGCCGGGGAGTCGCAGCTCCACAAAGGCTCGCAAATTCGAATGTCTCAAGCAACTCCTTTTATCTTCTCGGGGGTGGGTTTCAGCATCCTTAGTCTCCGCCAGGTGCCCCCCTATAGATTGCCGGGTCAGCTAACATATACAAGGATCTGCACCGAGACACAAGCTCAACAAACAAATGGGCATGAGAACGGCGTCACGGGCAGCCGCTCAAGGACATCAATCCTTCATGGCAACATTCCCCAGGTCTCATCCCTTCACCCAGATAAGGCAGTCTTCCGTAGCAACAGCTGGCAGTATATCATATCATGACATTTACTGCTAGTATAGCAATTAAGTCTTATCGCAAGACAGGATGTCCTGCTTCACAGAGCAGGACACTTCCATTGCTTGTTTGGTGCAATAATTACCCTCCTTGTTCAGCTCTCCTGGTCATCAGCAAATTACCTGTTAGTCACCTATTGCAAGTCATGTGCTGTATCAGCAGTTAATAGATTTGTCATTGCTACTAAATTGCTGGACAAGCCAAATTTAGTATCTTGGTTCCTGGGAGACCAAGTAAATGGATATGGCTTGGCCAGGTGTGGCGGTGTGCTCTCCCCTTTTCCCCCTCCCCTCCCCCCTCCCAGCTCCTGCTCAAGCCATGGCTATCAGTGGGAGTTGTTATGAGTTGCACCTGGACTTTGGGGGATGGCTGGCAACACAGTCAAAACACTGTCTGGAGTGGGGACCTAGATATTGTGTTCCCATGCGACTATGACTATAGGTCAATTCTCTTACTCTATAAATAGTGGACAACCCAAGAGCCCTTGGAGCTCTTCTGCATGGCAGCAGGCTGCATGTTGGGATCTCCCCTTGAGCGGGGACGCTTACTTAAGGTTCTACTCCTCGAGGCTGAGAGATTCCTTGCCGCAGCAGATTCTCGGTAAGTGACTGATAGCAGGCTAAACTGAAATCTTAGCTAAGTGAGATAAAGGATTGATTGTGCATATAGAATCCTTTAGACACAAACCGTTGACCAAGTCTGGGACTAGGAGTGGATCCAGCCGCAAACCGTTGACCAAGTCTGGGACTAGGAGTGGATCCAGCCGCCCCTAGACTCCTCTCTGAGAAGGAGTTTAGAAAGCCAGGGGGTCCTTTCTGAACCTCGTGACTCAATGGGAGGGTCTCCCTGACAGCTTGTCTGCCCTTGTCCTCTATGCAGTAAATAATCAAGTGTGCCTTGCCATTGAATCTATCCATTCAGTGGCTCCTTAAAAAACAGCATATGAGTCAGTGTAAATGTAAGTAGCCCCATGTTGTGCAGCTAGTAGGACAGCTCTGAGTTCCCTTACTTGTGCACTACCTTCCCCTGTTTCAATTGCTCTTCCTCCCGTTGCTACTTCCAGTGCTACGGCCTTGTATTTCCACTTATTGTTCTTGTGGTGAGATGACGCATCAGTAAACCACACTCCTGCAAGATCACTGCCTTCCTTCAGAGGAGATGCTTCTTGGATCAGAGATGGTCTGTTTGGTGGGGATTGGAACAATAGGGCACCATCTATATCCTTCTGGAGCTTGGATACTTTAACACTACCTTCAGAGATTGGCATGATTTCATTAATGCCTTCTAAATAAGCATACCACTTTCGAACTGTGGGTTTCTGGGCAATGCTGGCTGGTGGTGCTGTCCCTTTACGGACCACATCTAGGAGGCGGAAAGGTCCCCGAACGATCACACTCTGTTCCCTCCTTATCTGCTCTGCTCGTTGCAACGCTCGCACTAGGGACAGTAAACCCTTCTCAAGGTCTGAATATCTGCTCTCAGTATCATTAAAGGAGTGAGAGCTAAATTCTAATGGTCTCTCCGGTCCTGCTGGTCCCTTCTGCCATAAGTTACAATGAGAACCATGTTCACTGAACCCCCACTCTACATGGACAGGATCAGTTGGATGTATAGGACCAAGTTGTTGGAATAACCTTAGCTCCTTTATTAGCAATTCCAGGGCATTAGTATGTTGTTCAGTCCACTCCCAGGATTTACCCTTTTTGAGCAAACTATAAAGGGGGCGAGCAATGATGGAAAATCCAGGGATATGTTTACGCCAATAACTTAAAGTTCCCAGAACTTGTTGTAACTCCTTTGCGCTGGAAGGATTCTGTCCATGTTCTATTTTTTTCAGGGTATCCTGAGGGATGGAAGCAGCTCCCTTAATCCACCAGACCCCCAAGAATTTAACTTCCTGTGCAGGTCCCTGACATTTTGAGTCTGGAATTTCCAATCCTAAATCCAGTAATGTTTTTCGGATGTTTTCCATCGTGTCTTTAACACTTTCTTGGTTCTCTCCCCCTATTAGGATGTCATCAATATATTGGTATACCATACATCCCTGTGAAACAGGAATCTCTGCTAGCACTTTAGCTAAAGCATTATGAGCAATAGTGGGGGAATGCCTGTATCCTTGTGGGAGTCGGTTAAAGGTGTATTGGACTCCTTTCCACGTGAATGCAAACCGCGCTTTGTCTTGCTCAAGGAGGGGAATCATAAAAAACATGTCTTTGACATCTAAGGCAGCCATCCAAGGATGGGCAGCTCCTTCTATCATTGTCACAATTTCAGCGATATTTGGAACCACGGCGGTCAGGGGTGCAGTGTTGGCGTTTAACTTTCAGTAATCTACTGTGAAACCCCATTGCCCCGCTGGTTTCTTTACTGGCCACACCGGTGAATTATAAGGTGAGTGAGTCCTCTTAATGATGCCCCTTTTTTCTAAATCTGATACCACCCCGTCTGCTCCTGTGTCCTGGTTCCGGCAGGGACAGGGTTAAGTATTCCATGCCATGTGAGCCAGGCCCACCCTGAGATTAAAAGGAGGGAGGGGGCAGGCAGTCGGGTCCGGACCGGCGGGGAGCGGCGGCTCCGTATTCACGTCTGTATATTTCTCTGTCGGTGTTATTGTTGTTGTTTTCTTGTTCCCTTTGCTGTTCTGTTAAACTGCCTTTGTCTCAACCCAAGAGTTTTGCCTTTTTCTTTTGATCCTTCCCGTACTGGGAAGCGCTGGGCGAGCCACACGTGGTTCTTTGTTGCCATCTGAGGCCAAACCACGACAGTCCTTTTTGGCACCCAACGTGGGGCTCGAAGGGTTGAGATAACGACAGAATCCAACTAGAGCTTGAAAAAACGAATTTGTTAGGTAAATAGTCGCTGGTCACTATGTTGCTTAGCTTGTTCTCATGGCTGTTATGTAAATTCCTGTGTGTCTTATGCACTCCCTGTGATGATATTTGTTACTTCTGGGAGGGGGATGAGGATTATCATTTTACTGTCCTGTGCAATATCGACTTATGATATGATAACATCACTTGTTAGACGGTTATTTTGGGGCGTTTATGTGGTATTGCTGTCCTGTCCGTACATTGGGCACCGTCTCTCAGAATTCATTAATAATTACACCCAGTCTATGGGGGAAACGGGGGGACACTTTCCCCAGCTCTTTTGCCTCCCTTTTCTCCTTCGGGTCAGGTATGACAGCTTTTGAGAATTTTGAATATCCTTGGGATGCTCAAACCAGCATGTTCCTAGTGTTATGTCTGCTGAATGTGTTCCAGGTCTCATTTAGGGTTAAACGACTATTTAAGACTGCCACCCAGAGATCTGCTCCAAGGCTGGACAGTCAGGGGTGGCATGGCATGTGGGAGAACATGGGCAGGTACCTAGAGAAATTCTCGCCTCCAGTGGTCTGGGACTTCACCCCTGAACAATTACAGGACCCTGACAGAGTAGTAGAATATCTGAAGGGAAAATGCTGTGGCTATTCCAGTTAGGCACAACTCACCGCACTGTGCTGGGCCCTGGCTAGTGTCTACCAGGCACTGCTCAGTGCTATGCAGCACCCTCAGAAGAAAGAGACAGAGACCAGACCAGCAGGCGCTGCGGCCCCTGTGGCAGGCGCTGCTGCGGCGGGCACTGCGGCTACTGCGACCCCTGCGACGGGCACTGCAACTACTCCAACCCCGGTGACAGCCACTGCTGCTGAACCAGGGAACCAACCCGTGCCAGTATCAGTTGCCCCCATACAAAAGAAGAAGTACACAAAGAAATCGATTCGCATAGTAAGAGATGACGATGAACCAGGGCCATCACAAGGACAGGAGGAAGAGGCAGAACCAGAGATAATTACCCGATCCCTATCCTTGAGTGAGCTGCAGGATATGTGAAAAGATTTTAGCCGACTTTCAGGTGAGCACATTGTCACCTGGCTGCTTCGGTGTTGGGATAACGGGGCCAGTAGCCTGGAATTAGAGGGTAGGGAAGCCAGGCAGTTGGGATCCCTGTCTAGGGAAGGCGGCATTGACAAGGCAATTGGAAAGAAGACCCAAGCCCTCAGCCTCTGGAAACGACTCCTGTCGGGCGTGAGGGAGAGGTACCCCTTCAGTGAAGATGTTGTATGTCACCCAAGCAAGTGGACCACCATGGAAAGAGGTATCCAGTACCTGAGAGAAATAGCCGTGCGGGAGATGATTTATTATGACTTGGACAATGCAGACTTACCCACAGACCCTGATGAGGTGCACTGCACAAGGCCCATGTGCCGGAAGTTTGTACGGAGCGCACCATCGTCATATGCCAACTCACTGGCAGTAATGGAATGGAAAGGCGAAGAGGGATCAACGGTGGATGAGGTGGCTGGCCGGCTCCGGAGATATGAAGAAAGCCTCTCTTCCCCCCTTGTCTCAGCTGTGGAGAAACTGTCCCGGAAGGTCCAGCAACTTGAAGAGAATATGTCCTACTCCCCACCTGTACGGGCCAGCATCTCAGCTATCGTGAGCCGGCATTTCCCCACTCAAGAGAGAGAGTACAGAGGGTACACACCACGAGGCACCCTGTGGTTCTACCTGCATGACCATGGAGAGGACATGAGGAAGTGGGATGGACAACCTACTTGGATCCTGCGGACACGGGTACAGGAGTTGCAAGGAAGGACAACCACAAAAGGGGATCCCTCCAGGAAAAGTGCCGCCCCAGTTTCCAGTGGGCAGCTCCCCAGACAGAGCATAAGGCCTGATCTTGCTTCTGATCCTCTTGAAGGAACCTCCAAGTCATTTCTGCAAGAAGTGAGTACCGGATACCATGACCAGTATTAGAGGGGCCCTGCCTCCGGCCAGGTGGAGGAAAGGGACAACCGGGTTTATTGGACAGTGTGGATTCGATGGCCTGGCACATCAGACCCACAGGAGTATAAGGCTCTAGTGGACACGGGTGCACAGTGCACTCTGATACCATCAAGCTATAGAGGGGCAGAACCCATTTGTATTTCTGGGGTCACAGGGGGATCCCAAGAGTTGACTGTACTGGAGGCTGAAGTGAGCCTAACTGGCAATGAGTGGCAAAAGCATCCCATTGTGACTGGCCCAGAGGCTCCATGCAGCCTTGGTATAGATTACCTCAGGAGAGGGTATTTTAAGGACCCAAAAGGGTACTGGTGGGCCTTTGGCATAGCTGCCTTGGAGACGGAGGAAGTGAAACAGTTGTCTACCTTGCCTGGTCTCTCGGAGGACTCTTCTGTTGTGGGGTTGTTGAGGGTCGAAGAACAGCAGGTGCCGCTTGCTACCACAACGGTGCATCGGCGGCAATATCGCACTAACCGAGACTCTCTGATTCCCATCCATAAGCTGATTCGTCAACTAGAGGTTCAAGGAGTGATCAGCAAGACTCGCTCACCCTTTAACAGTCCCATATGGCCAGTGCAAAAATCCAATGGAGAGTGGAGGCTAACTGTAGACTATCGTGGCCTGAATGAAGTCACGCCACCGCTGAGTGCTGCCGTGCCGGACATGTTAGAACTCCAGTATGAACTGGAGTCCAAGGCAGCCAAGTGGTATGCCACGACTGATATAGCGAATGCATTCTTCTCAGTCCCTTTGGCAGCAGAGTGCAGGCCACAGTTTGCTTTCACTTGGAGGGGCATCCAGTACACCTGGAATCGACTGCCCCAGGGGTGGAAACACAGCCCCACCATTTGCCATGGACTGATCCAGACTGCACATTTAGCAAAGGCTACCTGGCTAGTTAACACCAGGGGATCTACCAATCGGGCTGGCCCTGCCCAGTCAGAACTTCCACGTACCGTAGAAGGGGATAAGGTCCCCGTAGTGCACATGAAGAGTATGTTAGGGAAGACAGTCTGGGTTAGTCCTGCCTCAGGCAAAGGCCAACCTATCCGTGGGATTGCTTTTGCCCAAGGACCTGGGTGCACTTGGTGGGTGATGCAGAAGGATGGGGAAGTCCGATGTGTACCTCATGGGGATCTGATTTTGGGTGAGAATAGCCAATGAATCAAATTGTGTGTTGTTGATTGCTAAGTAACCCTGTCACTGTATGTCCTTGTTACTATAATTGCTATTGGCTGTACTGCAGTAAGAATCACCCAAATTAAGGACAGATGGACTTTGATGAAGAGTTGAGTAAAGCAAAGTGGTGATGGGATCAGAGCTGGCGCTCAGCAACTTCCTCAAGATCTGCATCTTCGGCCCATGGACTGTGTGCATGAGCTACGCCGGGTACACCAGTCACATGTTCCGAAAACTGTAAGATCTGGGCATGGCAAAAATGGTATGGAATAAGGGGTGGATAATGTCCTGGTTCCGGCAGGGACAGGGTTAAGTATTCCATGCCATGTGAGCCAGGCCCACCCTGAGATTAAAAGGAGGGAGGGGGCAGGCAGTCGGGTTTGGAGCGGGCTGGCGCCTCCCGGGTCCGGACCGGCGGGGAGCGGCGGCTCCGTAATCGCGTTTGTATATTTCTCTGTCGGTGTTATTGCTGTTGTTTTCTTGTTCCCTCTGCTGTTCTGTTAAACTGCCTTTGTCTCAACCCAAGAGTTTTGCCTTTTTCTTTTGATCCTTCCCGTACCGGGAAGCGCTGGGCGAGCCACACGTGGTTCTTTGTTGCCATCTGAGGCCAAACCACGACATCCTGCAAGTGCAGCTGCAGGCAGTGGATACTGCCGGACGTTGGTGTTTTTAGAGGGAGGCAAAGGTATAGAAGTTTCTAATAGACTCAATTTCACTGTGTCTAATCTTTTTTCGCGTCCTGCAAAACTCCACACAGTCCCATCTGGAAATTTCCACACCCGCCCACGCAGCACGTCAAACCCCAGGAGGTTAGTACGCGAGGCACCCACTAACACTTCTGCCCTAGTCATTCGCTGCTCTCCTGGCAACCAGAGGTTAATTTTTGCAGTGGGGCATGTTTTTACCACACCGTCAATTCCTGTGAAGTTGACTCTGCGTCGGGTGGGATTTATACCTAGAAGTTGTGCTGTTTCGTTAGTAATTGCGGACATTTGGGCTCTGCTATCAATAATAAAGTTTACCGACATCTTTTGGGGTCCAACAGGAATGACAATAACAGGTTCGGAGTCTTTATGAGAGAGCCATTGGATCGGTAGTACCCGTCGGGCAGGGTGGCTCACTGCCCTCCTCGGGGATAGGAGTTTTTTGACTGGGGCTCTGACAAATCAATCAAATTACGCTCCGGTGCAGAAGGCACAATTTTCTCACAACTTGGGGATTCTCTTGTTAGACTTTTCTCCCCAGCTGAATTATTCTTTCTAGTTAAAGATTGGACTAGCGTGCGGAGATCTCCTGTAGGGACACCGTGTAAGAATTGTCGGGGCATACCTAATTGTAGGGCTTTACGCCACAACTCGTTTCGGTCCTTATCAGGCTTAAACCTTCCCTCCGATTTAGGATTTTGAGTGTGAGCTCGGACTTGGTGAACTTTATGGGGGAGTTCGGAGGATTTTTCACTAGTTAGGTTGGCCCAGCCCATTCGGCGCCCGTATTGATGTATTTCCTGTACATATTCGTTCCAGGTGGGCATGTAGTTACGATGACTCCGCCTATGAGCACTCCGAGCATCTCGTATGCGATCTTGAGTGTGGACAATGAATGGTTTCAGGCAATCGGGAAGACCATGGATGAGAGGTGCTAATCGATCGGGGTCGACAGGGGCTGACATTGGGGATTTCCGAAATTCCTCTCTGTCATACATGGTTTGCAGACAAGCTGCTTTCTGCACAGCTGCAAACAGATCAGAGTAGCCTGTAGCTCTAATCTCTAACGGCTCCCCCCTCTCTCGCGGATCCATACCACCGGCCCAATAGACTGCTCGAGCAGTTAGGGAATAATCATGGTCCCCAGGCATAGTAGTTAAAAACACTCCCGGTCCCCAAGAGTCTCCTGCTTCCTCCTCGCTCAACATAATTCTGTCTCCCCCTTCAGAAGAAACTCGCCACACATACTCAACAGCTGACTCTTCTGGCTGCCTCGAATATTTCTCCCTTATTTTCGCTAACTCGGTTGGTGTCCACGGAACAGTACACACAGTGGTGCGGACTTCATCATCATCATCAACTGCGGTTTCAGTTTTAATCAGAGGACGTAAAGGAAAGACTTGGGATTTCAAAGCAAAACTCTTTTCTTCCTCATCTTCTTCCTCATCCTCACTATTAAACCAAAAATCTCCGGTCTGGGTTCTGGAATTTGGATAACACATTAACTTACAAATTTGTTGGACTTGGGTCGAGGGCTGCATTTTATCTAAGAGCCCAGTCACCCTTTCCAATAACATTTTAAGTTGGAGATTTTCACTCCCAAGTTGAGCATTTCGGTTTCCTAAACATTCATTCTCACTCACAAGCTTATCAACTTGAGTTCTTAATTTTTCTCCTGTCTCCTTCTGAAAAGCTAATGATAACTTCAGCACTTCATTCTCCGATTTCAGTGTTGCATATTCTATGGCTGAGATCAGATTAGGAGCAGGGGTTTCCCTAGCTTCTTGTTGTGCACAAGATAAACAGGCGCCTAACACCACACAAATCACACCCTTGCCCTTCCCCGTTTTGAGCTTTAGTGAAGCTCGACACTCTTCAATACGTTCCACCACTTTCTCTTCATCCTTCCAAAATTTTTGGGCCCACTCCTTCCCAGCCTGGGAAGGGACACAATCATATTTTTGCAGCAGTTTATCCATGGCAATCCTGCCGACTATGCCAAATTTTGTTGTGTGGAAAGGGGCAAAGTGGTTTTGGCAGAAGATAAACCCCCTTGCGTTCTAACACTCCTCACCAAGGTGGGAGGCTCGGTGCGGCTGGGTTTAAATTCTGAGTGATGCCCAATTCAGCACTGTCAGTCCAGTCGCGTTTAATATGTATTAAACTATTACGATTTGGATACACTAATAGTGGACTGCCCCTTCAGTCTAGTCGTGCTCATGAACTAGCACGGCCACTCTCGAATCTTTGGTCACGTTCAATGAGGAACCGAAACGACCAGCTACTTAAACAGTGCTGTTTATTTAAACAACAGATAGATAGGTTCTTAGGATTGCCGGTGATAAATACACTGTCTGCAAAGCACGTGCAAATAAAAGTATTATTACATATATCAAACGCGCGACAAAGTTATAAACAATACAGCCTGGCTATAAATGTAGGATAGAGATTCTCTAGAGAGATTTCTAAGTTTCCCGAGAAAGCACTCGGTATAATCTAAGTCTTACCCAAAGGCGTCCCTATGGGCGGGAAGAAAGGCTCAGCCCGTCGACTGATCCCGGGAGTCGGTGATGGAGTTCTCCTCGACTTGTTCGCGATGGCGTCTTCCCTGATACGCCCCTCTCTCGGGCTATTTTTGTGCTCTTTTTTTATCTTCCAAGTGGAGTTGGAGTGACTTGAGTCATAAATACTTTGATTAGGATTGGTGGACTCGAGGAGTGGTCACACCTTGGGGGCGGGTGGCCTCCGGGATGGAGGTGTGTTTTGGTACCTTTGTAAGAAGCAAAGTTGGCACAAAGGACAGCGTTTCCTCAAAATTTGACGAGACATTGGCTCGAGTAGCAAGTAGGCCGCTTCTCTGTTCCGTCGTAAGCAAGTGGGCAGCTTCTCTGTTCCGTAGTACCATCTCGTTCCCATCTCTGCTATTCGTCACAGGGGAAGGCCACGGAATGATAACGTTTCGTTCCGTCCCTCGTGTCGCTTCGCAAGCACCTTGTCCAGGGAACCGCAGACGTCGCATCCTTCGTGTGCCGGCTGCGGCTGTTTCTACCTCAGAAGCCTCTTGATTTTATGACTTTCCTTGATGTGGGAACAATGCGGTACTTGTGTATTGTAGCCAATTTAGGAATTATTCCACACCATCTACCGCCCTCCCCTCATTTATCCATCCAGTCATGGATGCCCCATTAATAATTTATTTTAACATATTAATTTGAGGTCTGCTGATAAATTTTTGCTATACATATTAACTACGATTCAGTGTGAAGTGACCCATTTTAATATACCTGACTACACTGAGCTGATCCAATTTAAGCAAGTTTCTCTACCACCTGAATTTTCCATCATGGACTTCTAAATTGGTATGAGAGCAGAGAAAATATTCAATGTCTACCCTCTCACTGTAACCAATCTTATGACTTTCCTCCATTCTTGGGGCATTCTAGAATTTAAGGGTTCAAATTAGATTTGACAGTCAAATAATATTCAACTTTACAAAGGACAATTATTTGCAGTAAAAATACTGTGTGTATGTTTATATATACAGTAGATCAAAGTCAACAGGCATTTCTTTATGGCTTTTTTCACTGAGGTACTGTTATAACATCCAGCATCAGGATGCAAGTGTTCATATGGTATGAACACCACATTCATAAGCTGTACCAACTCATGACAAGTGGCAAAAGACTGCAAATCCAACTTCACTGTAGGATTACAGGAGAGAGAAAAAAGAAAAAAAGTCTTCCCTTCTATGTGGAGGGTTTCAGTGCAAGCCACAGAAAGCTTCAAAGGCAATTGGCATAAATGGGGGAAGTCAGAATGAAAATCTCACTCTAAAAGGAGAAAAAAATACTCATGGCAAATTAGAGTCTCACAGTTGGGCTATTTCTTGCAATTAACAGAAACATTTGGGACTTAATACTCCAAGGGAGCAAGGGCATATAGCACAGTAGCCACACAATAAGACTTGAAATGTGTAGTTAAGCTCTTGCATCTGATCCTTAAGCTAAGCACATGCACAGGCTTAGAGCAGCCAAGCTGCTATTATAATAACACACAAGGTGAAGTTCTGCAAGCCAAAAGATAAACACTGTCAGAAAAGATGAGATTGACAAGCACATGATTTCAGTTGATGCTGCAGTAGACAGAAAAACCCTGGTGACCACAAGTTTATTCCTCAGCTGTAAAAAGCTTATTTTTAAGTGCACATTTAGTTGCAACCTTCCCCTATTTATTTTACATGGGGGGAAAGCAGATGCATTAACAGTTCCTAGTCACAGTACTTCCAATCCTAGCATTCTTAACGTAAGGGGAAGAGGGTTTATGTTAAAACAATGATTGTTGCTATATGTATTTAGTATACCACTTTTACATCAGAAGAGAATGTTGGGTGTTTTTTTTCAACAAAGTTTCCATATGGCTATTCCAGCCTAGACTTTTGTTTTTATTACACCTATGCTAAAAATGTGTTTCTGCAATAAATACTGTAGAGAGTGAAATGGAAGTTCAGAATATGCTCAGTTAATCATGGCAAGTAGTTCTTTCCAACCAAATTATTTTTTAACCTCACAAACCCATTTAACAGGCTGCAGATGCTTGAGCAAGTTCCTTATATTAGGATACAGCACAACATTTAAAACTCAGCTTAGCCACATACAATTCATACTTTATGATATAAACTTTATGACATATCACCACTTAATAAATTCGTCATCCCTCTTGAACAAGTCATCTTCATCTTCCAAGTCTTTCCAGGTGCTAGTGGGTAAAGCTGGTTTGACAGACTGTCTCTGAAGTAAAGCAAATGCAAAGAAGGATGACAAATAGGCATAATTTCTCAGCACTGGAACAGCATGTACATCTCTGGAAATAGCTTGACTATGTTCCTCATCCATTTTCACCTGCAAGCTTTGCACTTCCTCCATCAAGTCCAAAATCTCGGCAGCTGTGGCTATTGCACCAACCACCATCAAGCTGGGCCTCAGGAATCCATCGTAAATACCATTGTGCCCAGACTTCAATTTCAGGGCCATCAATGCGAGGTAACAGAAGACTCTGATAGTCAACAGGTTTACTATGCCAGCTATCATAAGATGCCCTGAAGCTATTAGGAGGTTCATCTGAATAATTTATGAACTTGCTAATTCTTTTACCCAGAATGTTTTTAATTAAATGATCTGTTTCCTCCCTGAAAAATCCTCTCTTCGGGGAAGATTTTGTTTGCGTCAATGGCAGAGAAAGTTGCCATTGATGCTTTAAGAGGAAAGAAGAGAAAAATATACTGAGAAAACTTTGATAGGACTTTAGAAAACATCTTAAAAGAAAAACATAACTTGTATTCAGAAAATACTTACAAGCAACAAAGTCACTTTAAACACAGTCACTGCTTTGTTATATAGTCTAAAAACTGTTACTCTTCAATGGCTAATACACCAAATACTTCACACAGCATAATTAGCATTCCAAGATACCTTCCCAGCACTGTAACTATAGCAACAAAGTAACAATGAATAAAGCATTTTTCTTTGAAAAAGGAGAATTCTTTGCATGCATTCAAGTATTACAGACTTCCATGTTTAGTTTAAGCTAGCCACACAAATCAAGGAGCACTTGATTTACAAGTTTTTATCCAATGGTTCCTCATTGCTTTCTACCATATAGGAGTTCCCTGATTAATGCTGTAGATCATACAGACAGTATCTCACCTGAAAATGCTTTGTACAGAACAGAATTTGACCAACTAAACAGGGATATTACAATCAAAAAAAGGCTACCCCAAACAAAACTTTTCTTACTGAATTTCTGCTACTTTCCAGGAATGAGGGGGCCTACAGGAGGGATGGGGAGGGACTCTTTATCAGGGAGTGTAGTGATAGGATGAGGGGTAACGGTTTTAAACTGAAAGAGGGGAGATTTAGACTAGATACAAGGAAGAAATTTTTTCTACAATGAGGGTGGTGAAACACTGGGACAGATTGCCCAGAGAGGTGGGAGATGCCCCATCCCTGGAAACATTCAAGGCCAGGTTGGACGGGGCTCTAAGCAACCTGATCTAGTTGAAGATGTCCCTGTTCATGGCAGGGGGTTGGACTAGATGACCTTTAAAGGTCCCTTCCAACCCGAACCATTCTATGATTCTAAAAGGTATGCACACACTCCAATTACACTCAAGACAAAATTAGGGAGGCAATTATAACCCTGTTATGTATTTCAGTTAGGTACTCCATAGAACAACAAAATAAATTTGCTTCAAATATGTCAGTGCAACTCACCTGGATGGTAAGTCCCATGAGGAAGTTATCACTACACTTACACAAAAGTACAAAGAAAAAACAAACAAAAAATTTAAGTTCATAGCTATGCACAGCAACTGTAAAACAGTGATTTATAACCGAGGTGGGTGCAAATTTTATTCTTAAGACCCAGGTGAGTCTGAGGTGTACATATATTTTGTCAATTAAAACTTTGCACCAATGCTTCCACTGTAAGTACATTTGAAGTATGACTGAGTTGTCCAAAATATATTTATAATTTCAAAAATACAAGTTAAGCTGCACATATCTTACTTTGAGTCATGCAGTTTTCCACTGACTTTTATCTGGTTTTGGTTTCTCTGCATAAAGAGGGTTGTTCAGGA
This sequence comes from Fratercula arctica, assembly GCA_947846985.1. Classification (NCBI taxonomy): domain Eukaryota; kingdom Metazoa; phylum Chordata; class Aves; order Charadriiformes; family Alcidae; genus Fratercula; species Fratercula arctica. The sequence goes on from CANTUZ010000025.1 coordinate 2,028,208, forward strand.
AATACTGGGCCTTGGGGTCAAACTGCACAGACCAGTCTCACACAGTAAGAAATCTGAAAGGACTGCTTTGTGTCTTGAAGCTTTCACCAGTCTGCCAAAACAAACAGGTCACAGTTAAGACTGCTAGAAAGGAATTCTGACCAAGTCAAGGTAAAATTAAGAAATTGGCTTTTCACAGAAGAGGCCACAGAGTTGCAGCGACACTCGTGATTTCTATTGAATAGCTGAACAACATTATTAGATGCAAACGAGTACAGACATGAAGGCCATCTATATAGTATTCTCTGTAACTTCAGACAGTATTTCATTTCAGCAGTGCAATTAGACAGCACCAAGAATGCCTTTCACAGTTGAAAATGCAACTAAATAATCTGAGGAAAAAAACCAGAGTTTTGAAAACTGGTCAGTAGATACACACTTGAATTCTTCAAAACACAGGAGGCAGAACTGGAATAAACCTCTCCAAACTTCAAAAGTTAACTGCAGTTATGCAGTGCTACCAGTTAAAATTTTATGATCAGCACTAGTGAAGATCACAGCCTTACTTTTTTTTTTTTTTTTTTTTTTTTTTTTAGACTGTGCAGCCTTGCAGAGGATACCCTATTGCTTACAGCTTCTTAGGCTAGAGAAAAGCATGAATCAAATGTAAATCAACATTCAGGAAGTGTTGGTTTTGGAATAAACAGAATATACTATACAATAATTTTGTAGATAATTTGTTATGCAGGACAGCAGGATATTCTTCAGTTCAGGAGCCCTATTTTCACTGAAGAGCAATAAAAATGAACCTATAGCCACACATTAGAAGTAATATATTCCTGAGTTATTTTACTTTTGTTATCATAAACTCCAAAGGCCTGAACTTGACTTCTTATACACAAAGTTGCACTCAATCACCCTTCAAGGCATCTCCCTTCAATAAGCATGGAAAAATGTGCTGCTAGGGCATTATTTTTTATGAGCATTCCTTGCTTGTTGGTCAAACCTGTTCTCCAACACATTGCATCTACAAAATAACAAACCCTTATGTCCTGGTTTGGGGTGGAGCAGAGCCCACTTTCTGGTCAGTGAGAGGCTCTTGCTCACACTTGTTGCTGTGGCAACCAGGGTCAGCTGACTTGGGTGTTTCCCCTGTGGAGGGGTCACACCTGTGGGGAGGTGGGGACAGGTCGGGTGACCCAAACTGACCAATCGGCTGTTCCATCCCATCTGCCATGCTCAGTATAAAAGCTGAGGGATGGGAAGGGTTGGCTTGGCTTTTCTTTAATGGTTTTCTTTCTTTGATGACTGATGAGGATCCTGTCAGCTCATCTGCCTTTTGATCCCAGTCAGTGTGTTCCAGTTCCTATTTGTCACTGAGACCAGTCTGGAACTTTCCCAGTGCCTGCCAGTGGCATGTCCCTGGGAGCTTGATACACTTCTGTGTATATTTATGTATGCTGTATCTATTTCATTATATCCCTTTTTATTTTATTATTAATATTTTGTTAAAGTAGTTTATTTTTTTTTAAATTCATAACTCTCTCTATCTCTCTTCCTCCTCTCCTTAGAGTGAGGGCGGGGGGGAGAGCATCTGTTTTCTTGTTGTTGGCAAACCCAGCCCAAACCATGACAGATCTATTGGTGCCCAATGTGGGGCACAAGCTTCCAGTTTGTTCAGGGAATGTCATTCCTAAGTGAAATGTTATATCATGCCTTTAGAGAGCATTGTTTGAAGTTAATAGATACAGTGATGCTGAACTTGCTGAATATGTTGCATGGTTTGCTTGCTATTTGTATGTGGTGGTTTAAACATGCTCTTTTTGTATGGTTTGGCATTCAGATGTATAATATGGTTACTTGGATAATGGCTATACCTGCATGTTTCAGGCATCATGTGATGGATTTTATTACTAATTCCACCTTTGGTTTCACCTGGGAAAGGTTTATCTTGCCCTTTAATGCTGATGTCAAAGAGCTAGGGGATGGAAACCTTCTGGGCTGCTTAGAAAATGAATGTTACTTTCAAAAGGTCATGATTTTGTTGCTGGTTCTCCTGAATGTGTTGCAGGGGTGGTTTTGTGTTAAAAATCAGTGCAGCAGTAGATATTGTGAGAGATGTGTTGCTGCTACTCGTGTCCCATGGGCCAATTCACAGCTGGCACAGACACAAACAGCTCCCCAAGCTACCTCCCCATCAGCACCAGCTGTTTCAATGAGTACTGCTGCTACACAAACACCAACAGAACTGGTACAAGTTGCCCCAGTGACTAGGAAGCAGAAAAGGAAATCTGCTGGTTCCTCTGCCCCTTGTGACAAAGACCAGCTCAAGCCAGACAGCATGAGAGAGTTCTTCCAATGAAGATGAAAGAAAGGGTCTTGTTAAAGGGGATGCAGGAGAGGGCCCTTCTCAGGCAGTGTCAATGCAGGAGGAGGACTCAGATACAGAGATCATGATTAAATCCTTCTCTATGAAGGATTTGAGAAACATGAGGAAGGACTTTAGTCATCATGAAGGCGAGATGCTTATCTCCTGGTTGCTCAGATGTTGGGATGATGGAGCTGATTCCATAGACTTAGATGGCAGAGAAGCTAGGCAGTTGGGAAACCTGGCCAGAGATGGAGGGATTGATAAAGCGACTGGGAGAAAGGGAAACAGTCTCTGGAGGCAACTGGTATCAGCTGTAAAGGGCAGGTATTCCTTTAAGGATGACAGTGAATGCCATCCCAGTAAGTGGACCAGCATGGAAAAAGGTATCAAGTACCTGAGGGAACTGGCTGTGTAAGAGGTGAATTATGGTGTCTGGCAAGCGAATGATGAAATGCCATGCAAATGATCTTTGCTAAGGAAGCTTGTGCAGAGTGCGCCATTGATGTACTCCCATACATTGTCAACAATGGTTTGGGGAGGATCTGATGCTGATGCACCAACTGTAAATGAAGTGGCTAACAGGGTACGACAGTATGAAGACAGTCTCTCTTGCCCCCTCACTGTGGCAGCTGTGGAAAAAAATGACTGAGAAAAGAGGAAATGACCGAGGCAATAGCTAAGAAAAATGATAATGAATAAGGAATAAAAGGAGGGTTTACCACCTTTGGAGGAAGGGACAGGCAACTCAGGAGGAGTACAGAGATCTCGTTAGGTTATACAGAGAGAAAATTAGGAAGGCAAAAGCCCAGCTGGAGCTCAACTTGGCCACTAACATAAAGGACAACAAAAAAAGTTTCTATAAATACATCAACAAAAAGAGAGCCAGGGAGAATCTCCATCCCTTACTGGATGCGGGGGGGGGGAAGTTGCAACCAAGGACGAGGAGAAGGCTGAGATACTTAATGCCTTCTTTGCCTCCGTCTTCAGTAGTCAGACCAGCTATCCCCAGGGTGTTCAGCCTCCGGAGCTGGAAGATAAGGATGGAGAGCAGAACAACCCACCCATAATCCAGGAGGAAGTAGTCAATGATCTGCTTCTGCACCTGGACGCACATACGTCTATGGGGCCGGATGGGACTCACCCAAGAGTACTCAGGGAGCTGGCGGGAGAGCTCACCAAGCCTCTCTCCATCATTTATCAACAATCCTGGTCAACAGGGGAGGTACCAGATGACTGGAGGGTGGCTAATGTGACGCCCATCTACAAGAAGGGTCGGAAGGAGGATCCGGGGAACTACAGGCCTGTCAGCCTGACCTCGGTACCAGGAAAGATCATGGAGAGGATCATCTTGAGCGAGCTCTCACGGCAAGTGCAGGGCAGCCAAGGGATCAGGGCCAGCCAGCATGGGTTTAGGAAAGGGAGGTCCTGCTTAACCAACCTGATCTCCTTCTGTGACCATGTGACCCACCCTCTGGACGCGGGGAAGGCTGTGAACATTGTCTATCTGGACTTTGGTAAGGCCTTTGGCACCGTCCCCCACAGCGTTCTCCTGGAGAAGCTGGCGAATCATGGCATAGACAAGTGTACTCTTCGCTGGGTTAAAAACTGGCTGGATGGCCGTGCCCAGAGAGTTGTGATTAATGGGGTGAAATCCTCTTGGCGGCCGGTCACCAGTGGGGTCCCTCAGGGCTCAGTTTTGGGGCCAGTTTTGTTTAATATCTTTATCGATGATCTGGATGAGGGGATTGAGTGCACCCTCAGTAAGTTCGCAGACGACACCAAACTAGGTGGGAGTGTCCACCTGCTTGAGGGTAGGAAGGCTCTACAGAGGGACCTGGACAGGCTGGATCGATGGGCCAAGGCCAGTGGTATGAGGTTTAATGAGGCCAAGTGCCGGGTCCTGCATTTCGGTCACAACCACCCCAAGCAACGCTACAGGCTTGGGGAAGAGCGGCTAGAAAGCTGCCCAGCAGAAAAGGACCTGGGGGTGCTGGTGGACGGCCAGCTTAACGTGAGCCAGCAGCGTGCCCAGGTGGCCAAGAAGGCCAACAGCATTCTGGCTTGTATCAGGAGTAGCGTGGCCAGCAGTAGGAGGGAAGCGATGGTGCCTCTGTACTCGGCACTGGTGAGGCCTCACCTCGAGTGCTGTGTTCAGTTCTGGGCCCCTCTGTACAAGAGGGACACTGAAGTGCTGGAGCGGGTCCAGAGGAGAGCTACTGAGCTGGGGAGGGGTCTGGAGACCAAGCCATATGAGGAGAGGCTGAGGGAACTGGGCATGTTTAGTCTGGAGAAGAGGAGGCTGAGGGGAGACCTCATTGCCCTCTACAGCTACCTGAAAGGAGGGTGTAGAGAGGTGGGTGCTGGCCTCTTCTCCCAGGTGAATAATGACAAGACCAGAGGAGATGGTCTGAAGCTGCGGCAGGGGAGGCTTAGATTAGATATTAGGAAGAATGACTTTCCTGAAAGAGTGGTCAGGCACTGGAACAGCCTGCCCAGGGAGGTGCTTGAGTCACCATCCCTAGAGGTATTTAAGAAACGTCTAGATTTGGCACTTCAGGGCATGCTCTAGTGACAGAGATTGTAGGGGGGGGGTTTTGTGTGTGTATGGTTGGACTCGATCTCAAAGGTCCTTTCCAACCATGAAGATTCTATGATTCTGTTAATTTCATTAGATGTATCAAATTCATTATTTCATACTGTGTGGCTGACAGATTCCGGTCATAGAATCATAGAATCATTCAGGTTGGAAAAGACCCTTGGGATCATCGAGTCCAACCATCAACCCCACTCCACAAAGTTCTCCCCTACACCATATCCCCTAACACCACATCTAAATGACTCTTAAACACATTCAGGGATGGTGACCCCACCACCTCCCTGGGCAGCCTATTCCAGTGTCTGACCACTCTTTCTGGGAAGAATTTTTCCTGATGTCCAGTCTAAACCTACCCTGTTGCAGCTTGAAGCCATTCCCTCTTGTTCTATCGCTAATTACCTGTGAGAAGAGACCAGCACCAACCTCTCTATAATGTCCTTTCAAGTAGTTGTAGAGAGTGATGAGGTCTCCCCTCAGCCTCCTCTTCCTCAAGCTAAACAGTCCCAGCTCCTTCAATCGCTCCTCATCAGATTTATTCTCCAGGCCCATCACCAGCTTCGTTGCCCTCCTCTGCCCTCGCTCCAGCACCTCGATCTCTCTCTCGTATTGAGGTGCCCAAAACTGGACACAGTACTCAAGGTGTGGCCTCACCAGTGCTGAGTACAGGGGGACAATCACCTCCCTCCTTCTGCTGGTCACACTATTTCTAATACAAGCCAGGATGCCATTGGCTTTCTTGGCCACCTGGGCACACTGCTGGCTCATGTTCAGCCGCTTGTCAATTAGAACCCCCAGGTCCTTTTCTGCCGGGCAGCTCTCCAGCCACACTTCCCCAGGCCTGTAGCGATGCATGGGGTTGTTGTGAAACATGGTGACTCACCATGTTTCACGCTCTCTCAAAAAATGTCTGGACAAGTTGCCTACATGCATATGTTGGCTACTACTGTATAAGTTTCTACAAAACTTTTGGATAACTTGTGATGAGAAGCAGCATATCAGTATCAGTACTCAATGTTAATCTTGCAGCAGCTTTCTTTTTATTCATTGTTATAAAATATCTGATTTTTTCCATTTTAACTGAAAACATTCTGTGATGTGTAAAGTTCTTCAAAATTCCAGTATCAAAAGTTCTGTATTGAACAACAGTAGTAGCTTTTTTGGTTTTGTTTTAATCAATCTTCTAAATTGGCTGGATTTTCTTATTGTTGGTCTAGGCTATGGAGTTGCTTGTGGAAAAAGCAATTAGCAGCGCTACTGGACCACAGAGTCCTGGGGATGCACTGAGAAGAGTTTTTGAGTGTATATCTTCAGGAATTATCCTTAAAGGTAAGTTGCATTTGATCAGTGTCTGTGTACTTATGCTTAACTAATGTAAAATCTGTAATCTTGGTTGAAATACTAATTAGCCTAACCGTTGTAGGTGGTCCTGGCCTTCTGGACCCTTGTGAGAAAGATCCTTTTGATACACTTGCTGTAATGACAGATCAGCAACGAGAGGATATTACTTCAAGTGCGCAGGTAAGGAAAAGTATGTGTGAAGTAACTAAATTTGATGGCTGTTTTTTTGGGTGGGGTGTGGTAGGTTTGTTTTGTTTTTTTAAATGGAGCTATATGGTGGACATGAATTTTCCGTTCTTAGAATATAGTCTGATCTTTCAGATGATCAATCTTAAGCTAGGCAATGAAAATGTCACAACAGAGGATGTATAATAGTGTTCAGTTTTGCACTAAAATTAACATATTTTCCTGAAAAGTTTGAAGCACTCCCATCTATATATCTATATATCTGTAAAGATGCTCACTCTACAGCAGTATGTTATTAGATTTAAATTACATTGGCATTTAATATTTTATAAATAAATCTGTGTAAGTTTAATTTTTAATATTTATTGTATCCACTTACAGTATTGACTATTCATGCTTGCAGCTTAAGAGGTTACTGCCCCTACTTCTTCATTTGATTCTTTTGCTAAAGATTACTAATGCGTAATGGGACCTGTGACAAGCCTTGGCTGCTTCAGTGCAAGTCCAGCAGCTAAAACACATGCATATTATTTTTAAGCTAAGATGATGTACTTTGTACAGAAGCAGCAAATGTGACATACACATTTTATTGTGTTGACTTTGTTGGGGGAAGGAAGAGGGAATAATAAGAGATAAGGATAATATACACCACTAATGTTCTTCATTAATTGTTTGACAAAGTACTCAAAACTGACATTTGTTTCTAACAGAAATATCTTCTTTCTACCCTTTTTCTAGTTTGCACTGAGACTCCTTGCATTCCGTCAAATACACAAAGTTTTAGGAATGGATCCATTACCACAGATGAATCAACGCTTCAACATCCATAATAATCGTAAAAGGAGAAGGGACAGTGATGGGGTTGATGGATTTGAGGCAGAGGGAAAAAAAGACAAAAAAGATTATGATAACTTTTAAAAATGTTTGTCATCAGTGCTAAGATCGAAGGTGATAAAAAGTCCATTTGTTGCCTTGCTTTTAAACGGACATAATAATGTCTGTTTAAAATATCCCAAACCAACTTGGTAATTAGATTTGGAAGAGAACAACCTAGCTCTTCTGTGAGATTCTGATTATTTTAATGGATGTACTGTATCAGACAAATTATGGATGGGAAGACTGCAAATGGAAACTCTGTTGTCATTGGAAAAAACAGTTTGAAGTTTTTTCCTCATTGCATTTTCTTTAAATGCATTGCTAACTTTAACTTTTTTTTTGTCTTTTTTTAAGTGCATTTTCTTATCTTGATTGTATTTAATGCAGCATTTGTACTTCTGTTGCTATGTGTATTTTGACTTTTTATTTAGAAGTTTTTTGTTTGCCTTTGATACTAGTTGTATAAGTTACTTTGTGTTAGATAGTATAAACTGTTCCCCTCCCAATTAATATTTTACAGAACTTTATTTTGTAAAGCGAGACTGCAGGGTTATGGTGGGTTTTTTTTTCCTAAATGTGAAGGGGTTACAACACAATTATCCTGCCATTTGAGTGCTCAAATTAAATGTTTTTGCCAGTCTTGTGGCATTTGTCTCCTTAGTGTGATATAACAATGTAATTAAGACAATTTTGTGTTAATCTAATCAAGTTTGCTGTTAATTGTGCATTAGCAGTATAAAAGCTAATATATACTGGCTTGCAACAGTTTTAAAGCAGCTGCATAATTGATCGAAGCTTTGCATGATGTTTTTGTTTTTAATAAAAGGGCTTTTAAAACTGTCATTTTAGGTTAAATGCATAGGTCTTTGTATGATTGATTTTGTGACATAGCAAGGCCAAAAAATAACTTTCTGAATTACTTTTCTCAATATTACAAGCAGAAACTGGCATTTCCCATTTAGACAAAGTTAGTCATTCTTTTCAGTCAACTTTGTCAATATGAGATTAATGTCTCTCAGCCCTTAAAATAAACATTTGTCATATCAGTGCCTGTGAGGTTATTCCTTATAGCTATTCCTGTATAAACTTTCTGTGATTTCTTTCAATAATTCAAATTTTAAAAAGTGAAGTATTACTGAAAAAGTGAAGGTTATTGAAGAAGGGGGGGGCAACCACAACAGAAAATTATTGGATGTGGCCATAGTGTATGCTTATGTCTCTTTCAAAAAGCTAAATATAGCAGTGGTGTAGTACAGTTACATCATACTGTTGGTGTATGCTCTGGTACATAGGTGTGATTTGTTGTCACAGCACTACGGTGGAATATGCAAATAGCTAAAATGTATTAAATGACTAAAATTCAATATACACTGGAAACTGAAGTTTCACTCATTCTGTTCAATGTGTATTATGTTTTGTTGCAAACCCATAAACTGCATAGATTAACATAGACTAACATTCTGGTAACTACTTTATCAATGGCTGTAGGAGAGTATCACACATTAAAAAGATCATTTGTTATTTCTGGTACAATTTATTAAAAAAACCCCTTTTGTTACATTTTGAGGCTGAATTTATCTTTGACCTTTTTAATAAATAGCTCTTGGAGTAGGGGGATGTTTTTGTTTGCAACACCTACTGCTAACAGCATGGGCCTGTGGAATAAAAATACAATATTTTAGAAAAATAGAGGGAGTCAAAGAAAAATTTTAAGTGCTCTTCAAGTATCAGAGTGCAATTTTAAAAGGAGTGGTTACTAGTGGTTAGCAAATAGAAGGAAAGCTTTCTCATTGTAGGAAACATTTCTTATCAATTTCAGCATCAGAAATACAATAATTAACATGTGCTTTAAAATTACTTAAAAAAAAAAAAGATTACACTTTTGTAATTGTAATTCTGTTGTAATTGTAATTCAATTATAATTGTAATTCTGTTGTCCAGCCCTGATGCATAGCTCCAATTGTGCTTGTTCTCCCTTGGAGGCGTGGGTTGTCCCTGCTCACTGCAGGGGGGTTGGACTAGATGACCTTTAAAGGTCCCTTCCAACCCAACACATTCTATGATTCTTAGTCTTTTTTTTTTAAGAGGATATCTTGCTGCCATGGTGTCTAGTTAGCCATATACTATTTAATTTGAAAGCTACAGGTGCTATTTATGTGGCTAGTTCAAATCCATACCAAAGTTTCTTTCCTCATAAAGCAAAAACTTGTCTATTCAGACACGTGACCCTAAAATTTAGGATTAAAAAGGTCAAAGATGTATTTTGGATGTCCTGTATTTTTGTTCTACTGGCTTTTAACTCTTAACCAGTTTCTGGATCTTTTGAACTACTGTATACTTAAAGTGATTCCACATTAAATATGAAGCTGTGACCATGGTTTTTGCGCTGTGTGATGAAGAGTGAATTTGCAGTTTGTTTCTGTTTTTCCTGCCCATTTTAATGGGCTATTGTCGTGGTTTGGCCGGACTGGCCAATCAGAACGACAGATGTCCCTCCCCTGCCTCTCTCCAGAGAGAGGAGAGGAAGAGATAAGGAGATTTACGAGTTTAGAAAAAGAACTAAACTAATGAAAATAATAATAAGCAAGGAAATAGTAAATAATAATAGAATAATAAAAGCGTACAATATATACAAAACCGTATCCAACTCCCAGGGTGACGATCGCGTCACCAGCAGGCACAGGGAATGTCCCAGACTGGAGTCAGCGACAGACAGGAGCTGGATTCTGGATCTGGAGTCAGGAATGCTCGGATCGGGATCAAAGGCAGATGAACAGACAGGGTCCTCCTGGGACATCGGCCATCGAAGGAAGAGAGCTGCCCCTTTGATCCCTCAGCTTTTATACTGAGCGTGATGCAGGTGGGATGGAATACCCTGTTGGTCAGTTTTGGGTCACCTGTCCTGTCCGCTCCTCCCCGCAGGTGGGACCCCTCTACGCTTCTCCACTTCCGACCCTCCAATGGGGCAAATAGTGAAGTTAGCTGACCTTGGCTGTTACAGCAATAAGTATAAGCAAGAGCCTCTGTGCCTACCATTCCTTGGGATAATCAGGTCTTATCACTCTGAGAGTGAAGAGTTTCTGAACAATATGCTGTGAATTTCAGACTTTAGTCGGTTAGAAGAGGCCCAGCTAAAAAGTAAAATTACAAACCAGAAAATTGGTTCTGTTTTATCTCAAACCAGGACATTCCACCCCTTATCCCATACCATTTGCGTCATGCTCAGATTACTGTCACTTCTTATCCATCAAATATATACATATATATACACATAGATCTCTCACTTATGATTTATCTTTACACACCAAAGTTCATTTAGTTCATAACTGCAGGTTTTCATCTATCATAGCAGACTCTCAGGGCAGAAAAGATGATGTAAAGTTCATTGTGGTCCATGTCCACAGGTAGTATGTCCATCCTGAGGAGTTTGCTGGACACCACTTGATGAAACTAGCTCAGGTCTCATCACCACTATGTTATTCTGAAAAACACTTATAGAACACTGTTAGTATTGTATAACAATTAACATCATACAGCTCAGAATTGAGTATTTTCACCAAGGGTTACACGTCCTTGAGGTACACACTGGATTTCTCCATTCTCCAGCATCACCCACCAAGTACATCCAGGTCCTTGAGCAAAAACAGTCCCACGAATGGCTTTGCCTTTGCCTGAGGCAGGAAAAACCCAAACAGTTTTCCCCAGCATATTCCTTTCATGCACCACAGGGACTTTATCCCCTTCTACTGTATGTAAAAGGTCTGACTCGATTGATGGATCCAATGGTGTTAACTAACGAGGTAGCTTGTGCTAAATGCTTGGCCCAATTTTTAAGGGTTCCACCCCCCCATTGCCTTCAGGGTGGTTTTCAATAGTCCATTGTATCGCTCAATTTTCCCAGAAGCTGGTGCATGACAGGGGATGTGATATACCCACTCAATGCCGTGTTCTTTTGCCCAAGTACTTATAAGACTGTTTTTGAAATGAGTCCCACTGTCTGACTCAATTCTTTCTGGAGTGCCATGTCGCCACAAGACTTGCCTTTCAAGGCCCAGGATGGTATTCCGGGCAGGGGCACGGCATAGGTTTCCAACCATCCGGTGCTTGCTTCCACCATTGTAAGCACGTAATGCTTACCCTGGCGGGTTTGAGGGAGTGTGATACAGTCATTTGGCCAAGCTTCCCCATACTTATATTTCAGCCATCATCCCCCATACCACAAAGGTTTTAACCTTTTCGCTTGCTTGATTGCAGAGCATGTTTCACAGTCGTGGATAACCTGCGCAATAGTGTCCATGGCTAAATCCACCCCTCGGTCACGGGCCCATTTATATCCATTCCTTGATGATCTGAAGTGTCATGGGCCCACTGAGCTAAAAACAGTTCACCTTTATGTTGCCAGCCCAAATCTGTCTGGAAAATCTTAGCAGCTTGGTCCACTTGCTGATTGTTTCCATGTTCCTCAGTGGCTCGACTCATGGGTACGTGGGCATCTACATGGCATGCTTTCACGACTAGTTTCCCTAGCCGGTCAGCCACAGTTCAGCAGCCCAGATGGGTTTGCCCCTGCGCTGCCAGTTGCCCTGCTTCCACTGCTGTAACCACCCCCACAGAGCATTGGCCACCATCCATGAGGCAGTACAGAGATAGAGTATTGGCCACTTCTCTCCTTCAGCAATGCCTAGGGACAGCTGGATGGCTTTTACCTCTGCAAATTGACTCGATTCACCTTATCCTTCAGCAGCTTCTGCTACTTGTCATGTAGGACTCCACACAGCAGCTTTCCACCTTCAATGTTTTCCTACAATACGACAAGACCCATCAGTGAACAGGGCATACTGTTTCTCATTAGCTGAGAGTTCGTTGTATGGTGGGGCTTCCTCAGCACAAGTCACCACCTCCTCAGGTGGCATTGTGAAGTCTGTGCCTTGGGCCAGTTTGTGATCACTTCTACAGTTCCTGGATGATTTGGGTTTCCTATTTGAGCTCGCTGTGTGATCAAGGCAACCCACTTACTCCAGGTAGCATCGGTGCCATGATGAGTAGAAGGAACTTCACCCTTGAACATCCAGCCCAGCACTGGTAATCGGGGAGCCAGCAGGAGCTGTGCTTCAGTGCCAATTACCTCTGAAGCAGCTCCAACTCCTTCATATGCTGCCAAGATTTCTTTCTCAGTTGGGGTCTTAGTTGGCTTCAGAGCCTTTGTATCCCCGACTCCAGAATCCTAGGGGTCGACCTCGAGTCTCCCCTGGTGCTTCCTGCCAGAGGCTCCAGGTAGGGCCATTGTCCCCAGCTGCCATGTAAAGCACATTTTTAATGTCCTGTCCTGTTCAGACTGGTCCAAGGGCTACTGCGTGCACAGTCTCTTGTTTAATTTCCTCAAAGGCCTGCCGTTGCTCAAGACCCCACATAAACTCCTTTTTCTTTCGAGTCACTTCATAGAGAGGTCCCACAATCCGACTATAACCTGGAACACGCATTCTCCAGAAACCCACAACGCCATACAAGGCTTGTGTTTCCTTTTTGTTAGTAGGTGGGGACATAGCTGTTATTTTGTTCATCACATCCATTGGGATCTGGTGATGCCCATCTTGCCACTTAATTCCCAAGAACTGGATGTCTCATGCAGGTCCCTTGCCCTTACCTCTTTTTACAGCAAAACCTGCTTTCAGAAGAATCTTGATTATTTTCTTACCTTTCTTGCAAACTACTTCTGCTGTATTACCCCACACGATGTCATCAATGTATTGCAGGTGTTCTGGAGCTCCACCCTTCTCCAGTGCAGTCTGGATCAGCCCATGGCAAGTCTTGTGGCGACATGGCACTCCAGAAAGAATTGAGTCAGACAGTGGGACTCATTTCAAAAACAGTCTTATAAGTGCTTGGGCAAAAGAACACGGCATTGAGTGGGTATATCACATCCCCTGTCATGCACCAGCTTCTGGGAAAATTGAGCGATACAATGGACTATTGAAAACCACCCTGAAGGCAATGGGGGGGTGGAACCCTTAAAAATTGGGCCAAGCATTTAGCACAAGCTACCTCGTTAGTTAACACCATTGGATCCATCAATCGAGTCAGACCTTTTACATACAGTAGAAGGGGATAAAGTCCCTGTGGTGCATGAAAGGAATATGCTGGGGAAAACTGTTTGGGTTTTTCCTGCCTCAGGCAAAGGCAAAGCCATTCGTGGGACTGTTTTTGCTCAAGGACCTGGATGTACTTGGTGGGTGATGCTGGAGAATGGAGAAATCCAGTGTGTACCTCAAGGACGTGTAACCCTTGGTGAAAATACTCAATTCTGAGCTGTATGATGTTAATTGTTATACAATACTAACAGTGTTCTATAAGTGTTTTTCAGAATAACATAGTGGTGATGAGACCTGAGCTAGTTTCATCAAGTGGTGTCCAGCAAACTCCTCAGGATGGACATACTACCTGTGGACATGGACCACAATGAACTTTACATCATCTTTTCTGCCCTGAGAGTCTGCTATGATAGATGAAAACCTGCAGTTATGAACTAAATGAACTTTGGTGTGTAAAGATAAATCATAAGTGAGAGATCTATGTGTATATATATGTATATATTTGATGGATAAGAAGTGACAGTAATCTGAGCATGACGCAAATGGTATGGGATAAGGGGTGGAATGTCCTGGTTTGAGATAAAACAGAACCAATTTTCTGGTTTGTAATTTTACTTTTTAGCTGGGCCTCTTCTAACCGACTAAAGTCTGAAATTCACAGCATATTGTTCAGAAACTCTTCACTCTCAGAGTGATAAGACCTGATTATCCCAAGGAATGGTAGGCACAGAGGCTCTTGCTTATACTTATTGCTGTAACAGCCAAGGTCAGCTAACTTCACTATTTGCCCCATTGGAGGGTCGGAAGTGGAGAAGCGTAGAGGGGTCCCACCTGCGGGGAGGAGCGGACAGGACAGGTGACCCAAAACTGACCAACAGGGTATTCCATCCCACCTGCATCACGCTCAGTATAAAAGCTGAGGGATCAAAGGGGCAGCTCTCTTCCTTCGATGGCCGATGTCCCAGGAGGACCCTGTCTGTTCATCTGCCTTTGATCCCGATCCGAGCATTCCTGACTCCAGATCCAGAATCCAGCTCCTGTCTGTCGCTGACGCCAGTCTGGGACATTCCCTGTGCCTGCTGGTGACGCGATCGTCACCCTGGGAGTTGGATACGGTTTTGTATATATTGTACGCTTTTATTATTCTATTATTATTTACTATTTCCTTGCTTATTATTATTTTCATTAGTTTAGTTCTTTTTCTAAACTCGTAAATCTCCTTATCTCTTCCTCTCCTCTCTCTGGAGAGAGGCAGGGGAGGGACATCTGTCGTTCTGATTGGCCAGTCCGGCCAAACCACGACAATAGCCCATTAAAATGGGCAGGAAAAACAGAAACAAACTGCAAATTCACTCTTCATCACACAGCGCAAAAACCATGGTCACAGCTTCATATTTAATGTGGAATCACTTTAAGTATACAGTAGTTCAAAAGATCCAGAAACTGGTTAAGAGTTAAAAGCCAGTAGAACAAAAATACAGGACATCCAAAATACATCTTTGACCTTTTTAATCCTAAATTTTAGGGTCACGTGTCTGAATAGACAAGTTTTTGCTTTATGAGGAAAGAAACTTTGGTATGGATTTGAACTAGCCACATAAATAGCACCTGTAGCTTTCAAATTAAATAGTATATGGCTAACTAGACACCATGGCAGCAAGATATCCTCTTAAAAAAAAAAGACTAAGAATCATAGAATGTGTTGGGTTGGAAGGGACCTTTAAAGGTCATCTAGTCCAACCCCCCTGCAGTGAGCAGGGACAACCCACGCCTCCAAGGGAGAACAAGCACAATTGGAGCTATGCATCAGGGCTGGACAACAGAATTACAATTATAATTGAATTACAATTACAACAGAATTACAATTACAAAAGTGTAATCTTTTTTTTTTTTAAGTAATTTTAAAGCACATGTTAATTATTGTATTTCTGATGCTGAAATTGATAAGAAATGTTTCCTACAATGAGAAAGCTTTCCTTCTATTTGCTAACCACTAGTAACCACTCCTTTTAAAATTGCACTCTGATACTTGAAGAGCACTTAAAATTTTTCTTTGACTCCCTCTATTTTTCTAAAATATTGTATTTTTATTCCACAGGCCCATGCTGTTAGCAGTAGGTGTTGCAAACAAAAACATCCCCCTACTCCAAGAGCTATTTATTAAAAAGGTCAAAGATAAATTCAGCCTCAAAATGTAACAAAAGGGGTTTTTTTTAATAAATTGTACCAGAAATAACAAATGATCTTTTTAATGTGTGATACTCTCCTACAGCCATTGATAAAGTAGTTACCAGAATGTTAGTCTATGTTAATCTATGCAGTTTATGGGTTTGCAACAAAACATAATACACATTGAACAGAATGAGTGAAACTTCAGTTTCCAGTGTATATTGAATTTTAGTCATTTAATACATTTTAGCTATTTGCATATTCCACCGTAGTGCTGTGACAACAAATCACACCTATGTACCAGAGCATACACCAACAGTATGATGTAACTGTACTACACCACTGCTATATTTAGCTTTTTGAAAGAGACATAAGCATACACTATGGCCACATCCAATAATTTTCTGTTGTGGTTGCCCCCCCCTTCTTCAATAACCTTCACTTTTTCAGTAATACTTCACTTTTTAAAATTTGAATTATTGAAAGAAATCACAGAAAGTTTATACAGGAATAGCTATAAGGAATAACCTCACAGGCACTGATATGACAAATGTTTATTTTAAGGGCTGAGAGACATTAATCTCATATTGACAAAGTTGACTGAAAAGAATGACTAACTTTGTCTAAATGGGAAATGCCAGTTTCTGCTTGTAATATTGAGAAAAGTAATTCAGAAAGTTATTTTTTGGCCTTGCTATGTCACAAAATCAATCATACAAAGACCTATGCATTTAACCTAAAATGACAGTTTTAAAAGCCCTTTTATTAAAAACAAAAACATCATGCAAAGCTTCGATCAATTATGCAGCTGCTTTAAAACTGTTGCAAGCCAGTATATATTAGCTTTTATACTGCTAATGCACAATTAACAGCAAACTTGATTAGATTAACACAAAATTGTCTTAATTACATTGTTATATCACACTAAGGAGACAAATGCCACAAGACTGGCAAAAACATTTAATTTGAGCACTCAAATGGCAGGATAATTGTGTTGTAACCCCTTCACATTTAGGAAAAAAAAACCCACCATAACCCTGCAGTCTCGCTTTACAAAATAAAGTTCTGTAAAATATTAATTGGGAGGGGAACAGTTTATACTATCTAACACAAAGTAACTTATACAACTAGTATCAAAGGCAAACAAAAAACTTCTAAATAAAAAGTCAAAATACACATAGCAACAGAAGTACAAATGCTGCATTAAATACAATCAAGATAAGAAAATGCACTTAAAAAAAGACAAAAAAAAAGTTAAAGTTAGCAATGCATTTAAAGAAAATGCAATGAGGAAAAAACTTCAAACTGTTTTTTCCAATGACAACAGAGTTTCCATTTGCAGTCTTCCCATCCATAATTTGTCTGATACAGTACATCCATTAAAATAATCAGAATCTCACAGAAGAGCTAGGTTGTTCTCTTCCAAATCTAATTACCAAGTTGGTTTGGGATATTTTAAACAGACATTATTATGTCCGTTTAAAAGCAAGGCAACAAATGGACTTTTTATCACCTTCGATCTTAGCACTGATGACAAACATTTTTAAAAGTTATCATAATCTTTTTTGTCTTTTTTTCCCTCTGCCTCAAATCCATCAACCCCATCACTGTCCCTTCTCCTTTTACGATTATTATGGATGTTGAAGCGTTGATTCATCTGTGGTAATGGATCCATTCCTAAAACTTTGTGTATTTGACGGAATGCAAGGAGTCTCAGTGCAAACTAGAAAAAGGGTAGAAAGAAGATATTTCTGTTAGAAACAAATGTCAGTTTTGAGTACTTTGTCAAACAATTAATGAAGAACATTAGTGGTGTATATTATCCTTATCTCTTATTATTCCCTCTTCCTTCCCCCAACAAAGTCAACACAATAAAATGTGTATGTCACATTTGCTGCTTCTGTACAAAGTACATCATCTTAGCTTAAAAATAATATGCATGTGTTTTAGCTGCTGGACTTGCACTGAAGCAGCCAAGGCTTGTCACAGGTCCCATTACGCATTAGTAATCTTTAGCAAAAGAATCAAATGAAGAAGTAGGGGCAGTAACCTCTTAAGCTGCAAGCATGAATAGTCAATACTGTAAGTGGATACAATAAATATTAAAAATTAAACTTACACAGATTTATTTATAAAATATTAAATGCCAATGTAATTTAAATCTAATAACATACTGCTGTAGAGTGAGCATCTTTACAGATATATAGATATATAGATGGGAGTGCTTCAAACTTTTCAGGAAAATATGTTAATTTTAGTGCAAAACTGAACACTATTATACATCCTCTGTTGTGACATTTTCATTGCCTAGCTTAAGATTGATCATCTGAAAGATCAGACTATATTCTAAGAACGGAAAATTCATGTCCACCATATAGCTCCATTTAAAAAAACAAAACAAACCTACCACACCCCACCCAAAAAAACAGCCATCAAATTTAGTTACTTCACACATACTTTTCCTTACCTGCGCACTTGAAGTAATATCCTCTCGTTGCTGATCTGTCATTACAGCAAGTGTATCAAAAGGATCTTTCTCACAAGGGTCCAGAAGGCCAGGACCACCTACAACGGTTAGGCTAATTAGTATTTCAACCAAGATTACAGATTTTACATTAGTTAAGCATAAGTACACAGACACTGATCAAATGCAACTTACCTTTAAGGATAATTCCTGAAGATATACACTCAAAAACTCTTCTCAGTGCATCCCCAGGACTCTGTGGTCCAGTAGCGCTGCTAATTGCTTTTTCCACAAGCAACTCCATAGCCTAGACCAACAATAAGAAAATCCAGCCAATTTAGAAGATTGATTAAAACAAAACCAAAAAAGCTACTACTGTTGTTCAATACAGAACTTTTGATACTGGAATTTTGAAGAACTTTACACATCACAGAATGTTTTCAGTTAAAATGGAAAAAATCAGATATTTTATAACAATGAATAAAAAGAAAGCTGCTGCAAGATTAACATTGAGTACTGATACTGATATGCTGCTTCTCATCACAAGTTATCCAAAAGTTTTGTAGAAACTTATACAGTAGTAGCCAACATATGCATGTAGGCAACTTGTCCAGACATTTTTTGAGAGAGCGTGAAACATGGTGAGTCACCATGTTTCACAACAACCCCATGCATCGCTACAGGCCTGGGGAAGTGTGGCTGGAGAGCTGCCCGGCAGAAAAGGACCTGGGGGTTCTAATTGACAAGCGGCTGAACATGAGCCAGCAGTGTGCCCAGGTGGCCAAGAAAGCCAATGGCATCCTGGCTTGTATTAGAAATAGTGTGACCAGCAGAAGGAGGGAGGTGATTGTCCCCCTGTACTCAGCACTGGTGAGGCCACACCTTGAGTACTGTGTCCAGTTTTGGGCACCTCAATACGAGAGAGAGATCGAGGTGCTGGAGCGAGGGCAGAGGAGGGCAACGAAGCTGGTGATGGGCCTGGAGAATAAATCTGATGAGGAGCGATTGAAGGAGCTGGGACTGTTTAGCTTGAGGAAGAGGAGGCTGAGGGGAGACCTCATCACTCTCTACAACTACTTGAAAGGACATTATAGAGAGGTTGGTGCTGGTCTCTTCTCACAGGTAATTAGCGATAGAACAAGAGGGAATGGCTTCAAGCTGCAACAGGGTAGGTTTAGACTGGACATCAGGAAAAATTCTTCCCAGAAAGAGTGGTCAGACACTGGAATAGGCTGCCCAGGGAGGTGGTGGGGTCACCATCCCTGAATGTGTTTAAGAGTCATTTAGATGTGGTGTTAGGGGATATGGTGTAGGGGAGAACTTTGTGGAGTGGGGTTGATGGTTGGACTCGATGATCCCAAGGGTCTTTTCCAACCTGAATGATTCTATGATTCTATGACCGGAATCTGTCAGCCACACAGTATGAAATAATGAATTTGATACATCTAATGAAATTAACAGAATCATAGAATCTTCATGGTTGGAAAGGACCTTTGAGATCGAGTCCAACCATACACACACAAAACCCCCCCCCTACAATCTCTGTCACTAGAGCATGCCCTGAAGTGCCAAATCTAGACGTTTCTTAAATACCTCTAGGGATGGTGACTCAAGCACCTCCCTGGGCAGGCTGTTCCAGTGCCTGACCACTCTTTCAGGAAAGTCATTCTTCCTAATATCTAATCTAAGCCTCCCCTGCCGCAGCTTCAGACCATCTCCTCTGGTCTTGTCATTATTCACCTGGGAGAAGAGGCCAGCACCCACCTCTCTACACCCTCCTTTCAGGTAGCTGTAGAGGGCAATGAGGTCTCCCCTCAGCCTCCTCTTCTCCAGACTAAACATGCCCAGTTCCCTCAGCCTCTCCTCATATGGCTTGGTCTCCAGACCCCTCCCCAGCTCAGTAGCTCTCCTCTGGACCCGCTCCAGCACTTCAGTGTCCCTCTTGTACAGAGGGGCCCAGAACTGAACACGGCACTCGAGGTGAGGCCTCACCAGTGCCGAGTACAGAGGCACCATCGCTTCCCTCCTACTGCTGGCCACGCTACTCCTGATACAAGCCAGAATGCTGTTGGCCTTCTTGGCCACCTGGGCACGCTGCTGGCTCACGTTAAGCTGGCCATCCACCAGCACCCCCAGGTCCTTTTCTGCTGGGCAGCTTTCTAGCCGCTCTTCCCCAAGCCTGTAGCGTTGCTTGGGGTGGTTGTGACCGAAATGCAGGACCCGGCACTTGGCCTCATTAAACCTCATACCACTGGCCTTGGCCCATCGATCCAGCCTGTCCAGGTCCCTCTGTAGAGCCTTCCTACCCTCAAGCAGGTGGACACTCCCACCTAGTTTGGTGTCGTCTGCGAACTTACTGAGGGTGCACTCAATCCCCTCATCCAGATCATCGATAAAGATATTAAACAAAACTGGCCCCAAAACTGAGCCCTGAGGGACCCCACTGGTGACCGGCCGCCAAGAGGATTTCACCCCATTAATCACAACTCTCTGGGCACGGCCATCCAGCCAGTTTTTAACCCAGCGAAGAGTACACTTGTCTATGCCATGATTCGCCAGCTTCTCCAGGAGAACGCTGTGGGGGACGGTGCCAAAGGCCTTACCAAAGTCCAGATAGACAATGTTCACAGCCTTCCCCGCGTCCAGAGGGTGGGTCACATGGTCACAGAAGGAGATCAGGTTGGTTAAGCAGGACCTCCCTTTCCTAAACCCATGCTGGCTGGCCCTGATCCCTTGGCTGCCCTGCACTTGCCGTGAGAGCTCGCTCAAGATGATCCTCTCCATGATCTTTCCTGGTACCGAGGTCAGGCTGACAGGCCTGTAGTTCCCCGGATCCTCCTTCCGACCCTTCTTGTAGATGGGCGTCACATTAGCCACCCTCCAGTCATCTGGTACCTCCCCTGTTGACCAGGATTGTTGATAAATGATGGAGAGAGGCTTGGTGAGCTCTCCCGCCAGCTCCCTGAGTACTCTTGGGTGAGTCCCATCCGGCCCCATAGACGTATGTGCGTCCAGGTGCAGAAGCAGATCATTGACTACTTCCTCCTGGATTATGGGTGGGTTGTTCTGCTCTCCATCCTTATCTTCCAGCTCCGGAGGCTGAACACCCTGGGGATAGCTGGTCTGACTACTGAAGACGGAGGCAAAGAAGGCATTAAGTATCTCAGCCTTCTCCTCGTCCTTGGTTGCAACTTCCCCCCCCCGCATCCAGTAAGGGATGGAGATTCTCCCTGGCTCTCTTTTTGTTGATGTATTTATAGAAACTTTTTTTGTTGTCCTTTATGTTAGTGGCCAAGTTGAGCTCCAGCTGGGCTTTTGCCTTCCTAATTTTCTCTCTGTATAACCTAACGAGATCTCTGTACTCCTCCTGAGTTGCCTGTCCCTTCCTCCAAAGGTGGTAAACCCTCCTTTTATTCCTTATTCATTATCATTTTTCTTAGCTATTGCCTCGGTCATTTCCTCTTTTCTCAGTCATTTTTTCCACAGCTGCCACAGTGAGGGGACAAGAGAGACTGCCTTCATACTGTCGTACCCTGTTAGCCACTTCATTTACAGTTGGTGCATCAGCATCAGATCCTCCCCAAACCATTGTTGACAATGTATGGGAATACATCAATGGCGCACTCTGCACAAGCTTCCTCAGCAAAGATCATTTGCATGGCATTTCATCATTCGCTTGCCAGACACCATAATTCACCTCTTACACAGCCAGTTCCCTCAGGTACTTGATACCTTTTTCCATGCTGGTCCACTTACTGGGATGGCATTCACTGTCATCCTTAAAGGAATACCTGCCCTTTACAGCTGATACCAGTTGCCTCCAGAGACTGTTTCCCTTTCTCCCAGTCGCTTTATCAATCCCTCCATCTCTGGCCAGGTTTCCCAACTGCCTAGCTTCTCTGCCATCTAAGTCTATGGAATCAGCTCCATCATCCCAACATCTGAGCAACCAGGAGATAAGCATCTCGCCTTCATGATGACTAAAGTCCTTCCTCATGTTTCTCAAATCCTTCATAGAGAAGGATTTAATCATGATCTCTGTATCTGAGTCCTCCTCCTGCATTGACACTGCCTGAGAAGGGCCCTCTCCTGCATCCCCTTTAACAAGACCCTTTCTTTCATCTTCATTGGAAGAACTCTCTCATGCTGTCTGGCTTGAGCTGGTCTTTGTCACAAGGGGCAGAGGAACCAGCAGATTTCCTTTTCTGCTTCCTAGTCACTGGGGCAACTTGTACCAGTTCTGTTGGTGTTTGTGTAGCAGCAGTACTCATTGAAACAGCTGGTGCTGATGGGGAGGTAGCTTGGGGAGCTGTTTGTGTCTGTGCCAGCTGTGAATTGGCCCATGGGACACGAGTAGCAGCAACACATCTCTCACAATATCTACTGCTGCACTGATTTTTAACACAAAACCACCCCTGCAACACATTCAGGAGAACCAGCAACAAAATCATGACCTTTTGAAAGTAACATTCATTTTCTAAGCAGCCCAGAAGGTTTCCATCCCCTAGCTCTTTGACATCAGCATTAAAGGGCAAGATAAACCTTTCCCAGGTGAAACCAAAGGTGGAATTAGTAATAAAATCCATCACATGATGCCTGAAACATGCAGGTATAGCCATTATCCAAGTAACCATATTATACATCTGAATGCCAAACCATACAAAAAGAGCATGTTTAAACCACCACATACAAATAGCAAGCAAACCATGCAACATATTCAGCAAGTTCAGCATCACTGTATCTATTAACTTCAAACAATGCTCTCTAAAGGCATGATATAACATTTCACTTAGGAATGACATTCCCTGAACAAACTGGAAGCTTGTGCCCCACATTGGGCACCAATAGATCTGTCATGGTTTGGGCTGGGTTTGCCAACAACAAGAAAACAGATGCTCTCCCCCCCGCCCTCACTCTAAGGAGAGGAGGAAGAGAGATAGAGAGAGTTATGAATTTAAAAAAAATAAACTACTTTAACAAAATATTAATAATAAAATAAAAAGGGATATAATGAAATAGATACAGCATACATAAATATACACAGAAGTGTATCAAGCTCCCAGGGACATGCCACTGGCAGGCACTGGGAAAGTTCCAGACTGGTCTCAGTGACAAATAGGAACTGGAACACACTGACTGGGATCAAAAGGCAGATGAGCTGACAGGATCCTCATCAGTCATCAAAGAAAGAAAACCATTAAAGAAAAGCCAAGCCAACCCTTCCCATCCCTCAGCTTTTATACTGAGCATGGCAGATGGGATGGAACAGCCGATTGGTCAGTTTGGGTCACCCGACCTGTCCCCACCTCCCCACAGGTGTGACCCCTCCACAGGGGAAACACCCAAGTCAGCTGACCCTGGTTGCCACAGCAACAAGTGTGAGCAAGAGCCTCTCACTGACCAGAAAGTGGGCTCTGCTCCACCCCAAACCAGGACATAAGGGTTTGTTATTTTGTAGATGCAATGTGTTGGAGAACAGGTTTGACCAACAAGCAAGGAATGCTCATAAAAAATAATGCCCTAGCAGCACATTTTTCCATGCTTATTGAAGGGAGATGCCTTGAAGGGTGATTGAGTGCAACTTTGTGTATAAGAAGTCAAGTTCAGGCCTTTGGAGTTTATGATAACAAAAGTAAAATAACTCAGGAATATATTACTTCTAATGTGTGGCTATAGGTTCATTTTTATTGCTCTTCAGTGAAAATAGGGCTCCTGAACTGAAGAATATCCTGCTGTCCTGCATAACAAATTATCTACAAAATTATTGTATAGTATATTCTGTTTATTCCAAAACCAACACTTCCTGAATGTTGGACCCCTTTGCCCTTCAGGACTATCTCCCAAGGGACTCTCTCAACCAGTGTTCTGAAACAGGATGCTACAGAGAAATTATTTTTTATACAAGAATACAGAAACTTAAAGCATCAAAAATTTAATGACCTTTTAACGTTTAAGTGGTTACTAGGTTCTTCAGTTTAGCAAAACTGAAGTTCACAGCAAGTTTTTTCCTGGATATAGGCTAACAGTAACTCAGATGTTAAACAAGTGTAAAAAAACCTTGATGATAAACAGGTTTTCTAAAATTTATGCATTATTTGTTATTAGTTAAAATGGTTTAAATGATTATCTGTATTTTAAATATTGTTTTTTTCTGTGAATATTTCCATTGTTTACTTTTATTAGACTCTATTTTTTCCAGAAAAGCCTATAAAAGATATTGGCAGAAGTGAAGAATAACTCTCCTTAGCTTTTTCAGAATTAAACGGATGTTTCAATACCTCCTCCAATACCAAAGGCAAAAGGGAATTATGATGCCTTGGTGTTTATGTGCATGAAAGGCTGGATTTCAAGTTTGGGGAAAAAAAATAAATCAACCTTGAATATTAGTTCCTTCTAACTTGTAGGAACTTGACAAAATTCTTCTAATTTAGTTTTTATTTTTAGGTATGTAAAGAGACTGATACTAATGTCTGTGTTTAGACTTCCTAATATTTTCTATTATTACAACTATTTAGGCTCTTTTTGAAAAGCTCTGGCATCTCTTTGGCTTGTAACCGGCTTCTAGCATATGGGTCAGGAGAAGTTCTGTATCCAGAAAAATATATTTCTTTGATCTACAAAATTTCATCTGTGACTGTCAGAAATTACATATATTTAAAATCACCATTTTCATTCTGTCATTGTTTTTGTCAGTAAGACTTTGCCAACAGGCCAAAAGAACAACTGACTACACAGACTTCAATGTTGATTCATGTCACTGGCAATGCATCAGGTACCACGAACAAGCCAGGAAGCCCTTTTGGAGAGAACTGAGACACAGCTAGGCCTGATACATTGCTTCATACCTCTCTTTCCTTCTGGCTGTGCCTTAGAACAGATATTATGAGAAATAAGAAACAACATTTCTTGTTCTTCATCTGTGTGCCTGCTGTGTGTTGCAATAGTTCTAAGGATGATTTTCTAAAAGCATGCCAGGGTTTATTCTTTGGAAACAGTATCATAGTGATATTGAGGGCACTTACGTACTACTTAGCTTCTTTTAAGCTATATTTGTACAGTGCATCTTTCATGAAGTGTAGCATGGAAACTGGAACTATATTTTTTTTTTTTACTTTAAATATTTAAAAAACAGAAATAATTGCTCCACATTTTTTCCAGAAACAACAAATATTATCAGAAGTAGTTTAATAACATTGTCTGCAAGCTTAGTACAGTTGTTTTAAAAGCCCTTCTATTAAAAACAAAAACATCATGCAAAGCTTCGATCAATTATGCAGCTACTTTAAAACTGTTGCAAGCCAGTATATATTAGCTTTTATACTGCTAATGCAGTATACCATGACATCTACTTAACAGACAAAACTGCACATCGAGTATGAATGACAAGGAGAATGTTGGAGAGTCTGTGAGCGCACATCTCCAAACACTTGGAAATCAAAATGCTGCACAGCCAAAAAAAAGTGCAGTTTTATGCAGCAAATCAACAGGCTCAGCTGGGCTAATATTTGAAATGAATCTGTCTGCTTACAACAGCAGAGTGCTATGTTGTTAGCAGCAGCTTCCATTTGGAAAGGCAGAGTTAATTTTCACATTGCTGTGACAAGCATGAAGCAAAAATGGCGATATTTCAGCTACTCCAGCATTCCTCTCTATTGCCAAAGGATGCACTTAAAAAACAAAACAAAAAAACCCAAAAATAAATTAACAACACCAAAAAAAAGCACCCCTGATGCAGTAAAGTTGCCATGGCAGCAAAATCCAATATAAAATCTCTGCTACTGCATAAGAAGAGAGCAGTGGTTAGAAACACAATTAGGATTATTTCATTAATAAATTAGAAGTAAATACTTTTTGGGGTAAAGAAATGAAACATTTCAGAGAGTAGGTATAGGAGAAGGGAGAAGAGAGATTCAATTTGTCCAGAGTCACTGTAGGGCTGCAAAGAAGAAATGAGCTATAGAAATTCTCCCAGGTAACCATTCCTGCTGATGAAGGCAACCTGAGGAAGAGGTTATAAAGGAAGACTTGAGAAAATGTGTCAGAAGAGTATAGCTGGCAAATCATTGGGAGCAGGAAAAGAAAGACATTTCAGATATAATTCTTGTGTGAGGAGATAGTGTGCATTTTTGCTTTCCAATTTCTCATGAAACTTCTTGCAGCTGTGTTGTCTGCCTCTCTTGCTGCCAGGGATGATTTCAGGGTAATAGATTCAGGATAAGCATTCCTCATATGGCAGTGGTAAATCATAAACCAGGATTCTGGATGCTTTAACTAATGTCCCCAGCATGTTCTTCAGCATATCCAAAGGCATAAGATGTGCTAATTTACAAGCTGTGTGACCAATTCAGCGCTTGCATTACAGGAGTAGCCAGGGATGCAGTGTTTCCCAAGGAGCAATGAAACAGAGTGAGAGAAAACAGACCTGAAAGCCAAGGGCTTGGAACAAAGTCCACACAAGAAACTTCCAACAACCCCCTGCTGTTTTATATATTCTCCCTGAGGAACAGTCCCTCTACAAATGTCATCCACGCATCAGACAAGAACAGAGGATTTAAAATAATTTATTTCCCTGGAAAAACATTCTGGAGTTCTGGAAGTGCCAGTGGGTTCTGGAGTCCCCAAGACAAATGTTTCCAAATACCCATCTGACATTCAGGTGTGTCAAACTCCCATACAGGCATCAGCATGAACATATTTTAATTCTAGAAAGTTTGGTCAAGAAACTTTCCAAAGGCCTGGAGCTGAAAACCACAACAATTCTGGAGAAAAATGTTCCAGCAAATCAAAGATAGTTGCTAACAGGGGAGAATACATAATTTTATGAGATTTCTTTTACAAGATTTGCTGCTTCTAGAAAGTTTGCTGCTTCAAAGATTCGTCTTAGACAAATAAAGGTTTACCTTGCTTAGACAAAGGTCTTTTTGGAGTCAAGGACAAAAATGGGAAGCTAGAGCCAGCCTCTAGACTCACATTTGTGTTTTACCATTAGTTTCTACTAAAGAGCATGTAGCTTTCCTTAATGGGAATTTCTAATTGAAATAATGCCAACTACTGTAACTGTCTTGACAATGTTAGTGCTCTTCCTGTAAAAACTGAAAAGTCTACATTAGGAAGCAGCATGGTGCAACGGGATTTGGTCTATGAAACAAAAGTCAGAGCTGAGTTTACCTCCACATATATATGTTTCAGAGATTTTGTTTCAGACTAACTTTGTCCAGTCCACAGATTATCAGTTAATATTTGGAGCACAAGTTGCGCTCCTGGAGAGCATCATTTAAGATAGTCAATGTAAAAGGAATGCTCCAAGAACACTTGGCTGCAAGAATTGAGAGAGGTAACTGGGTACAACCTAGATATCTGTTTCTAAGTGACACTGATTAAAATGCTAATGGTGACACATCCACAGACTTGTACTGTGGTATTTCATCTTGCAGGAATTACTGTGATTTATTCTTTCAAGTAGCCTTTCTGTTATCACAGAGCTATCTGGGCACAGCTGACATTGTTTTCAATCAGTTTCAGTAAAGTCCAAGCAATTCAGAGTAGATGGTTAGAAAAAAAAAAAGATTATTTTATACAGAGTAAAGGAAAAAATGCTAAAATATAGAATAAGAACACTACCCACAAAGAATTAAAAGAACAAGAAAATTCATTTGGGGGAAAAAAAAAAAGCTCCAAATGACAAAACCTCAGAAAATTAGTTTTAGATGGAATCTGGATCATTTTGGGGAGGGGCGACCCCAAAAACCAAAAATTCCAAAAAACCCCTACATTACTCCTTGAAAAAGTCTACATTTTAAAACTGTAGTAACACTTTCCTGTGCTTTACTTGCAGTACCATGTGCATTAAAAAGACTCATTCAAAAGAACATTACTCACCCAGCTTGGAAAATCAGACCAAGTTGGAACTCGTTGACAGAGGTCACGAAGAATACGTATGATAACCACACAGGACTGCAGACCATTAGCTCTAGCCTTGAGAGCAATACAAAATCAAATTAATTAATCTCAGCACCTACAGCAAATAGGACTTGTTGAAAGACTAAAACACCACTGTTCAATGGCAGCTCAGATACAACGCTGAAACAAATCATTCTACAACTTTATTTCATGAGCTGCCATTTACAGCAGTATTTTATACAGGGTTAGTAATTTAAGGTGGTAGAAGTCAAAGTGCACAGGTTATACAAGAATAATATTTCTTGATCCCCTATACACTTTGACCTATGTTCACTTGTAACAATAAATACAGAATCTTTCTATATTAGAAATAAAAAGAATAAAGTAAAGGTCTAAGAAATAGATATAGAGACTGAAAGGTCAAGAGAATCTGTTTGGTTTCTTTACTGTGCCTTTGCCAGAATGCAAAGTCACTAAACCAAACAGTTGCTTCTCGCCTTTCATTCCCTACACTTAATACACTTAAAGAAATAGGAAAAAAAGTCTTAAATCTAAACACAAAGCTTTAAACACATATTCCATTATTTAAAGCA
The DNA here is from genome assembly GCA_947846985.1 of Fratercula arctica. Classification (NCBI taxonomy): domain Eukaryota; kingdom Metazoa; phylum Chordata; class Aves; order Charadriiformes; family Alcidae; genus Fratercula; species Fratercula arctica. The sequence goes on from CANTUZ010000025.1 coordinate 2,056,769, forward strand.
AAGTTAATCTGCAGCCTTATGGAATATATAACAAATATACAACATATGATCACCCCAAGTGAGTCAAGCTTTCAACATTGCCTTCTCAATGACCAGAAAAACAAAAATCATGTCAAATGAGCAGTAACTGCATGAAGCAGTTCTTCCATACTCAACCTTCTACATTTAAATTTAGGGACCAGGAAAATATTAAGTATTATTAGCATGAACAACGCTGAGTGTTTTCACACAGTTAAACATTTATATTGCAACTGAATTAATCTCTCATAAGGCTACAAGAAGAAAGTAAAATGATGTTCCGAACCTGGAACCACTTAGCGTGGCGTAGAGCAGCCAGAGCGTCAAGGCATTTTTGCCTGTCCAAGACGTCCGGTGGGTCTTTCACCATACCCGAGGTTACATCTAAAATGGATTGAATTGGCAAAATGCAGTGAGGAATGGGTGTTTGACCAGGTGAGCAAGACACTTCCTTAAAGTAGCTTCAATGTCACACATGCCATTTAAAGTTTAAACACTTGAACAACAAATGTAAATGTTCAATAAAAGCCATTCAATTAGGATTAGTGCATCAACCCAGTATGAAGATCAAGAACATATTATACTTTATCTCTCAGGTTATTTTCAAATGCATTGCAGACTATGCAATGCATAGTACTTCTTTATTTAAGCTAACACTGGAAAAACACATATCCCCAAAATTAAATACTGAAGGAAGGATGGTTGGACACAGTGCACCAGCACAGAGAACACAAGACAGAAGGAACACAAAAATCCACTTTAACCAAGTAGAAACATTCAAACTTAGTTTCTTGTAAATTTTAACAGCCATGTGTTATTTGGGTCCTACTCTTTAAAAGAAAAACTAAGTATAAAAAAAAAGTGTTAAAAGCATTAGATGTTTAGCAATGATGTTATTTTTATCATACCTTAAACTTAAAATGGAAATGATTTTGCTTTAAAAAAAACTGACTATAGGAATGTGAAATGCTCTTCAGTATTAGAGTTCCATTACTTTCTAGTACCCTCTCTCTTACTCATATAAATAAATTCCTCAGCCCATGATATACATGCTCCAATATCATTTAGGATACAAGGAAGGATCTGAAAAGGGACTGCTTTGCTTAAGATTCAGCGAGAAAAAGAAAAGCAAGGAATAGTTTAAAAACCAAAGCAGAATGTCTGAAAGACAAAGAAAATATAGTAGATCTTGTATATTTAAATGTTCAGAAAAGGATTAAGTAAATTACTAAGCTGATTACTTTGTTACCAAAAAGGAAAAGACCACAAGGCTCTTTTGGAAGTGGTTTAATCAATGAAACTGGAACCACTGAACAATATGAAATGGTATCTTTGGGTTACTTAAAAATTGTAGGGATATAATACAATGATCAGCTTTAAAAGTTCTTTGTTTTACTAATTATGAAAATGGCTATTGTGACTAGTGACAAAGTATATTGGTAGCATAACTGGTGATACACCAGATAAGAGGAAAGAAAAAGCCCTCACTCAATGACACTCATTTCACAGGAGCTGGCTGTATGGAACAATATAGTTTACTCCAGCAAGATATAAGTAAGGTAAGGTAAGTCTGAGAACAAAATTTTTTATATATATATATAAAAAATTTTTTGAGTCTCATGAAATGCGCCAGCAAGGAGAACAGCAAGGAGAAGCTTCCAGGGATGCTGCAGAGAAACAGCTCTGAAATCATCTGTTTATACACAAATGTAAAATAAATAGTAGGATACTTTACTATACAGAGAACTAAAAAGCCATGAATTAACATGGTGTTACAACTTTGCAATATAATAAATTTAATCTGAAGTACTACATCCAGATTTGGGCATTTTTTTATAGGACAATCCCATTGCTCTGCACAGGGCTAAAAGGGAGAGGATTTCAAAATAAGAACAAAGCTGAGAAGGATGTAGATATCTTCTCACACAGATATTCAAACTTATGGACTATATGTTAAAGTGGAAAGAAGAAAAGCTGCACTAACAAGGGATTTACAGAGCAAATGAAGACATTTAAAATAGTATTTTATTTAAAACAAAAAAAACCCCCCAAACATATACAAGAGAGGCGCCAGGTAAGATAACTGATGAAACAAGTACAACTTGGATATAAAAGACAAGGAGTACATTTAGAGAAAATCCACAGCAGGAAAAAAGAGGCAAAGTAAGGTCGAGAAATTAAAAATAAAAATATGGGTCTGTTTGGTCTAGTAGCCTAATCAGTCAATTTTTTACATTCTTCTAAAAAAATATGCAATTAGGTGACACTGTGCAAACTTTTATCACAATAATTCACTACATAATTTGAAACTCCAATTACTTCTAGCTCTGAAAAACTTCCATTTGGAAAATAATTTTACCAAAAAGAATTACAGTTTAAGTGCACAGAAGAGAATCTTACTCAGTGCTGGAAATGTCAATATAAAATGTGCTACTAAGATATTATATGAATACCCTTGAAACTTAAAAAGACTAAATCAGAAGTTGCAAGGCACCTATTGCACTGAGAATACATTGACTGAAAAAATGTATCAAGGAAACTCTTGTAATACTTAATCTATGGATTTTTGCATCTGTTTCACATTTCAGGATTAACCCCTTTAAATTATTTAACTAAATTCAGATGCCTAACCTACCACTCTGTTAAGCTAAGACAAAACCCAAAATTAATTTACAAAACACAAGCATCAATTCTTATCCTATATAACTTAATTTATTACTAGCCTAAATATAAGGGGTTAATCTTCAGTTAGACATGCTGTGTCCACTCTACCTCTTCATTAAAAGTTAACAGGTATATCAATTTTGGTAAGTTTTATTATGTGAAATACGTTTTACCCAGTCAAGTATTTCAAGACTAGTGTGAACACTGCTTAATTCTAGAAGAGACACAAAGACAAAAAGAAAAAACCCACACAAAGTAACAGTAGATGCTAGGGCTATGCATCCAAACCCCCTCCTTTGTAAAGCATGGCAGGTGTGACACTGAGCTTTAGAAAACCTTGGTCAAAAATCCTTCCGATGTCTTGGCAGCAACCCCTGACAGGAATCAAGTCCCTCTGCTAGAGGCTTTGGACTGGGGCTGTTAGCTAAGGATAAAAAAAGACACACGCACACACATATATGCGTTTATAAGTATGTCCACTTTGCTGAAGGAAAGATTCCACAGCAGGGCACTTTGAATATATCAGATTTGGTAAACTGTCAAACGCACAATACTGTAAGGAACAGTAGCTATGCAGTTAACAATTTTATTTCACACTGTATTTTTTTTTAGCCTTTTATCATGTAATGGGATTATTACACATCAAACATTATTCTACTCCACGTGCAAGTCTCAGTCTCGTCTTTACTCAAACTGGTTCTTCTGGTAAAGCCTTCCTTATCACCTGAACTAGCTCCCAAGCAGGCTAAAAAAAAAAAAATAATAATGAAAACTTTAAGCCATCATAAGACACAGAGCATGAGAAGTTGCAGTAAGAAAAAACACAAACACATACTAATACTCTGCAGCAAATAAACATCAGTCTTCATAATAAGGCCTTCTTTGCTGCAATTCAGTCTTCCATTTGCTCTAGTTTCAAAAGTGAACTTTTCTGCACATCCATTTTATACTGCTCAGTGTCTTGAAGAGAAATCTAACTTGATTTTGCTTGCCTAGAGGCAGTACTGCATTCAGCAGTGAATAAACTCACAATGATCATTTTAACTCAAGTGTGGGTCAGACAAAAATACAGATTTGTTTCCTTTAGGTGGCATAAATTAAGGGATTGATAGTAATTTGAAATTTATTTTCTTTTAGTCTTCATCGTAGAATTTTAGGCCAGAAAATTGAAATTGAGTATTGCAGCAGTAATCAATATTGCACTTTTGCACAGCACATTAAGAAATAAACATGGTGCTTAAGGTTAACTTCATTTAATGTAATTTAATAATCAAATCTTTTAAGTTAAAGTATTCTTTATGAACTTAAATAATATATGAAGTCTGACTGAGCACAGACAAACCAAAAGTCGTGTTACGCTTAGATTGTCATAAAACAAGTAGAATTGGTTGGGTGTGACAGTACACGTACAAAGCTTTTATAGCTAGGAATGATATGCACAGCTTAAAAATCATGTACAAAGCACTCTCAAAGACTCTTCAGAAGTCATCCAAACTAGAGAACATATCTTGAATTTTTTCTTTCTGATTATGTAGGATGACTTTGTTAACACAGCTTGCTTACAATGCACTTGCCATAGCTACAGAACATTTACTAATGCAATATAAAAACCTCAAGTATTTTAGAGGACATATAACGATGAGATGAAATAAAAAAAGCCTCTGTGGCTTATATAAATACATATATACACAAGTACATGTATACATACACACATACAATTTTTTTAAACCTGCATGAGAAGTGTTAAGATAGCCTCAGATTTCCTATCTTTAAGTTCACTGTCAAACACCAGAACCCTGCTTGCCATGATGTCTTTCAACTATGAAAATACAGGATTAAAAGGAAACAAAAGTTAATTTTATCTGACCCGTAAACAGAAAGAACCAATATCATGCAGACACTAATCATGCTTGTTGGCTTAAAAGCTTTTGGAGCTTTGAAAGTGTTACAGAACAGACCCTAAAGCAACACTGCTGGCATCAGAGAAACTGTGAACTTCAGAAATGTAATTTGATTTACAAGCTCCACCTTCTGTTTCAGCTCAATGACAAAGTCATTTCTTATTGTACTAGTCTGGGTTTTCCAGTTGGATAGAAGACTGTAACACCAGGAGCCTAAATATACTCAAAAAGCACTCCAGACCAAAAAGCAACCTCAGAGAGCTGGAAAAAAATCGCATCATCTTTTAAAGTTAAAAGCACCGTTACCATCAAAAATATTATAAAAGTGCATTTTAAGTGGTGCTGCTATTTGGAATGCGTAAGTGATGGTAATACTAATCCAGTTTAAACCCAAAAACCTGTGATTTTTCTAAAACCATACAATCTTTCTCTTAAGGCAAGACTGCTCTAGAAAGTCAGTATATAGCCACTTACTATAAAATACTTAGTTTTCCACATAATTTTATAAGAGGGAAAGAAAGAGTCAAGTTTGTACCTTTTCCAGAAAGCTGAGGTTGGACATAAAGTTCGAATTTTTAAAAATTAAATAAACGCATCATATAAGCATTTATTTTAACCAACTGCTCTCTACCGAGACTGGTTGTTGAAAAACAAGGTTTCGATTAAATACATTAGTTGTGCCAGCAGGTTGCCTTCTAGGACCTTAATGCCATCTTAAGCAGAATAAACAAACATATAAAAACAGGGGAGAAAGAAGTAACATCTTTAACAACTTTCCAACCTCCATCCCTCATGTTCTCCTCCCGAATGACTGGAGATGTCAGTGTGATAGTAACTTGCATTTTGGGTTCCACACATGAATTTAAAATTATTGCTGCTTCTGGGACTGCACACTTGATATCGTATTTCTCAGGACTTATTACCTAAATATCGAGAAAGAGAAATTTCTATTAGCGTGTGGCCAAGAAAAGTATGGGGAAGAAAATGGATTTCAACATAGTCTTTTTAATAGAAAGACATAAATGCAATATAATTATATGAAGCAGATACCTCTGTATTCAAAGAAACAGCAGTATACACAATTAAGATATATATCTATATATATGAACTTGCATACTGTTTCCAAATCATTAATGAAAATATACAGCAGTCACCAAGCACGCAAAAGAAAGAAACTACCCATAAAGGAAATTCATATATAACGTAAATTACATAACAAGAATCTTGACAGTGTTTGAGATAAAGAAAAGCCTCGGTGCCACTTAAAATGCCAGTTGGATATGTTTCTCATTGGAACATAGGAGCCTTTAAAGAGCACAAAGATGCAGTGGTTCTTCTTCGAGCTCGCAGTTACAGGATGGGTACTGCTAGGCACATTCTATACTTGGCTGTCACAACATCCACTGATGAGAGAGCAAAGGGCAAGATAAACACCAGGGAAAAAATGTAAGAGTAACAAAGTCGCTTCTTGCAACTAGATTTAATAATTCTAAGTACTCCCCAAAGGAAGCTGTAGGTACCTCTATCACCTTCTTCCACAAACTAGAGGGAGAAGCAACTTATCCACAAAGCCAGACCAAGATGTGCAGTTTTTAATTTTTTTCCTGTTCTGTCATTTCAAACAAGAGCAAATCCAAGAGTATTTTCTAATTAATCTGATCCTGCTAATGCTTCTACCATGCTACTGATTCTGCTGAACATTTTACCAGACTGCACTGAAATACTAACGCTGTGACAAGCATTCTATAATGATGATGGACAGGCTTTGTTCAGTAGAGAGCACTGGAGCTAAAGACTTTATTCTGTACTTTCATTTCTTGTAGAAATACAGCAAATGGTTTATATTAATTCTGCTGAATGGTCTAAGACTGCATGTACTTAATTTTTTTTAAGTGCCAAATTAAAAAAAAACAATCAAAACCAAACATAAGACTTTGTTAACTAATTGTGGGACTACAAAGCACTGACACAAATTGGAAACAAGACATAAGTACAAACAGACTGGCATTAATGGAGAACTTTGACCTTCAGGCAGTGCAAGCTTCCTGTAACACTGCACAAATTACCTCTATCACTGCTGGTAACTGGATAACAGTCTTTCTTCTGCTCATTTCTATTTCCCAGTTAAATGAAATCTATTAAATGATGATTGATACTACACTGCTAGCATAAACACCTAGATACTTGTATGGACACAATATACAGAAAGCAAAACATGCAGCATAGTCCCTGCATTCAGACAGAAACACTCAGAAAATTAAAAGAAACTGAACCTGAACTATGAAATGCAGCACAGTCAGCCCTGCAGACATTTGACTTGAGGACAGATTTTTACAGTATCTTTACAAAAATTCAAATCCAAAAATCTAAATTCTACTTACTGTAAGTTGTTTGGGAAGACTTTCAGCAATACGACTGAGTAACATCTTTGAAGGCTTCTCAGCACATAATAAAACAAGACTGACATTTCGGTCTCCACGGAGTAGCAAACCTTTAGCCAAAACGCCTACCCGTAAAACTCCTTTCAAAGCTCTGTGAATTATAGTTGAAAGTTGCATTTAAAATAATATAAAAACCATAAAACTAATCCTGAAGATATAAAAGTGAAATAAAATAGGAGTATTCCATATACTCTTAAGGCCATAGAGACATATGCTGTATCAAAACCCAAATAAAACAGAAACCCTGGAAGCACTGATAACAGTGCAAGGGAAAAACATAAAATGACTTCAGAAACAAGTGATGAAATTCTTAAAAAACAATAAGAAAAAAAATACCTGTCTTTACTGCCATCTTTTTTGTCATCTCCCTCTTTGCTCTTGCTTTTTTCATGGTCAGTCATATTGTCAGAAACAAGTTTCAAAGCACGCTCAGTAATAGAAACAATTTTTTGTACTGCTTGAAGTTCCTCCTCTGTTGGATATATAGCTGCATGTTTGGTCATCACATAGCGGTCATCAGAAGAGTCAGGGCGGCGCAGAGGCTAAACAGATGAAAAAACACATTTCTGAAATTTGAGTATGCTTCCAAGTTCACAGATAATATGTGACCAAAAATATGTGACCAAAACCCAAACGTGGTTAAATAAGAGAATGTTCAAATCTCAAATCATTGAAATGTAACAAAACATGAACTGAAGTGTCCTTAACAACTTACACTGGTCACAATCAATCATGTCTGAAAAAACATGAAATGTATCAAAAATAAACAAATTATGAAATCCCAGGATCAAAAGTACCCCCACAACATAAACATCTATTGTCTTTCTGTTAACCGGAAAATACTTGCATACTGCTGCAAAATAAAGTATCCATGATTGCTTTTCATAGAATCACAGAAGAATTCAAATAGGAAGGGACCTCAGGAGGTCCTCTAGTCCAACCTCCTGTGCAAACCATGGTCAGCTGTAAGACCATATCATGTTGCTCAGGGCTTTATCCAGTCGGTTCTTGAAAACCGACAAAGATAGAAGCTGCACGACGTCTGTGTGAAAAAAAAAAAAATAAATTCCTGTATTCAGTCTGAACCTCTTTTATCTCGGCTTAAGTTGTCTTTATAACGCACAGGTATTAGAAGGCTATTACATCCCACCAAAGCTCTCTCTTCTCCAGGCTGAACAAACCCAGATCCCTCAAGTCTCTCCTCACAGGGCATGCACTCCAGACCCCTGACCATCCCAGTAGCCCCATACTGAACCCTTTTTTGTACTGGAAAGCCCAAAACCGAATGCAGTATTGCAGTTTGGGTCTAATGAAAGCTGATCACTTCCCTTTATCTACTGATTATGCTCCTGTTAATATCACTCAGGATGCTGTTGGCCTGCCTTGCTGTCAGGGCACACGATTGGCTCATGTTCAACTTGCTATCTGCCAAGAACCCCAGGTCCCTTTCAGCAGGGTCACTACACAGCCTGTCACTCCCCAGCCCTTCGGTGCAAGGGGTTATACCTTCCCAAGTGCAGCATTAAGCATTTGTCCTTGCAGAATTCTATAATGTTCCTGTTGGTCCATTCCTCCAGTCTGCCTAGGTTGCTCTGGATGGCAGCCCTGCCCTCAGAGGTATCAACTGTTCTCCCCACCCCAAACCAACTCATTTTTGTGTCAGCTGCAAACCTCATGAGTGTGTACTCACTCCATCATCTTTCAGATCATTGATAAGGTGTTAATGAGACAAATCCCAGGATAAACTCATGTGGTACTGCACTTGTTACTGACCTCCAGGTAGAGTACAACCCACCACTAACCACATGGATCTGATGATCCAACCACTTTTTATCTATACATTTGTCCACAATTAGATAAATAAAGTATAATGCAATTAAATAAAATAAAAAGTAGTACACAAATTCAGAGTGACTTGTATTTCAGAAGAATCAATATTTGTCTTCAAGGCACCCTTTCATCATATAAGTGGACTTATTTTGGAAGACAGGTCCATTTATTTTGGAAGACAGGTCCATCTACACAGTTTCATTAGCATATGATTTTCTCTTCACTTTTCTAAATCCTTTATTAAGAAACACTGGAGACAACTCAAGTAGCACTGAATAATTTAGCTTTTAACTGTGCCTCCTGGCAAGTATGATTTCTTTTCCCCGCCTTCCCCCTCAAGTTAAGAAACTCACAGCTGGTCCTTGGGGCTGAGGAGGCATTCCTGGTCTAACTCCCAGCAGGCCTAGAGGTCCCGGAGGACCATGAGGATATCCTCCATCTGGTATTCTGCGACGGTCATCCCAGTGATGCTGCTCTTCCTCCATTCTCCTCCAGTACATGTCCTCTTCATATCGCCTGAAGTGCATCAATCAAAGTGTTCTCTTTATATAGCAGTAAATACTTCCAACCATTCTAAATAAATTCTTGGATGTCCTCACTCACTAACCCATTTCTAGTAGTCACAAGCAAACACCAGTGAACTCCAGAGGGTAAAACGAAAATGAATGGTTATTTTGAAAGTGGGCCTGAATTTATAGCAAATAATTCTAGTAAGTCTACATTCCTCTGAGGGATTGAACACTAACAAATAAAAACAAATAAAAAACCCAGAGAGATAATGACAACTTAATTTAAAACAAGACAGAACAGAGTTCCCAAAACAAGCATTCAAAATAAGTAACTACAGAAACAGTTAGTTTTAGGTAATCTGATTGCAGCTTTGTCTCATTCATTGATGAAACAGAATGCATTACCTCATTTCCATCCTCCAGCGTTCTTCCTCTTCTCGTCTTCTCCAGTATTCTTCTTTCTGCATCTGTTTCCTCATCTTTTCTTCTTGAATTTTTCTTGCTCGAATACTGGGCTTTACTTCTACTTGTAAGTCTGGGTTTACTTTTTTCTAGTTCAGAAAAATAATGAATGAAATGTTGGTTTGCCTCTTGTCATCTCAAAGTTACAGAGTTCTTCTGACATGTTTAACACACACTACTAGTCTATGATAAAATCAAGGGGAGTAAAATGCAGTTTTAGAACTGTACTGAATGAATAGTTGAAGAAGAAAAATCTATGGCGAGTATTTTAAAGGAAAGAAATAGCAACTTATTACAAATAGCATGAATTCCCTCTTCAACTATATGAGAAGAAAGCAATTTAAGATTAAAATGTTACATGAAATACTAAGTAATTTGCTGCTCATTCTGTAGCAGGATGACTACTCTATAGCCTGAAAAAAACATTTCATCTTAACTACGGTGTGCTTTCTGATACCCTGTTCCTCAAAGGTCCCTCATACAGGAGCATAATCATGAGTTACACATACATTTTTCTGGCAATTTTTTCCTCTTCTTTCATCCCTTTCATGATTATGCAGACCCACTGTATCTCCTGTGACCACAGTAGATTCTTCCTATATAATCTTATAATAATCAAAACGCACACCATATGTTAGTATAGGTGTGTCTCCATTCATGACTAAAAAGTCTGCAATACTTGTTTCTCAAACGTCTCCACAAAGGGTTTATGTGGTTTATCCTGCCAAAAACATTGAGCACTACTATTTTACACTATTTGAAATTCATGGTAAACAACATAAAGCACCTACTGTTGCTTGCATATGTTGTACAATATTTTAATGTTGCAAAGTTTGCCTGAAAGCAATGTTCAAAATGTTTAAAAAAACAAAACCCAAACCAAAGTGCAGCTTCACAGTCTGCATTACAACTTTAAAGACTATACTCCCTAAGAAATATATTTCTCTAGCTTTTTTTATATGCTGTTTACTCACAGTACCTACTTTTGACTATTCTTTAAATGTAAGAACATGTAATCAGTCAGCTGACATCTGGTGGATTTTCAGAGAGAAGCATTAGCATTTCTACTAACCTTATACTGAAGTCTGTGCCGCCTCCCTTTTAAGTGCATCTCCTTGGCATTAGGATCATTAAAACTGCATTCACAAAGTTTACAGTGAAAGCGGATCACCTTTCCTTCATCATTTCTTACCTGGAAAATAAAGTTTAACACATTTGTCTTTTTTTTTTTTTTTAAACAAAGCTGATGTAAAAATCAATCTAATTCAGTGACACTGGATAATTTCTACCCATCTCAAAACATGCTAAAAAGTTCACACAGTAACTGAAAGAAGGCAAAATAGAACTTTTAATTCCGACAGACACACCATTGTGTTTGGTAATGAACAAAGAACAAAGTTCTTCCATTACAAAGAGTACACAGCTTTAAACTCGACCCTGAACATATTGAGTTGAATAATTACAAACCTTCAAATAATGAAAAATTTACATTAGACTTCATCCACATATCTCATGCCATCCACATGAAGAATGACCCATTGAGCTCAAAAGAAACACGCACAATACAAAAATGTAAACATATGCACAAGCTTTTGCAGGTTCAATGCCTTGTCACACTTATCTTCAAGGAGGATCCAGGGAATTACAGGCCAGTCAGCCTCACCTCGACCCCTGGGAAGGTGATGGAGCAGCTAATCCTGGAAACCATTTCCAGGCACATTAAGGACAAGAAAATCATCATCAGTAGTCAGCATGGCTTCACCAAGGGGAAGTCGTGCTTGATCAACTTGGTAAACTTCTGCAATGAAATGACCAGCCTGGTAGATGAGGGGAGAGCAGTTGATATTGTTTACCTGGATTTCAGTAAGGCCTTTGATACAGTCTCACCATAATATCCTCATAGACAAGTTGTTGATGTATGGGCTGGATAAGCATACAGCGAGGTGGATTGAAAGCTGGTTGAATGGCAAGGCCCAGAGGGTGGCGATCAGTAGAACGAAACCTAGTTGGAGGCTAGTAACTAGCAGTATACCCCAGGGGTCAATACTGGGTCCAGTCCTGCTGACATCTTCATTAATGATCTGGATGATGGAGCAGAGTGTACTCTCAGCAAGTTTGCTGATGACACAAAACTGGGAGCAGTGGCTGATGTGCCAGAGGGTTGCGCTGCCATCCAGAGAGAAATCTCAACAGGCTGGAGAAATGGGCTGACAGGAACCTCGTGAAGTTCAACAGGGGGAAGTGCAAAGTCCCGCACCTGGGGAGGAACAACTCCATGTACCAATATATGCTGGGGGCCACCCATCTGGAAAGCAGCTTGGCAGAAAAGGACCTGGGGGGTCCTGGTGAACACCAAGTTGAACTTGAGCCAACAATGTGCCCTTGCAGCAGAGAAGGCAAATGGCATCCTGGGCTGCATTAGACAAAGTATTGCCAGCAGGTCAAGGGAGCTGATCCTTCCTCTCTCACCCAGCACTGGTGAGGCCACACCTGGAGTCCTGTGTCCAGTTCTGGGCTCCCCAGTGCAAGAGAGACATGGACGTACTGGAGGGAGTCCGATGAAAGGCCACAAAGATGATGAAGAGACCGGAGCCTCTCTCCTATGAGGAAAGGCTGAGAGAGCTGGGACTGTTCAGTCTGGAGAAGAGAAGGCTCAGGGGGGATCTTATTAAAGTATACAAATACCCAGAGGGAGGGTGCAAAGAGGACAGAGACAGGCTCTTTTCAGTGGTGCCCAGTGACAGGATCAGAGACGGGCACAAACTGAAACACAGGAGGTTCCTTCTAAACATCAGGAAACACTTTTTTTTTTCTTTTTTTTTTTTTTTTTTTTTTTTACTGTGAGGGTGACTGAGCACTGGCACAGGTTGCCCAGGGAACTTGTGGAGTCTCCCTCCTTGGAGATATTCAAAAGCTGTCTGGACATGATCCTGGGCAACTGGCTCTAGGTGGCCCTGCTTGAGCAGGGGGGTTGGACCAGATGACTTCCAGAGGTCCCTTCCAACCTCAGCCATTCTGTGATTGTTTCATGTTGAATAATTTTTCACTAAAATAGTTTAAAAAATAATCAAAATTTTCATATCAATACCTCTTCCACATAGTCATGGCCCACTGGCTGGACATCACTTTGCAAGACAGCAAGAGTCGTAGGAGTCACTGGTTCAGCTGCTGTGTCTGGTTTTACATCCTGTATTTGTACTGTAGAAGCAGTTGTTGTTTTAACACTTTCAGCTGATTTCATTTCTTCCAGTTTACTTCCTGTTGTCTGAAGCTTATTACCACCTAGAAATCAAAAAAGTTAAATCGTTAACTTTCATAAAATGAGAATATGATTACACATGATATGCAAACTGAAGACTTTATTTGCAAGTATCAATGTTCTGGCCAAAGCATTATCAGTCTCTTAAAATTAGTTAAACCTTAAACATATTTTAAATACAATTAAAGGGTTTTTTTTAAAAAAGTTTAACAAAAAGTTATTTAAACACTTTTTTTTTAGTTTAGCTTAGTTTTAGTTTAGCAAGAAAACCTTTTGCTTTATATAGTTGCAATTTTCATCATTCATTTTCATGCTTTTTCAAAAGAGAGAGGACTAAATGGGAACAACTCAGCAAATATATTTCAATCATCTTTTTTTTGGTCAGATTTTTTTTTTTTGTAAACGGATCCAAAAATACTTCAAAACCTTATAACATTTTTACTAACAAAGGTAGTATACTCTCAGTGTTGCAACTGCATAGGTCTTTCCTTCAAGAGCAGGATAGCTTACTGTTGAACAACTGCTTCCTATCTCTAAATGTCTGTCATGCTTATTTCAAAAGTTTCCACTGTTAGATTTCCAGTGTTACAAGGATGTTTCAGTTGCCCAGTTGTCAACTACCAACCTACTGCAGGTTGCCTTAACAGCCGAGGCTGTAAACTGAAATTAGGACCACCTGGACTATAAACTGCAATACTCCAACAGCTACTACATAAGAAACCAAAGGTGGGAGGCTTCTTATGAAGGTGGGAGAAGCCTCCAAGGGAGGTCAGGTGGAGACAACAGGGCAGAAAACACCAGAAATTGTGAAGCAAAACTTTTATATACGTGCTTATTCTCACCTATCAGTAATTCTCTTGAACACAACAGAGTTACTCATGCATAAAGTTAACTAAATACATTCATATTTGTTGCACTAAGATCTTTAAAAAAATATAGAATAGGTTAGGTTTCAAAATAAAGACTGACTTCTGTACTTGCCAACAAAGTTTATTTTCGGTGTAGATATTTTCTTTACAGCTATATTAGCAGCAGTTGAAGATGTTTTGTTGTTGGGTGCCGTGTTAAGTGGTGTGTTTGCTGTGGGAGTAAGAATTTTCACCGCAGAGGATGCAACAGAGGAGTTCACAGTGCTGCTGCTGCTAGTTGCTATATTTGAAGCAGAGGCAGTTGGTTTGGAAGCAGATGTGGATGTTGAGGAAGTAGCTTGGGTAACCACATTAGGTTCAGTTGAAGGAATGGGTTTGCCAAGTTTTGTGTGCAACTTTACTACCTATAAGAATAAAGAGAAATTCATAATATGATCTCACTGGGATAGCTATAAAAAATGAACTTGTTATAGGTTATGGAAACTTTATCAGAAACATCAATATCACTAAAAAAAACCCTCTAAAAAGTTATTGCTTCTTCACAAAAAGTGATCTCGGGGGGAGGGGAAGGACATGTAAAAGTTCTTGTCATCTGTAACAAGGAAGTAGTTAATAGCTATCTCAGATTGCTTATTTCCATTAGAAATTCAGACATTTACTCCAAAAGCTGTGTAGACTAGAACAGAAAGCCAATAAACTCACAAGCCAGTAAAACTCAAGGAAACATTTTACTCAAACTGTTTCAATGTGACTGTTTTGTTGCCTAGTTGCCTTTTATTCTCCCTCCAAAAATTGTAGTACATTGAACTATTTTGGTTCCAAAAAATATTTGTAAATAGAAGTTATTTAATTCAGATTCAACAACGCTGTCTCTTTTGATCACTACATTTTAAGAGTATTTATATTGAAAGACTTTCCAGGTTATCTAGCAAAACTGAAGATATTCCTTAGGCAAAGGGGGGTTTGTTTTGGGGTTTTTTTTTGTTTTGGTTTGGCTTGTGTTTGTTTTTTTTTTAAGCACATCTGCAGAGACAGTTAAGGAGGATGCAAGAGGCATATTTCAGAGCTCTTTAGTATCTCATAGAAAGTCGAGAGGTACATGCTTATTCTTAGAAGTAATAAGCAGAGGCCTTTTCGCAACATGCTTGAGAGAGAATAATACTACTTTTTGGTGCAGCTGACCATCACCTGAAAAAGCAATGCATGTAGTCCATAAGAACAAAACATGCAAAATGAAAACTAAAGACTGGATTTGAAAGTAGCAGTAAAAGAACCCCCCCAAAACATCAAAACAAATCTGCTAGACATGCCTTTAATGCAAACACATGTACATAATCATGATATGCACACAACTGTATGCATACACTTTAGGGTTTTGTTCTTATTTTTTAAGCATGTTAAAGAATACAGACATATTGATGTCACATAATACTATAAATTTAAGTTCAAGTAACTCTTCAAAATTACTTTTTTTCCAGTAGAATGCACAAGATTCTTCAGTGTACCAAAGAAAGAGTCCTTTTAGGTTGTCATCAGTGTAAAAATGAAATATCAATTAGCGTTAGTTCATGACTATCTACGAGGAAGAGAAAGCGACATCCAAATATAAAAGATAATATATACCATACTCCATATACCTATGGAGTTACTGGGCACAACTCAAAAATGTAATGGCTCAACTTAATAATGAAAGAAAGAATACTAGGCAAGTCTATCTAAATTATAATTTTTGTTCTTGTACTAACAAAAACAATATTGGGAAATTGTTTTAAATTTGCTATGAGATTTATTTATTTTAATAGGAATGATGTTACTGATGCCACTTGTACAGTGTTCTGAGATACAAAGAGCTATAAAAGCTGAATATTAATAATGTATCTGTTGCTGACATTAACCTTGCCAGAGTTATGAGGAAAAGGTTATGGGCAGAGTTATGGGCACAGGTTGCCCAGGGAACTTGTGGACTCTCCCTCCTTGGAGACAGTCAAAAGCTGTCTGGACATGATCCTGGATAACAGGCTCTAGGTGGCCCTGCTTGAGTGGGATTGAACCCCCAAGTGAGCCTCCCTTCCAACCTCAGCCATTCTTTGATTCCGTGATTTTGACAGGGAAAATGTTAGTAGCTGGTACTTTTTCAGGCAGACGTAACATCTCAAGCTCAGTTCTTTTTGTCTTGCATTATCATTGTGAACGTGACTGTTAACTAGACTTGAATAAAATCAATGTTTTGATAATGAAGGAAGCAGTATCGGCATTGAACTGTCCATTGTGTGCAACTGAGTAAAGAGAGGAGTATATATTTGCATCACTGTTACAGACACTTGCAGTTATGTTGTGATGTACAGTAAGGAAAACATTGCAGAATGCAATTGGATTTCAATCAGGTAGTGAGACTAAATGTGAAGATGAACAAAGCAGTAAGGGTGTATTGAAAACAAAACATGAGGATATTCATCTTTGAGTTATTGATAGTATATGGTTTAGCTATCCATTAGCAATTGGTATTTTTTGTTTTTAATGGAATGACGTGAGGATGCTTTTAGAAACAAGAAGAATGGAAACTCAAAAATTACTACAGAGAACTCTTTTTTTTTTTTTTTTTAAAGTCCATGTGTAGTTGAGCCATAGAATATGTTACCAGGAAGAGAGGATTGCACATGTGCATGCCTTCAGGTCTAGTGAATTGCATTACAAATGTTCTATTCACAAAGTTATAATAATAGGAAATAATTTTCATTAAAGTTCTAAAAAGATAAATTCAGTCTTCAAAATTTTATGCCTATAGTGAGTAACAGGCTCTAGAAAAACAGAAGTGTCTTCTAAAATACAACTTACTGTAGTGCGATATTTCATTTCACCATTTTATGCTGTTTATTGTCAAGCGTGTTTAGGAGAAAAAAGCTAATTTGATTATTTATTTATTAATTATTTTTGTTTTGTTTTTACTTTACTCTGCCCAGGTTCCATTAAAACACCTGAAACTTCATCTGAGCAGTTACTCAGTAGTGCTTCTTCCTAGGTTAGAAACTGAAGCAGCAGCAGATCATAGTGCTTCTTTCACTTTTTGGAGAGTTAGGTCATGCTTGTTTCAGTCTTCATATCCCTGAAAGAAAAACTGCAAAATTGTATTTTTTGCTATTCTGATACTAATAGAGTATTCTATGAAACTTTGAGAAATCTGGCAGTTAGGTCTCAACAAGTATGGTTTCCTTAATGCTAAACTGTTCAAGTATTCCTAACAGAATTCGAGAAATAAGGGCTTAATTGGGGGGGGCAGTTTTGGTTTGTTTTGTGTTTTTTTTTAGTTCAAGTCATTTGTATTTTAAAAATTATTTTTAAGAGTAGCTTAAGTGCTGTGCTAAGCTAGCCTGGAAATCACTTCTGTATTTGCATACAAAAAAGCCTGCAAGGAATATGTTTTAGAAGTTGTCATTTCTGAGGAAGCTGGTAGTTTGGGTAGAGACAAAATTGGTTTTAGTCCTGATTGTAACTCTATATCAAAATAGCACTCTTCAGAAAATAAAAAAAAAATTAAATGTCCTTTGCCTCTAGGGAAGAGAGTTTTCAGTGTTCGTTGCCCTAAACGGAGCTGGAATAGCAGCAGTGTTAATGTGTGTGTTGGTTGTTAGTACAGAGATGCACTGGAGATAAGCATTTTTATATTCCTTTGGCTTATGTGTACATGATTTACAATTCATTTTTGTTTTTAAATTAAATCAGTCAGTGTGATGAAAAGCAAGGCTTATAGGGAATCTTTTATGTGCTTTCCTCTCTATATACCTTTTACGTGCTATATATCTTATATGGAAATAGGCTGCGTTTTTCTGAAAGTGTATTCCTCTGACAATAATTGCTACAGATACCTTATTAAGTTTCTTAATGCATGACTTATTCCACAAATATCCTAATGTGGAAAATAAAATATCTTACAATCTTAAGTCACCTGAAGTTATTACCTGGCAAAATAGATAGCATTATATCAGTGTGTTGCATTTTCTTGATATTGTTAATGTGCAATAAATAAATAAAGCTTTCTACCTTCAATTTATTTTATTTGCAAAAACAACCTCAACACTTTTTTTACTAGAAAAGGCTGATAGCTGGAAATGAAAAAGGACAAGAACAAAGTGTTCTCCAGAAGATAATTTAGTATTTGTTTTTTAAATTTAAATGCTCTTAATTCTCTGTCATTCTTGGGCTGATAAATCACAGGAAATCCAGACCTTCTATCAGTGTCACTATATAAAAGTAACCAACAAGTGAGGATTCTGCTATTTTAGATTTAATTATAATACAAGTTCTCATCTACTTTTTTTTTTGTGGAAGAGTGTTGCTCATTTGCAAATCTATATTAAATAGCTATTTCTATTAGACAAACCTGTGTGGTTTTCGAACTCTGGAAAACAATGTTTTGCTAAGTGGAGACCAATACTTCATTAATTGCTACTGATCAGCACTTTCTTCCTCCTAGCCAGCTTCTGACTTTAAATCATTTTAGGTGTGCTGCCATCTTTTTTCACTTTGGAAGACCATAAAAACCACTGCTACAGTTTCCTTGTTGAAGATCTTTGTGCAGTTCAGAAAAGATTTTTTAATTGCTTCTTGAATATTTGGGGTTTTGAAAAGGGGAATAAAAATTACTAACAGAAATGTGAAATAATTAATCTAGTTATTTTAATAACTAATGTGGAGTAGTGATGGCTAACACCTTCTTTTTGAAAGCTTGTTCTCAGGGTGTGGACTTTTTGTTGCTGGAGTTTTACTACAACTTAGCCAAATGTAAGTGTTCAGGCTGGACTTTTCCAGGCTAAATATCTACCTAGAATTATACTTTTTTTTTAAAGCTATGCTATAGTTGAATTTATTTTTAAGCAAAACTATGTGGTGTAGAATTGGGCAGGGAGATCTTAATAACTCTTTGATGCCTTAGTGTTTTGGAATGGGGACTTCAGAGTTTGGAAATGGGAAAAAGATTTTTACGTTATATAGTTTCAGAATCACAGTTCTGTGTGTATACAGCAATATTAAACATTGATACCATGAAAGTAGCAGCAGTGTTAGTCTTATGTCCAGCTTGCAAAATATCAAATCAAAACACGCACCTGTCTTGGGAAAAATTCATTTCACTTGGTGAAAGGAGTTTTGTACACCAGACAGCAATGTGGACAAGGCTAATTTTTGCTATGGCCTTTGCTCTGGGATGAATTCTGCAAGATTGTGAGCTAGTGTGGCCCTTCGCTCCCCAGGAAATCAGATTGACATGGAATTGGAGATTAGTGTCGAGAAAGATACACGGTCACAGCTCACTGCAGTCAACCTTATCTAGGAGGTTTAATATCATAGTGCTATTTCATAATACGTGGCACTTTTTCTGATACTAATGCATCAGAAAGATTAGTATTATCCCTCATTAATGTCAGTAGAAATTAGTATAGTTGTTATTCAAAGATCTGAGTCAAACGTTTCACAAAAAATACTTTTCTCATGCACTGTGGTACAATAATTGTGTGTAAAGAATTAATTCTCTTGATCTTGAGGTTCCTTAGGTAAGATGTGGAGGATGAGAGCAAGCTAGGTATACGCTGGGGTGTAAAACTTTTGGATAGAAGCAAGCTTATTTGGGAGGAAGGAAGCAAAGAGCATGGGGAAATAGAGATATGCATGTAGCAGTTTAGGGCAGGTAGAGAGAGACAAAAAACATTAGGTAAGGTGCTGGAAACGGCCTTCTGTAGTTGACTGAAACACCTACAGAACCTGGAACAGAACAATTGAGTGCAACATGTAGACTGTAAACTGGCTGTGGCTGGGGTAGTGAAAACACAGTGCAATAGAAATCTGATCTGCGAGATGGGTATTGAAGAATGTGTGTTGTTCCTAGAAAATAGAAATTAAAGTGAGTTTGGTGGGGAAGCACTGTTACTATTATGATCAGCTAAAGAAATAGGTGTGGTATGAATAAAATACATTCTTTTTGAATTAAAATCTCTGGCAGAAGAGGTATTATTAGAGCAGTACAGCAGAGTAAGATTTGAAGCTGCCATGTCCTTTGCCTGTAACTTCTTAAATCAAAGAATGGTGTTTATTTTGATAGTAAGTTAAAACACTGTAAGAATTGCAATATGAAGTTACCTTGAATTGAATGTTCACAAACTGGGTTTGCTTTAAGTAAATTTTGGTCTAGAACTCATTTGCTTTTGAAACTGAATCTTTTATAAACTAAGGAAAAAATTCTTGACAGTGAGGGTACTCAGACACTGGAACAGGTTGTCTAGAGCAGTCTTGCAATCTCCATTCTTGGAGATGATTGGAACCTGACTGGACACAAAACCCTGAGAAACCTAATGTAACTTTGAAATTAGCTGTGCTTTGAGCACAAGGTTAGAACAGATGACCTCTAAATCTTTGTTTCAGCCTAAATTATTCTGTGATTTTTAAGATCCGCCTAGTTAGTAAAGCCACTTGAACTGCATATCGTTTCATATGAAGAGCGCTAGAATTCCTTGAACTCAAAGATGCTAATAAGGATATTAGAATTTATTTTGGGGAAGAGAAGAATTGCCCTACAAAGAAAACTTGCTAAGTTACCAGGCTAAATATCTACCTCTTTTTTTTGTGGAAGAATGTTGCTCATTTGCAAATCCGTAATATCTGTAAAATCTGTAATATCTAAACACACACTCTACACTGCCATTTCACTTACTATTATATGTCCAAATTTAAAACATAGGTCACAGGGGTTCACAGTACAGCCCGCAGTCTTTATTCCACAATGTCCACCTAACTGCACCCAGATGGTAGGAAAAGCACGCTTACCAAAACTCTTCCAAACATACTCATTATAAAGTCTACTACAGGCCATTGTTCCTTGCTCCCATATGCCAATTTTTTTGCAAGAAATACCAAAAAGTGATGCATAATAGTCCCGTCCCTTGGCACTGACTCAGCTTACAGTGTTTCAAAGTGAACCAAGAGGTTCACAACACCAGACAAATAAGAAGAATGTCAATAAAAGTCTTGAAAAGAGTTAGAGGGCACAAGCATGCTACTGTATGTCCCCATTGACGGTTTTCCCCATCTTACTCTAGACCTTCTTCCTATGATTTACATACTTTCCCCAATATATCCTCTTCTCATTGATGCTGTGGCAATATTTTTTGTCCCTTTCTCCCAACAATGCCCTTTTAATAGTGAGCTTAAGGATAAGTTTGAAACAAAAAGCAGAATTAAACATCTTTAAACAAAATAATTAAAGTTATATTGTTTCTGCATATTTTCTCCTCTCTAAGATGAGAAAAAATGATGGGAAGAAATACACAACTGACTTGTATAATAAAGACAAGAGAAAGTTCTTACTTTCTGATGCTTGGCTCCACGGATATGGGCAGCATAAGCATCTGCTCCTGTACAAGACACATCACAAAGCTCACAGCGCAACTGATTCTGAGTTCCACGAGCAGAAGTGCTGCTGTTATTGGTGTTCTGGGAAGCTTTTAATGCTGCTTCTTTCTTTTTGTGTTTCTGGCCTTCTAAGTGTTCTTTATAAGTCTGTTTAAATAAACAATACACACACAATAAGCTGTCTTTGTACTGCTCGTTCATCATTCATGTGAATACATGTAATATAGAACATAGCATAAAACACATAACTTTGTATGAGAAATACTTCCTACACTGAACATTTCTTCCATATGACATGCTCTAAGGCATAAGCAGGCCACTTCTAAGACCAAGAAATTTTCTTCACCACCAGGATTCCAGTTTTAGGTAATACAATATGGTCTTTTCTCCTCTACCTTCTCACTTCCTCAATCAAATACTGGTCAACAGACATTACCATGGAAAGTTTGATAAGATCAGAAAACTGTGTCTCAGTTGCAGTTTCCTGCATTGCATTGAGTTATTCTTTATTTTGAATTTTCCCCAAACTGCAAGACCACAGTTATTAAATGTATTCAGAGAACTAAAAAAATAAATTCAAAAGAAGGTAGCACGTAAATAAAGCTGTGCTGAAAATGAAATGCAGAAGTTGCTATTTGTTCCTATACCAACACTGGCAATCTATAGAGCAGACATGGTGGGAAATAGTGACAAATTTACCTAAAGAGTAAGAACTGTTTTGCCACACACACACACAAACACTCTGCATGAATTGATATCTACTTTTTATGCACTTGTACCCACTGTGAAACTAAACTGGTATGCTGTAATACAACAAAGAATAAATTTTCAGGCTTACCATTCACAAAGTTTTGAAAAAAGTATTTTCTAAGAAGTTTGTCATGCTAAAAAAGCAAATCAAATTCAAAGTTTAGAATACTTCTGGAGTCCAAAGTACAGCTGAAGCTTCTCTGTACAAGCTAAGGGGATGCATCTTTTTGTCTTCTCATAGGACCTCTTTCTATAATAGCACACATTTTCATTTAATTATTCCTTTAGTAAAAGTATAGAATCAGGTCTTTAAAGATTAACAAATATTCTTAAAGGGGTCATTTTTTTAGCTGAAAAAATTATGGTGTATAGCAGAATATTACATAATACAGGTACCTGTGGTCCAGCACAGCTGATCTTACAAACATCACAGTAGTGGATCTGGGGCGGTTTGGGAGGTTGCTTTGGTTTCAGTTGCTTATTTTGGAATGGTGCCTTTTTAGTAAAGGTGGTCCCTGTCCAAGCAGCTGTTGCAGCAGCAGCAGCTGCTGCCGCTGCCTGTTTCTGTTGCTGCTGCTGCTGCTGGTAATAGGATGATGCAGCTGAATACACTGCAGCTTCATAGCCGGAATAAGAGGCACCTCAAAGACCAAAATAAAATAAATGTTACATCGCTGTATATCATGTATCAGTTGAATAATACACTAATTCCAAGCATGTTGCACAACAGAGTTGGGAGGGGGGTGAAGGGCAGGATTATAAACAATTTACTGAGATCCTGTTAGGCGGTCTGAATATTTCTTGATGTTTCACAGTACACAAATACATAGCATACCACTTGTATCAGGAAGATATTTGATTTTAGACAAATCTTTACAGACACACAGTTATGTTAGATATATCAAAGCATCCCTAAAGAATATGTGAAATTTCCTGGTACATCTGGTAAGATCAAATATTACATAACAAGAATTTTAATAAAAGATTTATCAAAGGGCACTTGAAGTAAGCAGTCTTCCAGAACCAGATTTATTGTTCAAGTTCCAAAATGAAAAGGAGGACAGACATTATGTAGAGGAAGGGGAAAAAAAATTAAGATAAAAGACAGAATGGCTAGTGCTATTACATTCTATTTCACTGATTTAAATTGGTTTAGCGCAGAGAAGTTGCTTGCCTGCTAAAAACTCTGCAGCACACCCTGTCTACACACTCCTTGATTTCTAGTATCAAAGTTGAATAAATCAAGGAAACTGGGCTTTCATACCTTTGAGCCAGTTTTCCCATAAACTTTCTACATCTACTGGTTCAACTATTTTAATCCTCTGATCAGGCTCTGTTTCAAAGAAGTCTTAAAATCCCTTTTTAAACAGAAAACAAAACAAAAAGTTCAAGGTAGCTATAATATGACAGTTGATTACCATCTGGCCATAAAATTAACGTCTTTTCATGTTTAACTACTTTTTGGATTTCTAATGTTTGAAGGAAAGTCTTTTTTTTTAGCACCCATTCTCCTCCCATTTTGGGTCAAGACAACCCAAACTTACAAGATTTATATTGGACTGCCTCTCCCTGTCTCTGGAACTGCTGTTTGATGGCAGCATGCTCCCAATTTCCCTGGGTTATATTTGTGTGGATGAGTTTTCTTATTTTTTCTATCCCTCATCTTTTCTTTCCAAACCTTACATTAAGTCACAAAACACCATGCATGTAGCAATGCCAATGCTTTGTATATTCTCACATGTAACAAAATAGGCATATACAAACATAAAATCTCTTTTAAAGATACATCAAAATATTTTGTCCTTATTATGATTTAACTGGTTGATACTTCTCAGTAGACTATGGTGTAACTGAACACAAACTGCTAAAATTCTGAGTATTTAAATCCTCTCCTGTAACAATTGCAAAGATCCCAGCAACATAATATGCAAAATTCTTACCAGAGTAAGTAACCGCTGTTGTACTGTACGTTGCACTTTGAGTATAGGATGGAACAACAGTAGCTGCAGCTGCTACTGGCTGCACAGTAGAGGATACTGGATATATAGAAAATGTAGTCGTTGCTGGACTTGGGGTTGCAGGTTTTATAGCTGTCACTTGTCGTGTTTGCTGGGCTTGGGTATACTGAGTTGCCCCTTGGCTATATCCTGCTTTTGGAGCTAATTAGGATAGAAAATAGAAGTGTACAAACATTGATATGTTTTAGTTGAATAAAATGCAAACCATATTAAGTGATACTTAATGATATACTGGGGAATAAAAACATAACAAGTTTTTTGTTTTAGTTTGGTTGGTTTTTTGCTTTTTTGTTTTGCTTTGTTTTTACTGTAATGATTATGCATCACCTAACATATATCACACAACTGTTTAATTGTGTCACAGCTCACACTAGTAAGCCTCAGATTTATTTTTGTATTTTTAACTGTGCTGCCATGCTTTTAAACAACTTTCTAGTTCAATGGCTTTTTACTAGAGTACACTAAACCAAAGTGCATCTAAACTTTCCTATTATTCCTAATTATAGTAAAAAAAGTAAATAGGATTTATGCTTTGCAGCATTCATGATACCAATAATTAAAGAACTACATACATTAACTAAAGAATTAAAAAAAAGTCTAACCAAGTTATCATCTGAACCCGCCATTGATTTTTTGAGCCTACTTCAGCAAAAAAGTTTTCCTAGAAGTATGTTTTGAGTATATTTAATAACAATCCAAACCTCAAAAAATTGCCATTACTTATGGCAATGTCACAATAATGTTCAAGTTCTAGGTGCAGCAAGTTTTTCTACACATTGACAGTCAAAACTAAAAAAAAAAAAATTAAAAATCTAGATAATGTGAAATATTCAAAGACAGATTTTTAAGGTATTAAAGTAGTACACGGATTGTGTATAATGACAGGAGTTTGAATCATGCCACCCACCTGTCTGGTAGTACGATTCAGCTACTGAAGGTTGAGGCTGGGCAGCAGCAGCCACAGCAGTTGCTGTTGGTTGTTGATAGTATTGTTTGCTGTCATAAGCTACAGCTGGGGCAGTAGATCGAACATAAGAGTAGGAATCCTGAAAATTCAAAAAAGAAAAACCAGCAAATTTCTCCTTAAGTATATATCTGGAGTAATAAAAATCATTAACAGAGTCAAAGAATTTTCTTCTATTCTACTAAAGTAGAATTAAAAAAAATTTTACAGATACACTATATACTAATATATGCATTAAAGAAATTTAAGTTTACAGACACTTCAGGCCTGAAGACAACCCTGATGGTCTTTTTCAGATTTAATATAGGAATTAACCTCATGCTATTAAATCACTTTCCATTACAAATTATTTTTGTTATCGAAAAGGAACTATTCTCACTAGTTTTTCATAATGATTGTATCAGATTACATTCCTGTAAAATATGAAGGAAAAAAACACCACAGATCTCCACAAACCACAATAAATTCACAAATTTACAAGCATGACCCTTTACTGTGTTTAAAAATCCCATCATCAACAATACTTTTCCTGGTTATATTTTTTAGAGTATGAAAGTAATACTTTTAAAGCCTTCTTTACTTTTTGGTGTATCAATTATTCCATTGGAGAACCATATCTAGTTTATTAAGGCAAGGCAAGTAGCCCATTTGAAGCCTCCAGAACTCAGGAGATGGTTATTAAGCTTAGAAGGGGAGGGCTTGGAAGACACTATATGCATGTACATATATTCTCCCATCCTCATCATATTTATGGTAAAGTGTAAAGAGTTGATCAACTGAGGGGTAGCAAGGCACAAACTACATTAGCTGAAATGAACTAATGTATACAATTTATTTTTATTTAAAAGAAATAGAACAATAAAATCTCTTTTCCATCCAACCTGTGTAAAGTAGAATTATTTTTCTTTAGTTTATGGGACCCTTTTCTGTCTGAATGCATCTAATAACTGACTAGTTTAATTACCTCACAATTATGAGTAAACATGCTACTGGAAAGACTTCTACGTTTCAATTCATTACCATATGTAACAAATTACAAAAGCCGTGCAAAGGAATTTATAACATACAGCAACAATAGAGTCCTTTTCAACAAACAAAAATACTAATTAAAATTTAGATAATGCCTTGATAACTTTAGGACTAAAAAGTTAAATAATTGTTACAAGGGACATACTATTTCAGGAAAAACTGCAACTTCTCACTCTTTCTTAAAAACTGAACAGGAATAAACACTTATGTTAGATAAGTCCCAAGATAACCTCTACAGACTGAAATCTTCCAACTGTAAAACCAATGCAGCACTCTGATTTGTACTGCTAAGTTTCTTTATTCCTGAACTGAAGAGGAATACAAGTCACTGACAGGATGTTGTTTCATATGACATTTAAGCCAGCGTAAGAATGGGAAGTTGTCTAAAGTACCATCACATCTCTCCTCACAGCCCTACATGATCCCACCTCCAACCTCCATCTCTTGCATTGGCATCACGACTGTGCAGAACCAAAGAAATTCTGCAGAAGTCTGTCAAACCCATGGAAAGCTGCTACTCCTTTTTTGGTTGGATAGTTTTCTGTGGAATCCTTATCCTGAACTGACACACCCAAATGCTGACAACTGCTAGATTCAATGCAAGGAAGTGTCAGCAAAGGTCAGGGCAAGATGAAAACAGACAAGAGCTCCCTTTTGCAGAAGCCTGTAGCCACACAAGCTTAGGCAGTGGTCTCACAAAGGGTACCCCAAACCTACCCAAAGGGTAGTTCCTCTCCTAAGGTAATCCTCTTACATTTGGTACTAGAGCTCCTGTGGCACCCAGGAATCCAACAAGGGAACTATTTCTATCTCCCACTGAAAATTTTTATTGGAACATTTTTTTCATCTAAATCAGTTCCATGACCCGGTTTACCGCATGCCACTTGAACATTTAGGCTAGCTGAGACAAGTATTTCAGCAGCAGTTCCCAAAATCATTTGGAGATAAATGTCAATTCAATGCTTATTGTGTGAAGGTCTAAATCTTAGCTCCTGCTGATAATCCTCTATATGCACCATATGAGACTACAGCCACTTCACATTCTATCAGTTTTAGCTATTAAGTAATTTGAGTTGCATTCAAACTGTGATTCATGGAAAAGAAATAAATACAAATATCATCCCATTCTCTTACACAAACAGGCCTCTTCCTTTTAACATATCATTTAAAAATCACACAAGTGATTTTTTTTTTAAACGCACCTGGTAATTCTGCGTAGTGACAGGTGGTGGTGGTGGTGGTGCTTCTTGTTGCCTCTGTGTATAACCATAATCTGTAGCTGTGTGTGCTGTAGGATAGCCTCCATAAGCAGCAGCTGTTGCAGCAGCTGCAACAGCTACTGGAGCAGGCCTGGCTACTGCAACTGTAGCTGCTGCTGGAGCATAGGCTGCAGTAACGGTGTGCGCAGCAACTGGTGCCTGGTGGACAGTGTAGCTAGCAACTGTAGTTGGATGGGAATAGGCTACACCTGAAGCTGGCTGCTGGCTATATTGGAAAAAGACAGTAAGTCAATAATTAGATTAATTCAACATAGTAAGCTAATGCCTAAACATTTCAAAATCCCAGATTTGATTAATACTTGTCTGTTCTACAAACAGACCTGGAGCAGATATCATACACTTTAATGGCTTTTATTACCTCTCTTCCACCCCCATTAAAAAGGCTGTGGATGTAGACATATCATGCAGGTGATGACTTTCTTCTTGGGGGGGGTGGGGGTGTTCCACTGCTTGAAAAGAACCCAAGTCTTTCATTCAAAATAATATAGAAGTCTTACACTGTTAGCTTTTCATGACCGGTAAGTTTTTAAGTGTTTTATTAGTTCTTCAATAAAACTGACATATCTGTCAAATTAAGAAAAATACTACTTTTCTGTGAGAGCTCATTACTGACCTGCACTTGCATGATGTTTTCCAGTAAATCATATTAAAGTAATGAGATTTTAAAGACTTCTGTGAAAATTAGCTCAGAACTCCTAAATTTAAGGCAGACACTTTAAATACACATCTCTGATAAGGGACTTTTCCCATAAAAATTTAGAATTATAAAAGCTAGCCCCACTCACTCATACAGAAGTCCACTGCCTCACAACATGAAGCATCAAAAGAACAGTCAGGTCGAGCATGACAATTGCTACCAGAGCTCTGGCAATCTTCTAGGCACATGCTGAGACTAACCTGCTTCTCTTAAATTTGCAGGTAGGATATTAATATGTGGCTATTTACTAAGAATGAGTAAATATTAACAGCAGAAAGAAAAAATTATAGCTTCAAAGGCTTAATTATTTGAACTGAAACTAATATTATTGTCCAATATTGAACTATAACTGTACATTATGATTAAAAGCCTACAGCAGTTATTTTTATATTTAAACAAATAAAGTGAAATGGGCAAAATATCACTATCTGGAACAATGATATGAAATGAGGACTGAGTGATTATTCTGAAATTTTTAGTACACTTCCTGCACTGCTTTTCAATAATATTTAAGAATCTCTGTAAGGTTTCACATCTTCATAGCACTATTAAAAGATAATTCAAAACCAATTCCATGCCTATCAAGGAGGTAGTATCTCCTATTTTTTAGAAGAAAACAGAAAAATGATATCTCACTTGAAGCAAACATACTCAGTGGCAAAGTGGAATTGCAGCATGGTTATGCTCAAAACCAAAAGGAACAAGAAGTTACAGTATTTTTTTCCTAAAGACTGCAAAATTCTCTCTGACATAACTACCAGAAACAAAGCATCTTTTAAGTATAGATACTATTATTTTTGCAAAAGACATTTCCATAACTCCCTTGTGTGTTTTTTTTAACATAAACTGATTTTGTCATTTTAATTACAGCAGAACCCATTAACTTCAATATATTAAAAAACCCCAACACATTCTTATAGCACAATCACACAGAGAAAATATTATCATTGGACTTATATGCCTGGACTCCACCTTCTTCCCATCTTAGGCTCCTGATTGCTTAAAAGACCACTTGCATTCCATCCAAATTTAATTCAGTTGTGAGTTGTACTCACAATTATGTTTCATTTTATTTTCAGCTTCTTAGCATAACAGTGGAAGGAAAAGACCTGAACCACTCTGGTTGAAACAATTCCTCCTACTTGATGTATATAGGCAGTTTCTCTGTTCTGTAAGTTTAAGGTGAGAAATCAGACTCCATCAGAAAATTCAAGATGACAATTTTATGATGGTAAAAGTGAAATTTTATGATGGTAAAAGTGAATGACAATCTATAAAATTAGGCTGCATTATCTACATATCTAACAGTACGGAAGTGTAAAATATTCAAAAGTTCTGAGGTAATTCACATTATCATATGTATCTACTAAAAATACATTAAATTGAGAAAACAGGCAGTAGACTATTTAACTCAGACTGCACTTGAACTCATCAACAGTCTAATACTGCCAAAAAGGAAAAGTCTTGCTCCATCCTATCCCCTCTCTTATTCTTCCCTCCTCCCATATACCAAACCTGGCTATGCCATCCTATTCCATCCCTAGTGCTAGTTCTGCTACTTGTCAAGCTATTCAGTGCACTGATTTAAGTCATTAATCTAGCAGAAAACTATGAGAATTTTTTTTTTGCTGAGATCATTTTCTAACATGGCAGAAATATTAGAAACATTGGTGCTCACAAAACAGTCTGCTGAGTGCCAGAACCC
Organism: Fratercula arctica; assembly: GCA_947846985.1. NCBI lineage: Eukaryota > Metazoa > Chordata > Aves > Charadriiformes > Alcidae > Fratercula > Fratercula arctica. Next base: position 2,086,563 of record CANTUZ010000025.1, read on the forward strand.
ACATAAGTTATACGTATGGAAGCAGGGGTAAAAAAATGGGAGGGAGAGAAAGAACAGGGACCTGTCCAGGAAGCATTAATTTGGCTCTTCAAGTTTCATGAAACCATGCCTAAGTTACTATTACAAAATACAATACAGTGTTCACAACACACTATGAGGTAACAGTCAGTTTATCAAAGAAAATGCTTTTGTTCTCAGAATATGTATGATTAAAGCTTCCTGACAGTTTTCAGTATTTATTACCGTGAAAAGATTGTGATCATTATGAGCAGGACTATTAAAAAGATTCTGCTACAGACAGTTTCATTTCTGCTGTGCTATTTTTTTATCAATCATTTGATTTCTAAGGCTAATATAGTTCTATGACCACGTTTACTTTAGCAAACCTGTTTCCCTTGCTTCTGCAACATCATGCAGAGCTAGTGATCAAGTTTGCAAGACTACAAGAAAAATATTCTAGAATTGACTGCTTCTTCCTTTTTAAAAGTTATGTTACGCTATGTTACAGAAATTCACGACATCATCTTTTCTAAATTTATGATGTTTCTTTTTCGCCCCACAGTCTTACTGAGAACCTTTAAACATTAGGATGACCACTTTCATGTAATTAATTTACATCAAAAGATTTTTGTGCCAATTTAAATTAACTTACAAGAGTTTTTAATCCTTGTTTGGTGATTAGTGTCTCATCACATTTGCTGAGATGAAATTAACTCCTCCCAGACTATTTTGCCAGACTCCCTATTCCACTGATCTTTCTTGCAGTTGTTCTTTGCACCTATCCTAGTATTATCTACTCTTCTTTCTTGACTACAGATGGCAAGAACTGTATGCATCATTTCAGATGAAGTTTCAGCTGTGCTACCGACTCTGCTCCAGACTTTCTTTCCAGTCTAGCTTCCTCAGAGCAGCTTCTTGTAAACTTACCTGTGTATTGACACTATTTCCCTCACATCAAATATCACAACACACCATACTAATATAAACACGAAGTAAGACTCAAGACCAATCCCTAGGGTATTCCACTGCAATTGTTCCTATTTGATAATCACTCTTCTAATTCTACTAACCACCTCTACAAGCTCCTTCTCTACAATTCTTTTACTAGTATCTACCCTAAGTAATAATTTTCTATACTGCACCCCATCAAGTATTTCAACTTAATCCCAAAAAATAAGACTCTAAAAGACTTAAAAAATCTTAAACTTAAAAAATCTTAATCTTAAAAATCACAGAATAATTTAGGCTGAACAGCTGCTTGGACAGGGACCACCTTTACTAAAAAGGCACCATTCCAAAATAAGCAACTGAAACCAAAGCAACCTCCCAAACCGCCCCAGATCCACTACTGTGATGTTTGTAAGATCAGCTGTGCTGGACCACAGGTACCTGTATTATGTAATATTCTGCTATACACCATAATTTTTTCAGCTAAAAAAATGACCCCTTTAAGAATATTTGTTAATCTTTAAAGACCTGATTCTATACTTTTACTAAAGGAATAATTAAATGAAAATGTGTGCTATTATAGAAAGAGGTCCTATGAGAAGACAAAAAGATGCATCCCCTTAGCTTGTACAGAGAAGCTTCAGCTGTACTTTGGACTCCAGAAGTATTCTAAACTTTGAATTTGATTTGCTTTTTTAGCATGACAAACTTCTTAGAAAATACTTTTTTCAAAACTTTGTGAATGGTAAGCCTGAAAATTTATTCTTTGTTGTATTACAGCATACCAGTTTAGTTTCACAGTGGGTACAAGTGCATAAAAAGTAGATATCAATTCATGCAGAGTGTTTGTGTGTGTGTGTGGCAAAACAGTTCTTACTCTTTAGGTAAATTTGTCACTATTTCCCACCATGTCTGCTCTATAGATTGCCAGTGTTGGTATAGGAACAAATAGCAACTTCTGCATTTCATTTTCAGCACAGCTTTATTTACGTGCTACCTTCTTTTGAATTTATTTTTTTAGTTCTCTGAATACATTTAATAACTGTGGTCTTGCAGTTTGGGGAAAATTCAAAATAAAGAATAACTCAATGCAATGCAGGAAACTGCAACTGAGACACAGTTTTCTGATCTTATCAAACTTTCCATGGTAATGTCTGTTGACCAGTATTTGATTGAGGAAGTGAGAAGGTAGAGGAGAAAAGACCATATTGTATTACCTAAAACTGGAATCCTGGTGGTGAAGAAAATTTCTTGGTCTTAGAAGTGGCCTGCTTATGCCTTAGAGCATGTCATATGGAAGAAATGTTCAGTGTAGGAAGTATTTCTCATACAAAGTTATGTGTTTTATGCTATGTTCTATATTACATGTATTCACATGAATGATGAACGAGCAGTACAAAGACAGCTTATTGTGTGTGTATTGTTTATTTAAACAGACTTATAAAGAACACTTAGAAGGCCAGAAACACAAAAAGAAAGAAGCAGCATTAAAAGCTTCCCAGAACACCAATAACAGCAGCACTTCTGCTCGTGGAACTCAGAATCAGTTGCGCTGTGAGCTTTGTGATGTGTCTTGTACAGGAGCAGATGCTTATGCTGCCCATATCCGTGGAGCCAAGCATCAGAAAGTAAGAACTTTCTCTTGTCTTTATTATACAAGTCAGTTGTGTATTTCTTCCCATCATTTTTTCTCATCTTAGAGAGGAGAAAATATGCAGAAACAATATAACTTTAATTATTTTGTTTAAAGATGTTTAATTCTGCTTTTTGTTTCAAACTTATCCTTAAGCTCACTATTAAAAGGGCATTGTTGGGAGAAAGGGACAAAAAATATTGCCACAGCATCAATGAGAAGAGGATATATTGGGGAAAGTATGTAAATCATAGGAAGAAGGTCTAGAGTAAGATGGGGAAAACCGTCAATGGGGACATACAGTAGCATGCTTGTGCCCTCTAACTCTTTTCAAGACTTTTATTGACATTCTTCTTATTTGTCTGGTGTTGTGAACCTCTTGGTTCACTTTGAAACACTGTAAGCTGAGTCAGTGCCAAGGGACGGGACTATTATGCATCACTTTTTGGTATTTCTTGCAAAAAAATTGGCATATGGGAGCAAGGAACAATGGCCTGTAGTAGACTTTATAATGAGTATGTTTGGAAGAGTTTTGGTAAGCGTGCTTTTCCTACCATCTGGGTGCAGTTAGGTGGACATTGTGGAATAAAGACTGCGGGCTGTACTGTGAACCCCTGTGACCTATGTTTTAAATTTGGACATATAATAGTAAGTGAAATGGCAGTGTAGAGTGTGTGTTTAGATATTACAGATTTTACAGATATTACGGATTTGCAAATGAGCAACATTCTTCCACAAAAAAAAGAGGTAGATATTTAGCCTGGTAACTTAGCAAGTTTTCTTTGTAGGGCAATTCTTCTCTTCCCCAAAATAAATTCTAATATCCTTATTAGCATCTTTGAGTTCAAGGAATTCTAGCGCTCTTCATATGAAACGATATGCAGTTCAAGTGGCTTTACTAACTAGGCGGATCTTAAAAATCACAGAATAATTTAGGCTGAAACAAAGATTTAGAGGTCATCTGTTCTAACCTTGTGCTCAAAGCACAGCTAATTTCAAAGTTACATTAGGTTTCTCAGGGTTTTGTGTCCAGTCAGGTTCCAATCATCTCCAAGAATGGAGATTGCAAGACTGCTCTAGACAACCTGTTCCAGTGTCTGAGTACCCTCACTGTCAAGAATTTTTTCCTTAGTTTATAAAAGATTCAGTTTCAAAAGCAAATGAGTTCTAGACCAAAATTTACTTAAAGCAAACCCAGTTTGTGAACATTCAATTCAAGGTAACTTCATATTGCAATTCTTACAGTGTTTTAACTTACTATCAAAATAAACACCATTCTTTGATTTAAGAAGTTACAGGCAAAGGACATGGCAGCTTCAAATCTTACTCTGCTGTACTGCTCTAATAATACCTCTTCTGCCAGAGATTTTAATTCAAAAAGAATGTATTTTATTCATACCACACCTATTTCTTTAGCTGATCATAATAGTAACAGTGCTTCCCCACCAAACTCACTTTAATTTCTATTTTCTAGGAACAACACACATTCTTCAATACCCATCTCGCAGATCAGATTTCTATTGCACTGTGTTTTCACTACCCCAGCCACAGCCAGTTTACAGTCTACATGTTGCACTCAATTGTTCTGTTCCAGGTTCTGTAGGTGTTTCAGTCAACTACAGAAGGCCGTTTCCAGCACCTTACCTAATGTTTTTTGTCTCTCTCTACCTGCCCTAAACTGCTACATGCATATCTCTATTTCCCCATGCTCTTTGCTTCCTTCCTCCCAAATAAGCTTGCTTCTATCCAAAAGTTTTACACCCCAGCGTATACCTAGCTTGCTCTCATCCTCCACATCTTACCTAAGGAACCTCAAGATCAAGAGAATTAATTCTTTACACACAATTATTGTACCACAGTGCATGAGAAAAGTATTTTTTGTGAAACGTTTGACTCAGATCTTTGAATAACAACTATACTAATTTCTACTGACATTAATGAGGGATAATACTAATCTTTCTGATGCATTAGTATCAGAAAAAGTGCCACGTATTATGAAATAGCACTATGATATTAAACCTCCTAGATAAGGTTGACTGCAGTGAGCTGTGACCGTGTATCTTTCTCGACACTAATCTCCAATTCCATGTCAATCTGATTTCCTGGGGAGCGAAGGGCCACACTAGCTCACAATCTTGCAGAATTCATCCCAGAGCAAAGGCCATAGCAAAAATTAGCCTTGTCCACATTGCTGTCTGGTGTACAAAACTCCTTTCACCAAGTGAAATGAATTTTTCCCAAGACAGGTGCGTGTTTTGATTTGATATTTTGCAAGCTGGACATAAGACTAACACTGCTGCTACTTTCATGGTATCAATGTTTAATATTGCTGTATACACACAGAACTGTGATTCTGAAACTATATAACGTAAAAATCTTTTTCCCATTTCCAAACTCTGAAGTCCCCATTCCAAAACACTAAGGCATCAAAGAGTTATTAAGATCTCCCTGCCCAATTCTACACCACATAGTTTTGCTTAAAAATAAATTCAACTATAGCATAGCTTTAAAAAAAAAAGTATAATTCTAGGTAGATATTTAGCCTGGAAAAGTCCAGCCTGAACACTTACATTTGGCTAAGTTGTAGTAAAACTCCAGCAACAAAAAGTCCACACCCTGAGAACAAGCTTTCAAAAAGAAGGTGTTAGCCATCACTACTCCACATTAGTTATTAAAATAACTAGATTAATTATTTCACATTTCTGTTAGTAATTTTTATTCCCCTTTTCAAAACCCCAAATATTCAAGAAGCAATTAAAAAATCTTTTCTGAACTGCACAAAGATCTTCAACAAGGAAACTGTAGCAGTGGTTTTTATGGTCTTCCAAAGTGAAAAAAGATGGCAGCACACCTAAAATGATTTAAAGTCAGAAGCTGGCTAGGAGGAAGAAAGTGCTGATCAGTAGCAATTAATGAAGTATTGGTCTCCACTTAGCAAAACATTGTTTTCCAGAGTTCGAAAACCACACAGGTTTGTCTAATAGAAATAGCTATTTAATATAGATTTGCAAATGAGCAACACTCTTCCACAAAAAAAAAAGTAGATGAGAACTTGTATTATAATTAAATCTAAAATAGCAGAATCCTCACTTGTTGGTTACTTTTATATAGTGACACTGATAGAAGGTCTGGATTTCCTGTGATTTATCAGCCCAAGAATGACAGAGAATTAAGAGCATTTAAATTTAAAAAACAAATACTAAATTATCTTCTGGAGAACACTTTGTTCTTGTCCTTTTTCATTTCCAGCTATCAGCCTTTTCTAGTAAAAAAAGTGTTGAGGTTGTTTTTGCAAATAAAATAAATTGAAGGTAGAAAGCTTTATTTATTTATTGCACATTAACAATATCAAGAAAATGCAACACACTGATATAATGCTATCTATTTTGCCAGGTAATAACTTCAGGTGACTTAAGATTGTAAGATATTTTATTTTCCACATTAGGATATTTGTGGAATAAGTCATGCATTAAGAAACTTAATAAGGTATCTGTAGCAATTATTGTCAGAGGAATACACTTTCAGAAAAACGCAGCCTATTTCCATATAAGATATATAGCACGTAAAAGGTATATAGAGAGGAAAGCACATAAAAGATTCCCTATAAGCCTTGCTTTTCATCACACTGACTGATTTAATTTAAAAACAAAAATGAATTGTAAATCATGTACACATAAGCCAAAGGAATATAAAAATGCTTATCTCCAGTGCATCTCTGTACTAACAACCAACACACACATTAACACTGCTGCTATTCCAGCTCCGTTTAGGGCAACGAACACTGAAAACTCTCTTCCCTAGAGGCAAAGGACATTTAATTTTTTTTTTATTTTTCTGAAGAGTGCTATTTTGATATAGAGTTACAATCAGGACTAAAACCAATTTTGTCTCTACCCAAACTACCAGCTTCCTCAGAAATGACAACTTCTAAAACATATTCCTTGCAGGCTTTTTTGTATGCAAATACAGAAGTGATTTCCAGGCTAGCTTAGCACAGCACTTAAGCTACTCTTAAAAATAATTTTTAAAATACAAATGACTTGAACTAAAAAAAAACACAAAACAAACCAAAACTGCCCCCCCCAATTAAGCCCTTATTTCTCGAATTCTGTTAGGAATACTTGAACAGTTTAGCATTAAGGAAACCATACTTGTTGAGACCTAACTGCCAGATTTCTCAAAGTTTCATAGAATACTCTATTAGTATCAGAATAGCAAAAAATACAATTTTGCAGTTTTTCTTTCAGGGATATGAAGACTGAAACAAGCATGACCTAACTCTCCAAAAAGTGAAAGAAGCACTATGATCTGCTGCTGCTTCAGTTTCTAACCTAGGAAGAAGCACTACTGAGTAACTGCTCAGATGAAGTTTCAGGTGTTTTAATGGAACCTGGGCAGAGTAAAGTAAAAACAAAACAAAAATAATTAATAAATAAATAATCAAATTAGCTTTTTTCTCCTAAACACGCTTGACAATAAACAGCATAAAATGGTGAAATGAAATATCGCACTACAGTAAGTTGTATTTTAGAAGACACTTCTGTTTTTCTAGAGCCTGTTACTCACTATAGGCATAAAATTTTGAAGACTGAATTTATCTTTTTAGAACTTTAATGAAAATTATTTCCTATTATTATAACTTTGTGAATAGAACATTTGTAATGCAATTCACTAGACCTGAAGGCATGCACATGTGCAATCCTCTCTTCCTGGTAACATATTCTATGGCTCAACTACACATGGACTTTAAAAAAAAAAAAAAAAGAGTTCTCTGTAGTAATTTTTGAGTTTCCATTCTTCTTGTTTCTAAAAGCATCCTCACGTCATTCCATTAAAAACAAAAAATACCAATTGCTAATGGATAGCTAAACCATATACTATCAATAACTCAAAGATGAATATCCTCATGTTTTGTTTTCAATACACCCTTACTGCTTTGTTCATCTTCACATTTAGTCTCACTACCTGATTGAAATCCAATTGCATTCTGCAATGTTTTCCTTACTGTACATCACAACATAACTGCAAGTGTCTGTAACAGTGATGCAAATATATACTCCTCTCTTTACTCAGTTGCACACAATGGACAGTTCAATGCCGATACTGCTTCCTTCATTATCAAAACATTGATTTTATTCAAGTCTAGTTAACAGTCACGTTCACAATGATAATGCAAGACAAAAAGAACTGAGCTTGAGATGTTACGTCTGCCTGAAAAAGTACCAGCTACTAACATTTTCCCTGTCAAAATCACGGAATCAAAGAATGGCTGAGGTTGGAAGGGAGGCTCACTTGGGGGTTCAATCCCACTCAAGCAGGGCCACCTAGAGCCTGTTATCCAGGATCATGTCCAGACAGCTTTTGACTGTCTCCAAGGAGGGAGAGTCCACAAGTTCCCTGGGCAACCTGTGCCCATAACTCTGCCCATAACCTTTTCCTCATAACTCTGGCAAGGTTAATGTCAGCAACAGATACATTATTAATATTCAGCTTTTATAGCTCTTTGTATCTCAGAACACTGTACAAGTGGCATCAGTAACATCATTCCTATTAAAATAAATAAATCTCATAGCAAATTTAAAACAATTTCCCAATATTGTTTTTGTTAGTACAAGAACAAAAATTATAATTTAGATAGACTTGCCTAGTATTCTTTCTTTCATTATTAAGTTGAGCCATTACATTTTTGAGTTGTGCCCAGTAACTCCATAGGTATATGGAGTATGGTATATATTATCTTTTATATTTGGATGTCGCTTTCTCTTCCTCGTAGATAGTCATGAACTAACGCTAATTGATATTTCATTTTTACACTGATGACAACCTAAAAGGACTCTTTCTTTGGTACACTGAAGAATCTTGTGCATTCTACTGGAAAAAAGTAATTTTGAAGAGTTACTTGAACTTAAATTTATAGTATTATGTGACATCAATATGTCTGTATTCTTTAACATGCTTAAAAAATAAGAACAAAACCCTAAAGTGTATGCATACAGTTGTGTGCATATCATGATTATGTACATGTGTTTGCATTAAAGGCATGTCTAGCAGATTTGTTTTGATGTTTTGGGGGGGTTCTTTTACTGCTACTTTCAAATCCAGTCTTTAGTTTTCATTTTGCATGTTTTGTTCTTATGGACTACATGCATTGCTTTTTCAGGTGATGGTCAGCTGCACCAAAAAGTAGTATTATTCTCTCTCAAGCATGTTGCGAAAAGGCCTCTGCTTATTACTTCTAAGAATAAGCATGTACCTCTCGACTTTCTATGAGATACTAAAGAGCTCTGAAATATGCCTCTTGCATCCTCCTTAACTGTCTCTGCAGATGTGCTTAAAAAAAAAACAAACACAAGCCAAACCAAAACAAAAAAAACCCCAAAACAAACCCCCCTTTGCCTAAGGAATATCTTCAGTTTTGCTAGATAACCTGGAAAGTCTTTCAATATAAATACTCTTAAAATGTAGTGATCAAAAGAGACAGCGTTGTTGAATCTGAATTAAATAACTTCTATTTACAAATATTTTTTGGAACCAAAATAGTTCAATGTACTACAATTTTTGGAGGGAGAATAAAAGGCAACTAGGCAACAAAACAGTCACATTGAAACAGTTTGAGTAAAATGTTTCCTTGAGTTTTACTGGCTTGTGAGTTTATTGGCTTTCTGTTCTAGTCTACACAGCTTTTGGAGTAAATGTCTGAATTTCTAATGGAAATAAGCAATCTGAGATAGCTATTAACTACTTCCTTGTTACAGATGACAAGAACTTTTACATGTCCTTCCCCTCCCCCCGAGATCACTTTTTGTGAAGAAGCAATAACTTTTTAGAGGGTTTTTTTTAGTGATATTGATGTTTCTGATAAAGTTTCCATAACCTATAACAAGTTCATTTTTTATAGCTATCCCAGTGAGATCATATTATGAATTTCTCTTTATTCTTATAGGTAGTAAAGTTGCACACAAAACTTGGCAAACCCATTCCTTCAACTGAACCTAATGTGGTTACCCAAGCTACTTCCTCAACATCCACATCTGCTTCCAAACCAACTGCCTCTGCTTCAAATATAGCAACTAGCAGCAGCAGCACTGTGAACTCCTCTGTTGCATCCTCTGCGGTGAAAATTCTTACTCCCACAGCAAACACACCACTTAACACGGCACCCAACAACAAAACATCTTCAACTGCTGCTAATATAGCTGTAAAGAAAATATCTACACCGAAAATAAACTTTGTTGGCAAGTACAGAAGTCAGTCTTTATTTTGAAACCTAACCTATTCTATATTTTTTTAAAGATCTTAGTGCAACAAATATGAATGTATTTAGTTAACTTTATGCATGAGTAACTCTGTTGTGTTCAAGAGAATTACTGATAGGTGAGAATAAGCACGTATATAAAAGTTTTGCTTCACAATTTCTGGTGTTTTCTGCCCTGTTGTCTCCACCTGACCTCCCTTGGAGGCTTCTCCCACCTTCATAAGAAGCCTCCCACCTTTGGTTTCTTATGTAGTAGCTGTTGGAGTATTGCAGTTTATAGTCCAGGTGGTCCTAATTTCAGTTTACAGCCTCGGCTGTTAAGGCAACCTGCAGTAGGTTGGTAGTTGACAACTGGGCAACTGAAACATCCTTGTAACACTGGAAATCTAACAGTGGAAACTTTTGAAATAAGCATGACAGACATTTAGAGATAGGAAGCAGTTGTTCAACAGTAAGCTATCCTGCTCTTGAAGGAAAGACCTATGCAGTTGCAACACTGAGAGTATACTACCTTTGTTAGTAAAAATGTTATAAGGTTTTGAAGTATTTTTGGATCCGTTTACAAAAAAAAAAATCTGACCAAAAAAAAGATGATTGAAATATATTTGCTGAGTTGTTCCCATTTAGTCCTCTCTCTTTTGAAAAAGCATGAAAATGAATGATGAAAATTGCAACTATATAAAGCAAAAGGTTTTCTTGCTAAACTAAAACTAAGCTAAACTAAAAAAAAAGTGTTTAAATAACTTTTTGTTAAACTTTTTTAAAAAAACCCTTTAATTGTATTTAAAATATGTTTAAGGTTTAACTAATTTTAAGAGACTGATAATGCTTTGGCCAGAACATTGATACTTGCAAATAAAGTCTTCAGTTTGCATATCATGTGTAATCATATTCTCATTTTATGAAAGTTAACGATTTAACTTTTTTGATTTCTAGGTGGTAATAAGCTTCAGACAACAGGAAGTAAACTGGAAGAAATGAAATCAGCTGAAAGTGTTAAAACAACAACTGCTTCTACAGTACAAATACAGGATGTAAAACCAGACACAGCAGCTGAACCAGTGACTCCTACGACTCTTGCTGTCTTGCAAAGTGATGTCCAGCCAGTGGGCCATGACTATGTGGAAGAGGTATTGATATGAAAATTTTGATTATTTTTTAAACTATTTTAGTGAAAAATTATTCAACATGAAACAATCACAGAATGGCTGAGGTTGGAAGGGACCTCTGGAAGTCATCTGGTCCAACCCCCCTGCTCAAGCAGGGCCACCTAGAGCCAGTTGCCCAGGATCATGTCCAGACAGCTTTTGAATATCTCCAAGGAGGGAGACTCCACAAGTTCCCTGGGCAACCTGTGCCAGTGCTCAGTCACCCTCACAGTAAAAAAAAAAAAAAAAAAAAAAAGAAAAAAAAAAGTGTTTCCTGATGTTTAGAAGGAACCTCCTGTGTTTCAGTTTGTGCCCGTCTCTGATCCTGTCACTGGGCACCACTGAAAAGAGCCTGTCTCTGTCCTCTTTGCACCCTCCCTCTGGGTATTTGTATACTTTAATAAGATCCCCCCTGAGCCTTCTCTTCTCCAGACTGAACAGTCCCAGCTCTCTCAGCCTTTCCTCATAGGAGAGAGGCTCCGGTCTCTTCATCATCTTTGTGGCCTTTCATCGGACTCCCTCCAGTACGTCCATGTCTCTCTTGCACTGGGGAGCCCAGAACTGGACACAGGACTCCAGGTGTGGCCTCACCAGTGCTGGGTGAGAGAGGAAGGATCAGCTCCCTTGACCTGCTGGCAATACTTTGTCTAATGCAGCCCAGGATGCCATTTGCCTTCTCTGCTGCAAGGGCACATTGTTGGCTCAAGTTCAACTTGGTGTTCACCAGGACCCCCCAGGTCCTTTTCTGCCAAGCTGCTTTCCAGATGGGTGGCCCCCAGCATATATTGGTACATGGAGTTGTTCCTCCCCAGGTGCGGGACTTTGCACTTCCCCCTGTTGAACTTCACGAGGTTCCTGTCAGCCCATTTCTCCAGCCTGTTGAGATTTCTCTCTGGATGGCAGCGCAACCCTCTGGCACATCAGCCACTGCTCCCAGTTTTGTGTCATCAGCAAACTTGCTGAGAGTACACTCTGCTCCATCATCCAGATCATTAATGAAGATGTCAGCAGGACTGGACCCAGTATTGACCCCTGGGGTATACTGCTAGTTACTAGCCTCCAACTAGGTTTCGTTCTACTGATCGCCACCCTCTGGGCCTTGCCATTCAACCAGCTTTCAATCCACCTCGCTGTATGCTTATCCAGCCCATACATCAACAACTTGTCTATGAGGATATTATGGTGAGACTGTATCAAAGGCCTTACTGAAATCCAGGTAAACAATATCAACTGCTCTCCCCTCATCTACCAGGCTGGTCATTTCATTGCAGAAGTTTACCAAGTTGATCAAGCACGACTTCCCCTTGGTGAAGCCATGCTGACTACTGATGATGATTTTCTTGTCCTTAATGTGCCTGGAAATGGTTTCCAGGATTAGCTGCTCCATCACCTTCCCAGGGGTCGAGGTGAGGCTGACTGGCCTGTAATTCCCTGGATCCTCCTTGAAGATAAGTGTGACAAGGCATTGAACCTGCAAAAGCTTGTGCATATGTTTACATTTTTGTATTGTGCGTGTTTCTTTTGAGCTCAATGGGTCATTCTTCATGTGGATGGCATGAGATATGTGGATGAAGTCTAATGTAAATTTTTCATTATTTGAAGGTTTGTAATTATTCAACTCAATATGTTCAGGGTCGAGTTTAAAGCTGTGTACTCTTTGTAATGGAAGAACTTTGTTCTTTGTTCATTACCAAACACAATGGTGTGTCTGTCGGAATTAAAAGTTCTATTTTGCCTTCTTTCAGTTACTGTGTGAACTTTTTAGCATGTTTTGAGATGGGTAGAAATTATCCAGTGTCACTGAATTAGATTGATTTTTACATCAGCTTTGTTTAAAAAAAAAAAAAAGACAAATGTGTTAAACTTTATTTTCCAGGTAAGAAATGATGAAGGAAAGGTGATCCGCTTTCACTGTAAACTTTGTGAATGCAGTTTTAATGATCCTAATGCCAAGGAGATGCACTTAAAAGGGAGGCGGCACAGACTTCAGTATAAGGTTAGTAGAAATGCTAATGCTTCTCTCTGAAAATCCACCAGATGTCAGCTGACTGATTACATGTTCTTACATTTAAAGAATAGTCAAAAGTAGGTACTGTGAGTAAACAGCATATAAAAAAAGCTAGAGAAATATATTTCTTAGGGAGTATAGTCTTTAAAGTTGTAATGCAGACTGTGAAGCTGCACTTTGGTTTGGGTTTTGTTTTTTTAAACATTTTGAACATTGCTTTCAGGCAAACTTTGCAACATTAAAATATTGTACAACATATGCAAGCAACAGTAGGTGCTTTATGTTGTTTACCATGAATTTCAAATAGTGTAAAATAGTAGTGCTCAATGTTTTTGGCAGGATAAACCACATAAACCCTTTGTGGAGACGTTTGAGAAACAAGTATTGCAGACTTTTTAGTCATGAATGGAGACACACCTATACTAACATATGGTGTGCGTTTTGATTATTATAAGATTATATAGGAAGAATCTACTGTGGTCACAGGAGATACAGTGGGTCTGCATAATCATGAAAGGGATGAAAGAAGAGGAAAAAATTGCCAGAAAAATGTATGTGTAACTCATGATTATGCGCCGTGGTGCCTGCTTGCGTGCCTCTGCCCGGGTGTTGCTTCGGAGATTCCCCAGGCTGTGAGGTATCGAGATTAAATTTGTTCTTTGCCTTTTATCCGTGGTGTGTGGTTGTTCCTGCGTCCTGCCTGCATCGGCTCACACACCCATCAATCCATTTTGAGGTTACAACTACAAAGGGCGTAACTATACCATTAACAGAAAAGTTTCCCCAAGTGCTTGGTTCCTAAAGACATGAGCCTATTGCAAATTTAAACTAGTTGGCAGACTTCCCTCCTAAAAATGACAAATGCTCCTCTGCTTAGCAAGGCACCTTTTCTCTCCAATTATCACCACCTCCTCTGTCTCCCCATCATTAGTCAACTGCAATACTGGCATACAGCCCACGTTAAAAACCCAGAGTCCCTTATTGCCTTTCAAATGTTGTCATATCTCCTCTGAGAGTGAGACCTCACTGATTTGAAAATAAGCCAATCAAAATCTTTTTTATAAACATTAGTAACTTACTGGAGGCTTCTTGTGTACATTAAATAAGCTAGAACAGCATGTTTAAGATAGCACTTAAGACTAGCATAGACTGAACAAAGGAGAAACAGCACCACACAGCTCAATCATATTCAGTGAAGTCCCTTTTGCTAAAAATGCGTATCCTTTAAGATGTGATGCAACTCAAGATAGCATGGGCATAAAATTCAAGGAAAGAAAGCATTTGGAGTTTTTACACTATGTACATCTATCCTATAGAACAACTATGATTACTTCCATTCCCCATGCATTTTAGAATGGGGTGCGTATAACACAATACTGTAAGATGATACTCGCCAAGGGACAGCTCCAGTGCAGGTATGTCTGCAAGGGAGTGGGAGTTCACAGCAAAAAAAGGGGCTTTTCCTGAGCTTTCCAGAGACAGGGAAAGGCCGGGAAAGCGAGGCAACCCGCGAGAGCCGGCAGCCCACACGAGGGTTGCTGACGAGGTGGAGGCAGGGCCAGCAGTAACGGCACCCACCTCACTCCCACAAAAGGCGTCCCCAGCGAGCACAGCGACTAGAGCGGGCAAACACAGCATGGCACGGCAGTTTGTGCGGAAGGGCACTGAAGGGCTGTACCAGCTCAACCAGGGAGCCATGGTATCCACCCAGCGGAAAGGCTTGGCCTCCCCAAACTCTGCACCGAGCAGGACTGAGGCAGCTTCCCAGACGGAGCTCTCATGGGAGCATGCTGCCACCCAGGTGTCAGGCTGCAGGGTGTGCCCTACCCTTATGTCAGTGTCAGATGGCAGCAGTGAGCATGTCTGTAGGAGGTGTGTCCAGGTAGAGGAACTCCCTCATCTAGTGACAGAGCTCCAGGAGGAGCTAAGTAGATTGAGAACTATCAGTGAGTGTGAGAGGGAGACAGACTGCTGGAGTCATACCCTACCTTCCCTGAACCAGGCCCAACAGGCAGAAAGGCCACATGATACAGAGGATTCCCTGTCCTCTCTCTGCCCAGCTGAACAAGATAACTTAGAGGATAGGGGGCTATGGCAACAAGTACCCTTAAAAAATAGGTATGAGGCTCTGCAAGAGGAACCCAATCATGCCAAGGAAGATGATTCAATGTCCACAGAGGTGTCACCAAGGTTAAGTCAAACTACACCTCTCATCAAAACATCTTCAGTTAAGAAAAAAAGATAGGTCATTGTTGTAGGTGACTCCATCCTGAAGGGAGTGGAAGGCCTGATGTGCAGACCAGACCCACTTCTCGGGGAAGTCTGCTGCCTCCCTGGGGCCTGGATTAAAGATATAAAAACAAAATTTCCCTCCCTGGTAAGCCCTTCAGATTACTACCCACTACTAATTTTTCAGACAGGCAGAGATGATCTGTTAACAAGAAACCTGAGGGTGATCAAGAGAGACTTCTGGGCCTTGGGATGATTGGTTAAGGAGTCAGGAGTGCAAGTAGTGTTCTCCTCTGTCATTCCAGTCACAGGGAAGGACGAGGGAAGCAACAAGAAGAGCCAGCAGATCAATACCTGGCATCAGCGGCAGGACTTTGTTTTCTTTTGATCATGGGTTAGTTTACACGACACCAGGCCTGCTGGAGGTGGATGGGGTACACCCGTCTCAAAGGGGGAAAAGGATCTTGGCCCAGGAGTTGGCAGGATAACTTCCTGACACAGCTGGTGAGGGAGCCAACTAGGGAAGGAGCCCTGCTGGACCTGCTGTTTGTAAACAGAGAAGGACTTGTGGGGGATGTGACAGTTGGAGGTTATCTTGGGCATAGTGACCATGAAATGATAGTTTTCAATTCTCAGAGAAGCAAGGAGGGGGGTCAGCAGAACTGCTGCCATGGACTTCCGGAGGGCAGACTTCGGTCTTTTCAGGAGCCTGGTTGACGGAGTCCCTTGGGAGGCAGTCCTGAAGGGCAAAGGAGTCCAGAAAGGCTGGAAGTTTTTCAAGAAGGAAGTCTTAAAGATGCAGGAGCAGGCTGTTCCCATGTGCTGTAAAATGAGCTGTCAGGGGAAAAAGACCGGCCTGGCTGAACAGAGAGAGATGGATACAACTCGGGGGGGAAAAAAAGGAGAGTTTATGGCCTTTGGAAGAAGGGGCGGGCCACTCAGGAAGACTACAAAGATGTTGTGAGGCTATGAAGGGAGAAAATTAGAAAGGCCAAAGCCCAACTAGAATTAACCTGGCTTTGGATGTTAAGAACAATAAGAAAAGTTTCTATAAATACATTAGTAATAAAAGGAGGACTGAGGAGAATCTCCACCCCTTATCAGATGAAGGTGGTAACATGGTGACAAAGGATGAGGACAAGGCTGAGGTACTTAATGCCTTCTTTGCCTCGGTCTTTAGTAGTAGAGTCGGTTGTTCCCTGAGTACCCAGCCCCCTGAGCTAGTAGATAGGGGCAGGGAGCAGAAGTCCCCGTAATCCAAAGGGAGATGGTGAGGGACCTGCTCCAACACCTGGACATACACAAGTCTATGGGGCCGGATGGGATCCACCCGAGGGTACTGAGGGAGCTGGCAGAAGTGCTCACCAAGCCACTTTCCATCATTTACCAGCAGTCCTGGCTAACGGGGGAGGTCCCAGTTGACTGGCATCTAGCAAATGTGACACCCATCCACAAGAAGGGCCAGAAGGAGGATCCGGGGAACTACAGGCCTGTCAGCCTGACCTCGGTGCCTGGGAAGGTCATGGAACAGGTAATCCTGAGTGCCATTATGTGGCACATACAGGACAACCAGGTGATCAGGCCCAGTCAGCATGGGTTCATGAAAGGCAAGTCCTGCTTGACAAACCTGATCTCCTTCTATGACAGGGTGACCCGCTTGGTGGATGAGGGAAAGGCTGTGGATGTTGTTTACCTGGACTTTAGTAAGGCCTTTGATACAGTTTCCCACAGCATCCTCATGGAGAAACTGGCTGCCCATGGCTTCGACGGGAGTACTCTTTGCTGGGTAAAAAACTGGCTGGAGGGCTGGGCCCAGAGAGTGGTGGTGAATGGAGTTCAATCCAGTTGGCGGCCGGTCACGAGTGGTGTTCCCCAGGGCTCGGTATTGGGGCCAGTTCTCTTTAATATCTTTATCAATGATCTGGAGGAGGGGATCAAGTGCACCCTCAGTAAGTTTGCAGATGACACCAAGTTGGGTGGGAGTGTCCACCTGCTTGAGGGTAGGAAGGCTTTGCAGAGGGATCTGGACAGGCTGGATCGATGGGCCGAGGCCAATGGTATGAGGTTCGACAAGGCCAAGTGCCGGGTCCTGCACTTGGGCCACAACCACCCCATGCAGCACTGCAGGCTGGGGGAGGAGTGGCTGGAGAGCTGCCTGGCAGAAAAGGACCTGGGGGTGTTGGTCAACAGCTGGCTGAATATGAGCCAGCAGTGTGCCCAGGTGGCCAAGAAGGCCAACAGCATCCTGGCCTGTATCAGGAACAGCGTGGTGAGTAGGACTAGGGAAGTGATCGTCCCCCTGTACTCGGCACTGATGAGGCCCCACCTCGAGTACTCTGTCCAGTTTTGGGCCCCTCACCACAAAAAAGACAGTGAGGTGCTGGAGCGGGTCCAGAGAAGGGCAACGAAGCTGGTGGGGGGTCTGGAGAACAAGTCTTATGAGGAGAGGCTGAGGGAGCTGGGGGTGTTTAGCCTGGAGAAGAGGAGGCTGAGGGGAGACCTTATTGCTTTCTACAACTACCTGAAAGGAGGTTGTAGAGACGTGGGGATTGGTGCCTTCTCCCAAGTAACAGGCAATAGGAGAAGAGGAAATGGCCTCAAGTTGCACCGGGGAGGTTTAGATTGGATATTAGGAAAAACTTTTACACTGAAAGGGTTATCAAGCATCGGAACAGGCTGCTCAGGGAAGTAGTTGAGCCACCTTCCAACCTAGGCAATTCTATGAATAAATGTTTTTCTTAATAGAAGTTTACGTCTAGTGGCACACTTTCACTTTAGAATAAGCCTTAAGTCCCACTCAGTACTGTCCCTATCTTCCTGTTGTCCACCACAGAATCTTAGAATTGCCTAGGTTGGAAGGGACCTTTCAGATCATCTAGTCCAACCATCAACCTAACTCTCACAAAAACCATCACTAAACCATATCTCTAAGCACTATGTCTACCTATCTTTTAAATACCTCCTCTTGGAGTTGCTGGTGCCCAGCAAGTTCATCGAGATCTACATCTTCAGCCCATGGACTGTGGGCATGAGTCACACCGGGTACACCAGCCACAAGCTCCAAAAATACAGCATGCAACAGGCCAGCACCACACACCATCTCACCTGCCCTGAGAGACTGTTCTGACAGATGGAGCCCAAAGCCGTGGATTGAATGAACTCGCCAGACACTTTGGAGGGATGGCCCGTAGACTATGGGCATTATATACATATATATATGTACATCTATATGTGGAATAATTACTAAATTGGCTAAAAAATACAGAAGTACAGCACTGTTCACACATTAAGGAAAAGTATAAAATCAAGAGACTTCTGAGGTAGAAAACAGCTGCAGCTGGCATGAAGAATGCAACATCTGTGGTTCGCTGATAAGGAGCTTGTGAAGCTACATGAGGTACGGGACGGGATGCAATTATTCCGCGGCTTTACCTTATGATGTATAGCAGATACGGGGACGGGACGATACCATGAAACAGATAAGCTGCCAATTAGCTGCCTGCTCGCTACCCTGAGCCAACATTTTGTCAAATTTTGATGAAATGCTGTCCTTTGTGCAAACTTTGCTCATTATAATGTCATTATAATACCAAAACACACCTCCATCCCAAAGGCTACCCGCCTCCAAGGTGCAACCACTCCTTCTTGAGTCTGCGCCCTGAATTTCTCATAAACTATACCTTTAAATGTGAAGCGAGAGAATTTTACACCAATCATAATTAAAGTATTTATGACTAAAGTCACTCAAACTCCACTTTGAAGATAAAAAAATAGTATAAAAATAGCCCAAGAAAGGGGGGATACCCAGGGAAGACACCATCGCGAACAAGTCGGGAGAACTCCATCACTGACTTCCGGGATCAGTCGACGGGCTGAGCCTTTCTTCCCCCCATAGGGACGCCTTTGGGTAAGACTTAGATTATACCGAGTGCTTTCTCGGGAAACTTAGAAATTTCTCTAGAGAATCTCTATCCTACATTTATAGCCAGGCTGTATTGTTTATAACTTTGTCGCGCGTTTGATATATGTAATAATACTTTTATTTGCACGTGCTTTGCAGACAGTGTATTTATCACCGGCAATCCTAAGAACCTATCTATCTGTTGTTTAAATAAACGGCACTGTTTAAGTAGCTGGTCATTTCGGTTCCTCATTGAACGCAACCAAAGATTCGAGAGTGGCCGTGCTAGTTCATGAGCACGACTAGACTGAAGGGGCGGTCCACTATTAGTGTATCCAAATCGTAACGGTTTAATATATTAAATGCGACTGGACTGACAGTGCTGAATTGGGCATCACTCAGAATTTAAACCCAGCCGCCCCGAGCCTCCCACCTCGGTGAGCAGTGTTAGAATGCAAGGGGGTTTATCTTCTGCCAAAACCGCTTTGCCCCTTTCACGCAACAATACATGACAGGGGAAAGTGGTGGCAATTCATTGGAACCTGTAAGATCGAGGCATGATATAGATGGTATGGAATAAGGGGTGGATAATGTCCTAGTTCCAGTGGGGACACAGGTATTCCCTCCCATGTGAGCCATGCCCACTCTGAGCTGGGGGGGGGGGTGGGGGGAGAGGGAGCAGGAAGTCACTGCTTGGAGCAGGCTCGGTCAGCTGGGGTCTGGTCTGTGAGCAGCAATTCTGTAACTGTGTGTGTACATTCCTCTATCCGTGTTGTTGTTGTTGTTTTCTTGTTCCCTTTGCTGTTTGTTAAACTGCCCTTGTCTCAACCCGTGAATTTTGCCTTTTTTCTTCCGATTCTTCCCGTATTGGGGAAGCCCAAGAGAGCGGCACGTGGTTCTTTGTTGCCATCTGAGGCCAAACCACGACAGGCATGCACTGAAGACAAAAGTAAAGTTAATTAGAAGTACTAGCAAATGTGAAAAAACACTCTACCCCCAAACAATTCTCACTAGCCATCTTATCCATCCACAGGATTTCACCTTCCTTTCCTGTTTTGTACCAGTCTCGAATATCCTGTAACATCATAGACCGCACTTGAATGCCAAACTAGCTATAATTGCAGTAGTTCACATCCATAACCTACTCACAGATGCTGTGATTGGCTCTGGACCCTAACTGCTACAATTGCCTTTATCTGTGAAGGCCCAAACCACAACAGTAATATTCCTGCTACTTGATAGCAATCGAAAGTTAACAAATCACCCAAGAATCTCCCATCTGTGACCTGTCTCATTAGAGAAGGGACACAGTATGAACATCACTAAGATGAAAGTCAGACACTCAAAGATTGTTTATCTTAACAGAAACCAAAATCTTAACACAAGACCACCACATTTGCACACTTCTCTGTCCAAACATTTCTTAACATTTCTCTCCTTCACCATCCCCACATTTCAGTCAGCCAACTTTAAAATAAAAGCATAACTATGTCTCTTCTCCAGCACTGAATCAAGAATGCCAGTTATTTTTTTTTTTTTGAAAGACAAGACAATATTCAGTTGTTCATTTCAGACTGAATATACACACAGTGGTTCAGGTGGCCTACAGAACGTGCAGGCGCGCACACACACACAAATTAAAGAGGACAAGTATCACCAAATTCCACATTTATTTCAGGCTCCTTAATAGATGGATTAATACAATTACTTAAATAAGTAACAGATGAGTTTTGCATTGCATGCAGGTTTATAAGCTTAGGCCCCAACACTGCCACTAGCAGAAAGAACAAAGGTATTGCAATATTCAGAGACATTTCCATAATCTAATGCTTCTCTCATTAAGTCATGATGTTATTACTGGGTAGTACACACAAAGAATTTTGAGCAGGGCAGTGGGAAATTTTATGCAGTGACAACACTGAAAGGAACAAGAATGCTTCTAACCCATTATTTACAGGTTTAAAGGGCACTTAGCTCTTTTGCTGCCTTTGATTAAATATGAAACAAGTTAAGATTTCAAGTGTGCTTTATGAAAACTAGTATTTATGAGCTAATAAAACCAGACATCTATTCCCTTTCTTATCTAGTCAATTCAGGGAACTATACTGCTTACACTGTTACAACAGTAAATACATTGTCAACTCCTGCACACACTACTAATGAATTTCCCAAATCCAAGATCTAACATTTGAGCAGCTACCAATCTGGCCTTTATAACTGCTTCAAATATCAGTATTTAATGTTAAGACTATATTCCTTGGACAAATTTTAATTTATCCTTCATGTGAAGGATGAGGGAGTATTTAAATGATCCAACATGGCTACATACAAACTGGAATCACAAGACAGCACAGTGATTTCTATGCCAATAATAGCTTCATTTTCTTTTCAACTGTTGATTTTAAGAAGCTATTTCCTTGAACCCAATAGTTCCAATACATTTTCCCTTCACTACTATTAATGCAAATTAGAATATTGTCATTTTGAGAAACTGGAATTCCAACAGGGTTGATACTGGTCTACAACAAGTCTGGAATTAAATATGGAAAACCTTTACTACAAGCACCTTTCAAATATTTAGTATAGCAGATTTTTCTGCTTTGAAATTATTTATCAGAAACTATTTACTCTCTTCTTTCTGATGCAAAGTTGGTTTTGCTTTTTTCTTCTGCACGTCTCCAGATGAAGATTTACATTTCATACTTTGAGATATTCTTTTTAGGATACAAGCCTTTCTTGGAAGTGCACAGATTTTTTGCACTTAGCTGAAGTGCTGAAATCAACAGGATTCTACATATTATCATTAGGGAGCACTGACTTAGATTCAAGTTGAAGCCTAAAGTTCTCCCAGTGCACCAGAATTTCTGACAGCCATTTTGTCAAGAGATAACCCAAAAAAAAAAATATGTATCTAATAATGTGATTATTATGAAAGTTTCTGTTACTTGCTATAAAAACTACAGCACCAAGACTTCTAAATGGCACATACCAAAAAACTAAGGTCTTCAGTTTCAAGTGTCTGATTTGCTCTCCTAAAACAACTTGCTATTTTGACCAACTTTTTTTAAAATCTGTGGATTAGTTCTGTGGTCAGAATTTTTTTTTTTTTTCAGATTTATGATACTCACCTATGTATTAACCACGCAGATAAACATCCATTCGTATTCTCTATTATCCTAGTTTCTAATGACACAGGAATTTTGTTATTCTATAAACTGTTACTTTGAATACTGGTAACAGTCTTAGAGGACTTGTTGCAATATTAAATCTTTTATTATCTTCCCCTGCCACCACCATCTCTTTCTCAAATATACTGGAGTGGAATATACATTTTGTAGAACTCCATAAACAAGCTACTAAGGACCTGCCAAACCTGCTTCATGAAGGTAAGCTCCCTTTTAGACATTTAAGCGACTCCTGTGTTCTGCACAAAATATTAAATTCATTCTTATGAAAGGACTGCTTAAACACCAATTGCTGTGTCTCTTCACTTTCAGATGTGGTAAATATACAAACCATTTACAGAATGCAGAGTCTTTTACTGACACGTAAATGAAATAATATCTTGCGCTTGTGATAGCAAAAGAAAAAGCTTCTTTCAATCAGTTTTTCCATTTTCTCAAGAACACATTTAGGATTAACTGTAAAAACAGTTTTGAACTTGAACTTTATTCCAATTATACATTTTTATATTCAAAAGGAAATTTCAAATGAGTTGTTCAGGTTCTTAAGTCTATAGACACCCTCAGCTCCACAATAAAAGGAATAATTTAAAAAAATTAATCTCCACTTCAAAATTACAGATATATGGATCTCAGTTTATTATTCACTTAAAGATTGTTTATTTACTTACAAAAAAAAATTCCTCTATGCTATTTAGAAACTCCTTCATACCCCATTGTTATGGTTTGAGAAAACCCATAACAATTTATTGTTGTTTAGACAATTATTCTATCACCCAATGACCCCTCCCCACCTGGGAAGGGGAATCAGGGAAAACAAGGAAACACGAGGGTTGAAATATAAATAGATTTAATAGGATAAGACCAAATAATTAACAATAATACTAAAGGACCAGTATTGATCCCGATACTAATATAAGATATACAAGAATTATACTCAGCCAATTATACCAGCAGGAAGCTGTGCACTCCCAGCAGTGGACAGCAAATATCAGACACTGTGAGTGCTACAGCTTTGGGACGAAGGGAAGGGCTCAGGGGTCTGGCACCAGGGCAAGGAGTTCTCTGGACCGCCACCATCAAGGGAGAGAGACTGTGCAGCAAAACTTTCTAATTTATATCGAATGTAACATTCATGGTATGAAATAATCAAATGCCCAGGCCTCTCTCCTCCTCATCCCTGCACCTGGCAAGGCTCGAAAACACTGCGACCTTGAATCCCACATAGCCTAGCTGGCTATAAAGTAAATGTTTTCATAAATTCAGACACTAGAGCCTTCTAAAAGTGCAGTTTTCCCAAGCATTAGAAGAGAAGTTAGTCCTGTGTCGATCAAACCAGGACACCCATGATGACCCAGTTTCAAATTTCACTCTAACTGTCAAGTAAAACATAAACATACTGTGAGCACCTAATCTTAAAAGAACAAGAAGACAAACTAAGTTTAATCCACCCCTTTAATGTAACTTATGTCCATTTCCAGGAAAGAATAGATTGGGAGTCCTTCCAAGACCCCCATAAAACTGTATATTCCTGAAACTGTCAGGTATGCAATTTTGATTAGCTAGTTAACAGTAGCATACATCTGCATTCATTTGTTAATAACCCCTAATATATTTACTCTATTCTTCTGTTTTTCCCATTAACCAAGACTTAGGAGTCAAGGAAGTTCTTTATTACAGATTTATGAAACGAATAATGTAGATTTAAATGTGGACTCCAATAAAAGCAAAAAATGTGAAGATGTTCCTGTTTTTTGCCAAATCAAGTAATTTGATTTCAGAACAAGTGAGATAATAGGTGCTACCAATTACTAACACTCTGATACACAATTTGGATGCACAAAGAGTACAAAGATACAAAGATTTAAGGCAGTATGTCTATACAAGGTGTACAGTTACAGATCCCTGAGCTCCACTGTAAGAACTGCTCCTAGTCTTAGATATCTAAGTAGGAAGCCTTTTTAAAAGATGCCTGACCCCAAAAGTACTTTCTCTACTTTCTGAGTGACATTAATTATAACATTGCTTCAGTGGAATGAGACAGTCCCCTGCATTTTCTGGTGCTTCAGCTCTTCCCTTACTATCCAGTCTCCCATAGGTTGGGTTGGTGTAATTTTAACCTATGTTAAAAAGGATTCCATCCTCCCACACTGACATAGGGGGGAGGCAAAAACTTGGGAAGCAAACCCCATCTTCCCTGAAGCTGAAGAAGGACCCGGGGCAGCAGACTGTAACTCGCTGGTGTTGTTGAATGCAAGTGGCCATTTTAATTTAAGGGCCTCGGGACTTGATGCTGCCGCTGATTCTCCTCCTCCGTGGTGCCCGGCTCCACCTCCCCACCCTCACACAACTGGGAATACAGGGAGGCCTTTACCAGGAAGATAAGAAAACACACCTGCGGGCGGGACAGACAAACAGAAGGGTCCCAAGCACAACCATCCCGGAGGAGCGGGGTGCAGAAGAGGCCCCCACACGGTGCGGGGGATGGGAGGAGTCCCGAGAACTCAACCCCAAGGGGGCGGAGAGATCCCAGTCAGGGACACGGGACCGGAGGCGAAGAGGGGAAAGGTGGCTCCGGGCCCGGACAGCGGGAGAAGAGGAGAGGGGAGGGGAGGGGAGGGGAGGGGAGGGGCGGGGCGGGGTAGGGAGAGGTCGCGGCGGTTACCTATACTGGGCAGCAGCCCCGCTATGGGTGAAACCAAAGTAGTTGCCGGTGGCCATTTTGGCATCTTCTCCCAGCCGGCTGGGCACTGTGGCGACGATAACCAAGAGGCGGCGGCGGCAGTCGGGGCCATGACAGGAGGCCCGGCAGGAGGAGGGAGGAGGAGGAGACGGAGTGGGGGGAGGGGAAGGAAGAGAAGGGGAGAGACAGACAAGAGACAGAAAAAGCGCGCGAGCGCCAGGTCAGACACGGCGCCTCAGGATCCCCCTCCCCGTTCCCCCACCCTGCGCGCGGGCCGCATCCCCTCACCGCCGCCCCCCCCCCCCCCCACGTGCACGGACAAGGACACACATAAACACCGAGCGCCGTTACTTACCATAGGTGAACGAAACTACCGGGCATATAGGAATCATGAGTCCAAACGGGCAGCAGCAACAACAACGGCGGCTAAACGCTAAACTCTCACTCCCTCCTCCCCCCTCCTCACCGCCGCACTCGCTCCCTTCCCCCACACACACCTACGGCAACAACGGCGGAGTGCAGCCGGGCCGGAGCCGTGCGCACATACGAGACGTGCGAGGGGCCGCTGGGAGTTGTAGTCCGACCCATGACTACGTTCCCACCCCCCGCCCGCAGAAGAGTGCACTTGGTGCCGCGGGAGCCGCCGCCACGCTTGAGGCGCGAATCCTCATGTGCGCATGCGCGGGATGTTCAAAGGCTCCTGGAAGCTGTAGTCCATCTCCATGAGGCCCAGGCACAAGGGAGAGCTGCTCTCAGAGGAGCGCTACACGTACCGCCCGCCTGCCTGCCTGCCTGCCCCCTTCCTCCGTCCATTACGCCATGTTCTGCATCTACAGTCACACCGCACCTGTACCCGTGGTCTCATATTGCAAAGATAGGGTCGGTTTCTCATTCTTGCCTGCAAAGACACAACACACTGCAGTAAGTAGTTCAAGTAACAGAAATCTAGGTGAAACAGGTCACCACCACACTTGCCACATACTGGTGTTTGTCCCCACACATGTACTGCACATGTCAGTATTTACCAGCTTTCCCACACAAGCACATTGTCAGCTGTGTGAGAAACGCTCCTTATCCAATAACCACGTCTCAGGTAGTGAATGATATGAAGCACATTTTATTTGAACATTCTTGCAAGAACGGGTGACCTAGCAAGTAGGCACACTTTCAGTTCTTGAAACACACCTTTTTATTTCCTAATCCCGGCCGAATTTTTCCCTCCCCTGTTTCCCATTGGTTAGGTACTCCAGGGTTCACAGTCTGTCCGAGGCACCTCAAATCCTTCCCGGACGTCCTGCCTCTGTTTACTTCTCTTTATGCTACACCCAAAGGGATTATCTGACTAGTTTATTTCTTTCCTTTTTGGTAAAAATTGCTCAATGTCATTAGCCCTGGTTAAATGTTGGACTACCCTTCTAGACACTAACCCGGTATGAATCAGTTTGTCCTTTTGTCTGTGTGATAAGAGACGTTCTACAAGCCTTTGCTGGAGCCTCTTTGTCTAGTCATTCCCTTCTCATGTCACCTCTGATGGAAACGGCTTTTCTCCTCTGCAAAAGCAATACCTGCCTTTCTTACAGCTGATGACTGACGTATGCAACAGGTACCTAGTTAGCACTCTTGGAAGGCCACAGAGCTAGAAGGCAGACCTGCAGCTAGCACACATGTGCAGAGTTCACAGCAAGACCTAGGACTTGTCTAACCTTGCAACAAGTTTTAGATTCACCTGGGCCCTGGGGTACACCACCACATATGAGAAGAGCAACATAGCTGTCATCCAGCTAAAGCCATGTGCACATTGTCTGACTTGCCCCCAAGGCACCACAGCTATTGCACATCCACAAATAAATTGTGCAATAGTTCCCATGTGCTTATTGTACAGGTGAGGTAAAGCCTCACCCATACAGGGCCCATTAATCTGAAGTTTCTAAAAACCAGCAGTCCATCAGACTGCTCCTAAGAATGGTTGGGCAGTATATTACAGTCAGTGTAGTAAGCACTCCCATTCAAAGTGACTGAATTTGCATCTGTTCCCCATAACTCTATTCCACTTTCCCTCTCAGCAGCAGATACTTCTCAACAAAGCAAAACTTAAATCCTTAAATACTTGCATCTCATTTGCATACTTTGTCCTCACTATGATGAGCAATTTTTTAATTGTCTAAACTAATCAAGACTCATAAAACACTTGCTACTGGATTAAATCAAAAGTGATCATTTTAGAAGTATTTGTTTTCCATAAGCCCATATTAAAAAACATCCCTGCTTGGGATCCCCCACAGTCCTCACAAAAGCATGGTTTTCCCTTACGTCATGGTTTGAGCTGGGTTGGCCAATGACAGGATAACAGATGCTCTCCCCCACCTCTCACTCCAAGGAGAGGAAGGAGAGAGATAAAGAGATTGGTGAGTTTAGAAAAAACTAAACTACTTCAATGAAATATT
Organism: Fratercula arctica; assembly: GCA_947846985.1. Lineage (NCBI taxonomy): Eukaryota > Metazoa > Chordata > Aves > Charadriiformes > Alcidae > Fratercula > Fratercula arctica. The sequence continues at coordinate 2,113,994 of CANTUZ010000025.1, forward strand.
AATAATAAAAATTAAAAAAAGGAGATAATGAAACAGGTACACTATATACAAATATACACAAAACCAGATCAATCTCCCAAGGACATGTCACTGGCAGGCACTGGGAAAGCTCCAGACTGGTCTCAGTGACAAATGGGAAGTGGAACACACTGACTGGGATCAAATGGCAGATGAACTGACAGGGTCCTCCTCAGATATCAGTCATTGAAGAAAGAGAGCTACTGTGGAAGCCATCCATCAAAGAAGAGCCCACTGGAGAAGACCCAAACAAGAAGAGCTCTCAGAGAAGAACAACCCACTGGAGAAAAGCCAACCTGCTCTCTCTGAGCCCTCAGCTTTTATACTGAGCATGGCAGATGGGATGGAACACCCGATTGGTCAGTTTGGGTCACCTGATCTGTCCCCACCTCCCCACAGGTGTGACCCCTCCACAGGGGAAACACCCAAGTCAGCTGACCCTGGTTGCCACAGCAACAAGTGTGAGCAAGAGCCTCTCACTGACCAGAAAGTGGGCTCTGCTCCACCCCAAACCAGGACATTCCACCCCTTAGTCCATACCATACCATTTGCATCATGCTCATAACTAATACTTCTTGTCCATCAAATATATACAGATATACATATATATACACACAAAAGTTCATTAAGTCCATTTAGTTCATAATTGCAGTCTCATCTATCATAGCAGACTCAGGACTGAGTATTCTCACCCAGGGTCAAATTTCCTTGAGGCACACATTGAACTTCTCCATTCTCCAGCATCACCCACCAAGTACATCCAGGTCCTTGAGCAAAAACAGTCCCACGAATGGCTTTGCCTTTGCCTGAGGCAGGAAAAACCCAAACAGTTTTCCCCAGCATATTCCTTTCATGCACCACAGGGACTTTATCCCCTTCTACTGTATGTAAAAGGTCTGACTCGATTGATGGATCCAATGGTGTTAACTAACGAGGTAGCTTGTGCTAAATGCTTGGCCCAATTTTTAAGGGTTCCACCCCCCCATTGCATTCAGGGTGGTTTTCAATAGTCCATTGTATCGCTCAATTTTCCCAGAAGCTGGTGCATGACAGGGGATGTGCTATACCCACTCAATGCCGTGTTCTTTTGCCCAAGTACTTATAAGACTGTTTTTGAAATGAGTCCCACTGTCTGACTCAATTCTTTCTGGAGTGCCATGTCGCCACAAGACTTGCCTTTCAAGGCCCAGGATGGTATTCCGGGCAGGGGCACGGCATAGGTTTCCAACCATCCGGTGCTTGCTTCCACCATTGTAAGCACGTAATGCTTACCCTGGCGGGTTTGAGGGAGTGTGATACAGTCATTTGGCCAAGCTTCCCCATACTTATATTTCAGCCATCATCCCCCATACCACAAAGGTTTTAACCTTTTCGCTTGCTTGATTGCAGAGCATGTTTCACAGTCGTGGATAACCTGCGCAATAGTGTCCATGGCTAAATCCACCCCTCGGTCACGGGCCCATTTATATCCATTCCTTGATGATCTGAAGTGTCATGGGCCCACTGAGCTAAAAACAGTTCACCTTTATGTTGCCAGCCCAAATCTGTCTGGAAAATCTTAGCAGCTTGGTCCACTTGCTGATTGTTTCCATGTTCCTCAGTGGCTCGACTCATGGGTACGTGGGCATCTACATGGCATGCTTTCACGACTAGTTTCCCTAGCCGGTCAGCCACAGTTCAGCAGCCCAGATGGGTTTGCCCCTGCGCTGCCAGTTGCCCTGCTTCCACTGCTGTAACCACCCCCACAGAGCATTGGCCACCATCCATGAGGCAGTACAGAGATAGAGTATTGGCCACTTCTCTCCTTCAGCAATGCCTAGGGACAGCTGGATGGCTTTTACCTCTGCAAATTGACTCGATTCACCTTATCCTTCAGCAGCTTCTGCTACTTGTCATGTAGGACTCCACACAGCAGCTTTCCACCTTCAATGTTTTCCTACAATACGACAAGACCCATCAGTGAACAGGGCATACTGTTTCTCATTAGCTGAGAGTTCGTTGTATGGTGGGGCTTCCTCAGCACAAGTCACCACCTCCTCAGGTGGCATTGTGAAGTCTGTGCCTTGGGCCAGTTTGTGATCACTTCTACAGTTCCTGGATGATTTGGGTTTCCTATTTGAGCTCGCTGTGTGATCAAGGCAACCCACTTACTCCAGGTAGCATCGGTGCCATGATGAGTAGAAGGAACTTCACCCTTGAACATCCAGCCCAGCACTGGTAATCGGGGAGCCAGCAGGAGCTGTGCTTCAGTGCCAATTACCTCTGAAGCAGCTCCAACTCCTTCATATGCTGCCAAGATTTCTTTCTCAGTTGGGGTCTTAGTTGGCTTCAGAGCCTTTGTATCCCCGACTCCAGAATCCTAGGGGTCGACCTCGAGTCTCCCCTGGTGCTTCCTGCCAGAGGCTCCAGGTAGGGCCATTGTCCCCAGCTGCCATGTAAAGCACATTTTTAATGTCCTGTCCTGTTCAGACTGGTCCAAGGGCTACTGCGTGCACAGTCTCTTGTTTAATTTCCTCAAAGGCCTGCCGTTGCTCAAGACCCCACATAAACTCCTTTTTCTTTCGAGTCACTTCATAGAGAGGTCCCACAATCCGACTATAACCTGGAACACGCATTCTCCAGAAACCCACAACGCCATACAAGGCTTGTGTTTCCTTTTTGTTAGTAGGTGGGGACATAGCTGTTATTTTGTTCATCACATCCATTGGGATCTGGTGATGCCCATCTTGCCACTTACTTCCTAAGAACTGGATGTCTCATGCAGGTCCCTTGACCTTACCTCTTTTTACAGCAAAACCTGCTTTCAGAAGAATCTTGATTATTTTCTTACCTTTCTTGCAAACTTCTGCTGCTCTATTACCCCACACAATGATGTCATCAATGTATTGCAGGTGTTCTGGAGCTCCACTCTTCTCCAGTGCAGTCTGGATCAGCCCATGGCAAATGGTGAGGCTGTGTTTCCACCCCTGGGGCAGTCGGTTCCAGGTGTACTGGACACCCCTCCAGGTGAAAGCAAACTGTGGCCTGCACTCTGCTGCTAAAGGAATAGAGAAAAATGCATGAGCAATGTCAATGGTAGCATGTCACTTGGCTGCCTTGGACTCCAGTTCATACTGCAGTTCTAGCATGTCTGGCACAGCAGCACTCATAGATGGGCGCCAGGAGTCTCACTTAGTGTGATACTGTTGTCCATGCACCACGGAAGTAGCAAGTGGCACCTGCTGTTCTTTAACCCTCAGCAGTCCCACCACAGAAGGGTCACCTGAAAGGCCAGGTAAGGTAGACAGCTGTGTAATGTCCTCAGTCTCTACAGCTGCTATACCAAAAGCCCACCCATACCCTTTCTTGAGGAAGTCTATGCCAAGGATGCACAGAGCATCTGGGCCAGTGATAATGGGATGCTTCTCCCATTTATTCCCTGTTAGGCTCACTTCAGGCTCCAGTACAGTCAGTTCTTGAGACCCACCTGTCACTCCAGAAATAGTGACAGATTCTGTCCCTTTATGATTCGATGACAATAGGGTACACTGTGAGCCAGCGTGTACCAGGGCTTTATACTTTTGTGGCTGTTAAGTGCCAAGGCCATCGAATCCACACAGTCCAATAAACTCGGTGATCCCTCTCCTCCTCCTGGCTGGAGGCAGGGCACCTCTAATGCTAACTACAACATCTACAATTAGCAGATCAGCTCCTATCCAGACGGGAGCATTGCTTACCCTGGACTGGAGCAGCCATCCTGCTGGAAGAATTCTTTCTTCCATCTGCTTTACCTTTCAACTCAAGCACTCGTGCTTGTAGGACAGGGATAGGTCTTTTATCCCATTTACTCATGTCCTCTCCATAGTTGCAGAGGCAAAGCCGCAGGAAACCTCAGAGCAGGTCCTGTTTCTTTTTAATCACTTTTGTAGGAGCATGTTTTTTTCTTAATGACTGTGACATGGGTCTGTTGGGGAAAGAATCCCACTCTTCCCCTCTTCTCAGACAGTTTTTCAAGCAGTTAATGAAAAAGTTTATCATTTTTCTCATTCTGCTCAGCTATTGCCTTAGTCATTTTCTCCACTATCTCAGCCATTGTCTTGGTTTGCTCAGACACTTTTTCCACAGCTGCCACAGTGAGGGGACAAGAGAGACTGCCTTCATACTGTCGTACCCTGTTAGCCACTTCATTTACAGTTGGTGCATCAGCATCAGATCCTCCCCAAACCATTGTTGACAATGTATGGGAATACATCAATGGCGCACTCTGCACAAGCTTCCTCAGCAAAGATCATTTGCATGGCATTTCATCATTCGCTTGCCAGACACCATAATTCACCTCTTACACAGCCAGTTCCCTCAGGTACTTGATACCTTTTTCCATGCTGGTCCACTTACTGGGATGGCATTCACTGTCATCCTTAAAGGAATACCTGCCCTTTACAGCTGATACCAGTTGCCTCCAGAGACTGTTTCCCTTTCTCCCAGTCGCTTTATCAATCCCTCCATCTCTGGCCAGGTTTCCCAACTGCCTAGCTTCTCTGCCATCTAAGTCTATGGAATCAGCTCCATCATCCCAACATCTGAGCAACCAGGAGATAAGCATCTCGCCTTCATGATGACTAAAGTCCTTCCTCATGTTTCTCAAATCCTTCATAGAGAAGGATTTAATCATGATCTCTGTATCTGAGTCCTCCTCCTGCATTGACACTGCCTGAGAAGGGCCCTCTCCTGCATCCCTGTCGTGGTTTGGCCTCAGATGGCAACAAAGAACCACGTGTCGCTCGCCCAGCGCTTCCCGGTACGGGAAGGATCAAAAGAAAAAGGCAAAACTCTTGGGTTGAGACAAAGGCAGTTTAACAGAACAGCAAAGGGAACAAGAAAACAACAACAATAACACCGACAGAGAAATATACAGACGCGAATACGGAACCGCCGCTCCCCGCCGCTCCCCGCCGGTCCGGCCCCGGGACGCGCCAGCCCGCTCCGAACCCGACTGCTCGCCCCCTCCCTCCTTTTAACCTCAGGGTGGGCGTGGCTCACATGGCATGGAATACTTAACCCTGTCCCTGCCGGAACCAGGACATTATCCACCCCTTATTCCATACCATTTTGCCACACCCAGATCTTACAGTTTTCGGAACATGTGACTGTATACCCGGCGTAGCTCATGCACACAGTCCATGGGCCAAAGATGCAGATCTTGAGGAAGTTGCTGGGCGTCAGCTCTGATCCCATCACCACTGTGCTTTACTCAACTGTTCATCAAAGTCCATCTGTCCTTAATTTGGGTGATTCTTACTGCAGTACAGCCAATAGCAATTATAGTAACGAGGACATACAGTGACAGTGTCGCACATGATTTGATTCATTGGCTATTCTCCCCCAAAATCAAGTCCCCATGAGGTACACATCGGACTTCCCCATCCTGCCGCATTACCCACCAAGTGCACCCAGGTCCTTGGGCAAAAGCAATCCCACGGATGGGTTTGCCTCTGCCTGAGGCAGGACTAACCCAGACTGTCTTCCCCAACATATTCTTCATGTGCACTACGGGGACCTTATCCCCTTCTACAGTACGTGGAAGTTTTGACTGGGCAGGGCCAGCCCGATTGGTAGATCCCCTGGTATTAACTAGCCAGGTAGCCTTTGCTAAATGTGCATCCCAATGTTTTAAGGTCCCACCACCCATTGCTCTCAGTGTAGTTTTTAACAGTCCATTGTACCGTTCTATCTTCCCAGAGGCTGGTGCATGATAGGGGATGTGATATACCCACTCAATACCATGCTCTTTGGCCCAGGTGTCTATGAGGCTGTTTCGGAAATGAGTCCCATTGTCCGACTCACTTCTCTCTGGGGTACCATGTCGCCACAGGACTTGCTTTTCAAGGCCCAGGATAGTATTCCGGGCAGTGGCATGGGGCACAGGGTATGTTTCCAGCCATCCAGTGGTTGCTTCCACCATTGTGAGCACATAGCGCTTGCCTTGACGGGTTCGTGGCAGTGTGATATAATCAATCTGCCAGGCCTCCCCATATTTATATTTCAACCATCGTCCTCCATACCAAAGAGGCTTCAAACGCTTGGCTTGCTTGATTGCAGCACATGTCTCACATTCATGGATGACCTGTGCAATAGTGTCCATGGTCAAGTCCACCCCTCGGTCACGAGCCCATCTATATGTCGCATCTCTTCCTTGGTGGCCTGAGGTCTCATGGGCCCACCGAGCTATGAATAGTTCACCCTTACGTTGCCAATCCAGATCCACTTGAGCCACTTCAATCCTGGCAGCCCGATCCACCTGCTGGTTGTTCTGATGTTCCTCCGTGGCCCGATTCTTCGGTACGTGGGCATCTACGTGGCGTACTTTCACAACCAGATTCTCTATCCGGGCAGCAATATCTTGCCATAGTTCAGCAGCCCAGATGGGTTTGCCTCTGCGCTGCCAGTTGCCCTGCTTCCACTGCTGTAACCATCCCCACAGAGCATTTGCCACCATCCATGAGTCGGTGTAGAGATAAAGTACTGGCCATCTTTCTCGCTCGGCGATGTCCAAAGCCAGCTGAATGGCTTTCACCTCTGCAAACTGGCTCGATTCACCTTGTCCTTCACTGGCTTCTGCAACTTGTCGTGTAGGACTCCACACAGCAGCCTTCCACTTTCGATGCTTTCCCACAATCCGGCAGGACCCATCAGTGAACAGGGCATATTGCTTCTCATTTTCTGGCAGTTTATTATATGGTGGGGCCTCTTCCGCACGCGTCACCTCCTCCTCTGGTGACATTCCAAAATCCTTGCCTTCTGGCCAGTCCATGATCACTTCCAGAATTCCTGGGCGACTGGGGTTTCCCATTCGAGTTCGCTGTGTGATTAGTGCAATCCACTTACTCCATGTAGCATCAGTTGCATGATGTGTGGTGGGGACCCTCTCTTTGAACATCCAACCCAGCACCGGCAGTCGAGGTGCTAAGAGGAGCTGTGCTTCTGTACCAACCACCTCCGAAGCAGCTCGAACCCCTTCATATGCTGCCAAGATCTCCTTTTCTGTTGGAGTGTAGCGCGCTTCGGATCCTCTGTATCCCCGACTCCAAAACCCTAGGGGTCGACCTCGGGTCTCCCCTGGTGCCTTCTGCCAGAGGCTCCAGGTAGGGCCATTCTCCCCGGCTGCGGTGTAGAGCACATTTTTCACATCTTGTCCTGCCCAGACTGGCCCCAGGGCCACTGCATGGACTATTTCCTGTTTGATTTGTTCAAAAGCTTGTCGTTGCTCAGGACCCCATTTAAAATCATTCTTCTTCCGGGTTACTTGATACAGAGGGCTTACAATCAGACTGTAATCTGGGATATGCATCCTCCAAAAACCCACAATGCCTAAGAAAGCTTGTGTTTCCTTTTTGCTAGTTGGTGGAGACATAGCTGCTATTTTGTTGATCACATCCATTGGGATTTGGCGGCGTCCATCTTGCCATTTTATTCCTAAGAACTGGATCTCCTGTGCAGGTCCCTTGACCTTACTTCGCTTTATGGCAAAACCAGCTTTCAGAAGGATTCGGACTATTTTATCCCCTTTCTCAAAAACTTCTTCGGCTGTGTTTCCCCATACAATGATGTCATCAATGTACTGCAGATGTTCTGGAGCTTCACCCTGTTCCAGTGCAGTCTGGATCAGTCCATGGCAAATGGTGGGGCTGTGTTTCCACCCCTGGGGCAGTCGATTCCAGGTGTACTGGATGCCCCTCCAAGTGAAAGCAAACTGTGGCCTGCACTCTGCTGCCAAAGGGATTGAGAAAAATGCATTCGCTATATCAATCGTGGCATACCACTTGGCTGCCTTAGACTCCAGTTCATACTGGAGTTCTAGCATATCTGGCACAGCAGCGCTCAGTGGTGGCGTGACTTCATTCAGGCCACGATAGTCTACAGTTAGCCTCCACTCTCCATTGGATTTTCGCACTGGCCATATCGGACTGTTAAAAGGCGAGCGAGTCTTACTGATCACTCCTTGAACCTCTAGTTGACGAATCAGCTTATGGATGGGAATCAGAGAGTCTCGGTTAGTGCGATATTGCCGCCGATGCACCGTTGTGGTAGCAAGCGGCACCTGCTGTTCTTCGACCCTCAACAACCCCACAACAGAAGAATCCTCCGAGAGACCAGGCAAGGTGGACAACTGTCTAACTTCCTCCGCCTCCAAGGCAGCTATGCCAAAGGCCCATCGATACCCCTTTGGGTCCTTAAAATACCCTCTCCTGAGGTAATCTATACCAAGGATGCATGGAGCATCTGGGCCAGTCACAATGGGATGCTTTTGCCACTCATTCCCAGTTAGGCTCACTTCAGCCTCCAGTACAGTCAACTCTTGGGATCCCCCTGTGACCCCAGAAATACAAATGGGTTCTGCCCCTCTATAGCTTGATGGTATCAGAGTGCACTGTGCTCCTGTGTCCACTAGAGCCTTATACTCCTGTGGGTCTGATGTGCCAGGCCATCGAATCCACACTGTCCAATAAACCCGGTTGTCCCTTTCCTCCACCTGGCTGGAGGCAGGGCCCCTCTAATACTGGTCATGGTATCCGGTACTCACTTCTTGCAGAAATGACTTGGAGGTTCCTTCAAGAGGATCAGAAGCAAGATCAGGCCTTCTGCTCTGTCTGGGGAACTGCCCACTGGAAACTGGGGCGGCACTTTTCCTGGAGGGATCTCCTTTTGTGGTTGTCCTTCCTTGCAACTCCTGTACCCGTGCCCGCAGGATCCAAGTAGGTTGTCCATCCCACTTCCTCATGTCCTCTCCATGGTCTCGCAGGTAGAACCACAGGGTGCCTCGTGGTGTGTACCCTTTGTACTCTCTCTCTTGAGTGGGGAAATGTCTGCTTCTAATAGCTGAGATGCTGGCCCGTACAGGTGGGGAGTAGGACATATTCTCTTCAAGTTGCTGGACCTTCCGGGACAGTTTCTCCACAGCTGAGACAAGGGGGGAAGAGAGGCTTTCTTCATATCGCCGGAGCCGGCCAGCCACCTCATCCACCGTTGGTCCCTCTTCGCCTTTCCATTCCATTACTGCCAGTGAGTTGGCATATGACGATGGTGCGCTCCGTACAAACTTCCGCCACATGGGCCTTGTGCAGTGCACCTCATCAGGATCTGTGGGCAAGTCTGTGTTGTCCAAGTCATAATAAATCATCTCCCGCACGGCTAATTCTCTCAGGTACTGGATACCTCTTTCCATGGTGGTCCATTTGCTTGGTTGACATACAACATCTTCACTGAAGGGGTACCTCTCCCTCACGCCTGACAGGAGTCGCTTCCAGAGGCTGAGGGCTTGGGTCTTTTTTCCAATTGCTTTGTCAATGCCGCCTTCCCTAGACAGGGATCCCAACTGCCTGGCTTCCCTACCCTCTAATTCCAGGCTACTGGCCCCATTATCCCAACACCGAAGCAGCCAGGTGACAATGTGCTCGCCTGAAAGTCGGCTAAAATCTTTTCGCATATCCCGCAGCTCACTCAGGGATAGGGATCGGGTAATTATCTCTGGTTCTGCCTCTTCCTCCTGTCCTTGTGATGGCCCTGGTTCATCATCATCTCTTACTATGCGAACCGATTTCTTTGTGTACTTCTTCTTTTGTATGGGGGCAACGGATACTGGCACGGGTTGGTTCCCTGGTTCAGCAGCAGTGTCTGTCACCGGGGCTGGAGTAGCTGCAGTGTCTGTCACCGGGGTTGCAGTAGCCGCAGTGCCTGTCGCGGGGGTCGCAGTAGCCGCAGTGCCTGTCGCGGGGGTCGCAGTAGCCGCAGTGCCTGTCGCGGGGGTCGCAGTAGCCGCAGTGCCTGTCGCGGGGGTCGCAGTAGCCGCAGTGCCTGTCGCGGGGGTCGCAGTAGCCGCAGTGCCTGTCGCGGGGGTCGCAGTAGCCGCAGTGCCTGTCGCGGGGGTCGCAGTGCCCGTCGCAGGGGTCGCAGTAGCCGCAGTGCCCGTCGCAGGGGTTGCAGTAGCCGCAGTGCCTGTCGCAGGGGTCGCAGTAGCCGCAGTGCCCGTCGCAGGGGTCGCAGTAGCCGCAGTGCCCGTCGCAGCAGCACCTGCCACAGGGGCCACAGCAACCGCAGCGCCTGCCGCAGGGGCCGCAGCGCCTGCTGGTCTGGTCTCTGTCTCTTTCTTCTGAGGGTGCTGCATAGCACTGAGCAGTGCCTGGTAGACACTAGCCAGGGCCCAGCACAGTGCGGTGAGTTGTGCCTCTCTAGAATAGCCACAGCACTTTCCCTTCAGATATTCTACTATTCTATCAGGGTCCTGTAATTGTTCAGGGGTGAAGTCCCAGACCATTGGAGGTGAGAAGTTCTCTAAGTACCTGCCCATGTTCTCCCACCTGCCATGCCACCCCTGACTGTCCAGCCTTGGAGCAGATCTCTGGGTGGCAGTCTTAAATAGTTGTTTAACCCTAAACGAGACCTGGAACATATTCAGCAAACATAACACTAGGAACATGCTGGTTTGAGCATCCCAAGGATATTCAAAATTCTCAAAAGCTGTCATACCTGACCCGAAGGAGAAAAGGGAGGCAAAAGAGCTGGGGAAAGTGTCCTCCTCTGTTTCCCCCATAGACTGGGTGTAATTATTAATGAATTCTGAGAGGTGGTACCCAATGTACGGACAGGAGAGCAAGATCACATAAACGCCCCAAAATAACTGTCTAACAAGTGATGTTATCATATCATAAGCCGATATTGCACAGGACAGCAAAATGATAATCCTCATCCCCCTCCCAGAAGTAACAAATATCATCACAGGGAGTGCATAAAACACATAGGAGTTTACATAACACAGCCATGAGAACAAACTAAGCAACATAGTGACTGGTGACTATTAACAAATTCGTTTTTTCAAGCTCTAGTTAGATTCTGTCGTTGTCTCAACCCTTCGAGCCCCACGTTGGGCGCCAAAAAGGACTGTCGTGGTTTGGCCTCAGATGGCAACAAAGAACCACGTGTCGCTCGCTCAGCGCTTCCCGGTACGGGAAGGATCAAAAGAAAAAGGCAAAACTCTTGGGTTGAGACAAAGGCAGTTTAACAGAACAGCAAAGGGAACAAGAAAACAACAACAATAACACCGACAGAGAAATATACAGACGCGAATACGGAACCGCCGCTCCCCGCCGCTCCCCGCCGGTCCGGCCCCGGGACGCGCCAGCCCGCTCCGAACCCGACTGCTCGCCCCCTCCCTCCTTTTAACCTCAGGGTGGGCGTGGCTCACATGGCATGGAATACTTAACCCTGTCCCTGCCGGAACCAGGACAATCCCCTTTAACAAGACCCTTTCTTTCATCTTCATTGGAAGAACTCTCTCATGCTGTCTGGCTTGAGCTGGTCTTTGTCACAAGGGGCAGAGGAACCAGCAGATTTCCTTTTCTGCTTCCTAGTCACTGGGGCAACTTGTACCAGTTCTGTTGGTGTTTGTGTAGCAGCAGTACTCATTGAAACAGCTGGTGCTGATGGGGAGGTAGCTTGGGGAGCTGTTTGTGTCTGTGCCAGCTGTGAATTGGCCCATGGGACACGAGTAGCAGCAACACATCTCTCACAATATCTACTGCTGCACTGATTTTTAACACAAAACCACCCCTGCAACACATTCAGGAGAACCAGCAACAAAATCATGACCTTTTGAAAGTAACATTCATTTTCTAAGCAGCCCAGAAGGTTTCCATCCCCTAGCTCTTTGACATCAGCATTAAAGGGCAAGATAAACCTTTCCCAGGTGAAACCAAAGGTGGAATTAGTAATAAAATCCATCACATGATGCCTGAAACATGCAGGTATAGCCATTATCCAAGTAACCATATTATACATCTGAATGCCAAACCATACAAAAAGAGCATGTTTAAACCACCACATACAAATAGCAAGCAAACCATGCAACATATTCAGCAAGTTCAGCATCACTGTATCTATTAACTTCAAACAATGCTCTCTAAAGGCATGATATAACATTTCACTTAGGAATGACATTCCCTGAACAAACTGGAAGCTTGTGCCCCACATTGGGCACCAATAGATCTGTCATGGTTTGGGCTGGGTTTGCCAACAACAAGAAAACAGATGCTCTCCCCCCCGCCCTCACTCTAAGAAGAAAAAGAAGAGAGATAAAGAGATTTATGAGCTTAGAAAAAACTAAACTACTTTAATACAATATTAATAATGAAATTTAAAAAAATAATGAAATAGGTACAATATATACAAATATACACAAAACCATATCAAGCTCCCAGGGACATGTCACTGGCAAAGTTCCAGACTGGTCTCAGTGACACATAGGAACTGGAACACACTGACTGGGATCAAAAGGCAGATGAGCTGACAGGGTCCTCCTCAGATATCAGTCATTGAAGTGAGACCCATTGAAGAAACAGACCATTGAAAAACCCTTAAAAAAGCATCCTTAGAGAGGAGCAAATCTGGCCCTTTTGCTCCCTCAGCTTTTATACTGAGCATGGCAGATGGGATGGAACACCCGATTGGTCAGTTTGGGTCACCTGACCTGTCCCCACCTCCCCACAGGTGTGACCCCTCCACAGGGGAAACACCCAAGTCAGCTGACCCTGGTTGCCACAGCAACAAGTGTGAGCAAGAGCCTCTCACTGACCAGAAAGTGGGCTCTGCTCCACCCCAAACCAGGACACCTTATCCCACAGTACCAGCAATCATCTTAGGCAGTAAGACTTCAACAAAGATATTTTTGTTCATAAAACAAATGAGATTGGAAAGTCATTTATCATCTAAAGCTTACATTATTGCAGCTTGTATTGGGGGGGGGGGGGGCTGCAGGGGTGGCTTCTGTGAGAAGATGCCAGAAACTTCCCCCATGTCTAACAGAGCCAGTGCCAGCCAGCTCCAAGATGGACCCACCACTGGCCAAGGCTGAGCCAATCAGCGATGGTGGTAGCGCCTCTGTGATATCATATTTCAGAAGGGGTAAAAACTGCTGCGCAACAGCAGCTGGTGGAGAGAGGAGTGAGAAAATGTGAGTGAACTAATTCTGCAGACACCAAGGTCAGTGAAGAAGGAGGGGTAGTAGGTGCTCCAGGCACCCGAGCAGAGATTCCCATGCAGTCCATGGTGAAGACAGTGGTGAAGCAGGTTGTCCCCCTGCAACCCATGGAGGCCCACGGTGGAGCAGATATCCACCTGCAGCCCATGGAGGACCCCATGCTGGAGCAGGGGAATGTGCCTGAAGGACCTGTGATCCCATGGAGAGCCCAGCCCATGTTGGAGCAGTTCCTGAAGAACTGCAGCCTGTGGAAAGGACCCACATTGCAGCAGTTCATGGAGGAATGTCTCCTGTAGGAGGGACCCCACGCTGGAGCAGGGGAAAAGCATGAAGAGGAAGGAGCAGCAGAGATAATTAACTGACCGCGTCCCCCATTCCCCATCCCCCTGCACCACTTGGGGTGGGGGGGAGGGGGTAGAGAAATCAGGAGTGAAGTTGAGCCCAGGAAGAAGGGAAGGTTAGGGGGAAGGCGTTTTTAGATTTGTTCTTATTTCTCATTACCCAACTCTATTGTTATTTGGTAATAAATTAAATTAATTTCCCTGAGTTGAGTTTGTTTTGCCCATGATGGTAATTGCTTAGTGATCTCCCTGTCCTTATCTCAACCTGCAAGCCTTTTGTCATATTTTCTCTCCCCTGTCCAGCTGAGGAGGGGGAGTGATAGAGCAGCTTGGTGGGCACCTGGTGGCCAGTCAAGGTCAAACCCACCACACGGCTGCATATGAAGTATAGCAACTTAAGATGCCAAACATCCTTGACAATTCACTAAAGATAATTTATTGGTCGTTATTATTAGCTTTGCATAAGAACTAAATAGTACTGTACCTCTTGTTCCTTCTTATCCTGTCATGGAAGGAGTAATGCACTTCACTTGTAAGAGAGAAGCAGCAATATATTTATTGATATAAAACAATGATTTAACAAAGTTTGACAGTAAATGCAACAGTGATTTAACAAGATTTGATGGCAAGGCACACTTGGTTATTTACTGCACAGAGGACAGGGTCAGACAGAGCTGTCAGGGAGACCCTCCCGTTGAGTCACGAGGTTCAGAAAGGACCCCCTGGCTTTCTAAACTCCTTCTCAGAGAGGAGTCTAGGGGCGGCTGGATCCACTCCTAGTCCCAGACTTGGTCAACGGTTTGTGTCTAAAGGATTCTATATGCACAATCAATCCTTTATCTCACTTAGCTAAGATTTCAAAGTTCAGCATGCTATTAGTCACTTACCGAGAATCTGTTGCAGCAAGGAATCTTTGAATCTTGAGAAGTAACCTTGAGAGGCATCCCTACCCAAGGGGAGATCCTGGCGTGCAGCCCACTGCCATTCAGGAGAGCTCAAAGGGCTCTTGGGCTGTCCACTATTTATGGGAGTAAGATGATTGACCTATAGTCATATTTGCCTATTGACCAAAGTACCAGGATTGTGGTTAGGTGGGCGCATTGCTCAAGTTAGCCCTTGGCTATTGTGTTGTTATCTGTCTCCCTGAAACCACATTGAGCCAGATGCAGCCATCATGACTAGATGCACCTATTATGATCACCACAGATGGTTATTGCTTGGGCAGGGTTATGGGAGATAAAGGTCAGGCTGGGGTGGGGGGAAAGCACACCATCACACTCCACCCAGTGACTATAGTCAATTAATCTTTTTCTCACAGAGGGGTGGTATGGTCATCTCTTGCTTCTGTGCCATAAATAGTATATTAATAATTTATGCACTTACAGATCCACGGTAAGTAGATAGTGAAGTATTGCTATTGGCTATGTATTAGCTTGTATGTTTTGGGTGGTTAGAGTTGGGTTATTTGTTTTATCATGTACCAAACCTTTATATATGTCGTGGTTTTGGCCAATCAGAATGACAGATGTCCCTCCCCTGCCTCTCTCTCCAAAGAGAGGAGAGGAAGAGATAAGGAGATTTACGAGTTTAGAAAAAGAACTAAACTACTTTAATGAAAATAATAATAAATAAGGAAATAGTAAATAATAATAGAATAAAAAAAAGTATACAATATATACAAAACCGTATCCAGCTCCCAGGATGACGATCGCATCACCAGCAGGCACAGGGAATGTCCCAGACTGGAGTCAGCGACAGACAGGAGCTGGATTCTGGATCTGGAGTCAGGAATGCTCGGATCGGGATCAAAGGCAGACGAACAGACAGGGTCCTCCTTGGACATCGGCCATTGAAGGAAGAGAGCTGCCCCTTTGATCCCTCAGCTTTTATACCGAGCGTGATGCAGATGGGATGGAATACCCTGTTGGTCAGTTTTGGGTCACCTGTCCTGTCCGCTCCTCCCCGCAGGTGGGACCCCTCTACGCTTCTCCGCTTCCGACCCTCCAACGGGGCAAACAGTGAAGTTAGCTGACCTTGGTTGTTATAGCAATAAGTATAAGCAAGAGCCTCTGTGCCTACCATTCCTTGGGATAATCAGGTCTTATCACTCTGAGAGTGAAGAGTTTCTGAACAATATGCTGTTAATTTCAGACTTTAGTCGGTTAGAAGAGGCCCAGCTAAAAAGTAAAATTACAAATCAGAAAATTGGTTCTGTTTTACCTCTAACCAGGACAATATACAATATGATTATAAGCAATAGACATATTAATGTTAGAGTTAGTAAAATCACAACTGGGTGAAGCATACAACTAAACACTCCTGTTGCTGTCAGTGAGCATCCAAGAAGAGTTTCCCACTAATGGTGTTCTCCATCCTTCTTCACTCTTTCCAAGACAGGGTGTATCTCTTCTGTATCATGCTGAATGGTGATTAGAGTTTTGTGTCCATTGTTTCGGATGTGTTCTAGCAGTTGACACAGGTCATTGTTTTGTAGTAGTTTCTTCAGCAATGTAAGATTCATTCCAATGGGGGTAGGCAACAAATCTTGACTCAATGTATAATTAGATTGTAACAATTGATAACTGTCATGGTTTTGGCCAAATTGGCCAAAACCATTGGTGACAGATGCTCCCCCTCAACCTCTCATACATGGAGAGGAGGAGGAGAGAAA
Source organism: Fratercula arctica (assembly GCA_947846985.1). NCBI lineage: Eukaryota > Metazoa > Chordata > Aves > Charadriiformes > Alcidae > Fratercula > Fratercula arctica. The sequence goes on from CANTUZ010000025.1 coordinate 2,130,033, forward strand.
AATAGATTTACAAGTTTAGAAGAAACTAAACTACTTTAATGAAATATTAATAATAAAATAAAAAGGAAATAATGAAATAGATACAGCATATACAAAACCATATCCAGCTCCCAGGATGATGTCACCAGCAGGCACTGGGGAAGTCCCAAACTGGACTCAGTGACGAGTGGGAACTGGATTCCAGAGTTGGAGTCAGGAACACACTGATCAGGATCAAAGGCAGACAAACAGACAGGGTCCTCCTCGGACATCTGCCGGGTCTCTAAGTCGACTCTCAGTCGTGCGGGCACAGGGAAAGACGAACACACCAATATGATGCAAGTCAATTCCAACTTTATTCAGCCTAAGTGTTACATTTATAGTATTACGCTTTCTGTTCATGCGCTCTAACTCCTACTGATTGGCTGCATGCTATTTTCACGAGCTGTCCACGCGCAGGCAGCATCCTGCTGATAGGTTGAAGGTCGATTGCCACGCGCTTCTCAGTGTCTTCTAACTGGTCGTCTCTGTTCACGCGGAGCAGCAGCTTTGCTTTTCACGTTCCTTTCCTTGCTGATATCTCCTGGCGCTTGCTTAACTTTTCTCTCAAGGCGCCTCTCACGGGTACAGCTTTGTCTCATCAAGGCCAAACAGATTCCCTATGCTACTCTCTATCTCCACAGACGTCGGCCATTGAAGGAAGAGAGCTGCCCCTTTGATTCCTCAGCTTTTATGCTGAGCATGGGGCAGATGGGATGGAACACCCTGTTGGTCAGTTTTGGGTCACCTGTCCTGTCCCCTCCTCCCTGCAGGTGGGACCCCTCTACGCTTTTCCGCTTCCGACCCTCCAACGGGGCAAATAACAAAGTTAGCTGACCTTGGTTGTTATAGCAATAAGTATAAGCAAGAGCCTCTCTGCCTACCATTCCTTGGCACAAACTGTAAACATTGGTCTTATCACTCTGAGAACGAATGGTTTTCAGCACAACATGCTGTTAATTTCAGAGAGTTAGAAGAGGCCTAGATAAGAAGTAAAATTACTGAACAGAAAGTTGGTTCTCTTTTACCTCAAACCAGGACAATAACACGTAACAGGAGCTGAATAATTGAAGTCACATCCCATAACTTTAGTAAAGTTACAAAACCAAATATTTGAGTGATTACTTGTATCTACAGTGACGTTATCTATGAATATAAAATCACAAAGGGCTCTCGTACAAACACATCCTTTTCCAATATATAGAAGTAGTTTCAGGGATTTCATCGGGATGTATTTCAAAATTACAAACATTTTGTTCAGTGTCAAGACAAATGCTTTGGGCTTTGATGGTGTTATTCTCACAAATAAATCCTTGTTGTTCCTGTACAACACATGCATTAACATCAACAGTCTGACATTTGTTTCTGTTTCATTGGGCTCGCACTCTATGTTGTAATGGATAGAGTATAGCTCCATTGTGATTTAATCCTAGCGCAATTATTTGGTATATGGTGTATACTGAAGCATTGTGTATTGTTAATACAAAAGCAGTGGCCTTATTGTTGATGGGGTCATAAGTACGACCGACTAAGTACCACCAAGATTGGAAGTCTTTCTCAAATTCAGTTGCATTATCCCAAAATACCTATCAAATTTCAGTGGATAAGGTGCCCTCTTCACCTTCTCTTATAATTGCTGCTACCATAGATTCCATCCACAGCTGAGCTTGGATACAACTAAGAGCTAGAGAAACATTATTTTGGGCTGCACCAAGTGCATCCACAATCAGTTGGTGGTCCCTTTCATTAATTCTTTCCCACGGAGGCAATACATCAGATAAGAGCCATTGGTTAGCTCCCAACGCTAATAGAGAAGACCACAATAGATGTAAGCAGCACTATTAGGGTTTGAAATAGTAACATGAACACAGCATTTCCATTTGCCATCCTGAGAGGTTCTGTAAAAGAAAATAGAGACTTGTTTTGGCGGGGAGAGTCCAAACAGGTTACCCCATTAAAAAGAAGGAAAAATCCATCATACACTAATTCTATTACTTGTTTGCTGGTGGTAATAGCTAATGCAACAGCCTTATATTGCCATTTACCCCTTTTGCTGAAGCATCTCTAAACCAAATGTTTTCTGTTGGTGTACTCTCAGTGAGGGGCAGTCCATCCAGAATGGGTGAAGGTTTAAAAGGTTGTTGTAACTCTAAAGGGTCTGTGTTTATGGGCATCTGCAATTTGGAAACCTGTCCTGGTTTGGGGTGGAGCAGAGCCCACTTTCTGGTCAGTGAGAGGCTCTTGCTCACACTTGTTGCTGTGGCAACCAGGGTCAGCTGACTTGGGTGTTTCCCCTGTGGAGGGGTCACACCTGTGGGGAGCAGTGGACAGGTCAGGTGACCCAAACTGACCAATCGGGTGTTCCATCCCATCTGCCATGCTCAGTATAAAAGCTGAGGGAGCAAAGGGTTAGGCCTTTTTTTTAATGGTTCTTTTTTTTCAGTGACTGATATCTGAGGACTCTATCTGTTTGTCTACCTTTGATCCTGCTCTGTGTGTTTGTGAATTAAGATCTAGAATCCAGTTCCTGTCTGTTGCTGAGTCCAGCCTGGAACTTTCCTAGTGCCTGCTAGTGACCTCTCCCTGGGAGCTCAATACAATTTTGTGTAAATTTGTATATATTGTGTTTATTTCATTATTTCCTTTTTTATTATTAATATTTTGTTGAAGTAGTTTAGTTTTTCTAAACTCATAACTCTATCTTTCTCTTCTTCCTCTCCTTGGAGTGAGAGGTGGGGGAGAGCATCTGTTGTCTTGTCATTAGCCAACATAGCCCAAACCGTGACAAAACATTAGTGCATCCTTCATTGAATTGTATCTTTTCTGCAACTCTTGTTAGGTAGGCATACCATTTTCTGATAAGGGGTTTCTGTGCACCTCCTGATGAGGGAGCAGCCCCCTTTAGGATTGCTTCTAGTAAATTATACGGTCCTGTAGTTTACACAGATTGTCCCTGATGTATTTTCTCAACTTAACTGCCTGGACTACAGACAAAAGTCCCTTTTCCCTTTCAGAGTATCATTGTTCTGTTTCTTTAAATGTGGTTGAGCTAAACAATAAAGGTCTTGTCCTGGTTCCGGCAGGGACAGGGTTAAGTATTCCAGGCCATGTGAGCCACGCCCAGCCTGAGATTAAAAGGAGGGAGGGGGCAGGCAGTCGGGTTGGGAGCGACCGGCGGGGAGCGGCGACCGGCGGGGAGCGGCGGCTCCGTAATCGCGTTTGTATATTTCTCTGTCGGTGTTGTTGTTGTTTTCTTGTTCCCTTTGCTGTTCTGTTAAACTGCCTTTGTCTCAACCCAAGAGTTTTGCCTTTTTCTTCTGATCCTTCCCTTACCGGGAAGCGCTGAGCGAGTGACACGTGGTTCTTTGTTGGCATCTGAGGCCAAACCCCGACAGTCTTTTTGGCCCTGTGGGGCCAATTTGGAACAGTTTACAGTAAGTAGAGCATTCAGCAAAACCCCATTTGGCTATGATAGGGTTGCAGAGGTGTACTGGTCCCAGTGACTGATATGCTCTTAATTCTTCAATTAGATTTTTCACCACCTCCTTACATTCTAATTTCCGCTCACAGGATTTGCCTTTCTGTAAGAGTGAGTATGATGGATGGGAAATGATAGAAAATCCAGGCACATGCTTCCTCTAATATACTAAAGTTCCCATTAATTGTTGTAACTCCTTCCTTGATTGGGGTGTTTGCAGGTCTTCAATTTTTCTGAAGGTAAGTGGAAGAATCACAGCACTGCCTGCTATCCAATAAGTACCTAAAAGTTTTACTTCTTTATTTGGTCCCTGACATTTTCTGTATGGAATCTCAATTCCTGCTTTATTTAGTGCTTGCCACGCTACTGCTTCCCCCACAAACTCTGGGGAAGTTCCTCCAATCAGAATATCATCTATATATGAGCAACTGACATCATCTACCTGGACTTGTGCAAAGTCTTTGATGCTGTTCTACACGAAATCCTGGTCTCTAAATTGGAGAGACATGGATTTGATGGATGGACCACTCTGTGGAGAGGGAACTGGCTGGACGTCTGTACTCAAAGAGTTGCAGTCAATGGCTTGATGTTTAAGTGGAAACCAGTGACGAGTGGCATCCCTCAGGGGTTGGTACTAGGACCAGTGCTGTTTAACGTCTTTGTCGGAGACATGGACAGTGGGATTGAGTGTACCCTCAGCAAGTTTGCTGATGACACCAAGCTGTGTGGCACGGTTAACATGCTGGAGGGAAGGGATGCCATTCAGAGGGACCTGGACAGGTTTGAGATATGGGCCCCTGCGAACCTCATGAAGTTCAACCAGGCCAAGTACAAGGTCCTGCACCTGGATCATGGCAATCCCAAGCACAAATACAGGCTGAGTGGAGAACAGATTGAGAACAGCCCTGAGGAGAAGGACTTGGGGGTGTTGGTGGATGAGAAGCTCAACATGAGCAGGCAATGTGCACTTGCAGCCCAGAAAGCCAACCGCATCCTGGGGTGCATGAAAAGAAGCATGGCCAGCAGAGCAAGGGAGGTGATTCTGCCCCTCTGCTCTGGTGAGACCCCACCACTTCTGTGGTACACTTTCAGTCAAAGTGCTTTTCTGCGTAGAAAGCAGCTATTGGGTGAAGATATTTAATTGCTATTGCTTAGAAAAACAAAAGCCCTAATCCTGAAGCTATATACAAGAGTACTTCAGGAGAGGGCTCTACACAAATCTTCTATAGAAGAACTTACAGGGCACGACCCCCTGCTATGAGAGCCCCAGTGGACTCAGGATATATGTGAGAAATATCTATACTCTCCTCTCCTTGTTTTTATGAAAAATTGTTCACAATTGGACCACTGATCATAGTACTTGGACAAGAAGGGAATGGACTTTTTCTTTGTTCCACTGTCTGTCAAGTTTTTTCAGTTATAAACCTTCCAATATATTGATAAATATAGATATTCAATACACATTTCATTAAAAATATAAGCATCTATATACACACACAGATATTCACACACCTTTTAACACTGTACCACTAAAGTTATATTTTGCAAGTGCGTAGACCTGCAATTGCCTATTCCTTCTGTATTGATGAGGTGAATTTGGAATATTTAGCCTCTTTTCAATCTTTGGCTCCAAAAAGCTGGAAAAAAAAAAAAAAGCCTTCTTTTTCACAGTACAGATTTCTGTCTTAGGTTTCATAACTTCTTTCATCCAAGTAATTTCTAATCATTCTAATTAAAAAATTCCACCCTGTATCTTGTGATTTCAGCCCTGCATATGTCCGCGCATAAGCTCCTGTTTGGCAGCCCAATTCAGCTGCAATTTCAGCATCAGTTTCAGATTACTTTTCCAGTTGAATTTTGCACATCGAATATTTTGTGTGTATATCGCTTTAAAAAGATTACAACATACTTTATGAGAAGTCACACTTACTAAGTGTGATAAAATAATTAAGGTTTCCCATTTTCTTTGAAAAAAAACCCCACCTAACAGTGGTATTATGCAAGTCTTTCCCTCAGCAGTTTCCTAATAAAAACCTGATACTTCCTGGTGACTTTGTGAACCATTACATAACATCTATTTATGTTACTACTAGCTCACAGTTACTTAAAAAATCCTCAGTGGGCTATAAAACAAGATTGCATCTCTTTAAGATGTGTATCAGATTTGCTTCAAAATGAAACCATAATAAATTCAAATTAGATCCTTTAGGGCATTTTGAACTTTATCTATTTCTTTACCCATAACTGGAAGGAAAATAAATGGAGTAATAAAGTGCAAATCATGTGGCAGAGAGAGAGAGAAAGGCAGAAAAGCTTTAGTGAAACGTTCAAAAGATTGTTTTTTTTAATTAGGATCTCTGTTCCTATTAAGATTACAGAAGAATAGCCAAGAATTTCCAGAATGAAAACACACACTAGAACACAAAACTTTATTTTGGGATTAAATAGTATAGCTACTCTATTTGTCTAGAGTTCAATGCATCTAAAAATTATCACAGACAAAAATGGCAAGCTAGCATTCAGAAAAACAAATCGTTAACCTTCATTTCATCTGTGTGAAAGGAGATCTCCAAAATATGGTGAGAAGAAGAAAGTACCAAATAACATGCAGTATCATCAATCCTACTAGTTTAGTTTAATGTCCAAGACACGTCTCAGCTGCTACCACAGGACTGCGAGACTGTAGTTGAAACATGAGGAAAAAACTCTAAATCTTTTGTACCTTCTCTGTAAACCACCAACACTGAGCAAACATAGACTTTTTTTTCAGTAGCAGATGTAGGTAAGATTTCTTAGAGGCAACCTTCCAGTTTATTTAAAAAACAGACTCTCAGCTGGCCTTTGCGTGACCACCAGAAGGCAGGGCTGATGGAGCAGAAGATTAAAGCTTTCCTACACAGTAAGTACAGAACATGTTAACAAAAGCTGCACTTTTATTTCCCGAAAAGGTAATTTAATACTTAGTGCTCTCTTTATAAAAGCCCTAGATAGAAAGAGGTTTTCTTAAAATCAATATAAGGAGTCCAATGCTATTTTCTCACCTGGAAATTATTTTACATAGCTACACAGAGACAAGACATTCATCAGCTTATTAACCTCCTTATTTTAAAGTGAAATTATGTTTTTTCAGCAGTGAAGACAGATGTTTTCACCAAGGTTTTAAGTGATTAAAGCAAAAAAGTGTTACCTTTTAACAACAGTGTTTAGATGTAATTCAAGTACCTTTAAGGAAGGCTGTAGGGGGAGATGGAATGGTTCTGGTTCATATCCCCTTCACTACTAGTGATTTATTGAATTGGAAACAGTCTGCAGGACCTTATAGAGAAAATCCTGAGAATGCGTACCAGCTATTGGAAACTATTTACCCATTCCCCAAATTGGGGCGATATGCAAGCCCTGATGAACACTCTTTTCACTATAGAAGAAAGGAGAATGATATTGGAGGAGGCGAAAAAGGAGCAGAACAGAGACATTTTCTGGGAAATCATGACATTAATTTGCCTCAGAAAGTTGAAGGAGCAGAGGGAATTAATGTTTCCCAGTTAAAAAGCAGAATAGGATCAAGTTACAAGCGTCATTGTTAGCCACAGCACTGAATGGAAATAGTAGAGAGGCAAGGGAAGAGGGAAAATAGGAACTAGAGGAGACACCTCCACAGGGGGAAGAGAACCCAAGGGGGGATGTTGATGACAAACCACCTTTGAGCCCTAACCAGTGTGCCTATTGCAAATAAGAGGGACATAGGAAAAATGCATGTCCTGAGTTAAAGAAGAAAGAACCGAATGAGGAGACCAATCTCATAATGCTGGAAGATTCAGACTGAGGAGGACCAGGGGAAAATATTACTGTTTCCCCAGCCAATCCCCTGGTTCCAGTTAAGCTGGGGAATTGAATTAAAAATACAATTCCTATTGTTGGGGCAACAGGAAAGCAAACTGTAAGGCCATTTTTGAAGCCAACAGAATGTATAATTGGAAATACTAAATTAATTAATGAGTTTCTCTGTATGCTAGAATGCCCTTTGCTGCTATTGGGACAGGATTTGTTATGTAAATTGAATGCTCAAGTAATGTTTTCTAAAGATTCTGTGCAGTTACATGTTCCCAAGGACACAGCTTGGAAAACTCCAATTTGTTTAGTGATGGGACTCCAAGTGTCAGAAACTCCTAAAAATATTATACCAGATGAAGTAATAATTGCAGTGATTCTGAAGACAGGCTGAGAGAGTTGTGGTTGTTCAGCCTGGAGAAGAGAAGGCTCCGAGGAGACCTCATAGCAACCTTCCAGTCCCTGAAGTGGGCCTAGAGGAAGGATGGGGAGGGACTCTTTATCAGGGAGTGTAATGATAGGACACGGGGTAACGGCCTCAAATTGAAAGAGGGGAGATTTAGATTGGATGTTAGGAAGAAATTCTTTACTGTGAGGGTGGTGAGGCACTGGAACAGGTTGCCCAGAGAGGTTGTGGATGCCCCATCCCTGGAAGTGTTCAAGGCCAGGCTGGATGGGGCTTTGAGCAACCTGGTCTAGTGGGTAGTGTCCCTGCCCATGGCAGGGGGGTTGGAACTAGATGATCTTTAAGGTCCCTTCCAACTCAAACCATTCTATGATTCTTTTAGTGTAGGCAATGAAAAAATCCCAGAAGAGCAAAAGGAGTAAGTCCTTTGAAAATTGAATTGAAACCTGGAACACAACTGGTAAGAAAAAACGCCATATCCCATTAAATTGGAAGCACGGAAAGGATTAGAATCATTAATACTTTTCTGTAATACAGACTATTGCGGGAATGTCATTCTGAATATAACACTCCCATTTTTACAGTATTAGATTTAAAAGATGCCTTCTTCTGTATCCTGATAGATGAACAAAGCCAGAAGCTGTTTGCCTTTGAGTGGGAAAATTCATCAACTGGGAAAAAGGTACAACTGTGTTAGTGCTTCCACAGGGATTTAAAAACAGTCCCACACTGTTTGGTAACATACTAGCTAAAGAACTGGAATGATGGCAAGGTAAAAACCAAGGTATAACTTTGCTACAGTATGTTGATGATATTCTGATTGGAAATGATAACAGAGAGACTTACATATAGGCAATTATCGATCTACTGAACTTTTTGGGCCTTGCAGGATATCGAGTGTCCATGTAACACTTCAGCTCAGAAAGCAGAAATTATTGCTTTGATTCAGGCCCTTGAAATTGGAAAAGGACAAAGACTAAATATGCTTTTGGAGTGATCCATGCTCATGGAGCAATTTGTAAAGAAAGGGGACTGTTAAATTCACAAGGAACTCCTATTAAATATGGACAAGAAATTTTAAAATTGTTACAGGCTGTCCTAGAACCAAAAGAAGTAGCAGTGATACACTGCAAAGCTCATCAAAGAGGCCAGAATGAAATCGCCCAAGGAAATCGGAAAGCTGACCTAACTGCAAAGAAAACAGCTTTGCAAGGACAAGTCATCAGAGCGTTGATACCAAGTAATAAAATCCACAGTATTCTGATAGAGAAAATAAATTGACTGAAACCTTAAAGAGTACTAAGGATGAAAAAGGACAATGGATAACACCAACTGGCCAGCTCCTGGTTACAACCAAGGGCTTCATAATCTTGTTTAAAAAAATCTACATGAAACAACCCATATGGGAGCTGATGCAATGGTGAATTATGTTAAAAAATATGCAATAGGGCCAAAGATGCAAACTACAGAGGATGTTATTGTGAAGAAATGTCATCTTTGTTGCGCTAACAATCCTAAAATTCAACAAAAACCACTGGCAGGAAATGCTAAGAGAGGAACAACCCCAGGAGAGCACTGGCAAATAGATTTCTCTGAATTACCTAAATGTAATAGATTTAAATATTTACTGGTTTTGGTAGATACCTTTTCAGGGTGCCCTGAAGCTTTCCCTTGCCACTCCAATCGGGCCCGAGCGGTAATTATAGAAGTATTACCTATTGCTTTAATGAGAATCAGAATTACTCCAAAGACAAAAGAGGGAGTTAGTCCATTTGAAATTCTGTATGGTAAACCATATCCTACTAATGAAATTGTTACCCAGAGAGAACAAATGCATATTAAAGGGGAGGGTACATTGCAAAATTATCTGTTATCTCTTTCCAGAGTTCTATCATCCCTACACAGATATCTCAACCAACATACAACCTTGACATGGCTGTACATAATTTTCAACCAGGAGATTCAGTTTGTTCACCATACCTGAGTAAAGAAAGCCCCAACATCAGAACAACAGACTTCCAAAAGGACAGGAGCTGTCAAGTTGAGATTCTCTAAAGCTAGATGACACACAAAAGTTTTTGTAGAAGAAAGAGTCTAAGATGACTCACAGGATAGTGGTGGTATTAATAATCTTGCAACGTAATGGCATTGCAATGGCCATTTGATTCTGCAACTCATCCAGTTATTTGGTAAGATTCACAGTGTTAGCCAAATAACTGCATGTCTGCCACTGCCGAAGTTGGCTGCTTAAAAAGTATTTGGACTAGGTAAGTGGCAGATCTTAGGTAATGATATACCCAAACACCAAGTCAGAACCTTGTGATCATTTTCCTTGAGGAATGCAACTTCCTAAAGTCTGCAAAACTGCCGAAGGTAAATGGCATTATATGCCACCTACACCTTGGTGTATTGATTGGATAAGAAACGAACAACGAGGGAAAACCAAAGGAATGACCTTATTGGCAAACCTTACTGAGGTCAGAGTAGAGGTCCCCAAAGCTTACAATTAGAAACATCTACAAATTTTTCAGAGATCCAAAGGTTAGGACCAGTTGCCAGAGCTCTAAGATTGGGATGTTTATACATGGATGGGGACGACGATGAAAGACAAACCTATAAATTGTGAATGAGAAGTCACACTCCCTATGGGACATACTGTTTGGGTAAGTAGTGATGGAGCTTGGTCCACCCAATTAACTCCAAAAGGACCAAGAAAACAAATTACATTGTGAATGTTAACGTTATGTCCTTTATGGAGAAAAAGGATCAAAAGAAATAATATAGATATATTAGAATCATTTTTTAGCCCCCACATTACTTAGTTTCAAAATCGTGTCTGGTTACACAATCTAACAGTACAAATTGAAGCTTTGGCAAACACAACTAGAGTAGGCCTCCGCAATTTAAACATCCAACTACAAGCAACTTTGAGGATGACACTTCAAAATCGTTTGGCCTTAGATTTACTATTGTTACGTGAACACGGAGTATGTGGTTATTTAAAATTAGATGATGACAAACGTTGTGTTCATATTCCAAATATTACTGAACATTTGGACAGACAACTAGAAAAAATAAGACCAGTTGCAGAGCCTATTGCAAAACTTAATAGCGTTGATCCTGATCATAATAATTGTTTGTATATTGTTTGGATGTCTTAAGAGTCTAGTTACTAAACAAATAATGAATTCATATGTAATGATTGTGCATAATGCAAATGAGACTTACCAAAAATTAAGACTTCGACAAGTCTCAAAGGGGGGAACTGATATCAAAACCTCTATGATTGTAACTCTGTAAATCATTTGGGTAAATGATTCTTGACAAGACAATGGGATAGAAGGAACAACCAGACCTAAAACCTCAGAAACTTCAGTGGGCTGATTGCGACGAGCGAGGGAAGACAAGCAGCCGACTCAATGTGAGTGATAAAGCAAGCTTCAGTTTATTGCCCGAATACGCTTCATTATATAGCTACTGGTTACATCACCGCTTGAATATTGGCTAATTATAAAAGTCATCTGCTCACTGCGATTGGCTCTCTGTCCACACGACAGGGTTCAGCCTTAGTTCCCTATTCTTATCAGCTCCTTATTCTTGCTTCTGCATTCTCATGGCTTGTTTACTTAGTACTTTCCCATTGCCGAGCTGTAACTTGCTTCTACGCTATTCTCATCTCGCATAACTCCTCTATTGTCCCATGACCTTGCTCCTCAAGCCGTTCTGCAACAGCTGATGGCCCAAGAAACTTGGCTATACCACGTGAATTGTGTCCTTAAGGTGAACGTGACTAATTATAATATGAAAGCCACTCCTCTAGAAGTTAGGATACCCACCTCCGCTTGAAGACCCTCACCCACTGAGCCTGTGCAGTAAAATTAAGAGACACTGTACCTTTAATTGAAGACGAGGACATTTTACACCCATCAGCTTCAAGATAAGGAATTATGAGCACCAGTAAAAAGTTGATAAACAATGAATATGTTAATTACGTTCTACTCTGTGTGTTATTGGCTTGCACACCAGGTAAACGATCCCATGAGTTTTGGGACAACATAGACATTGAGCAGTGACCACATCAACAGAAGTGTTAATAAAATAAAATAATTTATTAAATCATACATGCAAGTTATCAGTGTTTATAATACCAAATTGCAGCAGAAAAAACACACCCAAACAACAAACCCCCAAACTCCAATGTCCCAACACTCAAGCATAATACAAAATAATGCTAATGCAAACTCAAATTACACATCATACACACATGGTAAATGAACCAGTTACAACACACAAACAAAAATATTGCCTAGCAATATCCCTTACACTTTCTTTCATGACACTTTAATAAAATTAGTGTCTGTATTATAGGCTAACCTTCCCTTGCTCAGCCAATTTGTTCACTTTTAAAATAGTAAGCACTGAATACTAAAACTTTATCTTAAAGAGCTATCCCTCATTCTGCCTGCCCCAAAGTATATTTCCTACCAGCTCTACTATTTGTAACAAGAGGAATCAACAACTGCAGTTAATAATTGCTGTGATCAGAAGCATGAACTTGTATTTTTCAGCATTCCCATTCAAATCTGCATGCTAAAGTTTCTCTTTGAAGAAAAAGCTAATACTGCAACATTATTCTCAACAGTGTCCCTCATATTTTCCTGTCCCTTAATCCTCACCCATAAGCTCTCGACCCGCTCTTCATCCGCCCCTAGTGAGAGCTCAATGCATTCCAAATGCTCTCTCACATAGAGTGCAATTCCACCACCCCGCCTTGCTGGTCTGTCTTTCCTGAAAAGGACATAGCCACCCATGACAGCATTCCAATCATGCGAGTTGTCCCACCACGTCTCAGTAATTGCAATGAGATTGTGGCCCCGCAACCGCACACAGACCTCCAGCTCTTCCTGCTTATTCCCCATGCTGCGTGCATTGGTGTATAAGCATTTCAGAGAGGGAGTTGTGTGTGTAGTTTTGACCCTTGAGATGTGGTGTGCCTTCTGGCTTTCAGAAATACTGGCACACTGGCCCACAAGCGCTGAGCAACTACGCCCTGGCACCTCACCAGCAAGCCCAGTACCATCCCCACCCCCCTTCAAATCTAGTTTAAAGCCCTCTCAATGAGTCCTGATAACTCTTGTCCTAGAACCCTTTTTCCCCTGGAGGTCAAGGTATTCCTGCCTGTTACCAGCAGGCCAGGCGTTTTGTAGATCAGGCCATGATCAAAGAACCCAAAGTCCTGCCGGCAGCACCAAGCTCGAAGCCAGGTATTGATCTGCTGGCTCCTCCTATTTACCCCCTCATCATTCCCCGCAACAGGGGGGATAGACGAGAACACAACTTGCGCTCCTGATCCCTTGACCAGGCGTCCCAGGGTCTATGATTCTATGAAAAGCAGTCTGTTCTATTAGTTTTCCTTGTAATTTTTTTCAGTTGTTCTGAGAAGAGCAGTTGTATAAAGAACAAGTCCTCAAATATATTTTATTTATTTTATACTTTAATTTCATTAAATTAAATGTGAAGTGTACTTCATTAGTAGCCCATTGTGATGAGGAACAAATCATAAGAATCTTCTGTCTGTTTATGTAGTGATATTTTTAAAAGGAATAGGCATGTTTCTCTTATACTTTACCTTTCCCAGGTCACAGAGTTTATCCATGAGACTTTCATCCCTGTCACAGTCCTCCTCTCTTATGGGTTGATAAGTGACTGCAAGCCTGGAACCAAATTTTCCACATTATTGGGGGACAGGATAGGACCCCATGTAAATCTTCATGCAGGATTGCTTTGAGCTGTGCTATCCATTGTTGGGCTCGCCAGAAGACAACCCCTGGTGTTATGGTGCATGCTTTGCTGGTGAGTATACACTTTCCATGCCATCGTGGTGCTTCTCACACTTCAGTGTGATTCTGCTGAAAGACTGTTATCTTTGATCTCTCACAGCTCTGCCTTGCAATTGTATGTATTTTTAGATACGGTTGAAGTAAGCCATTGACATTTTTCTTCTTTTTTTGAAGAGAACTTCTCACATGTTGTTTACTCTCCTCTATCTCTGTGAGTTTTACTGGAGTGTTTCTTCTATGCTGAGAGGAACATGCCGTTCACGTACACTCTTTCTCCTGCTCATGTTTGTGTTGCCTGGAAAAGACCAATTTTCCCTAACTACATCATGCCACGCACTATAAATCACATTTGTGTCCCATTTAAAATATAAACCACAACAGACACAGAAGAACAAAAAGAACCACACACCAAGCTTTTTTGACAAAACTCCCACACACTGACAATTAGAAGCACATAAAACCATACACAGGCTAGGAGAGCTCGAGTGGCTGTCATGCCTCATGCTGTCTGTCTCAGCATCCTCCACTTTCAATTCTGTCACAAAGTTGCCTGGAACAGTAAAAAGGGCAGGAGAAGATTAACATAAACAAACTGTGAAATAATGGAATTTAAAATAATACTAAAGATTGTCTGACAAGTGTGCTTTCATGAGACTCTGGGAAGTCTTTGCTTTAATTCATTATCTGCACTTGTCCAAGGGATATCGGAAGCTATTAAACACTAAAAGAAGAACAATGCATTTTAAAAGCCATCTCTAACAAATAATTGTTGAAAACAGTTTAAGTAACTTACTGCATAGGCAATGTGGATAGGGGATTCTGGCTGCATGTTTGTTTTATATTTTGCAATCACACTTACTGGCTCTGCAGACCTGAACTATAATCCTACAAACTCACATGTACAAGTATTCCCGCTGGACTCAACATAACTATTCGAAGGACTGGATTGTTGTAGTGGTTTGGCATCAGACGGCAACAAAGAACCACATGCCGCTCGCTCAGGTCTTCCCAATACGGGAAGGATCAGAAGAAAAAGGCAAAACCCTTGGGTTGAGACAAAGGCAGTTTAACAGAACAGCAAAGGGAACACGAAAAAAACAGCAACAATAACATGGATAGAGGAATATACAAATGCGATTATGGAACCACCAACCACACCCAGGACACCCCAAGCACACTCCAAACCCAACTTCCTGCCCCCTCCCCTCCTCTTAATCTCAGGGTGGGCATGGCTCACATGGCATGGAATACTTAACCCTGTCCCCAACGGAACCAGGACATTATCCACCCCTTATTCCATACCATTTTTACCACGCCCAGATCTTACAGTTTTCGGAACATGTGACTGGTGTACCCAGCATAGCCCATGCACACAGTCCATGGGCTGAAGATGTAGATCTTGAGGAAGTTGCTGGGCGCCAGCTCTGATCCCATCACCACTGTGCTTTACTCAATTCTTCATCAAAGTCCATCTGTCCTTAATTTGGGTGATTCTTACTGCAGTACAGCCAATAGCAATTATAGTAACGAGGACATACAGTGACAGTGTTACACACTATTTGATTCATTGGCTATTCTCACCCAAAATCAAGTCCCCATGAGGTACACATCGGACTTCCCCATCCTTCCGCATTACCCACCAAGTGCACCCAGGTCCTTGGGCAAAAGCAATCCCAAGAGCATGGGATTGAGTGGGTATATCACATCCCCTATCACACACCAGCCTCTGGGAAGATAGAACGGTACAATGGACTGTTAAAACTACACTGAGAGCAATGGGTGGTGGGACCTTCAAACATTGGGATGCACATTTAGCAAAGGCTACCTGGAGAGCAGCTCTGTGGAAAGAGATCTGGGAGTCCTGGTGGACAACAGGATGACCATGAGCCAGCAATGTGCCCTTGTGGCCAAGAAGGCCAATGGCATCCTGGGGTGCATCAAGAAGAGTGTGGCCAGCAGGTGGAGGGAGGTCATCCTCCCCCTCTACTGTGCATTGGTGAGGCCACACCTGGAGTACTGTGTCCAGTTCTGGGCTCCCCGGTTCCAGAAGGACAGGGAACTGCTGGAAAGGGTGCAGCAGAGGGCTACCAAGATGATTAGGGGACTGGAACACCTCTCTTATGAGGAAAGGCTGAGGGATTTGGGTCTCTTCAGTCTGGAAAAAAGACGGCTGAGGGGGGATCTTATCAACACTTATAAATACTTAAAGGGTGGGTGTCAGGAGGATGGGACCAGGCTCTTTTCAGTAGTGCCCGGGGACAGGACAAGAGGCAATGGGCACAAACTTGAGCATAAGAAGTTCCACCTAAACATGAGGAGGAACTTCTTTCCTTTGAGGGTGGCAGAGCACTGGAACAGGCTGCCCAGAGAGGTGGTGGAGTCTCCATCTCTGGAGACATTCAAAACCCGCCTGGACGTGTTCCTGTGTAACCTGCTCTAGGTGACCCTGCTCTGGCAGGTGGGTTGGACTAGATGATCTCCAGAGGTCCCTTCCAACCCTATGGTTCTATGATTCTATGATTCTATGAAAGACATGTGCGATATGAAATGAGGCAATCAGGCTGTAAGTAGAAGAATTTAAGTCCTTTTAAGGTAGCTACAGAAGGAAAGTGTCTGATGAAGGAACAAACACATTACAAAAATTTATTTTAAGAGCTCAGAAAGTGAGCCCTTGGGTGGATAGATGACTCAGAAGGTAACAGAAAAAAATTTACCTTGGAAAATTAAGGCTGTGAAAAATAGTGAAGGTATTGTTGGCTTTCGCAATAACAACAAGGCTATAAATACTTGAATGATAAGGATAATTAACCTTTAGTAAATTAGGAAACATGAGAAACCTTAAAGATAACAACTAACAGCAGCTATGAAGAAGAACATCTGAGAGAAACAAAAGAGAACTTCTCCAAGAGACCCCACAAATGATTAACAGAAGGAGACAGACGCATAGGAGAAGGGAGCTGATATGCATGGAAAAAGGGAACTGAAGATTATCCTCAGAAACAATTGCCAGAAGGAAAATACACAAATAGAAGAAAAAGGGATTAATGATAAATCATTACTCTGATGCAATGTTGAATGTATATAAGACATGGGTGAAGTAGTAGCTGGGGTGCCTCTGACTTGAGTCATGCACCCAGCGCTGTGCTTTTGCTTTATCGACTTTGTCCCTATAATAAAATAAGTGCCATTTCTGTTTAAGGAATCTGGCTGTTTATTACAATTTGGGGGCTCGTCCGGGAGAATTCACTTGGTCCCAGTGGGCTCCGAGACCCCGAGCAGGAGGTGCACCCCACCGATTTTGGTGGTCTGCTCGGAGGACTTCCCGGTGCCTGTTGAGACTCCAAGCTGATAATCCCATGAGAGGAGGGACTCATAAAGCAAAAGGGATAAGTCTCCCCAGGAAAAACCGCGATAGCCCATAATTCTTGTGCACGAAGACCCAGGCAAGAAAACAGGACTGTAAGTACTGCTTGGTTGGGCGGGTTTGGGGCTTGATTGCTGTGTGTGTGGAACTCAGACTGGACAGTCTGGGGAGTGAGTGTGGAGTCTTTCTAACCGCGGTTCCAATCTCCCGCGAGGGAATTGGCCGGTGAAGAGACGAAGCGTCAGAAATTGAGTGAAAGACAGCCCCGGGAAAATTGGGTGCTTGACTGCTGTAGTAAGCGGAAGACAGCCCCGGGAAATTTGGGTGCTTGACTGCTGTAGTAAGCGGAAGACAGCCCCGGGAAAATTGGGTGCTTGACTGCTGTGGTAAGCGGAAGACAGCCCCGGGAAAATTGGGTGCTTGACTGCTGTAGTAAGCGGAAGACAGCCCCGGGAAAATTGGGTGCTTGACTGCTGTAGTAAGCGGAAGACAGCCCCGGGAAAATTGGGTGCTTGACTGCTGTGGTAAGCGGAAGACAGCCCCAGGGAAATGGGACAAAAGATAAGTAAAGAGTCCCAGGGAAAAGGGGAGCGAGAAAGTGCCGGCAGATATACCCCAAGACAGTCCCTTGGGGATAAAATTGGCTAATTGGAATATTGATCTGGATACTAAAAATAAGGATAAAGTTAAAATGATTCAGTATTGTATGATAGAATGGACAAAGGAACCTATACGACCAGACCATTTGTATTGGCCTAGGTATGGGTCCTTTGAAGGGTGGATATGCCAGGCTTTAAACCTTTATGTAAACTCTAAAGAATCATTCAGCCCAGAGGAGAGTGAATATGCCTCCTGCTGGAAAGGGGAGATTTGGCCAAAAGGAATTAGTACCTTTAAAATATCTGAGATCTCAAGGGAAGAAAAGGAGAAGCGGTGGGATCCTCTGGAAGTTTTGCCCCCTCCCTACCACCTCCTTCCAACAGCTCCCCCTTCTCCTGGAAAAGAGCTGACACCTAGTGCTAGGGGAAGGTCGGACAGGTCCCAGAGGTTACGGAGGAAAACTTCTGTTAAAGTAAAGGAATCGGAAGACCAAGACACAGTGCAAGAAACACCAGGAATTAGTTTATTCCCCTTAAGGGAAGTACCCCTGGGGGGAGCACAAGGGGGGATAGGATTTGTAAACGTCCCTTTGACTTCCACTGAAGTCAGGAACTTTAAAAAGGAATTGAAAGGGTTACTGGAAGATCCAATAGGCCTGTCAGAACAATTAGACCTATTCCTAGGCCCTAGTATTTATACCTGGGAGGAAATGCAGTCGGTAATAAGTATAATATTTTCTCCCGAAGAACGGCAAATGATTAGAACAGCTGGGATGAGAATTTGGGAAAGGGAAAATCAGCAAGGCCCACCTGGGGACCAGAAGATGCCAATAGTACACCCAAATTGGAATCAAAATGATGTAGAGGGTCGTAGGAACATGAGTGATTACCGAAATTTAATTATTAAAGGTATAAAAGAAGCCGCCCCTAGGGGGCAGAATGTAACCAAAGCGTTCGATGGGCAGCAGGGAAGGGAGGAAACCCCGACCGAATGGCTTGAAAGGCTGCGACGTAACATGAGACAGTACTCGGGAATAGATTCAGAGAGTCCCGCGGGGCAAACATTACTGAGAGTTCAATTTGTTACACACGCCTGGCCAGACATTCGAAGAAAATTAGAGAAACTAGAGGATTGGCAGGATCGGGGCCTGTGGAATAATTACTAAATTGGCTAAAAAATACAAAAGTACAACATTGTTCACACATTAAGGAAAAGTATAAAATCAAGAGGCCTCTGAGGTAGAAAACAGCTGCAGCTGGCATGAAGAATGCAACATCCGCGGTTCCCTGATAAGGAGCTTGTGAAGCTACATGAGGTACGGAGCGGGATGCAATTATTCCGCGGCTTTACCTTATGATGTATAGCAGATACGGGGATGGGACGATACCATGAAACAGATAAGCTGCCAATTAGCTGCCTGCTCGATACTCGGAGCCAACATTTTGTCAAATTTTGATGAAATGCTGTCCTTTGTGCGAACTTTGCTCATTATAATGTCATTGTAATACCAAAACACACCTCCATCCCAAAGGCTACCCGCCTCCAAGGTGCAACCACTCCTTCTTGAGTCTGCGCCCTGAATTTCTCATAAACTATACCTTTAAATGTGAAGCGAGAGAATTTTACACCAATCATAATTAAAGTATTTATGACTAAAGTCACTCAAACTCCACCTTGAAGATAACAAATAGTATAAAAATAGCCCGAGAGAGGGGGATACTCAGGGAAGACACCATCACAAAGAATTTCATCACTGACTTCCGGGATCAGTCGACGGGCTGAGCCTTTCTTCCCCCCCATAGGGACGCCTTTGGATAAGACTTAGATTACACTGAGTGCTTTCTCAGGAAACTTAGAAATTTCTCTAGAGAATCTCTTTCCTACATTTATAGCCAGGCTGTATCGTTTATAACTTTGTCACGCGTTTGATATATGTAATAATACTTTTATTTGCACGTGCTTTGCAGACAGTGTATTTATCACCGGCAATCCTAAGAACCTATCTATCTGTTGTTTAAATAAACGGCACTGTTTAAGTAGCTGGTCGTTTCGGTTTCTCACTGAACGCGACCAAAGACTCGAGAGTGGCCGTGCTGGTTCATGAGCACGACTAGACTGAAGGTGCAGTCCACTATTAGTGTATCCAAATCGTAATAGTTTAATACATATTAAACGCGACTGGACTGACAGTGCTGAATTGGGCATCACTCAGAATTTAAACCCAGCCGCACCTAGCCTCCCACCTCGGTGAGGAGTGTTAGAACGCAAGGGGGTTTATCTTCTGCCAAAACTGCTTTGCCCCTTTCCACGCAACAGGGCCTGAACGAGTTATTGAGGGAAGCTCAGAAAGTATATGTACGAAGGGATGAGGAGAAGGCTAAAGCAAAAGCTAAAATCATGGTAGCCACCCTGAGGGAAGGAAATATTCAGAAAAATCCCAGGGTGATGGGGGGGGGTGGGACGGAATCCTGAAAGGCGGAAGGAGACTTTTAGACGGAATCTGATCCCTCCCAGAAGGGGACCATCGGGAGCTGAAAAAAGGAACGAAGGAAGTGGGTGTTTCTATTGTGGGAAACTTGGGCATTTTAAGAAGGAATGTCCTCAGAGGGATAAAGATCAGAAAATATTTAGAGAAATTGAGGATTAGGGGTGTCAGGGGCTCTACCTCCTGGGGGATAGCTATCACCTTGAGCCCTTGATAAACCTAAGAGTGGGTCCCCAGGAGGAAGTATTAGAATTTCTAGTAGATACAGGAGCTGAGCGAACTTGTGTTTGTAACATACCTAAAGGATGCATTATAAGTAAAGAAGTAATTAATGTAAGGGGAGCAAAAGGGGAAAGTTTTAAAGCCCCGGTGATCAAGCAGGTGGTTTTTGAAGGTAATGACAAAGTAGGTGTAGGGAATATCTTGTTAGTGCCTGGAGCTGGGTGCAATTTGTTAGGAAGAGACTTGCAGATCCAGCTGGGGGTTGGAGTAATCCCCGAGGAGGGGAAAATGATTGAGCATTACTCAGGGTTCGAACTCAACCCAGAACGGATCTTGGAGTCTCTCCCTATGAAATGTAACTCCCCAATGGGAAGGTCCCTTTCAGGTGCTGTTGACTACGGAAGCTGCAGTACGGACAAAGGAAAAAGGGTGGACTCACGCCAGCAGAATAAAAGGACCAGTAGAAGAACCTAGAGACTGGACTCTGACTTCAGCTCCCGGGGACACCAGACTCACCTTAAAACGCCAACCAACGCGGTGATGTATGGGAGAGGAACTGAATAATAACTTAGAAATCACAGAAACTTGGGGAGTGAAACCAGAACTTTATCGTTGGTTTCGGGTACGGCCGGGACAAACCTTAAGGAAAATTAGATATCCTCCTTGGGGGAGAGCACTCCCGCTACAGACAGGAGGGTCAGGATTGTATAAAACTGAAAACTTGCTGTTTGCACTTGCATGTGATCTATATAAAGAAGATAGTCGGCTATATCCTAACCCTGAGGAAGAACTACAGCCCCCTCCAGTACCCCGTAGTATACCTCGTCTGATACATCCCTATGCTAGACATCATAGTTGGGTAAAGTGCGAATGCTTAGGTTGTAAGCAAAATTGGTATTACCATTCATCCCGAAGACATCCCTTCTGTTTACATTGCCGGAAGCAAAATTCGAGTTTGGCTCAAACTCAGATACAATATACCAATATCGTAACATTAATTTGTGGGTGGGAATTGCTAGTGCCGGTTCTGTGGGAAATTCCTGAAGAATGGTGGGAAACAGTGGTCTCTAGGTGTAAAAAACGATTCGCTTGGAAAAAGAGATAAGAACCCTACCTGCTACAAGAGCCAGGGATACCGAATCAAAAGGGGATGGAGGGCAAGACCAGGTTGGCCACTGTACTCGCTGCCAAGAAGAATTATTTCTCGGCTGTTGGAAGCACCCCAATAGGCATGAGAGGCAGGAGTATAAGCCATACTGGACCTCCACTCCTCGTATTGTTATTAACGGTATCCTTAGTACCCAGTAACGAATGCATGAAGTGTTACCAGCAGGTCTCCTGGAATAAGAAGATGGTTTCCACTATGACAATGCATTCACATATCAACAGCCACTGTTATAACCACCATGAGCTAACAGTGTGCAAATACGACCAACGCGAATATTGGGTTGGGAAGAATTTAGGAATAGGCGGAACAAGACTAGGAGTACATTGTCCTAGAGGGGAACAATGGCTCTGCTTTACTAAAGCTGGGCATTGGGACATATCAGACGGAGGTGGAGTACAAGATATGATAAAAGCTGAAATAGTGAAAAATAAAATAGAGCAAATTAAAAAAAGAATAGTTCCAAGATTTGATGGAGAATTGTAATAGAACAACTCGAGCAATATATCTAATAACAAAACAGCAAAAACAAATGAGGGCTGCCATCTACCAAAACCGATTAGCCTTAGACTACTTACTGGCAGAAGAAGGGGGCGTTTGTGGAAAGTGGAACACTTCAGATTGTTGTCTAAAGATAGATGATAATGGGGATGCAATATTGGAACTAACAGAGGAAATCCGGAAAATTGCGCATGTACCGGTTCAAAAATGGGAATCTATGTTAAATGATAATTGGTGGAATAATGTTTTTGGGGGAGCCTGGTGGAAGCAACTAGGCTACATTCTCTTATGTTCAGTCGCTGGATTATTATTTCTTCCTTGCTTAATCCCTTGTTTTATACGCTTAATTACAACAGTAGTCCAAAGCATGCAAGTAGTTTCCATACCCAAGAATCCAAAATTGGCAGCCTCAGGCTCAACTAAAAAGATAATGGTATTAAGAAAAATAAGAAATACTCCACAACAATTGGAAGAAGCAGAATTGATCTATGAACAAAACAAGTGGATTAAGCAAAATGAAAGTTATGGCTCAAGCCAAATGTAGTATAAAAGACGAAAGGGAGGAATTGTGAAAAATAGTGAAGGTATTGTTGGCTTTCGCAATAACAACAAGGCTATAAATACTTGAATGATAAGGATAATTAACCTTTAGTAAATTAGGAAACATGAGAAACCTTAAAGATAACAACTAACAGCAGCTATGAAGAAGAACATCTGAGAGAAACAAAAGAGAACTTCTCCAAGAGACCCCACAAATGATTAACAGAAGGAGACAGACGCATAGGAGAAGGGAGCTGATATGCATGGAAAAAGGGAACTGAAGATTATCCTCAGAAACAATTGCCAGAAGGAAAATACACAAATAGAAGAAAAAGGGATTAATGATAAATCATTACTCTGATGCAATGTTGAATGTATATAAGACATGGGTGAAGTAGTAGCTGGGGTGCCTCTGACTTGAGTCATGCACCCAGCGCTGTGCTTTTGCTTTATCGACTTTGTCCCTATAATAAAATAAGTGCCATTTCTGTTTAAGGAATCTGGCTGTTTATTACAAGGCTCCTTCCCCACTTTTCTAAAGCCAGCATCTTTTCTTAGTATCTTCTTTCTTCTTTTTAAACAGAATAAAATATAGTAAGAGTAATTTACCAAAAAGCTCAAACAGACACTAAACTCAACTACCAGAATAGTTTGTAAAAGAAATCCATAATTACAGAAAAACATAACATGAAATCCACAGTCCTAGTGCTGGAGAAATACTAGGAGCAAAGGGTACAATTAACCACTATAAATAGTTAGCAAGATGTGGCCCTGGAGAAAGAACAGGAGGCTACCATAAATTAGCCAAAATAAGGGAATAGCAAGATAAACTCAAGAACAGAACTGCTAACAAGGCCAAAGAAGAAGTCACGTTAACTATCTTAATTAACATAATAAAAAACCTGCCCTCGGGTAGGGAGAGCCCCCTACTAACAAAAGCCCTCTCCTCACAGAGCATACATAGTAAAAAGAGAGGACGCTGTGACTTTAAGTAGAGAAGAGACACAGCAAGAACCAATGAGAACGAAGATGGCTAAGCGTAACTGTAGAAAGTACTGATAACTGTGCTTAACTGTTACTTAAAAGGTATAAATACTTAATTCTGAGCTTACCGGGTATGCTAGCTTTGTGGATGAACCACCTAGCACCCATCTCTGCACAGAAATGAAATAAACAAATATCTCACCTCTGTGGGTATATTGGCTTCTTGCATACCGGGTTAAAAGAACCCAGATTTGGGACAACACTAGCAAACGCTCCCTTCCCTCCCTGACCTGTTATTTGGGAATTCAGCTGTAAAAATAAACTTGGTGGTTGCTTTGGTGGAAACACTGCAGGTGGGAGAGGTTAACTCATTAAGATCTATCAAAAAATTTTTTTTCTTTTAGTCATTTTGATTTATTTCAAGGCTGAGGACTTGATTAAAAATGCATAAAGAAGTGTTGATTTGAATGTGATGCTCCTGAAACCTTAGCATTCTTTGTGTACCAGGTATTGACCTATAAGAAAACAAAGCAGATAGAGATTACAAAGACCTGAACTGCCATTACTATTCTAATATGAAAAGTTAGTAAAAGCTTTGAAAAGAATACCTATATTTTTTTCAAATTAATATTCCATATGTGGATACTATCTTGTGTGGAATAGGTTGGTTTGTTACTGGGTTTGGTTTTTTTTTGGAGTTAAGCATTAAGAGATCATCTGTTCATCTTCCACAATTATGTGGCTTGACAAGCTTGATATTTGCACAGTGGTAATGTTACAGCCAGGGACTGAGAGTCTGGTAAATAGGTAAATGTAACTCCTTGTGAAGAACAAGCAGCGAAGAATACCACATCCTCAAAGAGACTGGAGGGACCGATAACAAGCTTGCAAAATAAATGGGGGAGTTGCAAAAGCTTCTACATTTATCTTCCCCAATCCACACAAAGAGATTCCTCTATTATCAGCTCAAACCAGCCACCGAACACCACTAGGAACCACCCAAAACCTACCATGAAGCCCCTAACAGACTTAATGCGCATGTGCCAAGGTGTTATGAATATGGAGATGAGTTCTGGAAATGTAATGAATATGGAGATGAGCTCTGGAAGTGTAATGAATATGGCAATGAGTGCTGGGAAATGTAATGACCATGCATATTCTGCATGGATATAAGTCTCTGTGAATTTTGCATTCAGTGGACATGTTAGGTGGAGAGATCCCCCATTCTCAATCCCCCCAACGGTGCTGAATAAAAGAATGCCTCCTTCTTAAGACTACATTGGTGTTAAGAAGTTCATTCCCAATTTCGGTGATAATAACTACTAATTACTATATTTACATACATAATATTTACTGTGTTTTGATTCCATGTAAACAACCATAGTTTTATTTTCCAACAGCCATGCATGTAGTAAGAACTGTATATTTTTCTATTTTTCTTTTTGCTTTGCAAGATAAAAACATTATGAAACAGCCAATTTCCAAGAATTAGTTAAAAGAGGGCAGTTTTAATTTGTTATTAAATTCCTGTTTTCCTGCTACTAAAGTGAAAAAGGGTCATACTCGGATCCAGTTTACCTCAATTCATAGTGAGGACTGTGCAGACCTCATGGAACCCTTCTAAAAACCTTTTCTCCTACCTCCCATAAGTATTTTTTCAGAAACTGTTTAGGACTTGCAGCCTCTCATGCTGACTTTTGTTGATCATCCCCCACCTCAAATATGATGTTTATCTTCCTGGCCCATGGAATTTAGAAAGCCCAAGACTTTTGATTTTTAAACACTTTATTAAGAGGTGTTTGATCTTGGAACTGCAGAGGCTGATCACCCACCACCCCACTGCCATCTGTACCAACAATAGCTTTATCTGGAAACTAGGATTGGGACTAGAGTCCACTTCCTGATAGTTTGTTTACACTTTTTACAAAAAACTTGCATTGTCATAGTAGCAAAAGCACAGGTCTGGAGGTAATAACAATGAGAAAAGGACTAAACTAAACTGATAATGGGTATCTATCTGAAGCATTTGCATCCTGCCAGGCTTACAGCACAACTACATGACCTAGTGACTCAGTGATAAGCAAACAATGACAGGCTGCATTAGTTTTGTGTGAAGTTGTATTGACTACGATAATATTTTAACGTTAATAAATCTCATCATAAACTGAAAGAAAGTACAGGCACAAATATCTAATACAGGAAGACAGAACGTGAAACCACTTATGCTCCAACAGCATGCTTGGCCTATTGCAGTCTGTAAAGGCTGCTAAAAGTCTTTTCCTTTCACAAAAATGGGGGCAGGGGACCCTCCAAAGAGGTGTCATTTTGGTTTATTTCAGAAACTGTTGCATACTTGTTTAGATGAACTAAACCTACTGCCCTTCAAATCCTGATGCAGGAAACAGCATCAGCAGGGCACTTATGATGCAGTGTTCTGGTGTAAACATGCTACAGAAATAGGCAAGATTGTCAGATTATATTTTCAAGGTTGTTTTTTTTTTTTCTTGGAGGGATTTAAAAAAGTGCTTAGAATAGAAGCTGAGATTATTTTTTTTTAACCTTCTATCCCCAGCGCTTCAGACCTGCACTTGACCCAAGGTGACTACCAAGACGGGAGCCATAAAGCTCACACACCGCCCAAACGCAAAGCCCGTCAGGAAGAAAACAAAACGCGTCACCCGGTGAAAGAAAGGGGAACCTGTATTTTCCTGAACAGCGCCCTAGGTCCTGCGGCTTCAGTATGCAAAGTCAACGCAGCTACACCACCTCACAGCGTTTCCTCTTCTTCCCTCGGGCACGGCTGCTGGTGGGGTGGCTCTAAACGAGATCGAGGAACCGCTGCAGCGTGCAAAACAACGATTTACAGATTTATTTTTTTAAGGGCTCCTTTTAGATATTAAGGGCTCTACTCCCCGCCCCCTCTCAGCGGAGGGAAGGTAGTTGGTGAAGGCCCGGCCTCGGCAGCGCCCCCCCTCAGCAGAGCTGTAGTCCCGATGAGGCCCGGCTCCAGGCTGGGCTGCGAGCAGGGCCCTGCCGTCAGCCCCACAAGCCTCCCTTGATTGGCGCGAAGCGGCGGATACGGGGACTAGCCCCATATAAGACTTTTTTTTGCTGCTGCCCTAGCTGGAGAGAGGGAGGTAACAACGAGTAATAAAGGGATGCGTCCCCTTTAAACACCTCCCCTCACCCCATCCCACGTGGGTGCGGATTCCGCGATGCGTCACTTCTGTTTCTCTTGCGGTGTAGAGGAGCTGTGTGCGAAGTAGGACGTGAGTACTGGGGTTTCAGTTCGTGTTTAGTTGAGGCTGTTGCTGTTTTTTCTACCCCCAGTCCCTAGCTGTTGGGGGCTTTGGCACCTTCTGGCCTGTCGCAGGAGAAGTGTGCTGGGTAACCGTGTGGTGAGGCTTCCCCTTTTCTTCGAGTTCCCGCTGTACCCTGCGGGAGGAATGCTCTGCCGTGGAGCGGGCCTGTGTCGGGAGGAGGAGCCGCTGCTGAGGAGCCATTGCCACGTTGGGGGGAGGGGGGCAAAGAGGACTTGAGTGAGGGGAAATAATGGTGGTGGGGAACCGCCCAGCTCCGTTCCCCCCACGCCGCGGTCTGACCCTGCCCGCTGACGACTCCTGGCCTTTTTTTTTTTTTTTTTTTTTTTTTTGGGTGTTGTCTTTCCTTCGCCGCCGGTAGCCTGCATTTCTCTTGCTGCCACCCTGCCGCGGAAGGACCTGGACATCCTTGCCCGCGCCCCCCATCAGGCCCTCCCTCCTTTTCCCCTGGGGAGCAACACGAGCCGTAGAAAAGAGGAAGAGAGGAGGAAAATGGCGGCTGGGATCCGCCTACCTGGTGTTCCTAGCTCGTACTCGCTTGTCTTCCTTTCCCTCGTCCTCGCTTGGCCCATCTCATTCCACCCTCGCTCTCCCCGGTTCTTCGGTGTATCCTCACACTCTGTCTGCCAGCTTCTCTCGAGGGGCACCCACCACTCCCTATTTCTTTTTCCTCCGGTTTCTGTCCCCACCTTCCTCCATATTGTTACTTCCTCATCCTGATGCGGACTCTGTGATTATCCTCTGCTGGTGCCCCCCCTCCCCCCGACTTTTCTTGTTCGGCTTCTCGATTTCATGTCATTGCTGTGCTTATTTTTGCACTGTCCCTCTGACACCATCCTGCAGCGTGGCTTACGTGTGCTTCCCATACCCTGTACCATTTTCTGTGCTACAGCTTCCATTGTTGTGCTCCAAACTATTATGTCAGAATTTGCCCTACTTTAGAACCACGTTGATCCATTATCATTATTCAGTCTGTTTCCTTTGTACGTGGTTTATTTCATTGCTAGTTTGAAAACACTGCTATTCCTTTTCCTTTCCTTAAATATGCTTCTTTAATCTTTTATTAGCCTTTTCTAGCTGTAGTTTATTTCATACAGTTTCTCCCTGTGATGCTTATTTTTATTCTGAAAGAACAAGTGAGGGATTTATTTGTTTCAAAGAGTTTCTAGTAGCAGGCAAGATGTTAGATATAGTAGTTGAACCACATGCTTGCATACTAGAGAGATGTAGAAGCGCACCTGGCACATGCATTCAAGGAAAGTTGAATGTTCTCTTGCCTGGCAAATGAATAGACTCTAGTGACTCATGTGGTAAAGCTGGAGTGGAAATATTAATTGCAATACTGTAGTTCACTGTAACTAAGATGTTTTTTCAGACTTTTGTATTATTGATGGGAACTTTAGCTTCACGTATGACAATTATGCAGTTGTTGCTTGCAAATTCGACTAGGTGAAATGCCCATGTAAGAATATAGATAATGCTAGGGCCTTAATCATTTATATTTATGGATGTATTATTGAGAATTCAACTGGAGGACAGTGTTGTATTGTATTTTTTACATTATGATTTCTACCATACTTGGGGGTACATGAAGCTGGTGAAAAACTGTCTCTTTGTAAACAGTTCAAAATCTAAGACTGCATTTAAGGCAGTTGCAGCAAAAAGGGGAAGAGATATAAGAGGGAAGGATGTTTGAGATCACATCTACAACATGTATTAAAGCTTATATGAAAAGGCAGGAGAGTCTTTAGGAGGGTTTTGAATGAGATGAGCCTTTACAAACAGGTTTGAAGATGGCTTTCTAGCCATAATTGTGCATGTTCATTATGTAGTGTTCTCATGTTATCTTTCTCATCCTAGAATGCCTAAATCAAAGGAACTTGTGTCTTCAAGCTCATCTGCCAGTGATTCAGACAGTGAAGTTGACAAAAAGGTGAACGTTATATGCAGTTTATAGCTACTGTATTAACTCTTATGTTTCAGGTTGAGGTTAAGGAATTAGGTGAGCATTATGTCACAAAATGCATGTCATTCCATATGATTTATCAGACACTTAAAAAAGCCAAACAAACTCAAAACACCCCTCCCAACCCCAAAATAACAAAACAAAACCCACCCCCCAAGATTAGATTTTAGGTGGATGCTTTTTGCTTTGCAGTAAACTTTTTTCTTCGGGATTTTTTGTATGGTATATCTAGCCACAAGCTTCTTGGAATTCTTTGCTGCTTTGTGGCAAGTGATAGAAGGCTTCTGTATAAGCTGCCCCTGGTGTCAAGAATTTGGACTAATTTTGAGGACACCTCCCCCCTCATTTTGGTATCTGGATTATTTGCAAGTCCAAAACAAAAACCTCCACTTGCCATGTCATCCATGTGCCACTTGCTTATCTTGTTCTGCATGTTCTTTTTCTATGTTTCATATTCTTACATTTACCGTAATACCATCTGCTAGTTTCTCACTTAAAAAGCTGAGCCAACCGGAATGTCTTTAAGTTGATAATTTTAACATTAACTGTTTTAAATGCATAAATTTCATGTTCT
Source organism: Fratercula arctica (assembly GCA_947846985.1). Classification (NCBI taxonomy): domain Eukaryota; kingdom Metazoa; phylum Chordata; class Aves; order Charadriiformes; family Alcidae; genus Fratercula; species Fratercula arctica. The sequence continues at coordinate 2,159,324 of CANTUZ010000025.1, forward strand.
CCTTTATTTTAATAGTTAGTTAATTTATAAGTTTGTATAGATGTACCAGTTGTTACGAACAAAATCTCAATACAACAGTGAATTTATGTTTTTAAGAAATGCTAGGTGGTAATGCGGACATCAGATCTTCCAGTGTGTTATGCGAAGAGACTCTGTCATCTTTACTGAATTGGTTCAAACGTGACTTGGTTGCACTTAGCAAATTAGGTGTTTTGTCAAATCTTAATATAAGAGAAAACGGTCAAGTGATTTTTTTGTTGTTGTTGTTAGGGAAATGTATTCCTGAAAAGACATAGTGTAACAGTCTGCTTCAGTGGGCAGTAAGGTTTTTTCTTTTTTTCTATGACAACCTTCCATATTTGTTGGAACTGTTTGTCTTTAAAAGCAGTTATCTACAATATGATTCTAGCAGGTGAGACTAATTTTTGGTATCCTTGTATTACCCTTTCCTTAGGGCAGGCATACTATATGACCATTAGCAGAAATAGTAACTTTGTAGTATCTGCTAGCAAAGTAATCTGATTTACAGGTGATATCATCTGTGTGTTTTAAAAAAGTGTTTAATTTATCATGCTATGGACAGAGATTGGACTCTGATTTAAAACAAAAAAAAAAAAAATCTCAAACCCAAACAAACCAACCTCCTCTGTTGGATTTGATTTCCAGATCACTTCTTCATTATCTCATCTATTATTTTTTCTTTTTTAAAGAGTTGTTAGCTGTTCTGTATTTTTCATTGCACTCGGTGGAAAGGAAGGTGAAACTTCCATCAGACTTAAAAATTTTAATTGAAACTACTGGACCGACAGTATTACTGCGCAAAAGAGAGTAGGCTTTTTGAAATGTACTTTGATCTAATTTGGTTCTCTTTAAAGCCAAAGTATTATGGTAAACTTCACTGGGAACAGAAATAGGTTCATTTAAAGATTGACTTATTTTAAAAATTCCATTCTAAATGTGTACAGTATTGGATTCCTGCCTTCACAGAAGGAAGGTGATAATGTGTATTGCATAGTAGTAGTTTATGACCTCTAACGTAAACTTTCTTGTAACTTGGAAAATGAGTTGTGGTTCATGCATTTCTTTTTTTTTTTTTATTTTTATTCTTGCTCCAAGGCAAAGCGAAAAAAGCAAGCAGCTCTGGAAAAGCCTGTAAAGAAACAAAAGACTGGTGAAAGTTCAAAAGGTTCAGCTTCTTCTAAGCAAAGCAGTAACAGAGATGAGAATATGTTTCAGGTAAAATTGTTGACTCTTAGAGCCTGGTTAAGGTAACAATTTACATTATATTCAGTATAAATGTTATGAGGCGATCTGACTATCTTGACAGAATAGTGCTTGGTCTCCTGAAGCCTTGGCCAAAGGGGTTACGATGCTAGCATGCGGATGACATGCTCAGAAAAAGTGTTGTCAGGTTTCAGCAGAGTAAAAGAATTGGAGTTGTGGCAATTGATTCTAACCCTCCTGTCTTTGCCCATGGTAACTCTCTGGGTAGTTATTTTGTCTGTAAATACAGCACTTGCCATAAGTATACTGTAAATATTAGATCAGGACAGTCTCTACATGGAAATGTTTTTTAATCAGGGCTCTTGAAAGAAAGGTTCTTGGAAACCAAAGTATGGACTCTTTGTTCCTATTTAACTAGGTCAAAGGCATCTTGGCTTCTGTTTTATAAGATAGTGTCTTAGAATAAGTTTTGCTTGTTCCTTTATGATGCAGGTTTTTCTTGCTGAACATCCAAAAAGTTAGCAATTTGTCCTTATTTTTAAGATGGGATGGATGTACATTTTTCAGTAGCAAGAAGCATTTGTGAATTCAGGGTATTGCAGTTCCCAGGGTTAGCCGAGGCAGTAGCAATGTGTGCTGAAAGCTGTGCAAGAATATATGTAGCTCAGAATTACCTGTTTTAGGGGCGTGGATTGAGACTTAATAAATGTCTGTGAATGTGGTTGGCTGGCTTGAAAGGGGCAGGGGACAGGAAAGGAACTTAAATTCTTAAAGAATTTGATTCTTAAGTTTGTGAAAGGGTATGGTAGGGGTGCCTAATAAGATGGTCCCAACACTGAGTAAGGCAAAAGATGGTTTTGTGCTGTAGCTGTGCAAAGTAATATGTCAAAAAAACCCCAACTTCTAGAGAGAAGACCTGCTTAAATGATACTGTAATACAGGACAGTTATTTTTAATGTATCAGTTCTCACTTTCCTCTTCATGTGTAGTTGAAGGGGGAGCTTCAGTTTAAGACACTGGACATCAATGCCTGGACTTCGCTGTTGAAGGAAGAACATAATATTTTTAGTTCTGTTGGGGAATGCTTTGATCTATGTAAGAAAAATGAGATAGTATCTTCTATACCTAATGAGGTGAACTGCAGTTAGAATTAAAAAAAAAAAAAACCACACACCACAAAACACCTACGTATAGGCTCTTTATGCTATGTTTGTAATAGAAATTCCAGCCTTGGGGAAAACAGTTAAAACTTGTAATGCTCTCCTGATGTGCAAAAAAAACCCTCAAAACAAACAACCCAACAAAAAAACCTAACCCCCCTTTCAAATAAAAGCAAAGTATTTTTGTGCTCTGATTTATTTCAACTTTTTTGACCCAAGATAATAAAAAGTTACTAAAAACAGACAGTAGAGGACTCATGTTAGCCTGTTAAGAGCAGGATTCTTCCAGTGTTGAGTATAATACAGAAAAAATATTTCAGTATCACCTTGATCTAAACCGTCAGTGTTCCTTAGTCTCTGTCTGCCTTCTAGTTACTGAACAACAAAACTTTCTTAGATTGCTTATTGTGTTACGTGAAAGGTTGTGGTTTTTTTTTTTTTCAGGCTACATCAGCTTATGTGTGTTAACTAAGATGCAACTGTTACAGTGTAGAAATAGCACTGTAGGCCTGAGGATACTTCCCCTCTCTCCCACCCCACCCAGGAGAGCATGCTAGAAGATTTAGTTGTGGGTTAATTTTTTTAGGTATGGTTTTGTTTGGTCTAGGACTATTAGTAATACTAGAAACTCTCCTTTCTGCTTCCCCATGATAGTAAAAGGATCTCTGTGCAAGTGACTTTGCAGTATAACTTACAAGTGTGGCTTCAATTGATGGAAATCAGGCTATAAAGCATTCATAGGATAGTCAGAAGTTCTGTGGCATCCGTATTGTGTGTGGGAGTGGCAGCAAACTTAGTGGTTTGCTGTTCTACACCTTTGGACTGCGTTCTTAAAGTATACAGCTTCCCTTAATATTGAGCTCATTGTGACTGCTGCATTCAGAAGATTCAGCATTTTCATAAAGAACTACATTTTATTAGTTTTGTTTGAAACTAATGTTGGTGTAATGGTATTCTTGAAACTAATTATGAAGAATAGAATAATTGTAACTAGAAGGGAATTAATTCAGTAGAATCATAGAATGGTTAGAGTTGGAAGGGACCATAAAGATAATCTAGTTCCAACCCCCCTGCCACGAGCAGGGACACCTTTCACTACACCAGGTTGCTCAAAGTCCCATCCAGCCTGGCCTTGAACACCCCCAGGGATGGGGTATCCACAACTTCCTGGGCAACCTGTTCCAGTGCCTCACCACCCTCACAGTAATGAGTTTCTTCCTAATATCTCATCTGAATCTCCCCTCTTTCAGTTTAAAACTGTTACCCCTTGTCCTATCGCTACACTCCCTCATAACTGGTTATACGGAGAGAAAATTAGGAAGGCAAAAGCCCAGCTGGAGCTCAACTTGGCCACTAACATAAAGGACAACAAAAAAAGTTTCTATAAATACATCAACAAAAAGAGAGCCAGGGAGAATCTCCATCCCTTACTGGATGCAGGGGGGGGGGAAGTTGCAACCAAGGACGAGGAGAAGGCTGAGATACTTAATGCCTTCTTTGCCTCCGTCTTCAGTAGTCAGACCAGCTATCCCCAGGGTGTTCAGCCTCCTGAGCTGGAAGATAAGGATGGAGAGCAGAACAACCCACCCATAATCCAGGAGGAAGTAGTCAATGATCTGCTTCTGCACCTGGACGCACATATGTCTATGGGGCCGGATGGGACTCACCCAAGAGTACTCAGGGAGCTGGCGGGAGAGCTCACCAAGCCTCTCTCCATCATTTATCAACAATCCTGGTCAACAGGGGAGGTACCAGATGACTGGAGGGTGGCTAATGTGACGCCCATCTACAAGAAGGGTCGGAAGGAGGATCCGGGGAACTACAGGCCTGTCAGCCTGACCTCGGTACCAGGAAAGATCATGGAGAGGATCATCTTGAGCGAGCTCTCACGGCAAGTGCAGGGCAGCCAAGGGATCAGAGCCAGCCAGCGTGGGTTTAGGAAAGGGAGGTCCTGCTTAACCAACCTGATCTCCTTCTGTGACCATGTGACCCACCCTCTGGATGCGGGGAAGGCTGTGAACATTGTCTGTCTGGACTTTGGTAAGGCCTTTGGCACCGTCCCCCACAGCGTTCTCCTGGAGAAGCTGGCGAATCATGGCATAGACAAGTGTACTCTTCGCTGGGTTAAAAACTGGCTGGCCGGCCGTGCCCAGAGAGTTGTGATTAATGGGGTGAAATCCTCTTGGCGGCCGGTCACCAGTGGGGTCCCTCAGGGCTCAGTTTTGGGGCCAGTTTTGTTTAATATCTTTATCGATGATCTGGATGAGGGGATTGAGTGCACCCTCAGTAAGTTCGCAGACGACACCAAACTAGGTGGGAGTGTCCACCTGCTTGAGGGTAGGAAGGCTCTACAGAGGGACCTGGACAGGCTGGATCGATGGGCCAAGGCCAATGGTATGAGGTTTAATGAGGCCAAGTGCCGGGTCCTGCATTTCGGTCACAACAACCCCAAGCAACGCTACAGGCTTGGGGAAGAGTGGCTAGAAAGCTGCCCAGCAGAAAAGGACCTGGGGGTGCTGGTGGCCAGCAGTAGGAGGGAAGCGATGGTGCCTCTGTACTCGGCACTGGTGAGGCCTCACCTCGAGTGCCGTGTTCAGTTCTGGGCCCCTCTGTACAAGAGGGACACTGAAGTGCTGGAGCGGGTCCAGAGGAGAGCTACCGAGCTGGGGAGGGGTCTGGAGACCAAGCCATATGAGGAGAGGCTGAGGGAACTGGGCATGTTTAGTCTGGAGAAGAGGAGGCTGAGGGGAGACCTCATTGCCCTCTACAGCTACCTGAAAGGAGGGTGTAGAGAGGTGGGTGCTGGCCTCTCCTCCACAGGACCAGAGGAGATGGTCTGAAGCTGCAGCAGGGGAGGCTTAGATTAGATATTAGGAAGAATGACTTTCCTGAAAGAGTGGTCAGGCACTGGAACAGCCTGCCCAGGGAGGTGCTTGAGTCACCATCCCTAGAGGTATTTAAGAAACGTCTAGATTTGGCACTTCAGGGCATGCTCTAGTGACAGAGATTGTAGGGGGGGGGTTTTGTGTGTGTATGGTTGGACTCGATGACCTCAAAGGTCCTTTCCAACCATGAAGATTCTATGATTCTATAAAGAGTCCCTCCCCATCTTTCTTAATAGTATAAGAGACCAAGTGTATTTTATTTACATGTCTTGGCCTTTTTAGGTTTTATGGGTAGCCTAGTATAGTTTGGAATTTGTTAAAGGCTTTGGGTGCAATTGGGTGTGGAAATTTATCTTACTCCCATTTATGATGTATTACTAGAGGCCCTAAGGACAAGTATTATTCATGTTAATGTGGAAGGGTTTAGTTTTGATACATTAGATTTCTGTCTGTGGCTTCGAGCCAATGCGAGTTCTACATCGTGTGCTTTGATTAGTTTGACAGATCCTGTCATCTACCTATGCCTGCTTTGGATAAGGTTTGTTAGTGCTGTCAAGATACAGTATTAATAACTATCCAGAGTGAAACCACATGATGTGATCAGGCATTTCACAGAAATTGTTACTTCAAAAGTAGTTTGCCTGTTGTTGTTGTTGGCCCCCCCCCTTTTTTTTTTTTTTTTTAAGTTTGAGTTGAATTTGCTTTTTGACTTGTGGGAAATAAGTTCTTCAGTTTCCCAGTGTAATGTCTTTACCTGTCACAGGCTTCTGAAAGTAGATAAATATATAAGTTTGTGATGCTCTGGAAGGTGATTGATAGTGAAATGCATCGGTGACCACCTAAGTTTCAGAATTAATGTGCTAAACCAATTTGCTGTGTTGCAGATCTCAGCTGTTTACAGGACTCCCTATTCTAGGAGTTTATGTTAGCTTATAGTGCTTCTTCTAATGCTATACATATAGTTATTACCTAAGAAAGAAGGATGCTTTTTTTTGCTGTTTCTGCTTCCACAGAGTGTATACAGTTTAATCAAGGCAAACTGGAAATAGGAGGAAAAATGGTGTAGAAGGTGGTTACTGAAACTCATATAGGAAGTCAGTTGCATAGCTGTGAAAGAAACCTAGACACAGTTAAATAGTGTGAGAGATGATGCAGGAACAACCACAAAACCACAGATGAAAGGCAAAGAACAAGTTTAGTCTCGATACCTCACAGCCTGGGGAATCTCTGAAGCAACACCCAGGTAGAGGCACGCAAGCAGGGACCGCAGGCACTGCAGAGTGAGAGTCCTTATTAGCAAGAGCACGCGCAGGCTCCCTGTTCTCTCTGGTATCTCAAGGGTTCAAGCAGGCCTAGTTTTCCCACTGCGCTTTGATCTTCTTCAACAACAGGCTAGGATTCTCAAGCAGCTAGATAAGGTGTCCCTGAGTCCATCGCAGACTTCTGTTATCTAAGTGCAGATGTTCTACTTGCAAGCACATAAGACTGAACAACGATTAGTGTGATATATGTGTTTTCCAGTACCCCAGATGCGAGTCCCTTGAGCGTATTTACAATCCTCCTCGCCGATCTTCTGTTGCTTTCCCACAAATGGAAACCTGGAAATAATGTTTTTAATGTCTTTTGATTTATTTAATTCAATAGAATAGTATAGCTAAGGAGCTGTGATGTTCAATAAAAAGCATATGAACTTGTCTACGAAGGTTGAACCTGCAGTAACTACCCTGCTATAAATCAGTACAGCCCTTGGAACACTAATGCGGTTACAAAGCTGTCTTAGATCAGTGAAATTATCCTGAGACTATCAGCTGCTGCATGAACAAAGAATTGTTCAGAAATGACTCAATGCCAGAACTGCAGCTAACTGAACTTCAAGAAACATCAATTTACTTAAATAAATCTAGATTTTGGTTGAGGTTTTTAAACTGTACTTTAGAAGCCTATTTAAAGCTTTTAGCAGTGGCAACTTTTGCATAGAGTTCAACTAAACATTCAAAATTTAATGTGAGCATTCAGCTGAAATCTAGATAGTGATGTAAAACAACTTAATTTCATCATTTTCATATGGATTTGTTTATATTTAAGGTAGACTTACTGAGTAAATGATGTATACTTTGTTTTATTTCATTTCCCCTCGCCTTACTGTAGTTGAATTAAGACATATAGTCTTATCTTTAATAGTCAAATCCTAAACCCTTTCACTGTATTCGCAGCTATAATCTGCTATATTGTATCAGATTTTACTTCTTAGAGAAAATCTGTATTTACTTGGCAATGAATAATATTCTTTGATAGACCTGGGGGGAAAAAGATATTATGGAGTACTATTACTTGAAGCTGGTTTTAGAGGTGACCTTAAAAGTCACTGAAGAGTTATAGGGTAAAACCAAATAATGTTGTTCATGTAGGCTATTTAGGATATCCTTTGCCAGCAGTGCTGACGGACTTGGGCATGGTACCAAGTTTGGTCTGAAAGAACTTGGCTACTGTGACATGATACCTTATTTTTGAATGTTAAATTTGTAGTACTGTGAAAGTATTTAATAAATCAGTCACAAAATACTATCTTATAAACTTGTTCATATTAAAGGATGCTTTGAAATAGGAAAACAACTGCTCCAGGCTTATGGTATCTAAAGATGTCCCAATTGTTTTAAAATAAATTTTAGAGTTAATTTAGCATGATCTGCATAAGAAGAAAAATTACTTTAAGCAAACATAAAGCATACTTGTTTATGTGGCTGGCCGTTGTCCTGGTGGGAGACTTCAACCTACCAGATATCAGCTGGGAACACAATAGAGCTGAGAGGGAACAGTCTAGGAGGTTCCTGGAGTGTGTTGGGGATAACTTCCTGACACAGCTGGTGAGGGAGCCAACTAGGGAAGGAGCCCTGCTGGACCTGCTGTTTGTAAACAGAGAAGGACTTGTGGGGGATGTGACAGTTGGAGGTTATCTTGGGCATAGTGACCATGAAATGATAGTTTTCAATTCTCAGAGAAGCAAGGAGGGGGGTCAGCAGAACTGCTGCCATGGACTTCCGGAGGGCAGACTTCGGTCTTTTCAGGAGCCTGGTTGACGGAGTCCCTTGGGAGGCAGTCCTGAAGGGCAAAGGAGTCCAGAAAGGCTGGAAGTTTTTCAAGAAGGAAGTCTTAAAGATGCAGGAGCAGGCTGTTCCCATGTGCTGTAAAATGAGCTGTCAGGGGAAAAAGACCGGCCTGGCTGAACAGAGAGAGATGGATACAACTCGGGGGGGAAAAAAAGGAGAGTTTATGGCCTTTGGAAGAAGGGGCGGGCCACTCAGGAAGACTACAAAGATGTTGTGAGGCTATGAAGGGAGAAAATTAGAAAGGCCAAAGCCCAACTAGAATTAACCTGGCTTTGGATGTTAAGAACAATAAGAAAAGTTTCTATAAATACATTAGTAATAAAAGGAGGACTGAGGAGAATCTCCACCCCTTATCAGATGAAGGTGGTAACATGGTGACAAAGGATGAGGACAAGGCTGAGGTACTTAATGCCTTCTTTGCCTCGGTCTTTAGTAGTAGAGTCGGTTGTTCCCTGAGTACCCAGCCCCCTGAGCTAGTAGATAGGGGCAGGGAGCAGAAGTCCCCGTAATCCAAAGGGAGATGGTGAGGGACCTGCTCCAACACCTGGACATACACAAGTCTATGGGGCCGGATGGGATCCACCCGAGGGTACTGAGGGAGCTGGCAGAAGTGCTCACCAAGCCACTTTCCATCATTTACCAGCAGTCCTGGCTAACGGGGGAGGTCCCAGTTGACTGGCATCTAGCAAATGTGACACCCATCCACAAGAAGGGCCAGAAGGAGGATCCGGGGAACTACAGGCCTGTCAGCCTGACCTCGGTGCCTGGGAAGGTCATGGAACAGGTAATCCTGAGTGCCATTATGTGGCACATACAGGACAACCAGGTGATCAGGCCCAGTCAGCATGGGTTCATGAAAGGCAAGTCCTGCTTGACAAACCTGATCTCCTTCTATGACAGGGTGACCCGCTTGGTGGATGAGGGAAAGGCTGTGGATGTTGTTTACCTGGACTTTAGTAAGGCCTTTGATACAGTTTCCCACAGCATCCTCATGGAGAAACTGGCTGCCCATGGCTTCGACGGGAGTACTCTTTGCTGGGTAAAAAACTGGCTGGAGGGCTGGGCCCAGAGAGTGGTGGTGAATGGAGTTCAATCCAGTTGGCGGCCGGTCACGAGTGGTGTTCCCCAGGGCTCGGTATTGGGGCCAGTTCTCTTTAATATCTTTATCAATGATCTGGAGGAGGGGATCAAGTGCACCCTCAGTAAGTTTGCAGATGACACCAAGTTGGGTGGGAGTGTCCACCTGCTTGAGGGTAGGAAGGCTTTGCAGAGGGATCTGGACAGGCTGGATCGATGGGCCGAGGCCAATGGTATGAGGTTCGACAAGGCCAAGTGCCGGGTCCTGCACTTGGGCCACAACCACCCCATGCAGCACTGCAGGCTGGGGGAGGAGTGGCTGGAGAGCTGCCTGGCAGAAAAGGACCTGGGGGTGTTGGTCAACAGCTGGCTGAATATGAGCCAGCAGTGTGCCCAGGTGGCCAAGAAGGCCAACAGCATCCTGGCCTGTATCAGGAACAGCGTGGTGAGTAGGACTAGGGAAGTGATCGTCCCCCTGTACTCGGCACTGATGAGGCCCCACCTCGAGTACTCTGTCCAGTTTTGGGCCCCTCACCACAAAAAAGACAGTGAGGTGCTGGAGCGGGTCCAGAGAAGGGCAACGAAGCTGGTGGGGGGTCTGGAGAACAAGTCTTATGAGGAGAGGCTGAGGGAGCTGGGGTTGTTTAGCCTGGAGAAGAGGAGGCTGAGGGGAGACCTTATTGCTTTCTACAACTACCTGAAAGGAGGTTGTAGAGACGTGGGGATTGGTGTCTTCTCCCAAGTAACAGGCAATAGGAGAAGAGGAAACAGCCTCAAGTTGCACCAGGGGAGGTTTAGATTGGATATTAGGAAAAATTTTTACGCTGAAAGGGTTATCAAGCATTGGAACAGGCTGCCCAGGGAAGTGGTTGAGGCACCATCCCTGGAGGTATTTAAAAGACAGGTCGATATAGTGCTTAGAGATATGGTTTAGTGATGGTTTTTGTCAGTGTTAGGTTGATGGTTGGACTAGATGATCTTAAAGGTCCCTTCCAACCTAGGTGGTTCTATGATTCTATATATGTTGAAATAACAGCTTTTATGACTTAAACACCTGTGGATGATTTTAATTGATTGAGGAGTTGTTCATGCTTTCTGGTCAGACTTAATGCTAGTAAGATGTGTTTGGCCCTCTGTTAAATTATGTCAAAGTGCAAGATGCATAAATTAAGGAAGTTGAAACTTAAAACTAATGTTTTATCAGGAAGGAATATTCTATTTTTAAAATTGCTTACTTCGTAATGTGTTCTTTCTCCATACTTTGTGAAGTGTATCCAGGAGGTGCATACAGAATACTAAAAATTTCTTATGTGAATTGTATTTGATTGGTTTTTTTATTATCTAATTTCTGATTCTCAAAATCCACATTATACTTTGAATTTATGTGAATGAATAGGTTTTTTTTATCAAATTTTTCCAAATTTGATAAAGCAGAAATATGTAGTGTCAGTGTGCCAGTTCTCTCTTCCCTTCCTTCCCCCCTCTTTATTTTTTTTCTTGTCCTAAGAAAAAAGATTTTAGTTAAGCCACTGTGGTGTGAAATTATGAAATTCTGAAGTCATTTCATACTGTGCTACATGCTGGTAAACTTAAAGAATTTGGATGTTTGTTTTTGTTTTCTTTTGAACATCTGGTACAGTGCGGTAGTCTTTTAACCACAGTTCCAATGAAGTGCCATGAGGACTTGGGAGCAGGCATGGGACAGTTGGTGGCTTATTCTCCTTTCCATCTGTATTTACTGTGTTTAGAAACAGGAAAAAAAAGGGGGGGGGGAAACCAACCCTCTAGAAATTGTGCTTATCTCATGTGAATATCTAATTTGATTTCTGTACATATGGAATGGACTAAAACTTAGATTTGGGAGTAGGCCTCCCTCTTCCCTGTTTATTTACAACTGCTTCTAACAAAAATGGTTATAATAGAGGCCAAATTTTATTTCAGGAAACAGTAAATTAGTGTGTTTTGTATGAGGTAAGCTTGTTAAGAATATAGATATTTTTATCATAGAATAGTTTGGGTTGGAAGGGACCTTTAAAGGTCATCTAGTCCACACCTCCTGCAATGAGCAGGGACATCTTTCATTATAGAAGAATCACTTTTGCATTGAACATCGAATTCTCAACTGGTTTTAAGTCGTTCACCCATTTTTAGTGTCATTACTTATTTGCCTACTGACTACTCTGGATTAAGCAGTTGATCTAGTTGTTTCTCTGGTGTCTAAAATAAGCTGCAGTGTGCAATGTCATATGTTCCAAGTCTGATAATGCTAGGGAAAGTGAATGCTGTGATGTGTAAAATATCTAAAAGATATCCTTATATGTGTTTTGACAGATTGGCAAAATGAGGTATGTCAGTGTTCGTGACTTTAAAGGCAAAGTCTTAATTGATATTAGAGAATATTGGATGGATCAAGAAGGTGAAATGAAGCCTGGCAGAAAAGGTATTGTTCTGCTTCATGTTATTTTGTATTAAAACATTGTTTGCAGTTTGCTGGAGAACTTCGCGTATCAGATTTTTATGCTTAATTACTACATGGTATTTTTAGAGTAATGCCTTTTTTTAATAATTTATATATAACAAATGATTAGTTTTATCTGTAGATCATAAACAAAAGCAAAGTGGTTTTGTTGGCCTGAGTCTGTTTTCCGAAGTGGATCCCCCATGATTTATGGAAAACAAGGCATCAAACCGTCATGGTTTGAGCTGGGTTGGCCAATGACAAGATGACAGATGCTCTCCCCCACTCCTCACTCCAAGGAGAGGAAGAAGAGAGATAAAGAGATTTAAGAGTTTAGAAAAAACTAAACTAATGAAATATTAATAATAAAATAGAAAGGAAATAATGAAATAGATATAATTTTGTGTATATTTTTATATATTGTATCAAGCTCACAGGGAGATGTCAATGGCAGGCACTGTGAAAGTTCCAGACTGGACTCAATGATGAATGGGAACTGGATTCCAGAACACACTGATGGGGATTGAAGGCAGATGAGCTGACAGGGTCCTCCTCAGACATCAGTCATTAAAGAAGGGCCAACCTGATCCCTTTGATCCCTCAGCTTTTATACTGAGCATGGCAGATGGGATGGAACACCTGATCATAGAATCATAGAACCATAGGGTTGGAAGGGACCTCTGGAGATCATCTAGTCCAACCCCCCTGCCAGAGCAGGGTCACCTAGAGCAGGTTACACAGGAACACGTCCAGGCGGGTTTGGAATGTCTCCAGAGATGGAGACTCCACCACCTCTCTGGGCAGCCTGTTCCAGTGCTCTGCCACCCTCAGGGTAAAGAAGTTCTTCCTCATGTTTAGGTGGAACTTCTTATGCTCAAGGTTGTGCCCATTGCCTCTTGTCCTGTCCCCAGGCACTACTGAAAAGAGCCTGGTCCCATCCTCTGATTGGTCAGTTTGGGTCACCTGACCTGTCCACTGCTCCCCACAGGTGTGACCCCTCCACAGGGGAAACACCCAAGTCAGCTGACCCTGGTTGCCACAGCAACAAGTGTGAGCAAGAGCCTCTCACTGACCAGAAAGTGGGCTCTGCTCCACCCCAAAGCAGGACACAACTACAAGCAAATTTGGTATGGGAGTTATATACATAACCATACGTTTTCCCATTGCTTAACTTAATCAACTCAATTTCTTGCTTTTATTACAATTGGATTTTTTATTTCAAAAGTCACTGAAAAGATTTGTTATTCATTTGTAATAAGATGTTAATTTTTTTAAACCATGATGATCTTTATTTTCTATCAAATTTTAGCTTAAAATAATTAAAATATTTAATGTAACTGATTTTGTAAAAAATATTTGAAGATTTTAGTTCAGGTGAAAATACCTCGAGTGTTCAAGTTTTGGTACTGTGCTTCTAATCTGCAACACTGCATAAGCCATTGTACTTTTAATTGCTACTCCCATACCTACTTTTTATGGCATGCCTTCACCGAACCATTTTCAGAACTTTGCCACCTGCGAGATGAGGATGTGAGGTTAGTTGCAGTAGTAGTGCTTTCCTTAATGTAACATTGCTTCTGTTAGAAAAGCTTACTTTTAATCATTTTTCATAATTGTGCCAAGGAAAAGAGGTAAATAACAGAACATCCTGTCCTGGAGATTGAAGGCATTTAATGTAGAATCAGCATAAGGTTTGTTACATTCTCCTAGTGTGTCCAGGAGCAAATAGATGTTTGTAAAGCTTGAGAAATGTTTTCAACAACTCTTAAATAACCATTGAGAATAGGTTTGTATGAACAGATGTACTGGTATCGTAAAGGAAAATTTCTTGGATTGGATGTGTTGCTACTACTTAACAAAAAAAGATTACTGCAACTTCTAAGGACTTTAAACTGCTGTGTTTTGAGGTGGAAATCAAAAGTATATGCAGCTTGAGCAGTACACTATAATGAAAGTTGATGGGTATACCAAGTGACAAAAATTACATGATGTAGATAGAAATGTTTATCAGTGTAGCAAAAGGATATGAAATTTATTAGGATAAAATTAATAATCTGATACAGCATGTGCATCTAATGTTCCATTGATGCACTTATGAGCCCCTTATCTAGCTATCCTAAAAACAGAATGAACAGTTGAAATTGTGTAATAAAAAATAGAGGGGGGAAAAAATCTAACCATTTAGAATTGTTGTGTCACATGGTTTCCAACAGCAGGTCTGAACTGCATGCAGTTTATCTGATATGTTGTTCGGGGCATCTTAATGACATTTGGTTCCTTAATAATGGTTAGCACACCTGGCCTAACTGTTTTTAGAAGAAACCTGCCCTCTAAAGACTGATGGAAAACTGCTTAGAATAGCTCTGTGCAGACTGCTTGCTGCTCTGATAGGTGGTGCTCTGATAAGACAGTGATGGTAGAAGAAAACAAAAAGGTGATGAGCCCCAAAAATGGAATTCAAAGTTTCACCTGTTTTCAGGTCCTGCTCTACCTACAGGGAGAAAGCAATGAAGGAAGCCTGATCACTGAGGGGGGAGAGTTGAGGGTAAATAGTAGAAGAGCCTTGCTGGAGAGAGTATGAGAGGTAGGCCTGTGAGTCTGTACTTGCATAGAGTTGGCATAGAGATTTTAGGGGAAAAATGAGGAGACTAATGCACAAAGGAAACACGTGCCTGGACTTGAACTTGAGGAAATACAAGTTTAGAACTGAGGAGATGGGTTGTGGGGCACTGAATAATTATTGATTGAACTTCACTAGAAGCTATAGTGAACTTGAATTAAAAAAGTAACTTCCATGTTGGTTTGTGAGTGCTAGGGAGTAAATAGTCTCTCTTAAATGTTACTTATAGTATATGTTATTCACAGTGCTTTAAGAAACAGGACGAAAAAAACCCCAGAATTGTGGTACTTTAAAAGTGCATAGAAGTTCAGTCCACGGAGGTATGGCTTTTAGGAGCCAACAGGAATACGATTGACTTCCTACATTTCTTTCGTGCTGCCTTCTATCAGGGCCAGAGCTGTATTTCACTTCCTGTGTTTAACAAATTCATTCACAAGTGTTAGGCTATACTGCACTCATTTTCTTTGGAAGTTTAACTTGTCCAGAGATAAGCTAAGGTCTAAAGTTTAAACTGGAATGTTCCAAATGAGTAGTTTAACTTTGTAACCGAGATGGCTGTTACGCTTGAGGTAGCTTAAGCATTAATAGTCATGACATAAACTTTGTATGAAACCAGTTTTGACAGTAATTATGCAAGATCCCGCACTACAATTTTCTTTTTGTCCTAAGTATTTATTTTTAATGCGTTTCAGGTATTTCTTTAAATCCAGAACAGTGGAACCAGCTGAAGGAACAAATTTCTGATATTGATGATGCAGTAAGAAAACTGTAAATACAGAGCCATACAGAAACCTTTATCATTTTAGTTGTTTTAAGTGGTCTTTTTACATTGGCTTTTATTTTCTAAAATATTATTTTCCAAGCTATTGTATACTTGGATTACAAAACGATTTGTAAGATGAATACTTTCTTAATGTGCATTAAAAGCGTATTCTGAGTGAGGCTATTTGTGTATACTTTACTAAAAGGAAATGTGTTGCTTTCACCTCATAGTGTAAAATAAATCAAATAATATGTAAAGCATAGGTGTTTATGGCCTTTTGATTGAAGGTGTTTGCTGATAAGGCCACCTAATAGCTTTAGTCTCTGTTTTAATTTCAGTTTAGTTAACCGTTAATATGAATTTGTTTTCTGAGGAAATTTCTTAAAATGTCTCCATTTAATTTTTTTCTTTTATTTCATACTCTTTGGTATTACCCTGATAGCTTTCTGCTTTAAGACTTGGTACAAACAGTGAATACCTGGTGAAACACATTTTTGTAGATAATTTTAAATACTGTATTTGCTAATTTACTGGATTTGTTCAGATGTAAACAGTCTGGAGCATATAGACTTTTTTGCATTACTTGCATGAAGTGTTATGCTAAACAATAACACTTGAACACAAGCCATGCACTATTTTTTCCCATTTTTCTATAGCTTGCTTGACTTAGAATAAAGGCTAAATGTATTTTCTTGGACCCTAGATTTTAGAATGTGATGCATGAACTTTTACAGTAATAGACATATACCTCAGAGTAAGATAGTATTTCAAAGCTCCAAATGTGGTTATTAGTTAGCTTTGCATTAAACTCATTCTTGAACACATACTGACTAGTTAGTCTATAGAAAATAACAGTTAACCTGTCTTTGTAGGGCTTTTGTTCATTTGAGAGTATTGTGTAAACAACAATGCTTAAACTGGGCTGTAACACAGGTTAAACAGTCAAACAGGGTTAAAATTGCTTCAGCAAAAACCTCTGACTATCATGCTGCCTGCCCAAACCATTTAACTTGGCTTGTCTTGTGTGGCTTACGTGCGCACAACTGTTTTATCTTTTGTACAGAAGATACTTAGTGCTTACAATGGAGCACTGGTACATAGTGGATCATGACTCTAGTGAACTTCACTTGTCTACCAGTGTACTATTCTGGTAAGAGAAGCTTCTATCCACTGGAAGCTCTATTAGACTAGATGCTGCCCCAGTTGAAGGGCTTCTTGGTAGGTATCACAAACTGTGGAATGAAGAGGGGAGAATATGATGTTTGAGTAGAACTTGGAGAGATAAGGGGCATGTCAGTACAGAAGTTAACAGTGAAAGATCAAAGTTAGCTGACACATAACTACAGTGAAGAAATGTACATTGGAGAAAAGTTTATTTTATGACTTAATTCAGTTAATCGAAGGAAGATGATAAAACAACTTCATGAAAATTGACATTTCAAGACTGTAGTGAATGTAAAATTTATTGGTTTGGCTGTAATTTTTCCATTTGATGTTAAATTTAATATATTTTTTAAATTTTGTATACATAAACAGGATTTACTATTTGTTTAATTTTGGAATATCTTAATATAACTGTTTATATTGCAGACATGCATGGAAGTCCTGTTCTGTTAAGTGCAATACACAGACTTTTCCTGTGCTGCAGAGTTTATAATTCAATACAAATGGGTATTGAAGGGTGACTTCATCAACTTAAATATATATTATTTAATTTAAATATGTCAGATACCTCCACCTGCTTTTTAACTTATCCATTGTTGACATTTCAAATAAAGTTAAGATCTGTTTTTGTATAGCTCAGGAAATCTGAGTTTTTAAGAAATGCTTGAGGGTGAATAAAAGGGTGAAGAGATGTTTTGTGGTAGCAGCTGAATTTTTGGGCACATCATTCTTTTTTTGAGTAGCTCTTAATGGCATGTAGGGGTATTTGGACCAAATAGAATAAACATGAAATATCTGCTAAAATTTTCACAGATGAATGAATGAAAGAAATTGCTTCAGATCACTATCAACAGATTCTAGGTGGTTTTTTTATTTACGGTATGTATATATTTTTTTTCTTTAAATCTGAAATTTTGCAACCAGATTTCACACATTTTACCTCAAAACTTTAATGTGGCTACTCTGAAGTCCATGATTATCGTAATAAAGGGAACATTGTCCTTGCTTAGACTACTGTGGTAGTAGGTCATTGGATGGCAGTTGTGTATCGGAGTACAAATATAATTGTGTTCAGGAAGGTGGAGAATTCAATTCATTCATCTTAGGGGAGTAAGTGAAAATGTTTTAATATAGTGATTAGTTCTCTTGTGGAAACTGATGGTAGAGATGTTCAAAGAAATTAGTACTTGTTAACCAAGAGCTGTTAGTTCCTCTTATAGATAACACCCTTGCTGAATTTGCAGTGATAATTACTGGAGCTGTTTGTCCCGTTTTACTTGAGAAAACTTGGGGCAGTTTGATTTTTACTTAGCTTGTGTGTTTAAAAATAGTTTTCCATCTGCCAGTTATATTTCTGCCTGTAATAATAATAAAATATATATTTTACCTGAGCCAATCTTAATGTCTGCATAACTGTACTACAAAAAAGGTAACTAATAAACTAGTCAGTTTCACAAATGAATTCAAAATGAGACCTGTTTAATTGTGAGGGAATCCATTGTACCTCAGATGACTGATGTGCTTGTTACTTGATAAAAATTTGACACATTCAATGTTATTTTGAAATAAATAGTTGGTAGTGATTTGTCATGTAATTGTCTATGGCTGTAGTCTTTCTAATTCGAGAAGAAAATTCAGATTTTTTTGAATAAAGATTATTTTCTTGCAGACAAAATGGTAGTCAGGGTACATGTAGAAGTGTCCATGGAAGAAAATTGTGCATGTATGAAAAGACTCTGTAATATGAGATAAAAACATTGCTTCCTTTCCCATTGAAGTGACGAAAGAAAGATGCATTTGATTCTTGATATTTATGCTGGGCATGTTAGCAATACGTTTTATAAATTAAACCTACTGTCGAGCTTAGGAGGAAAAATACGTCAGTTAGAGCTGCCAAAGTACCGTATGTGTGCTAAATCAAACTATCATGTACAATGTTGCTCTTACGTAAAGATGTTCATATTGAAGTTAAACAAATGCAGTACTAAGTTTGATATTTCTATTAAAGGAAATGCCCCAGTTACCTACTACTTATGTGATATGTTAGCAAAAAAATTATGATTATAATTCTAGTAACTCAAATGTCATATTGTTAACCATGTGGAATGTTTCATGTTTCGTTCTGATGGTATCTACTGCAGAGAGGCCACTGGAAATATGCACCCTACAACTGTAATTATCTTAATGTTCAAATAAAAAGTAGTTAAATGGCATACGTGTAATAACAATTTGAACACTTGGGAATAAATGAAGACTTCTGTTGACATAGTGTTATTTTTAATAGAAATTTAGCTGCACTAAAACTTATTTTTTCTTAAACAGTTTGTTTCTTGCAACTGTTATAATTTGGAAATTTGAAAACTTTAACATCTTATACTTGGTCCACGTTTGCAGATGGGTGGTTGCTTGTGTTAGCCCAGAGGGATAAAAGTTTTTCACTATGATAGAAGGACAAGTGTTATGTGAATATGGAAGCAGCAGATATAAACACGCTTTCAAACACCAAACAGAAGGAAAGTGCCTGATAAGTTGCTACTGTTAAGAAAACGGCTGATTATCTTTTGAGTGGATTTTCTTTTTGGTCTGCCAATAAATGTAACCATAGATTAGATAGAAAAAAGTTTATCACCCATTTATTTATCATTGGTCATAGTTAGATTAGTGTAGCCTTCTTTAGGGAAGGATATTTGTTTTTCACATGCTTGTTGTGACTGATCTCTAGGGAGTGGATTAACTGATTGTAGCCTTGAACCAAACAGATTTTTCTTTGAGTAATTTTGATTAGTTTAGCAATTTATAGCCACAGAATCAGAAATGACCTTGGCTCAAAGGGAAGAAATGCAGTTTGGGGTTGATGGAGGGTCATCATGTCCTACATATTTCCTATTTACTGCCATCTGCTTATTAGTAGAATTCATCTTTGACTGTAGCTCTGGTGATTACATATGGAAGAGCAATCTGATAGGCAATGCTTTTTCTGTTGTGAATCAAGCTTATTGTCCCCCTGCTCTCAATATTGTTATTGTAAAAATGTGAAGATACCTGCTGAAGAACTGAAATAAATGTTCCTTGGCTCAGTGATGGTTTATCAGGGAAGCTTGAATTGCGCTGTCTTGTGAGCAGAGGGACATGCCATTATTCATGGGGTTAACTTAAAGGCTGAGAACTTGGTGACACAGCTGTTCATTTGGTATGGCGCTTAATTGAACAAAAATGTTAAAATTCTTTGTAAGATCTGCTTAATTCAGTTTTCAATGTACTTTTTGTTTTGAATTCATCCATATGCTCATCACTGATGGGATGGCAAATGAGATAGGAACTGAGGTTGTGTTGAGGAGCCAAGCTTTTAAAAACATTATTGTCCTTTGGAGGGAAGCGGGCTCTCCATAATTCTAAAGGTGAATAGTTTGCTGTAAATCTGCAAAAATTAGTGCAGTGCACAGACTATGTTCTTGGAAATGTCTAGGTGTATTTGATAAGGCTAAATAAGAAAAATATTTTATGCCTCCTTGGCCAGCATGCCTAGTAGACTGTTAGGTATCAGTTCAATTGGGCAGAAGTTAAGGAGTTAAAACCTGCTGAAGTAAAGAAATGGTAAGATTTTTGCATAACCCTGTTACTTGCGTTGCATAGAGATTAGCTATCTAAAGAACTGCTTCACACCTTAAGAACTTAAATGTTTTCTGCTTTCACTAATAGGCTAATGTGACAGAAAAATTTTCAGGCTGTTGAAAATAAAGTCCATTTCATCTTAGGAATGAAAAGATCTAAGTTGTTCTATTCACTAAAATACCATGACACAATATATCTGAGGGAGAGATGAATGGCGCTGCATATATTAAGAACAAATTTGAGATTGAGGCAACCCTAACAATTAACTGCTTGAAATTGGAACTTAGGTTGTATATAGCAATAAGACTTTGCAGTCTGCTTGTGGTGTTGATTTTATGTAATCTTTGAAGTGTTTTGCTAGCTGTCTCAATGTGAAATGGCCTCACAGAGCTCTGCTGTTTCCTCTGCTTTCCATTTGCCATCCCTTACCTGAGACCTACAGGTCCCTTTGCATTTCCTCTATTACTTGTGTTCTGACTGGAAGCATCTTTCAGTCTCTTGGAACACAAGTGTCTCTGGCTGCATTCACATTATCACAAGACAAGGAATATCTTAACAATTGGATCCTAATGATAGTTGGCAGATATAGCTGCTGTTGCTAATACAGGTAAATTAATGGTCATATGTCTTTTTTTTTAACATTGTGATAAAGTATACTTAAAAGAGTTGGATTACTTTTGCCAATATGCATACTTCCCAAAGGAAATATTTTTTTTTTTCATACTATCTTGGATTATTGTCTGCAGTGAAAGTACTGGACAAATGCTTTTTCCCCTGAAGTGATTACTAACAGCTCAGAAAATGTTACAATGAGGCAGAGTAAAAATTAATAGAGTTATCACCTGGATATCTGCTTGCCATAAGCAAGGGTATTTGTAATTGCAATGGTTTGGTTAATGGAAAGAAAACTCAGTTGCTTGGATAGCCTAAAAGAAGTTCCTAAAGTGCCATCTAGAACACAAGTAGCATTTATGATGTAAAGACTGCCCTCCTGTTTAAAGAAACCTTTGATCAATGTTAATTTGCTGCATGCTTGTCCCTATGTATACCCTACTTTTTAATCCATGATTTTTAATTTTATTTTTATTTTTAGAGATTTGTCAGCATATGTTGTGTAGTCCTGTTTCAGTAGTAGGAGAACTAGTCATCCTGATTTACTCTGAGTCACTCTGAGATTGCTGTAGGGAAAGTGCATATCTCTCTTGTTTTCACACAGCATCTATTACGTTACTATTCCACAGTAGTGTGCCTTTTATCTATCAAAACAATTTGTAGTAACCTGTGGAAAATGTTTGGGGTATTTAGGGACAATTTTTTGTAAATAAGTTACCTGATTCTTTTCCCTGCTCCTCCTATAAATTTGTTCATGCCTTGGCATTTTAATCTTGTGGCACTGTTTTGCAGGAAATGGAAATGATTTTTTTTTTTCTGTGATCACTAAGGAGTTTTGCAACTCTTTTTTTTTAATGTGCTCCAGTTGAAACTTTTGAAAATGGACTTGGAAAGGTCATGCTTGGATGCATTTCTTACTAGATTTTGTTAGTTTCCTAGACTATCTGGCTGAGACTGTGTCTTGTAATCTGAGCACCTGTTGAAAAGAGAGAGAAGTGTTTGTCAGGACTATAAAATGGCAAGCTTGTGATATGCCTTGTGAAAAGGTGAGGAGAGGGAAATGTGCAGCTAAAGAAATGAGTTACTTTCTGGAACATGTCCTGAAAAAGTTCAGAAACAATATTTTTCTCATTTTGAAGGCAAAAACTAAACCCAAAACTGTTAAAAAATGCTAAACTTAAATTTGGAACTGCTTCTGTTCAAACGTGACCTTTTTTAACGCCATATTTTTGAAAAAGTTATAGCAATTTTTTAAAAATACCTGCCTAGATAACACTATGTTTATATAGTTTTTAAGTGTTTTTATTTGTGCTTTTGATACTTTGAAGCATTCATCTTGACTGAGTAGGTAAATTCCTATGAAGCTTTGTGAGAACTTTGGAGCCTTCCACAGATGGAGGTCGCATCCTTGGCTGAAGGAAGAGACCTGTTAACTTCTTGTATGGAAGTTCTTGGACAAAGACACTGCTCTGTGCTTTGGGCAATGAGTTTGATCTGCTTTAGGTCAGTATTGCCTCAAAGCTTTGGTATTAGCAGTCTGCTATATTAATGAAGGGCACAACTGACACTTTTAGGTTTTGGTGTATTCTATTGAATTCAACTTTGGATGGATATTTAGCTTTTTTAATTAAACATTCTATTTGGTGTGGGTTTTGTCTTCAAGAGGATTGAGATTAGCACATAGTCAAGAAATTTATAACTCTGCTAATTGATACATAGTTTAGATAATTTTCCAGTTCTATTTTGCATCTGGTTACATTTCTGCTTGAGGCATTGCTGATGTACTTCCATAGGCATCATTGGTACAGCATTAAGGATGGCAGTCATGGTGGAAGGTAAGGTAATACTGTTCTGTTGCGAAGCAGATCTTTTCTCATTATGGATCTTTCAAATACAACATGTATGGAAGGTGTAAAAAGTGGAATAGAAGAACTCAAACCACTACTTTTCACATTAAAAGTATACAAGATCTGAATTAAAAATCTTTGTATAAAACAGTTTGACAACCTGTTGATAAATCTTCAATAGTGTACATGATATTTTAGAGAGGTAAGTTTTTTTTGTTTTGGTTTTTTTCACCCTGGGTAAACCTCGATAACTGCTTTTTAATAACTTACGTTTTCTCTAACAAATATTCATACAAATCTCTATATAAGTGGTTGCTAAATGTAAGTTCTGTGCTGAAAGCAACACTTAAGTAATAATTTGGTATAGGTTAGTGCAGTATATGAGTATACTGCAACTATAAATTTTTAAGTCTCGGTCTATGACTTGGATTTCTTGGATGTTATAGAGTAGAAAGGTCATTGCAAGTATTTGTTGTAGAAGAACTGAAAATCTATATGTGTGCAGTCCATCATAATACTCTGTTATTGGATTGGAATCCTTCACTTGATCTTTAGAGGTCAACCTCCTCCATGTTTTATGGAGGACTCTGTTGTGAAAAGAGTAAAATCTGAAGCTAGCTCAGAGGGAGCATTGGAGTGCTTTCCTCCACTTCTTGACACATGAACCTTTGCTCAATACTTTGACTTCGGTGGGACAAGGATTTGAGTCATTGTTTTCAAAGTAATGAGAGTTGAAATTATAAAAGTACTGTCTTAAATAACACCCTCTTATTGTGTTAATGGTGGGACTGGGGATATTAGAAAACAGTTGTTTTCGGCCCTCAGGAAAGACATTCCTGTGTCAATTCCATTTGACGACTCAATTGGCCAATGTTTTGCAGATACATTTTTTTTTTTTGTCTTGTGTGACTACATTGAGCAATATGTTCAAACAAGACAATGTTAATTGTTCAAGATATTTAGAATAACATGTGTTTACTTGTTGCTAAGAATTTTGTTTCAGCCTGTAGGAAAGTTGTCAGAGCAATAAGATGAAAAACAGCACAGATCACACTGGCCACATAGTGCTTCTTTTGCCTTGTGACTTTGCTATTTCAGATAGCACTGAGTATTTACTGCTGTAAAATATGAAAAATTGAGGAATCCTTTGCAAAATTTGTGAAGATGGATTACTGCATGTGGGCTGCTTGGCTTGTCCTCTGATGAGGCGGGCTCTGCTCATATCTGTTGTTCTGGTACTGAAATAGGGTATTTTTTTGTGACACAAAGTGTGACTTCATCTCTACTACATACAGGTTTTCCTGAATTATCAGCAATCTTACTATGGTACTACCTTTTGTAATTCTCCCTAAAGTATCTTTCACCCCGTCAGCTTCTCAATGCCAATGGGCATATCTCCTGGGATACTGGTAGCAGCAGCAGCAATGGCACCTATGAGATCTTGCTGTCTGATTTGGTACCTGTTGCCTCCAGCACTCCTTGGCACTTGGAAAAAGGAGAACGGCCTTCTTCCACCAAAGTCTGTTCTAAAATGAGTCAAGGTACTGTTGCAAAGTACAGCAACGTTCTCTTTGGACTCTTCTTACTAGGGGGGGAAAAATATGCAAGAACAGCTATATGAAGTGTGTGTCTAGTACAAAACTTGTTTTTAGGTAACACGTCTTACAGAGGTGAGACAGGGCCCCTGAGGTAATAGGAGCCAACAGGGAAACATGGGTGAAATTCCTCAAAGGAATTAAGGGGTGTTCCTCTAAAAAAGGTGACATGGCTGACAGCCCAGCTGAGGTGCCTCTACACCAATGCATGCAGCATGGGCAACAAATAGGAGGAGCTGGAAGCCACTGTGCTGCTAGAAAGCTACAACCTAGATACTGTTACTGAAACTTGGTGGGATGTATCCCGTGACTGGAGTGGGGCTATTTGATGGCTACAAGCTGTTCAGAAGGGATAGGCTGTCGTGGAACTTCACAAAACCAGGCCAAACCAACGAGCAAACTAAAATGGTATTTATTTTTACAAGATGGTAACAAAATCAAACTAAATTTTACTCTAACCTGAAACCGCTTTGAGACTCCAACAAACATTAACAATCCACAGGTTCAGAATGTCACTCAGGATTTAACTTACACAGCTGACTTAAGAATTCTTAAGGTTTATGGTTAATGACCCCAAATGTGCATAATCATTCACCTATAAAAGATGAAGTCTCTTAATCTATACAGAAGATGAACCATAGGAAAGGTGTCCCAACCTACGGGAAGACTTCCTGACTGCAGATTGCTGCTCTGAGGGAGACCGACTCAAAATGACGCTCTCACGGGGCCCCATTTATACCCAATTTGAATCTGACCTGTGGTCATATATGGCCATGTAACCCTCCCATTGGCTGAAGACCCCAACTTCCTCACCTTTCAACTGAAATGACCACCACCATGTGGGCATAACGAGCTGTGGTGGAAGTTTTTTGTTGGGTCTTTGATAGGTTTTTGTGGGCTTTTGTCAGATCTTAGCTGATCTTTGTTAGGGCTTTGTTGGGGCAGGTGCATCTGTCACAGGTGAGGAAGGAGAGGGGGAAGCATTGCCTCCTTTGTCAAGAAATGGGTAGAGTGTGAAGAGCTGTCTCTGAAGAATAGCCATGAGCAGGTTGAAAGCCTATGGGTAAGAATGAGAGACCCAGGCAAAAAAGGGAACCTTGTGGTTGGTGTCTACTACAGGCCATCCAATCAAGGGGAGCCTATTGACAAAGACTTCTTACTCCAGCTATAGGAGACATTGTGCTTGCAGGCTCTTGTCCTGCTGGGGGACTTCAATCACCATAACATCTGCTGGAAAAGTAGCACAGTGAGCTGCAGGCAATCCAGGAGACTCCTGGAGCGCATTGAGGATACCTTCTTAAGCCAGGTAATAGACAGCCCCACCAGAGGGGATGCGATACTGGACCTGATGGTCACCAAGGCAAGTGAGCTCATCGGAGATGTCAAGATTGGAGGCAGCCTGGGCTGCAGTGATCATGTGCTGGTGGAGTTTGCAGTCCTGAGGGACATGGGTCAGGGGAAGAGTAGTCAGGACCCTGAATTTTAGGAAAGCAAACTTCCAGCTCTTCAAGGAGTTAGTCAATGGGACCCCCTGGGAAACTGCCCTCAGGGACAAGGGAGCAGAACAGAGCTGGCAGATCTTTAAGGTCACTTTCCATAGAGTGCAAGAGCTCTCGATCCCCAGGTGTAAGAAATCAGGAAAGGAAGGCAAGAGACCAGCATGGCTGAGTCAAGACCTGCTGGTCAAACTAAAGGGCAAGAAGGAACTGCACAGGCAGCAGAAGAAGGGACAGGTATTCTGGGAAGAGTATAGGGATGCTGCCCAGTTGTGTAGGGATGGGGTCAGGAAGGCCAAGGTGCAGCTGGAGCTGAACTTAGCAAGGGATGCAAAGAATAATAAGGGCTTCTACAGGTATGTCTGCCAGAAAAGGAAGGTCAAAGAAAGCATATCTCCCCTATGATGAGCAAGAATGGCAATCTGGTAACAACGGACAAGGAGAAGGCTGAGGTACTCAACAACGTTTTCGCCTCAGTCTTCACTGGCAATCTCTTTTCCCACACCTCTCGAGAGGATGGACTGCAGGAAAGGGTCTGGGGGAGCAAAGTCCCTCCCACTGTAAGAGAAGGTCAGGCTCATGACCACCTGAGGAACCTGAACACACAGAAGTCTATGGGACCTGATGAGAGGCATCCCAGAGTCCTGAGGGCATTGGCTGATGTAGTTGCCAAGCCACTCTCCATGATATTTGAAAAGTCATGGCAGTCAGGTGAAGTCCCTGGCGACTGGAAGAAGGGAAACATTGCATCCATTTTTAAAAAGGGTAGAAAGGAGGACCCTGGGAACTACCGCCCTGTCAGCCTCACCTCTGTGCCTGGGAAGATCCATGTTGGGCGCCAATTAATCTGTCATGGTTTGGGACAGGTTGGCCAATGAGAAGACAACAGCTGCTCTCCCCCACCTCTTGCTCCAAGGAGAGAAAGAAGAGAGAGAAAGAGATTTCTGAGTTTAGAAAAAACTAAACTACTTTAATGAAATATTAATAATAAAATAAAAAGGAAATAATGGAATAGATACAATATAGATAAATATACACAAAACTGTATCAAGCTCCCAGGGATCTGTCAATGGCAGGCACTGGGAAAGTTCCAGACTGGACTCGGTGACGAATGGGAACTGTAACACACTGATGGGGATTGAAGGCAGATGAGCTGACAGGATCCTCCTCAGACATCAGTCATTGAAGAAAGAGAGCCATTGAAGAAACCAAGCCATTGAAGATGAACCATTGAAGAAAAGCTGAAGAGCCTCTCTCACTGAACAGAAAGTGGGCTCTGCTTCACCCCAAACCAGCACAATGGCTATTGAAAGTGTGTGTTAAGTCCAGTATTTTTGAATAGTTGTCATGAAAGTCACGTGACAAGATTCATTTTCAGAGTTAAAAGATTAAATCAATGGTTCACTAGATTAGGGGCCCAAAACACACTTAGCTGTCGATGTGCCCTTTACTCACTGCCATTTACTCACTGACAGCACCCCAGAGCCTGCTAGCTGGGAGAGATAGAAAATTAAGATGCACTTAAATCATTGCACTCATATAAATTGTTTTACTAGAATAAACATAGATAAAGAAAACATTTAAGCTAAACTGTAGAAACAGTAACTGATGTCAATTTTGGCTGACATAAGCAAAGACAGTGATATTTTACATTCACATATGCCACTTGGGACTCACACAGCAGCTTGTTTGTGGCTGAACTGTCCAGCCTGACAGCAGGAAAAATATCTCACAACCCTGCAATTAACCATTGCAGCAGGCATTTGAAATTTCGGATGCTGATGCTGAAACCTTTGCAAACAATTTACAGAGTAAGAATTATTTACTGAAGACATGGATGCATAATTTTCAGCAGTGAAAAAGCTGGTTCCTATAATAGGCAAAAAAAGCATGGTCCTTCCTCAGTACAGAGAACTGCTGTCTTTTTCCTGAGATCATCCATGTGAGCCTGCAAGTTTCATTTCAGGCAGCAACAAAACTCACCTTGGGAAGGAGTAACATTTAGTACTAAAAAAGGAAAGACTTCTTAGAGATCAATATTATCTCTTTTCATGGTTTTATTATAAGTTTTTCAATTTTTTTTTTCTTATGAGATCACTCTTGGAAGTGTGCAGCTTTTATTTAAAGA
Source organism: Fratercula arctica (assembly GCA_947846985.1). NCBI lineage: Eukaryota > Metazoa > Chordata > Aves > Charadriiformes > Alcidae > Fratercula > Fratercula arctica. The sequence continues at coordinate 2,187,072 of CANTUZ010000025.1, forward strand.
AGTGAAGTAGACACCTAGACCTATTAGTAGACACTAGTAGACAACTAGAGCTCCTGCCTGCAGATGGGCTTGAATGTTTGACCAAAAAAAGATCTCCCTCAAAATATCAGAAAAATGTTTTTTCTTGTAATGATTTTTGAATGCTGATAACCAGTTCTCAGCCTCAAAACCCTATACACAGATACACACATACAGTGCATATCTGCTCATAGATGTAGACATGAGTTTACCTGCTAAATAAATACCAGGGGCATTTTCCAGTTTGATATACTCAGAAGCCAGCATTAATGCTTTGGCAATTGCTACGAGGAACAACCAGCCCATCCGCTGCAGCCATTTTAAAGGCTAAAACAGATACAGCTCTAAATACCAGCAAGCTATAAGACAATGTGAGTAATTTTACTGCCTTGCACAAGACCAGCACCAGTTGCTAGTGACTTTGTGTTTCTCAGAAATGTTTATTTGGAGAAACAGTTGCTCAGATGTTCAGATACTATATAAACATTGGGATTTTCTTTTCTTTTGTCAACATGCCTTTTATTTTATGTATCAACCTATCCAAAGTCATGCTAAATTTATGCAGGTATTTGGCAGGTACTTAGGAGTAGATTCTACGAAATCCCAGATAAATTGGGAAGGGTAAACACTGCAAAGGACAGAAAATACTATTCAAATATTTACTGAAGCTGAAAACATAGCAATAGAAAAGAGACTTTATCCATGGCATTTAAACAGCCCCAATATCAGCACATATTGGTCTTTTGCAGTGTTGAAATGCATTTATGCTCACAGCACCATTTAGTGACAGAAAGTTATATTGTCTCCTTTTCCATAGAGCAGGAAAGTAAGAACAGACCCCTCAAATCTTTTACTAGTATCTTAAGCCATCATTCTTCTATTATAACTAGAAACATACAATGTAAACAATTCTGGGGAATGAGTTATTGCCAAATAAGGCCAAAAGGAGAAACATGTAGAAAGAAAGAGTGGAAGGGAGAGATATGGAAAAATATTTTGAAAGAGACACAGATAAGACATTTGATGTGACTTTTCAGTGCAATATGATAGCAAGAAAAAAATTAATTACAAGCTGCGGGGCACTAGGTCATGGGGAAGAAAGGTTATATAACCCTGTCCATATGGTTCTGCTGAGACCATACCTGAAAAATACATTTGGTTTTGAACAACTTACTATAAGAATGATTGTGCCAAACTGGAATGGATTCGGAGAACAGCAAAACAATTATTAAAGGTCTGAATTTATGAGGAAAGATAAAACAGCTAAATATATACATAGCTTGGCTATGAGATATCTAAAGGGAGACATTAATTGTCTATAAGAACAGTATTCAAAGGCTTAAATGCCAAAGAGGCTGAAAAATCATTTGAATTATTTAGTGAGCTATTAAGAAGATGCAGTTAAGGCTAATGAAATGGAATAGTCTCATATGATAGTGCTTGAGAAAGGGCTGGCCCTCAACCACGTAATATACAAATACAGTCTTTAGTTTAACTAACTGCCACGTTATCTGTCTGCAGGATTATCAAGAGTATATGTGTGTAGGCCAGAGAGCAGAAAGGAAGGCAGTAGAGGCAATTACACTCCAAAATTAATTTGTGGCTAATAATGTGCAATCTGGGTGAACAAATGACATGATTTATGCATGTAAACTCTTCAAATCCTTATGGAAAGTGTTTGGTATAAAGACTACAGCACTTAGCTATCAAAAATTAGAAGTTTCTGTGCTGCAATTCACATGCAGGCTACACGTTCATTGCAAAATCTGATATTAGCCTGTCTGTTACTGATTTACATCTGCAGAAAGTACATATGCAGTACAACTGAATAAACTTAAAATGTTCAGTGGATTTAAAAGAATGTACTTTCCTGCCTACTGGATTTTCCAGCATGAGAAAGAAGTGTCCAGAGGTTTGTCTTTTTTTTACATGTGAGATGGATGAAACTAAACAAACACAGAGACCCCAACCTCATTTCATCTCCCCTCATTCCCTGGCAAAGAATGTATAAAAATTAGGAGATCTTCGGTTATGCTAAAAAAATAGACTTAATCAATTTCCACAATGCTGTTACAATTTTTATTTATGGTGTTTTGTGTGGAAGTTGCCAAACAACATCTGTGTTGCTCGTGAAAAACAAATGAAAATGTTTTCAATTTGTTTAGACTGCACAAAAATATATTTTCACGTGAAACAGTTCTTGTTCTAGCAGCTATCTGATGAAGAATTGACACAAACATGAGTCAGAATTGCTCCTGGCATTTTGCTACCTTAGGTGAAGAACCAGCCCAAATATCCATTCAGTTCTTTATCATGTTTGCAAGTTAACCTAAGACTGCTTTCTATTCAGTCAGAATTTTGTGAAATAATTTGTCTCTTTTTGTTTTGCTGTGCTTTCTGCTTTATCCTATTGTCTTCAGTCAGCTTCATGCTTCAGCATGGATGAGCAAGGAGCTTCTGGAAAAACTGAGATGGAAGAAGGAAGTTTACAGAATGTGGAAAAAGGGACTGGCCACTTGGGAGGAATATAGGAACATTGTCAGAGTATGCAGGGATGCAACGAGGAAGGCTAAGGCCCACTTGGAATTAAACCTGGCAAGGGATGTCAAGGACAATAAGAAGGGCTTCTTCAAGTACATCAGTAGCAAAAGGAAGACTAGGGAGAATGTGGGCCCACTGCTGAATGGGGTGTGTGCCCTGGTGATGGAGGAGGCAGAGTTACTGAATGCCTTCTTTGCTTCAGCCTTTACTGCTAAGGCTGGCCCTCAGGAATCCCAGACCCTGGAGGTAAGAGAAAAAGTCTGGAGAAAGGAAGACTCTCCCTTGGTTGAGGAGGATCGGGTTAGAGATCATTTAGGCAATCTTGACACCCACAAATCCATGGGCCCTGATGGGATGCACCCACGAGTGCTGAGGGAGCTGGCAGATGGTATTGCTTGGCCACTCTCCATCATCTTTGAAAGGCCCTGGAGAACAGGCGAGGTGCCTGAGGACTGGGGGAAGGCCAGTGTCACTCCAGTCTTCAAAGAGGGCAAGAAGGAGGACCCAGGAAACTACAGACCAGTCAGTCTCACCTCCATCCCTGGGAAGGTGATGGAACAGCTCATCCTGGATGTCATCTCTAAGCATGTAGAAGAAAAGAAGGTTATCGGGAGTGGTCAGCATGGATTCACCAAGGGGAAATCATGCTTGACCAATCTGATAGCCTTCTACGATGGCATGACTGACTGGGTGGATGAGGGGAGAGCTGTGGACATTGTCTACCTTGACTTCAGCAAGGCCTTTGACGCTGTCTCCCATAACATCCTCATAGGGAAGCTTAGGAAGTGTGGGTTAGATGAGTGGACAGTGAGGTGCATTGAGAACTGGCTGATTGGCAGAGCTCAGAGGGTTGTGATCAGCATCATAGAGTCTAGCCTGTAGCTAGCGGTGTTCCCCAGGGGTCAGTACTGGGTCCAGTCAACATAGTCATCAAGGACCTAGATGAGGGGACAGAGTGCAAGTTTGCTGATGACACAAAGCTGGGAGGGGTGGCTGACACACCAGAAGGCTGTGCTGCCATACAGCGAGATCTGGACAGGTTAGAGAGTTGGGCGGAGAGGAACCTAATTAAGATCAACAAGGGCAAGTGTAGGGTGCTGCACCTGGGGAGGAATAACCCCATGCACCAGTACAGGTTAGGGGTTGACCTGCTGGAAAGCAGCTTTGCAAAGAAGGACCTGGGAGTCCTGGTGGACAACAAGTTGACCATGAGCCAGCAAGGTGCCCTTGTGGCCAAGAAGGCCAATGGCATCCTGGGGTGCATTAAAAAGAATGTGGCCAGTGGGTTGAGGGAGGCCATCTTCCCCTTCTACTCTGCCCTGGTTAGGTCACATATGAAGTCCTGTGTCCAGTTCTGGGCTCCCTGGTTCAAGAAAGACAAGGAACTACTGTACAGAGTCCAGTGGAGGGCTACAAAGATGATCAGGGTACTGAAGCACCTCTCTTATGAGGAAAGGCTAAGAGACCTGGGTCTGTTTAGCCTGGAGAAGAGAAGACTGAGAGGGGATCTTATCAGTACTTATAAATATCTAAAGGGTGGGTGTCAAGAGGATGGGGCCAGACTCTTTTCAGTGGTGCCTGTCAACAGGACAAGGGGAAATGGGCACAAGCTGGAACACAGGAAATTCCATCTCAACATGAGGAGGAACTTCTTTACTTTGAGGGTGGCAGAGCCCTGGCACAGGCTGCCGAGAGAGGGTGTGGAGTCTCCTTCTCTGGAGATCTTCAAAACTCTCCTGGATGCGTTCCTTTGCAATCTGCTCTAGGTGACCCTGCTTTAGCAGGGATGTTGTACTAGATGATCTCCGAAGGTCCCTTCCAACCCCTGCCATTCTATCATTCTGTGATTTGGATTTACAGCAACTCTTTCTGCCAGCATATCTCTGTTAGATTATAAATGGGAAGTCTGATCACCACAAATTGCTGTTAATAGGATATTTTGCCTTAAAACTCTTTTAAATATGCTTTTGCTATGTATCATTTCTACAAGCAGCATGTTTCCCTAAGCCATCTGAAACTCCAGAGAAAAGAGCACATGAAGGTTTTGGCATAGCCACTTCCAGGATGGAAGCTGCCTGCTAATTTTCCCCTCTAAGTTCACCCTAGTTAGCTGAGGTTGGAAGGGACCTTAAAGATCATCTAGTTCCAACCCCCCTGCCGTGGGCAGGGACACCTCCCACTAGACCAGGTTGCTCAAAGCCTCATCCAGCCTGGCCTTGAACACTTCCAGGGATGGGGCATCCACAACCTCTCTGGGCAACCTGCTCCAGTGCCTCACCACCCTCATAGTGAACAATTTCTTCCTAATACCCTTATAAAAGTTTTTCTTGTTTCCCTCAATATCCCTGGCCAGATTTAACTCTATCTGGGCTTTAGCTTTCTTAACCCAATCCCTGGCTGCTCGGACAGTTTGTCTCTTTTCCTCCCAGGCTACCTGTTTTTGCTTCCACCCTCTGTAGGCCTCCTTTTTGCTTTTGAGTGTGTCCAGGAGGTCTTTGTTCATCCATGCAGGCCTCCTGGCTTTTTTCCCTGACTTCTTTGTTGGGATGCATCGCTCCTGAGGTTGGAGGAGGTGATCCTTGAATACTAACCAGCTTCCTTGGGCCCCTCTCTTATCCCATGGAACCCTACCAAGCAGATCACTCATGAAATCCATCAATTTTTGTCATCTGAGTTTCTGACTCTGCTGACTTCTGCTCTCCTCCTATTTAAGGTTAAGAAAATATCTCTCCAAGTTGTAATATGCTCCCCATGTTGTAGCAGATGAGGGCAGTTCTATGTGAAAATGGTAGCTGTAAAAGGGACATCCTGCTACATTATGCATTTCCTTTCTTGGCTATGGCAATCACAGATATGGCTCTTAACAACGGAGTTCCAGTTTCTTGAGATCCTTTTACTCTTCTGCTGAAGCCAAAGGGCAGCCTTGGGTCATGGAATTCCTTTGGCTGGAAAACAGGTTGTGTTCTGAAAAAGCAACTAGTAAAAAGACTGGAGATGCTAATTCCTTGCATACCCTGGGTGTCGTAGTTTAACCCCAACCAGCAACTAGGACCATGCAGCCACTCACTCACTCCCCCCTCGGTAGGCTGGGGGAGAGAATCAGAAGAGTAAAAGTGAGAAAACTTGTGGGTTGAGATAAAGACGGTTTAAAAAGTAAAGCAAAAGCCACGCACACAACCAAAGCCAAACAAGGAATTTATTCACAGCTTCCCATCGGCAGGCAGGTGTTCAGCCATCTCCAGGAAAGCAGGGCTCCATCACACGTAATGGTTACTTGGGAAAACAAATGCCATCACTCCGAACGTGTCCTCCCCTTCCTTCTTCTTCCCCCAGCTTTATATTGCTGAGCATGATGTCATATGGTATGGAATATCCCTTTGGTCAGTTGGGGTCAGCTGTCCTGGCTGAGTATCCTCCCAACTTTTTGTGCACTCCCAGCCTACTCGCTGTCGGGGCAGTCTAAGGAGCAGAAAAGGCCTTGACTGCTTAGCATCAACCAAAAACATCAGTGTGCTATCAACACTGCTCTCATCCCAAATCTAAAACATAGCCCCGCACCAGCTGCTAACAAGAAAGTTAACTCCATTCCAGCTGAAACCATGACACTGGGTCACTGTTCTTTGTGGTTGCCCTAACAGAAATATGAAAGGCTAAGAGGAGGAAGTCTAAAGGGCCTAGGATAGGGCCTGAGGATTTTTTTCTAGATAGATCTCCCAGCTCCCACACTTCAGCTTTGAATCAGCAAATGCACTTTCACATATATGATGAAATTATGTTATCTGGATTGATGATGTGGATATATCCTGTGATGATGTGGATATATCAAGAACAACTGCTGAACTACTTCCAGATCATCTGCTCCATGTTGCATTTACCTGGTTGGCAGATAAGGACCAGGGAAAAAAGCTTGTTATTGCTTCTCAAAAAAGTGGGAGCATTGCTACTGCAGCCATGAAGGTCAAAGGATGGAAACAAGGCAAGATTTGAAATACACATTGCCAAGCTTTAAGAACAGAAATGGTTGCCTGACAGTAACTCAGTGCACAAGTTGATCTGGTATTTCAAGTGAGGGAAAGTACTGTTCAGGCGAGGCTCAGAAATATTTATTTCCATTTTCTATGGGAGGCACAATAATTGCCTCAGTTCTCAGTTTGGAATGAATTGCTAGTTCTTTATAAGAAACATATGAAATATGTTGTATTTGATTTTTAACTCAATCCAGTGGAAATAAATCAATTGCAAAATGTCAGTGTTCGAACTCCTTCCACTTTTTTTTGTTCATAAAATAGAATAATTCCAAAATAGAGATTCCTTGAAAGATGGCATTATTTTGTTTGGGGAAAAAAAATTAAAATTAATGGAAAGATCCAAGTTTCACCAGAACTTGAAATATATTTTATGGACAGTGTGGAATTATGCTTATGGCATAAGTCAGAATTTTTCTCCCACTTGGTTCTTTTTCAGATCTTTGTCTGATTAGCAGATATTTGACCAGAAATAAAAGTAGAAAGGCAGAACATGACATCATGCCCACTTGTGTCATCACAGATTGTGCATATTGATTCCTGCAGAACTGCACAATGAATTACGGCTTAGAGAGAGAAGCTGAAAGATTTTTAGAACATGTCAATCCACTTAATTGGTACTTTCTATTTGTTTTTGAATATGGGAAAAGGAAAGGCAAATTTCTTCTCCGGGTTTGTTATCATGTCCATTTAGGTTTGGGTTCATTCCTTCGACTTTTGAATTATCCATAAAATGCCTAAATTACCAGCTCAGCTGCTCTAGATTTTGTCTATATTTAATGGATAGCTAGATGATGTTGCCAAGCCACTCTCCATGATATTTGAAAAGTCATGGCAGTCAGGTGAAGTCCCTGGCGACTGGAAGAAGGGAAACATTACACCCATTTTTAAAAAGGGTAGAAAGGAGGACCCTGGGAACTACCGCCCTGTCAGCCTCACCTCTGTGCCTGGGAAGATCATGGAACAGATCCTCCTAGAAGCTATGCTAAGGCACATGGAGGACAGGGAGGGGATTCGAGACAGCCAGCATGGCTTCACCAAGGGCAAGTCCTGCCTGACCAAGCTAGTGGCTTTCTACAATGGAGTGATTACATCAGTGGACAAGGGGAGAGCTATGGATGTCATCTATCTGGACTTCTGCCAGGCCTTTGACACGGTCCCCCACGACATCCTTCTCTCTAAGTTGGAGAGATACAGATTTGATGGGTGGACTGTTTGGTGGATGAGGAATTGGTTGGATGGTCACATCCAGAGGGTGGTGGTCAATGGCTCGATGTCTAGATGGAGAGGGGTGACAAGTGGTGTCCCTCAGGGGCCCGTAATTGGGACCAGTACTGTTCAACATCTTCATCAATGACATAGACAGTGGGATCAACTGCACCCTCATCAGATTTGTGGATGACACCAAGCGGAGTGGTGCAGTTGACATGTCAGAGGGACGGGATGTCATTCAGAGGGACCTGGACGAGCTAGAGAGGTGGGCCTGTGCAAACCTCATGAAGTTCAACAAGGCCAAGTGCAAGGTCCTGCACTTGGGTCGGGACAAACCGTGTTATCAATACAGGCTGGGGGATGATGTGATAGAGAGCAGCCCTGTGGAAAAGGACTTGGGGGTACTGGTGGATGAAAAGCTGGACATGAGCCAACAGTGTGTGCTTGCAGCCCAGAAGGCCAATTGCATCCTGGGCTGCATCAGAAGAACCGTGGCCAGCAGATCCAGAGAGGTGATTCTGCCCCTCTACTCTGCTCTCGTGAGACCCCACCTGGAGTACTGTGTCCAGCTCTGGAGCCCTCAGCATAAGAAGGACATGGACCTGTTGGAACATGTCCAGAGGAGGGCCACAAAGATGATCAGAGGGCTGGAGCACCTCTGCTGTGAGGACAGGCTGAGAGAGCTGGGGGTGTTCAGCCCAGAGAAGAGAAGGCTCCAGGGAGACTTTATAGCAGCCTTCCAGTCCCTGAAGGGGGCCTACAGGAAAGCTGGGGGGGGCTGTTTGCAAGGGCATGTAGCGATAGGACGAGGGGCAATGGTTTAAACTAGAGCAGGGCAGGTTTGGATTAGACATTAGGAAGAAGTTCTTTACAATGAGGGTGGTGAGACACCAGCCCAGGTTGCCCAGAGAGGTGGTGGAGGCCCCATCCCTGGAGACATTCAAGGCCAGGCTGGATGAGCTCTGAGCAACCTCATCTAGTTGAAGATGTCCCTGCTTACTGCAGGGGGGTTGGACTAGATGGCCTTTAAAGATCCCTTCCAAGCCAACACATTCTATGATTCTGTGATTCTATGAGATGACTTTCAAGGATGATTTTGGTTTAGAGGTGGCTGAATTATGCTGCCTTTCTCTCCATTGATCATAAAGCAGACTGAGGAAAAAGATTCTTTAGTAGGTGTGTGAGCTGATGCAGGCAGGATGCAGGAACAACCACAAAACCACAGATGAAAGTCAAAGAACAGATTTAATCTTGATAGCTCATGGATCAGGGAATCTTCAAAGCAGCGCCTGGGCAGGTGCATGCAAGCAGGGGATGCAGGCACTGCAGAGTGAGAGAGAGTCCTTGTTAGCAAGAAAGTGAGAGAGTGAGAGCACAGACTCCCTGTTCTTGCCGGTATTTCAAGGGTTCAAGCAGGCCTAGTTTTCCCACTGTGCTTTGATCTTCTTCAACAACAGGCCAGGATTCTCAAGCGGCTAGACAAGGTGCCCCTGAGTCCATCGCAGACTTATGTCATCTAAGTGCAGATGTTCTACTTGCAAGCACATAAGTCTGAACAACAGTGTGATATATGTGTTTCCCAGCACCCTAAGTGCAAGCCACTTGAGTGTATTTACAATCCTCCTTGCCGATCATCCATTACTTTCCCACAGTAGGCAACTCCAATAAGCACTTAGCTAAGGGGAATGAATCCAGGCCCACATGGTTTTGTTATACCACTGAATCTATTCTGCCCGCCCTTTTTTTAGTATGTAGTTCCTGTTGGAAAATGAAATTAGTCAAGATACTTAGGATGGACAGTCTTAAATTTCACTGTGTATTTTGTATTGGGTTTAAGTGGCAAGGTTTTTTGTAGAAGGGGTGCTACAGGGGTGGCTTCTGTGAGAAGCTGCTAGAAGCTTCCTCCATGTCCGATAGAGCCAACGTCAGCCGGCTGCAAGACAGACCTACCTCAGCCAAAGCTGAGCCAATCAGCGATGGTGGTAGCGCCTCTGTGATAACTTATTTAAAGAGGGGAAAAAAATGCTGAGCAATAGCAAACAGAAGAGAGGAGTGAGAATATGTGAGGGAAACAACTCTGCAGACACCAAGGTCAGTGAAGAAGGAGGAGGAGGAGGTGTTCCAGGCACTGGAGCAGAGATTCCCCTGCAGCCTGTACTGAAGACCATGGTGAGGCAGGATGTCCTCCTGCAGCCCATGGAGGTCCATGGTGGAGCAGATATCCACCTGCAGCCCGTGGAGTACCCCATGCCAGAACAGGTGGATGCACTTGAAGGAGGCTGTGACCCCATGGAGAGCCTATGCTGGAGCAGGCTCCTGGCAGGACCTGTGGCCCTATGGAGAGAAGAGCCCATGCTGGAGCAGGTTTGCTGGCAGGGCTTGTGACCCCGTGGGGGGACCCACGCTGGAGCAGTCTGTTCCTGAAGGACTACACCCTGTGGAAAGGACCCACGCTGGAACAGTTTATGAAGAACTGCAGCCCATGGGAAGGACCCACATTTGAGAAGTTCATGGAGGACTGTCTCCCGTGGAAGGGAGCCTGTGCTGGAGCAGGGGAAGACTGTGAGGAGTCCTCCCCCTGAGGAGGGAGGAATGGCAGAGACAATGTGTAATGAACTGACTGCAGCCCCCATTCCCCATCCCCCTGTGTCACTTGGGGGGGAGGAGGTAGAGAAATTGTGAGTAAAGTTAAGCCTGGGAAGAAGGGAGGGGTGGGAGGAAGGTGTTTTAAGATTTGGTTTTATTCCTCATTACTCTACTCTGACTTTTGATTGGCAGTAAATTAATTTAATTTCCCCAAGTCGAGTCTGTTTTGCCTGTGACAGTAATTGCTGAGGGATCTTTCCCTGCCCCTAGCTCAACCTGCAAGCCTTTTGTTATATTTTCTCTCTCCTGTCCAGCTGAGGAGGGGGAATGATAGAGTGGCTTGGTGGGCACCTGGCATCCAGCCAAGGTCAACTCACCACAATTTATTGAAGTGTAGCTTCTGTATTTTTCGGTGTTCCTTCAGGTAGTGACATTTAAACTGAAAGTTCACATTTTCAACAAGAGGCTCAAAATTTGTACACACCTATTTATAAACAAAATTGGTATATGTAAATCATGTTTCCTCATGCAACTATGCATATTGAAACTTAGATCTGTCCAAGGTATATATTTAAATTTGACTTCCCCTTATATGCCATATTGCTTGTACTTACAAATGTTTATTTATGCAAAATTTGTAAAAGCAAATTTGAAGTGGATTATGTCCACTTATAGCCTTAGAAGCAATTTCTCCCTAATGCATGCCTAATTAATGTAACAGATTTCAATAATTCTTCCTGATTGGTTTAGGAAGATAAAGCATGTGTTAATGGGTGGAATATAAAATGTAAACCATGGTTCTTCCATTCTGCTCCTTATTGTCTCACAAAATTTCTGTGATCTGAGGCAAATAACTTCAAAAGGTGTTATACTCTTAAAAGTGAACTCTAAATAAAGCTCTTACAATTCAGTTTTCATAAAAAGGGGTCAATTCTGAGAGATATCAGGGCACATAAGTCAGTGGAGTTCTTGCACTTAACTATATTCCTCCTAACAAACCACCTCATGAGCTCTGTCCTGATAGCTTTGTCTTAGTTCCCCACCTTTTCTCTCCCCACATATTCCCACAACTCTAGCTTAATATTCCAACTGATTTTAAGTTAAAATTTGCAGTTTTCTTCTTCTTAGGCCATGGCCTTTTGCACTAGCCACTAACTGTTCTATGTTCTGCAGATCTAATCTGCAGCTGTTGGTGCCATTGAACAGGAGCGTGTAGTGACCAAGCAGCTCTCTAAACAGAATGGGAATGTTCATTAGCTGAAACATGATATCAAACAAAGATCTGTTTTCCCTAGAATCTTTCCAACCCTTACAGGGAAATGAGGCATGCCTGGTTTATTCATACATTTCCAGCAGCCTTCCATATTCAAGGTAATGTTGCATGTTAAGCTTGGTCTTGAGCCCCTGGCTTTTGGCCTAGTGACTGAATTTACCCCTCTCAGTTGTGACTATAATCTGGCATGGGTCTCAGCTGAGATGCGGTAGCTGACAGTACCTGTAGTTTAACTAAACAGGTCTGCTTTCCTTCCCCACCATGCCCTCTCCACTCCTAGGAGGAAGCCTCTGGTATCAGATGAATGACAGGAACAGCTAACAGATGCATGTGCTCAGGTGCAGCTCCTTACCTGCCTTTTGGTTTGCACAGAAGAGTTTTGTAGGGCAACCTGATCTATCCCTGATCATCGGGCCTCCTGCATCTTCCATATTTCGGTTGGGAAGGAAGGCAAAGGCTGTAGCATATATTTAAGTGCTTACCAGTTTGAATGAAGGCAAATTTTGACTCAACCATAGTCTTTCACCTTAGCTTAACAGATGGAAAATAAACTCTTTTCACCCTTCATTCTTCCTCTACATGAATATTCAAATCCTTTCACTTTTCAGGAGTCCTTTAATCTGGATTTACAGGTCTTTTCTTAACTGAAAATGGGGGGACATCTGGAGACAAAATCATAAAAGCTTAGTAGTTTTAGTATTATTCCACTCTTAAGTATTAGCTGATATCTGGCTAGCAGGAGCCTGCCTTCCTTCTCCTTGTCTGCATTCACCCCACACACCTGAGTAACTGACACATTCCACAATGTTGGGAAAGTACAGCAACTTGATATTCATCATAGCCTCAGATTCCTGTTTATCGTTACTTTACACTAGGCCCTTAACAAATAAAAAGGAAAACATCCTGTCTCAAAGAGCTTTGCAACATAAAAACATCAGGAAGAGCCCAAGAGCAGACGGCAGAGGATGTGGAGTACAAAGAAGGAAGTCAAAGTGCTAGTGGCTTCTCCTCACGTTAGATCTCACTGATGCTCTTGTGAACCTGTTTGCATGGACACAGATTGGAGCACTACAGGGATACTAGAAAAGAGAAGCAGAGTAAAATGGTAAAAGATGAAGCACACAGCCCTGTGCACTGAGCACTGTACTGAGTTCAGCTGGGTAAAGCACATTCCTGGTGATCCCACAGCAGGACTTGTGAAGACATGTATTCTTCAGTTGGATTTTTTCTCCTAACAGTATGACACACTTTGAAATCAGCTGGAAGCTAAAGCATCTGTCATCAATTGGAACACTATTTTCTCATTGAAAGTATACAAAACAGAAGATTTCTTTGTTACAGAGGGGCTGACAAATCAGAGTCAAGGGATGCAGTCCAATCCAAAGGTTCCCATCATTTTTCTCACCATCTGTGTAGTCAAAGATAGCAAAGGCTTCCTTGACATTGGATAACGCAAACTCGGGGACTTCCTTGACGTCACTGGGAAGGGTGGGTGATCTATGTGAGAGAGCTGTCAGCATGCAAATTATCAAACATGCTAGAAGATCTTTAAGGGTAAAGGATAAAAGGTAGCTCACAAACAAACCAAGAATTCTTTGAGCAAATGTGCACTGTCCTTACCATTTAAAAAATATTTTACCGAGATTTACTACTTTTCTAATAAATGGACTCTCACAAGCCATTCTGTGAGCACAAATTCTGTGAGGAAGACTGATATTTTCTAAATAATTTCCTGCCCCTTTTCAGAAACAATGCAAGTACTTGAGAGTTCAATATCTGGGAGGTTCCTAAACCCTGAAGCAACCTCTGAGATGAGTCTAGAAAAATTACATTAATTTTTCTAAGATAGTTAGCACTGGGATGAGATTGAATGCAAGAACAGTGAATACCATCTCTCTTCAGGGGTTATCGTGGCTTCATCTGGCATCTGATTCAGCATTTCTAGAAGTCAGGGGAAAGTTTTTTTCACGCTGTGGGAGTTAAGAGAGATTCTGGGTTTATGAAAGGCAGATCCTGCTTGACAAACCTGATCTCCTTCTATGACAAGGTGACCTACTTAGTGGATGAGGGAAAGGCTGTGGATGTTGTTGACCTGGACTTTAGTAAAGCCTTTGACACTGTTTCCCACAGCATCCTCATGGAGAAACTGGCTGCCCATGGCTTGGACGGGAGTACTCTTTGCTGGGTTAAAAACTGTCTGGATGGCCAGGCCCAGAGAGTTGTGGTGAATGGAGTTCAATCCAGGTCACGAGTGGTGTTCCCCAGGGCTCAGTACTGGGGCCTGTTCTGTTTAACATCTTTATCAATGATCTGGAGGAGGGGATCAAGTGCACCCTCAGTAAGTTTGCAGATGACACCGAGTTGGGTGGGAGTGTCCACCTGCTTGAGGGTAGGAAGGCTTTGCAGAGGGATCTGGACAGGCTGGGTCGATGGGCTGAGGCCAGTGGTATGAGATTCAACAAGGCCAAATGCCGGGTCCTGCACTTGGGTCACAACAACCCCATGCAGTGCTACAGGCTTGGGGAAGAGTGGCTGGAGAGCTGCCTGGCAGAAAAGGACCTGGGGGTGTTGGTCAATAGCTGGCTGAATATGAGCCAGCAAGTAGCCAAGAAGGCCAACAGCATCCTGGCCTGTATAAGAAATAGTGTGGCCAGCAGGATTAGGGAAGTGATAGTCCCCCTGTACGTGGCACTGCACCTTGTGTACTGTGTTCAGTTTTTGGCCCCTCACTACAAGAAAGACAGTGAGGTGCTGGGGCGGGTCCAAAGAAGGGCAATGAGGTTGGTGAGGGGTCTAGAGCACAAGTCTTATGAGGAGCAGCTGAGGGAGCTGGGGTTGTTTAGCCTGGAGAAGAGGAGGCTGAGGGGAGACCTTATTGCTCTCTACAACTACCTGAAAGGAGGTTGTAGCGAGATGGGTGCTGGTCTCTTTTCTCAATTAGCAAGTTACAGGACAAGAGGAAATGGCCTCAAGTTGCACCAGGGGAGGTTTAGATTGGATATTAGGAAAAATTTATTCACTGAAAGGGTTGTCAAGCATTGGAACAGGCTGCCCAGGACAGTGGTTGAGTCACCATCCCTAGAGGTATTTAAAAGACATGTAGATGTGACACTTAGGGACATGGTTTAGTGGTAACTTGGCAGTACTAGGTTAATGGTTGGACTTGATGATCTTAAAGGTCTTTTCCAACATAAATATTTCTATAATTCCATTGGGTTCATCTGCTGATGGTCTCCTGTCTTTATGTTGGTGCTGCACAGTCCTAAATCATAGAATCATAGAACGGTTGAGGTTGGAAGGGACCTTAAAGATGATCTAGTTCCAACCCCCCTGCCATGGGCAGGGACACCTCCCACTAGACCAGGCTGCTCAAAGCCCCATCCAGCCTGGTCCTGAACACTTCCAGGGAAGGGGCATTCGCAACTTCTCTGGGCAACCTGTGCCAGTGTCTCACCACCCTCACAGTAAAGAGTTTCTTCCTGATATCTAATCTAAATCTCCCCTCTTTCAGGTTAAAACCATTACCCCTTGTCCTATTGCTCCACTCCCTGATAAAGAGTCCCTCCCCATCCTTCCTGTAGGCCCCCTTCAGGTACTGGAAGGCTGCTATAAGGTATCCCCGGAGTCTTCTCTTCTCCGGGCTGAACACCCCCAGCTCTCTCAGCCTGTCCTCATAGGAGAGGTGCTCCAGCCCTCTGATCATCTTCGTGGCCCTCCGCTGGACCCTCTCCAACAGGTCCATGTCCTTCTTGTGCTGAGGACTCCAGAGCTGGATGCAGTACTCCAGGTGGGGTCTCACCAGAGCAGAGTAGAGGGGCAGAATCACCTCTCTCGATCTGCTGGCCACGCTTCTTTTCATGCAGCCCAGGATACAGTTGGCCTTCTGGTCTGCAAGCACACATTGCTGTCTTATGTTGAGCTTCTCGTCCACCAACACCCCCAAGACCTTCTCCTCAGGGCTACTCTCAAGCCATTCTCCACCTAACCTGTATTGGTGCCTGGGATTGCCGTGACCCAGGTGCAGGACCTTGCACTTGGCCTTGTTGAACTTCATGAGGTTTGCACAGGCCCACCTCTCCAGCCTGTCCAGGTCCCTCTGGATGGCATCCCTTCCCTCCAGTGTGTCGACTGCACCACACAGCTTGGTGTCGTCAGCAAATTTGTTGAGGGTGCACTCAATCCCAACATCCATGTCACTGACAAAGATGTTAAACAGCACTGGTCCCAGTACCGACACCCTGAGGAACACCACTCGTCTCCACTTGGATATCGAGCCATTGACCGCAACCCTTTGATTGCAGCCATACAGCCAGTTCCTTATCCACCGAGTGGTCCATCCATTTTGACAGTGTCAAACACTTTGCATAAGTCCAGGTAGATGATGTTAGTTGCTCCTCCCTTATCCACCAACGCTGTCAGGCATGACTTGACCTTAGTGAAGCCATGTTGGCTGTGTCTGATCACCTCCTTATTTTCCATGTGCCTTAGCAGATTTTCCAGGGGGATCTGCTCCATGATCTTGCCGGGCACAGAGGTGAGACTGACCAGCCTGTAGTTCCCTCGGTCTTCCTTTTTTCCCTTTTTGAAAATGGGGGTTATGTTTCCCCTTTTCCAGTCAGCGGGCATTTCACCAGACTGCCATGACTTTTCAAATAAGATGGATAGTTGCTTAACAACTTAATCCGCCAGCTCCCAAAGGACCCGTGGATGGATTTCATCCGGTCCCATGGACTTGTGTACCTTAAGGTTCCTTGGTCTCGTTCTTGATCTGCACCTACAGTGGGCGGTTCTTCATTCTCAGAGCTCCTGCCTTTGCCTTCTGCAACTTGGGTGGTGTGGTTGGAGCCCTTGCTGGTGAAGACTGAGGCGAAAAAGTCATTCAGTACCTCAGCCTTCGCCATATCCCCGGTGACCAGGTCTCCTGTTTCCTTCCTGAGAGGGCCCACATCTTCCCTAGTCTTGCCTTTATCCCTGACATACTTACAGAAGTTTTTCCTGTTGCCCTTGATGTCCATGGCCAGATTTAATTCTATCTGGGCTTTAGCTTGCAAGACACGGGTATTCCATGACATGTGAGCCATGCCCACCCTGAGCTGCTGGGGGAGGGGGCAGGAAGTCGCCGCTTGGGGCGGGCTGGGGCGTCCCGGGTCCGGTTGGGGAGCAGCAGGGAGCGGCGGTTCCGTAATCGTGTTTGTATATTCCTCTATCCGTGTTATTGTTGTTGTTTTTCTTGTTCCCTCTGCTGTTCTGTTAAACTGCCTTTGTCTCAACCCAAGAGTTTTGCCTTTTTCTTCTGATTCTTCCCGTATTGAGAAGACCTGAGCGAGCGGCACGTGGTTCTTTGTTGCCGTCTGAGGCCAAACCACGACAGTCCTTTTTGGCGCCCAACGTGGGGCTCAAGGGTTGAGATAACGACAGAATCCAACTAGAGCTTGAAAAAACAAATTTGTTGTATGCGTTTATTTTATTAGGTAAGTAGTCGCTGGTCACCATGTTGCTTGGTTTGTTCTCATGGCTGTGTTATGTAAATTCCTATATGGCTTATGTACTCCCTGCGATGATATTTTTTACTTCTGGGAGAGGGATGAGGATTATCATTTTACTGTCCTGTGCGATATCGGCTTATGATGTGATAACATCACTTGTTAGACAGTTACTTTGAGGCGTTTATGTGGTATTGCTGTCCTGTCCGTACATTGGGCACCGTCTCTCAGAATTCATTAATAATTACACCCAGTCTATGGGGGAAACAGGGGGGGACACTTTCCCCAGCTCTTTTGCCTCCCTTTTCTCCTTTGGGTCAGGTATGACAGCTTTTGAGAATTTTGAATATCCTTGGGATGCTCAAACCAGCATGTTCCTAGTGTTATGTCTCCTGAATGTGTTCCAGGTCTCGTTTAGGGTTAAACAACTATTTAAGACTGCCACCCAGAGATCTGCTCCAAGGCTGGACAGTCAGGGGTGGCATGGCATGTGGGAGAACATGGGCAGGTACCTAGAGAACTTCTCGCCTCCAATGGTCTGGGACTTCACCCCTGAACAATTACAGGACCCTGACAGAGTAGTAGAATATCTGAAGGGAAAATGCTGTGGCTATTCCAGAGAGGCACAACTCAGCGCACTGTGCTGGGCCCTGGCCAGTATCTACCAGGCACTGCTCAGTGTTATGCAGCACCCTCAGGGGAAAGAGACGGAGACCAGACTGACAGACACTGCGGCTGCTGCGGCCCCTGCGACAGGCACTGCGGCTACTGCAACCCCTGCGACAGACACTGCGGCTACTGCAGCCCCTGCGACAGGGACTGCAGCTACTCCAACTGCGGTGGCAGCCACTGCAGCTACTCCATCCCCGGTGACAGCCACTGCTGCTGAACCAGGGAACCAACCCGTGCCAGTATCAGTTGCCCCCATACAAAAGAAGTACACAAAGAAATCATTTCTATTAGTAAGAGGAGATGATGAACCAGGGCCATCACGAGGACAGGAGGAAGAGGCAGAACCAGAGATAATTACCCGATCCCTATCCTTGAGTGAGCTGCAGTAATGGAATGGAAAGGCGAAGAGGGATCAACGGTGGATGAGGTGGCTGGCTGGCTCCGGCGATATGAAGAAAGCCTCTCTTCCCCCCTTGTCTCAGCTGTGGAGAAACTGTCCTGGAAGGTCCAGCAACTTAAAGAGAATATATCCTACTCCCCACCTGTACGGGCCAGCATCTCAGCTATTAGGAGCAGGCATTTCCCCACTCAAGAGAGAGAGTACAGAGGGTACACACCACGAGACACCCTGTGGTTCTACCTGCATGACCACGGAGAGGACATGAGGAAGTGGGATGGACAACCTACTTGGATCCTGCGGACACGGGTACAGGAGTTGCAAGGAAGGACAACCACAAAAGGGGATCCCTCCAGGAAAAGTGCCGCCCCAGTTTCCAGCGGGCAGCTCCCCAGACAGAGCAGAAGGCCTGATCTTGCTTCTGATCCTCTTGAAGGAACCTCCAAGTCATTTCTGCAAGAAGTGAGTACCGGATACTATGACCAGTATTAGAGGGGCCCTGCTTCCAGCCAGGTGGAGGAAAGGGACAACCGGGTTTATTGGATGGTGTGGATTCGATGGCCTGGCACATCAGACCCACAGGAGTATAAGGCTCTAGTGGACACAGGAGCACAGTGCACTCTGATACCATCAAGCTATAGAGGGGCAGAACCCATTTGTATTTCTGGGGTCACAGGGGGATCCCAAGAGTTGACTGTACTGGAGGCTGAAGTGAGCCTAACTGGGAATGAGTGGCAAAAGCAGCCCATTGTGACTGGCCCAGAGGCTCCATGCATCCTTGGTATACATTACCTCAGGAGAGGGTATTTTAAGGACCCAAAAGGGTACTGGTGGGCCTTTGGCATAGCTGCCTTGGAGACGGAGGAAGTGAAACAGTTGTCTACCTTGCCTGGTCTCTCGGAGGACTCTTCTGTTGTGGGGTTGTTGAGGGTCGAAGAACAGCAGGTGCCGATTGCTACCACAACGGTGCATCGGCGGCAATAGCGCACTAACCGAGACTCTCTGATTCCCATCCATAAGCTGATTCGTCAACTAGAGGTTCAAGGAGTGATCAGCAAGACTCGCTCACCCTTTAACAGTCCGATATGGCCAGTGTGAAAATCTAATGGAGAGTGGAGGCTAACTGTAGACTATGGTGGCCTGAATGAAGTCACGCCACCGCTGAGCGCTGCTGTGCCGGACATGCTAGAACTCCAGTATGAACTGGAGTCCAAGGCAGCCAAGTGGTATGCCACGATTGATATAGCGAATGCATTCTTCTCAATCCCTTTGGCAGCAGAGTGCAGGCCACAGTTTGCTTTCACTTGGAGGGGCATCCAGTACACCTGGAATCGACTGCCCCAGGGGTGGAAACACAGCCCCACCATTTGCCATGGACTGATCCAGACTGCACTGGAACAGGGTGAAGCTCCGGAACATCTGCAATACATTGATGACATCATTGTATGGGGAAACACAGCAGAAGAAGTTTTTGAGAAAGGGAATAAAATAGTCCGAATCCTTCTGAAAGCTGGTTTTGCCATAAAACGAAGTAAGGTCAAGGGACCTGCACAGGAGATCCAGTTCTTAGGAATAAAATGGCAAGATGGACGTCGTCAGATCCCAATGGATGTGATCAACAAAATAGCAGCTATGTCTCCACCAACTAGCAAAAAGGAAACACAAGCTTTCTTAGGCACTGTGGGTTTTTGGAGGATGCGTATCCCAGATTACAGTCTGATTGTAAATCCTCTGTATCAAGTAACCCGGAAGAAGAAGGATTTTAAATGGGGTCCTGAGCAACGACAAGCTTTTGAGCAAATCAAACAGGAAATAGTCCATGCAGTGGCCCTGGGGCCAGCCCGGGCAGGACAAGATGTTAAAAACGTGCTCTACACCGCAGCCGGGGAGAATGGCCCTACCTGGAGCCTCTGGCAGAAGGCACCAGGGGAGACCCGAGGTCGACCCCTAGGTTTTTGGAGTCGGGGATACAGAGAATCCGAAGCCCGCTACACTCCAACAGAAAAAGAGATATTGGCAGCATATGAAGGGGTTCGAGCTGCTTCGGAGGTGGTTGGTACAGAAGCGCAGCTCCTCTTAGCACCTCGACTGCCGGTGCTGGGTTGGATGTTCAAAGAAAGGGTCCCCACCACACATCATGCAACTGATGCTACATGGAGTAAGTGGGTTGCACTGATCACACAGCGAACTCGAATGGGAAACCCCAGTCGCCCAGGAATTCTGGAGGTGATCATGGACTGGCCAGAAGGCAAGGATTTTGGAATGTCACCAGAGGAGGAGGTGACGCGTGCGGAAGAGGCCCCACCATATAATAAACTGCCAGAAAATGAGAAGCAATATGCCCTGTTCACTGATGGGTCCTGCCGGATTGTGGGAAAGCATCGAAAGTGGATGGCTGCTGTGTGGAGTCCTACACGACAAGTTGCAGAAGCCAGTGAAGGACAAGGTGAATCGAGCCAGGTTGCAGAGGTGAAAGCCATTCAGATGGCTTTGGACATCGCCGAGCGAGAAAAATGGCCAGTACTTTATCTCTACACTGAGTCATGGATGGTGGCAAATGCTCTGTGGGGGTGGTTACAGCAGTGGAAGCAGGGCAACTGGCAGCGCAGAGGCAAACCCATCTGGGCTGCTGAACTATGGCAAGATATTGCTGCCCAGATAGAGAATCTGGTTGTGAAAGTATGCCACGTAGATGCCCATGTACCGAAGAATCGGGCCACGGAGGAACATCAGAACAACCAGCAGGTGGATCGGGCTGCTAGGATTGAAGTGGCTCAGGTGGATCTGGACTGGCAACATAAGGGTGAACTATTCATAGCTCGGTGGGCCCATGACACCTCAGGCCATCAAGGAAGAGATGCGACATGTAGATGGGCTCGTGACCGAGGGGTGGACTTGACCATGGACACTATTGCACAGGTCAGCCATGAATGTGAGACATGCGCTGCAATCAAGCCAGCCAAGCGTTTGAAGCCTCTTTGGTATGGAGGACGATGGTTGAAATATAAATATGGGGAGGCCTGGCAGATTGATTATATCACACTGCCACGAACCCGTCAAGGCAAGCGCCATGTGCTCACAATGGTGGAAGCACCCACTGGATGGCTGGAAACATACCCTGTGCCCCATGCCACTGCCCGGAACACTATCCTGGGCCTTGAAAAGCAAGTCCTGTGGCGACAAGGTACCCCAGAGAGAAGTGAGTCGGACAATGGGACTCATTTCCGAAACAGCCTCATAGACACCTGGGCCAAAGAGCATGGCATTGAGTGGGTGTATCACATCCCCTGTCACGCACCAGCCTCTGGGAAGATAGAACGGTACAATGGACTGTTAAAAACTACACTGAGAGCAATGGGTGGTGGGACCTTCAAACATTGGGATGCACATTTAGCAAAAGCTACCTGGCTAGTTAACACCACTCGAGTGGCTGGTATCTACCACTCAAGCTGGCCCTGCCCAATCAAAACTTCCACGTACTGTAGAAGGGGATAAGGTCCCCGTAGTGCACATGAAGAATATGTTAGGGAAGACAGTCTGGGTTAGTCCTGCCTCAGGCAAAGGCAAACCCATCCGTGGGATTGCTTTTGCCCAAGGACCTGGGTGCACTTGGTGGGTGATGCAGAAGGATGGGGAAGTCCGATGTGTACCTCATGGGGATCTGATTTTGGGTGAGAATAGCCAATGAATCAAATTGCGTGTTGTTGATTGCTAAGTAACCCTGTCACTGTATGTCCTCGTTACTATAATTGCTATTGGCTGTACTGCAGTAAGAATCACCCAAATTAAGGACAGATGGACTTTGATGAAGAATTGAGTAAAGCACAGCGGTGATGGGATCAGAACTGACCTCAGCAACTGGCGCCCAGCAACTTCCTCAAGATCTACATCTTCAGCCCATGGACTGTGGGCATGAGCCACACCAGGTACACCAGTCACAAGCTCCAAAAATACAGCATGCAACAGGCCAGCACCACACACCATCTCACCTGCCCTGAGAGACTGTTCTGACAGATGGAGCCCAAAGCCATGGATTGAATGAACTTGCCAGACACTTTGGAGGGATGGCCCATAAACTAAGGACATTATATTTGCATAAATATATATGTGCATATATATATATGACAGGGAAAGTGGTGGCAATTCATTGGAACCTGTAAGATCTGGGCATGGCAAAAATGGTATGGAATAAGGGGTGGATAATGTCCTGGTTCCGTCGGAGATAGGGTTAATTCTCCCCAGGACACAGGTATTCCATGCCATGTGAGCCATGCCCACCCTGAGCTGCTGGGGGAGGGGGCAGGAAGTCGCCGCTTGGAGTGGGCTGGGGCATCCCGGGTCCGTGAGCGGCGGGGAGCAGCGGTTCCATAATCGTGTTTGTATATTCCTTTATCCGTGGTGGTGGTGGTGTTGTTTTTCTTGTTCCCTCTGCTGTTCTGTTAAACTGCCTTTGTCTCAACCCAAGAGTTTTGCCTTTTTCTTCTGATCCTTCCCATATTGGGAAGAGCCGAGCGAGCGGCACGTGGTTCTTTGTTGCCATCTGAGGCTAAACCATGACACTTGCCTAACCTGATCCCTGGCTGCTTGGACAGTTTCTCTCTATTCCTCCCAGGCTACCTGTCTTTGCTTCCACCCTCTGTAGGCCTCCTTTTTGCTTTTGAGCTTGTTGAGGAGCTCCTTGTTATACAGGGAGTAGGCCTTTCCGGTCCTGTCAACTCTTCTGGTGTAGTTGGACCGTCTTCCACATCGTCCATGGGCTGGCCTACTTCATCCAGAGCCTCATACCTATTGTACAGAGGCACCTGGGTAGGGGAGGTGGGCAAGGAGGGGGTTCGTTTGCTGCCTCTAGTATGGACTAGCCTCCATTCACAGCTCTCCATTTGGCTGCCACCTTCAGCCTGGCAGGGGGAGGATATGGGATCCCCTTGATCTTGTTTTTTTCTGGTGTCTGTCCCTGTTCCTCTCTCAGGGAGGTCAGAGCATGATTCCATCAGTTTATTTCTTCTCGCACTCCCTGATGCTCCTTAGCCTTCCTACTTCCTCTCCACCTGATCACACCTCACACAGCTGTCATCCCAACTACCGTCCATTAGCCATGTAAGGTTGTGGCACTCCCTGCAGCCTGAGACTTGGGTGGCTGCATGTTTCCATGGGAGCTCTGTCTGTGTGGCTACGTCTGCTCTGGCAAGTGCAGAGGACGTAGCTTTCTGCTGGGTAGAGACCACGGCTAAGCTCCCTCTCACCAGCTGAACTCCCCTCAAAGTTGAACTCCCCTCCTCCCCAAACTGCCACGCCACGCCCTGGCTGATGTGCCACACCCTGTTTGCCTGTCCTGGTTGCCGTGCGCTCCTGGTCGTTTGTGCTCCCTAGGGCTGCTTTTTAGGGGAGGGGTGCTGGCTGCTGTTGCTGCTGGCCCCACCTCATCAGACACCCTCGTGTGAGCTGCCGGGTCCCTGTGCTGACCTAGTCTTTCTCCACTTCAGAAAAGCTCAGGAAAAGACCCTTTTCGCCGCAATTGCCTGGCTCCTCTGCAGACATGCCTGCACGGGAGCTGTTCGTCTTGGTGAGTCAATCCCCCTTCATACTAACAGTTTCTGGAAATATATTTATCCTTTCTCTTCCTTCAGTTAGTTTTAGATTTCACCTGATGGAAATAGGGAGATTAGGCAAAGGTGGACAAAGAGTGAAAAAGAAATGGTAGGAAGGAAAAAGAGAATGAGTTCCCTGTGGTCCAGTCCTTTCCTTTGCAAAAGGCACCCACCAATTAATGAAAAATTGCTTGCAGGTTTGGTGTTGACCAAGGTCTAGACTGTAGGTCAGGGTATTCTTACAGGTGAAAGTTGGCAGGTCCATCCATCCCAGCTTCATGATGTGTTCAGAAGCACCATGAGGTAGCAGCTGTTCTTTGAAGAACTTGGCAAAATGGCTCAGAGGTTTTATTGGAGCAACTAAATAATTTGATAATAAACGAGAATCAAAACTATCTTCAGCACAGAAAACGCAGATGGCTTTTTATAGTGTTTGCACACATACATATGTAGGTATATCCTGAAAGTAACAAATGAGGCAGAATGGCTATAGATAAGGTTACCACATAGGGATAATGAATATCTCAAGGATGGTTTCCCAAAACACAGTACAAATTATTTTCAGCAGGTGGTATCAGCACTAATAACCTGTATGCATATGCAGTTCTCCCTGGTGTAAGCTTGCAAGATTGTCCCTGGAAGCTTGTAAGTAGTGGTATCCTAGTCATCCTTTTTCACTGCTCACCTCAAACTGATCAGCATGTGAATGTCATGACAATTATAAGGTCCTCTGGCTGCTCTCACAGTATACGTCAGAGACGCCCATTTGCAAAGCAGCCCTCAGATCAGAGTAGATCAAAGCAGCCTTAAGCCATCCATGAGCACATTTCTGTGATTTGTGACTGCACACAATTTGTCCCTCAGTCTCCTTGATGCCCAAATTTGAGATGTATTAATCTCCTTCACCTTCCCTGGTCTTCAAATTATTTGCATCTTTAAAGGTCAGGTCTTGAGCAGCTGACATTACCCTCCCATACACTGAATTTTCTGAAATTATAGCATCTGTGACAAAAATCATGCAATGAAAAACATCAGTCACAACTGTATTTCAGAAGGAAGAAGATGTGAAGATGGATGAAGAAACAGAAAGGAGTCAAATAATATTCCTTAAATAGTAATGAATTGCTAGACTCAGCTACCAACATCTTTACAGGAACGTGACATAATACAATCTGTGATGGATGCACTCGACTCCTTAACCAAACTAGTGGTAGTTTGGTACGGGCTCCAAAGGAGGTAAAGGCCTATGCCGTAATCAGGCCAAGAATTTCTCTAGTTCCAATCTGTTCACTGAAAACCCACAAAGGGACAGACTGACACAGTGAGCATCAATGATTATGAGTTTGGAACACCGATCATGCAATTAACACATGAATAGCAGGTGGCTTTTCCAAGGCTCATTTATCAAGGAACAAAGAAAATTGTGGGTACAAGGAGTCTCATGCATATCTTTTCCATCGCATGTAATTTGACTACAAGCCAACCACTTTATTCCATAAATATGACAGCCTTAAGTGAGTCTTCTTTGAGCTCTCCCTGCTATGCAGCTGTCTGCATGGCAGTGATCTCCCCTTGATCTGGGACGCTTCTCAAGGTTGCTCCTCAAGGCAGAGAGACCTATTACCAACTGCAGATCTTTGGTTAGTGACTGATATCGTGCATAACTTTGTATTATAGTACACTAAGATTTTGATTTTTGACTTGGTAACTTTGATTCAGTTTTGGTAGTTTGAATCGTTATATCCTTTGTGCAGTAAGTAATAGAGTGAACCTTGCCATCAAACTTTGTTAAGTCACCCTTTTACAACATCATATTTCAATAAAATCACTTTTGCTGACACCTTTGACAGTGATTCTTTAAGGGGCCTAAATCGCCCATTTGCAACAAATTGGCGTAGTCAGCAGGATCCTAAATCAGGATCTGCAACACAATCCAATTATCATTTAAAATACTTTGTGGAGTAAAGAAAGATGTTTAAAAAACAGCTTAGAAATGTACAGTTCAAAGATGAAGAATATATAAATCCCTTGGCATTTTTTTATTCAGCCCAATCTTAGTCTTCTGTTTCACAACTAAAAATCCTGCTCTTCAGCTCTCAGTGACAATGAGTGTCACTGAAAAAGTTATAATTCACCATGACGTAGAATTTGTCCTGTCCTGCTTGCTGTTTTTGCTAGCCTTAAAGGAAGACACAACAGAGAAAAAGGCTTTTATGCTTTATCAGTACACAAACTGACTTTCCAAGAACTGTTGTCATAAATAAATCTCTCCTGATCTCATCACTGTATTTATCATGACAACAAAAATATAAATAGCAATGAGATAATATTTTATATCTCTGTGATGCTGTTCAGTTGTTGAGACCAAATGCTTTGCAGTTAGACAATATTTGCGCTACCAGTAGCTTAAAAGAATGAAAGCCATTGGTTTGATATTGGCAATGCAAAGGGTTTATACGTTGGGTGTAAGTAGTCACTTATTCACTTTTAAACAGCTGGAGTAGCAGAACACCTATTTTCACCAGAAGTTATCAGATGCTAGAGTGACTCACTCTGGATAGAAGAGCAGATGGTCCTAAAAAAGCTAATAACCAAGGGAAGACAGATTTTACAGTGGATTATGCAGAAAAAAACAAATCTCAAGACCTCAAGCAGTGCTTCGAAAGTCAAAGCTGTGGTTAGCGTGGGAGCTATGAAATTATGCATGCATGTAGTAAAACAGATGGAAAAAAAGCTTATGGTATAAATAACCAACAGCAGCAATAAGATGGGAGAAGGAAAATTACATTAGCTCTACTCCAGATGGAGGATTAGAGAGATTAAGGTTCTTGCCCAAGGAACTGAACCCTAGATTCAGGCCTCTCCTTTAACCACTCAATAGTCTTGAATGAAGAACATTGATATTGTTAAGTTCTGTTCCCTTGTCTCCACTAATGTTCTAGGTGAGGAGACAAAACTGTCATTGATGTACCACCAAGAAACTGAAAATTGTTTTTTGTTCCACATGGAAACTGATAGGTCTGCAGTCTTGCCTCTTTTGAGCTGCAAGACTGAAGAATAGAAGTTAAAAAGCTTGTCCTAGGTCACACAGCAGACCAGTGGAACTGGGGCATCCTGATTACTAATGTCCTACACCGATTATGAGCCCTTAGGGCAGCGTGCTTGTTTTACATATACAAAATACCAGGTAAAACTCTCAATTTCATATTGTAAATGCTTCCTGAAAATTTCAGAGAATTTACTCCTGTCAAAAATACCATCTTTGCACATGAAACAGGACACAGTTTTGAACAGCAGTAATTCTTTAAGTTTCAAGACTTTCTAGTAACCCCCTCACTGCCTTCTGTCTATATACTTTATTGTTTCCTTCACATCTGTTATGGTTTAAGAAAAAACATAACAATTTGTTGTCGTTTAGACAATCTGTCACCTGATGACCCCTCCCCACCCGGAAAGGGGAATTGGGTAAAATAAGGAAACACGAGGGTTGAAATATAAATAGATTGAATAGGATAAGACCAAATAATTAACAATAATACTAAAGGACCAGTATTAATCCCAATACTAATATAAGATATACAAGAATTATACTCAGCCAATTATACCAGCAGGAAGCTGTGCACTCCCAGCAGTGGACAGCAAATGTCAGACACTGCGAGCACTACGGCTTCGTGAGGAAGGGAAGGCCTCAGGGGTCCGTCACCGGGGCAAGACGTTCTCTGGACTGCTGCCATCAAGAGAGAGAGAGAACTACACAGCAAACTTTCTAATTTATATTGAATGTGACATTCATGGTATGAAATAATCCTGTTGGCCAGCCTGGGTCAAATGCCCAGGCCTCTCTCCTCCTCATCCCTGCACCTGGCAAGGCTCAAAAACACTGCGACCTTGAATCCCACATAGCCTAGCTGGCTATAAAGTAAATGTTTTCATGAATTCAGGCACTAGAGTCTTCTAAAAGTGCAGTTTTCCCAAGCATTAGAAGAGAAGTTAGTCCTGTGTCGATCAAACCAGGACAACATCCCAGAGTAAGTGACCATGTGTTGAGCTAAACCTTATAAAGACAATGACTGCAATGGACAGGTTTCCTTCAGGATATCTGTAAAGATAAATGATGCTTTTCTGTGGAGTATGAACACTACAACAGTAAAAGGCACCAACCCAAAACAGAAAGAAAGCAAAGACAAATAGAAACTCAATAGAATTGACTACAAACTAACTCAAAATTTCCTTCAAGAATGCAACATCAAATATAAGAAAATATACAAGCAAGTTTTGGAACTTAGAGCTGGCTGGAATGGGGTGCACTACAGTAAGTAGTAAGTGACATTGTCTACTGTCTCATTCAGGAAAACACTCTTTGCAAATAAAAATACTTGAATCTATGATTAAATTTTCCTTGTAGCTGAAAGAGCTCCCAGGAGCCTGAAAAGTAGCTAACCGTTTGGGACAGAAAGCAGAAAACAAAGCAGAAAGATAAAATTCCTCTGTGGCAAATGGGCTACGGGAGCAGGGAAGGAGAATGTGCCCATGGACTTAACGTTAACTGCGATGAGGAAATGCAGAGCAGGCATTTTTTCACTAGTAGTTTTACCTAACCAGCAGCTCCTCTTCCAAAGCCTGCTAGCTGGTAATAGTGGTGTCACATAGACTTACCTGTGCAGCCTAGACTAGGTAAAACAGTAAAGGACCCATTTAAAGACCAGTCATTCCTCTAGAAAAGTCATAGCAAAAAGGGAATAAATGCATTTAGATATCCTATGGACTGCCTTTTTTAAAACCAGTTTGCACAATACAGCTAACTTTAGCAGAATTCTCAATGTTTTAATGTACATTAAGCACATTAATTGCATTAAATACAATTACATATACTTGTATTAATTCTTATAGATAATATAGGCTTTGATAATTTTATCAAAATTATATTATGTATCAAAGATGATATTATTTTAGGGCACACTCAAGAGACGTGGAGTGCTGAAGGAAAATGCAAATTCACAGCAAAGTCATACAGAGTGAATCCAATTTTAATTTGTTCACTCTCATAGATCTGAAGCTTCCAGTTGCTCGCAAGTCTACCATGTTCCAGGTCAGGCTCAATTTTGTACTTGGAAATGCCCAGTTTTTAAAAAAATGGAATAATATTAATCACACATAATTAAATATTACAAGCTCTTAAATGTGTAAGCATTGCTTCAAGTTTTTGGTAAGAGCTTAAGATGAATTCCTGAACAATTTGTGATTTCTTGGTAATACATGACTTGTGATTACTTTATTTCTGTCACAGAAAAATGAAGGGAAAGAAAGGAGAAAAAATATAAATCAGACTGATTTCTTTTTAAGATGAAGTAACCAGTTACTTTTTCTATTATTATTTTCTTGTGCCTTTTTTAAAAAGGAAGATTGTCAAATCATGTAATGAATGCCACTGACTTCAGCAAAGTTAATCCCACATATACCATGGTAAGGCTGATCCCCTAAATGACATATTCACTAAAGGATGGGAATGCATTTACGAAAACAATGATTTCCAGCACTTCCAGGTAGGCAGGCAGACAGAGCCTGAATATCACTATCCTTTCCCTGACAAATGACTTGACCTACTGAACAAGAACAGATCCACTGTATAACATGCATGCAACATAACTTACCATGCATGTGCTACAGAATGCACACAGGTAAACCTCCTGAGAGGCCAACAAGAAATGAGGCTATTACAAATGCAGCATAGGGCATAGGCCAGAAGAGTTGCTCTAATAGACTGTATTCAGTATATGGAATATTGCCTCAGCATATATTCATATATTATGCATTGCTTTGAGGAATCATTACCTTTAGGGACAGGACAATTTATGAAGTCCCTGAACTGAAAATATTTGGTGTACTTGTAGAAATGTTTGCCATGCTTCTACTGTTCTCCAGCCATCCACTTATGATGACAGTTAGCTTGGATAGACCTTGGGCAAGATGGCTGTTCTGTGCTTTTAGACATCTGATGATGCAAGACCACTATGAGTTAAGTTACTATAAATCATCTCTAACCAAATATTAACTTGTTGGATGTCTTTGAACATAATTTCAATTTTCTAGCCTTATATAATCTGTAAACTTAAATAAAGTACCACAATATGATAAAAATAAACTTCTATTTGGATGTATGTGAAGTCTGGGTCTCAATCAATTACCGGTGAGCCAAACTCAGCATTTTACGAGGAAAAGGTCCTAACCATTTCTCTGTGAGTTCTTCCTTGACAAAGACTGGACCGAAATCTCAGTTCCACTGAAATAAGTGAGAGTTTTGCCATTCATTCTATGGCTCTGGCTTCTACCCTTGTTCTTTATTTGTAACCTTTAACAGCTGGTCTTATAACAAAGCTCACAACGAAGCAGGGAAGGTAGCTGAAAAGATATGTTTAAATAGACAAAGTGTGTTAAATACTCATAATTTTTACAAGATATGTTCATTCTTGAGTAAGTGCCATGAGGAAACATGGAGAACACCTACACTTTTCAAAATATATCTGAGACAGCTTGTAAGAAAGGCAGGTATTGTTTTTGCAACAGAGAAAAGCCGTTTCCATCAGAGGTGACATGAGAAGGGAATGACTAAGACAAAGAGGCTCCAGCAAAGGCTTGTAGAACATCTCTTATCACACAGACAAAAGGACAAACTGATTCATACCGGGTTAGTGTCTAGAAGGGTAGTCCAACATTTAACCAGGGCTAATGACATTGAGCAATTTTACCAAAAAGGAAAGAAATAAACTAGTCAGATAATCCCTTTAGGTGTAGCATAAAGAGAAGTAAACAGAGGCAGGACGTCCGGGAAGGATTTGAGGTGCCTCGGACAGACTGTGAACTCTGGAGTACCTAACCAATGGGAAACAGGGGAGAGAAAATTCGGCCGGGATTAGGAAATAAAAAGGTGTGTTTCAAGAACTGAAAGTGTGCCTACTTGCTAGGTCACCCGTTCTTGCAAGAACGCGAATAAAAATGTGCTTCACAGAGGATTCTGCCTGAGCCTATTTTATTCGGACCGGAACTTATTTCTCACAAGCTGATCTCTTTCATCAGAAACCAGAACAGAAAAGGCTTCTTCCAAAGACATGCTTGAATATTTTTCATAATGTTTGAAGCACAACAAAAATAAATCAGAAAAAGCAGCCACCAGCATTCAAAATGGCCCTGCTCATGATTGCTGACCTCAGCAGCCCAAGAGCATCAGCTAGGCATCCAACACACACAAGAACAGATTAAAAATCACTGCTGAAATGCTAAATTAATCTATTTTTAGAGCTTTTCATTTTCCTGCCAGTACTTGAGTTTATGGTGGATTATACCTCCAAAGCGTCCATCCACTTCTAAGGTTAAAATCTAACCTTGAACACCCACGCAGCATCAGAAAGGATTGCATTCTTCCACACTGCTCACAGGGAGAAGGGCAGCCAGCCCAGCCTGGGTGTCCCACCCTCACCCTTTATATGCCACCTCCTTCTCTCCTTTTCTGTGCTTCACTCCTCCTTGTTCTTTTCACACACTGTGAGAGGAAGGGGTGGCCATTTTGTTGGCTTCAGAACCATTAACAGTAAGAGCAGGTGGCAGCCATGATTCATGTGTTGGAAGCTTTCCCTTAGATCTCCATGAAAATTTTTTAAAAATCACTAGATCCACAGAGGAATAGTAAATTCTGCTAACACTGGTTGTGTTGACTTTTCAGAGAATTTCTTTTGGCAGAGAAGCAGCAGCCAGCTGAGCTAGGTAAAAGACCTGCTCGCAGTGACCCGTCACCAGCACAGAGCCGCCAGACCTGTCACCCAGCCAGTCTGTCCTTGCAAATTCTGCTGAGGGTAAGGAGCAGGGATGACAGTGAAATTCCTGTGTGTATGTGGGAGGTATTTAATCGAGAGAAAGTTTTGTTGTCATACTGTCCTGGTTTCAGCCAGGAAAGAGTTAATTTTCTTTCTAGTGATTGCTGTGAAAGGAATGTCAACAATACATATTGTTTTAGTTGTTGTTAGGTGATGTTTATGCTTTTCAAGGACTCTTTTCAGCTTCCCATAGAAGCTGAGAAGGAATGTAGACAGAACAAGGGAACGGCCAATGGCCAGTTGGTGAGTGACTTGTGTCACTATTATTATTGTTATTATTGTTTTTATTGTTGTTATTCTTATTTTCCTTTTCTGATATTGTTCTATTGTTCACTTGGTTCAGCATTGTTGCATATTTCTTCAATCTGCATTGGCTTGTGAAAAATCTCTTCTAACAATGTTAAACCCAAAAATGTAATATCCAACATTGTAAGGGCTGCCTGCAGAGATGCAGGTGCAATTACTGACCTGCTCCATCCAATCCACTCTCCCCTTGCCTCAAACTCAAGGCCTGTGGCTACTTTACTGTTTGACTGCTAAACGTCCCACAGCACAGTGTAAAGACAGATGCTGGTGTCCATCGGTCCAGACCATGACTTCACACAACCAATATCAGTATGTGGTTCATTGCAGCAAGATTCATAATTTGGCACTGGGAAAACAGTTTGTCATCTTGTGCAAACTGATGGAGCCTGAGTAAGGAAAAATTAACACCAGAGCTAGGGCTGTTTTTTTTCCTTTTCTTTTTCTACAACCACTATAAAGACAAGACATTCAATGTGAGGTTTGTTGTTATCTACTAAGTACTGGCCTAATGAGAAGGGGTAAGAAAAAAGGACGGAAGAGAAGATGGGCCAGAAATCTCCTATCAAGTTCATAGAATCATAGAACTGTTTGGGATGGAAGGGACCTTAAAAATCATCTAGATCCAACCCCCCTGCCATGGGCAGGGACACCTCCCACTAGACGAGGTTACTCAAAGTCCCATCCAGCCTGGTCCTGAACACTTCCAGGGATGGGGCAGCCACAACTTCTCTGGGCAACCTGTTCCAGTGTCTCACCACCCTCACAGTAAAGAGTTTCTTCCTGATATCTAATCTAAATCTCCCCTCTTTCAGGTTAAAACCATTACCCCTTGTCCTATTGCTCCACTCCCTGATAAAGAGTCCCTCCTGTTGTAGTTTAACCACAGCTGGCAACTATAACCACACAGCCTCTCACTCACCCCCCTCCTTTCCCCCCCCACCCAAGAAGGGTGGGGGGAAGAGGGGAAAAAAAGAAGAGGAAAGGGAGGAAAAAACCCTCATGGGTTGAGATAAAGACAGTTTAATAGAAACAATAACGGAAAAGGAAAAATAACAATGACATGGGTTAGTCTCACTGCCTGGTGAATTGGCACTGTCCCAAGCAGTGATCATGGATTTCCACCCCCCCAGCTAACCCCCATTTATATACTGAGCATGACATCTATGGTATGGAATATTTCATTGGAACATTGCATCATTCTGTCTATGCTTCTATGGGAAGCTGAAAAAAGTCCTTGAATAGTGTAAACATCACTTAGCAACAACTAAAAACAATAGGTATAATTGACATTCCTTTCATAGCAATCACTAGAAAGAAAATTAACTCTTTCCCAGCTGAAACCAGGACAGTATCCAACTCTTATTCCATACTATTTACATCATGCCCAGACCTTATACTTTTCATAGTCACCACCACTTTCCTGTCTTTGATATATATATATATACACACACGTATACAGATATCATTCCCTTAGTCTGTGGGTCATCCCTCTAAAATGTCTGTTAAGTTCATTTAGCCCATAACTTTTGGCTCCATCTCTCAGGGCAGGAGAGATTGGGTGTGTGGTGTTGAATCGTGGCATGCTGCATCTGAAGCTCACAGCTGGTATATCTGGCACAGTCCATGATCATGGTCTGCGGGTAGATGTCAATCTCAAGTTGCCGGGCGCCAGTTGCTGAAGCCAATTCTGGTTCCATGACCCCTGCACTTCACTCGACTTCATCAAAGTTCATTCTTCATTAATTTGGGCAATTCGTACTGTAATATTATTGATATAGCAAATGGCAGCCATAGTAGTGATAACATATAGTGGCAAATTAGCATCATACAGTTTAATTCATTGGCTAGTCTAACCCAAAATCAAATCCCCGTGAAGTACACATTGCACTTCCCCAACCTCTTGCATCACCCACCAAGCACACCCAGGTGCTTGAGCAAAAGCAAACCCATCAATAGGTTTGCCTTTGCCCATGGCAGGAATAACTCAGACTGTTTTCAATAACATATTTTTCATGTGCACTACGGGAACCATATCCCCTTCCACAATACATTTAGTTCTGATTGGGCAGGGCCAGCTCAATTGGCAGATCCTCTAGTGTTAACTAACCACATCGCCTTTGCTAAATGTGTATCCCAGTGTATGAAGGTCCCACCGCCCATTGTTCTCAGTACAGTTTTTAACAGTCCATTTGTTGTGGTTTGGGCCAGGATGGCCAATGACAAGACAACAAATGCTCTCCCCCACCTCTCGCTCCAAGGAGAGGAAGGAGAGAGATAAAGAGAGTTATAAGTTTAGAAAAAAAAAACTAATGAAATATTAATAATAAAAAAAGGAAATAATGAAATAGAATGTATACAAATATATACAAAACCATATCAAGCTCCCAGGAAGATGCTACCAGCAGGCACTGGGAAAGTTCCAGACTGAACTCAGTGACAGATGGGAACTAGATTGCAGGACAAACTGATGGAGATCGAAGGTAGACAAACTGAAACAGCCCTTCTCAGACATCAGCCATTGAAGAAAAAAAGCCACTGAAAAAAAGCCCTTAGAGAAGAACAAATCAAATCCCTCTGCTATCTCAGCTTTTATACTGAGCATGGCAGATGGGATGGAACACCCGATTGGTCAGTTTGGGTCACCTGACCTGTCCACTGCTCCCCACAGGTGTGACCCCTCCACAGGGGAAACACCCAAGTCAGCTGACCCTGGTTGCCACAGCAACAAGTGTGAGCAAGAGCCTCTCACTGACCAGAAAGTGGGCTCTGCTCCACCCCAAACCAGGACATTCCACCCCTTAGTCCATACCATTGGCATCATGCTCAGATCACCAATACTTCTTATCCATCAAATATATACATGTACATATATACAGATCAGTCATGTATTATTTATCTTTATACTCAAAAGTTCATTAAGTCCATTTAGTTCATAATTGCAGTCTCATCTATCATAGCAGACTCAGGACTGAGTATTCTCACCCAGGGTCAAATTTCCTTGAGGCACACATTGAACTTCTCCATTCTCCAGCATCACCCACCAAGTACATCCAGGTCCTTGAGCAAAAACAGTCCCACGAATGGCTTTGCCTTTGCCTGAGGCAGGAAAAACCCAAACAGTTTTCCCCAGCATATTCCTTTCATGCACCACAGGGACTTTATCCCCTTCTACTGTATGTAAAAGGTCTGACTCAATTGATGGATCCAATGGTGTTAACTAACGAGGTAGCTTGTGCTAAATGCTTGGCCCAATTTTTAAAGGTTCCACCCCTCATTGCTTTCAGGGTGGTTTTCAATAGTCCATTGTATCGCTCAATTTTCCCAGAAGCTGGTGCATGACAGGGGATGTGATATACCCACTCAATGCCGTGTTCTTTTGCCCAAGTACTTATAAGACTGTTTTTGAAATGAGTCCCACTGTCTGACTCAATTCTTTCTGGAGTACCATGTCGCCACAAGACTTGCCTTTCAAGGCCCAGGATGGTATTCTGGGCAGTGGCATGGGGCACCACCTGGTGCTTCCTTCCACCACTGTAAGCATGTACTGCTTCCCCTGGTGGGTTTGAGGGAGTGTGCTGTAGTCAATTTGCTAAGGCTCCCCATACTTATATTTCAGCCATTGTCCCCCATACCACAAAGGTTTTAACCTTTTAGCTTGCTTGATTGCAGAGCATGTTTCACAGTCGTGAATAACCTGTGCAATAGCGTCCATGGTTAAATCCACCCCTCGGCCATGGGCCCATTTACATATTGCATCCCTTCCTTGATGGCCTGAAGTGTCATGGGCCCACCAAGCTAAAAATAGGTCACCCTTATGTTCCCAGTCCAAATCTGACTGGAAAATCTTTGCAGCCTGGTCCACTTGCTGATTTTTTCCATGTTCCTCAGTGGCCTGACTCATGGGTACATGGGCATCTACGTGACGTACTTTCACAACCAGATTCTCTATCCGGGCAGCAATGTCTTGCCACAATTCAGCAGCCCAGATGGGTTTGCCTCTGCGCTGCCAGTTGCTCTGCTTCCACTGCTGTAACCATCCCCACAGAGCATTGGCCACCATCCATGAGGCAGTGTAGAGATAGAGCATTGGCCACTTTTCTCCTTCAGCAATGCCTAGGGACAGCTGGATGGCTTTTGCGGCAGCAAATTGACTCGATTCACCTTATCCTTCAGTAGCTTCTGCGACTTGTCATGTAGGACTCCACACAGCAGCTTTCCACCTTCAATGTTTTCCTACAATACGACAAGACCCATCAGTGAACAGGGCATACTGTTTCTCATTAGCTGAGAGTTCGTTGTATGGTGGGGCTTCCTCAGCACAAGTCACCACCTCCTCAGGTGGCATTCTGGAGTCTGTGCCTTCGGGCCAGTTTGTGATCACTTCTACGATTCCTGGATGATTTGGGTTTCCTATTCGAGCTCGATGAGTGATCAAGGCAACCCACTTACTCCAGGTAGCATTGGTGCCATGATGAGTAGAAGGAACTTCACCCTTGAACATCCAGCCCAGCACTGGTAATCGGGGAGCCAGCAGGAGCTGTGCTTCAGTGCCAATTACCTCTGAAGCAGCTCCAACTCCTTCATATGCTGCCAAGATTTCTTTCTCAGTTGGGGTCTAGTTGGCTTCAGAGCCTTTGTATCCCCGACTCCAGAATCCCAGGGGTCGACCTCGAGTCTCCCCTGGTGCTTCCTGCCAGAGGCTCCAGGTAGGGCCATTGTCCCCAGCTGCCATGTAGAGCACGTTTTTAATGTCCTGTCATGTTCAGACTGGTCCAAGGGCTACTGCGTGCACAGTCTCTTGTTGAATTTGTTCAAAGGCCTGTCGTTGCTCAGGACCCCACGTAAACTCATTTTTCTTTCGAGTCACTTCATAGAGAGGTCCCACAATCCGACTATAACCTGGAACATGCATTCTCCAGAAACCCACAACGCCTAAGGCGGCTTGTGTTTCCTTTTTGTTAGTTGGTGGGGACATAGATGTTATTTTGTTCATCACATCCATTGGGATCTGGTGACGCCCATCTTGCCACTTAATTCCCAAGAACTGGATGTCTCATGCAGGTCCCTTGACCTGCACGAACCCCTGACCTCTTTTTACAGCAAAACCTGCTTTCAGAAGAATCTTGATTATTTTCTTACCTTTCTTGCAAACTTCTGCTGCTCTATTACCCCACACAATGATGTCATCAATGTATTGCAGGTGTTCTGGAGCTCCACTCTTCTCCAGTGCAGTCTGGATCAGCCCATGGCAAATGGTGAGGCTGTGTTTCCACCCCTGGGGCAGTCGGTTCCAGGTGTACTGGACACCCCTCCAGGTGAAAGCAAACTGTGGCCTGCACTCTGCTGCTAAAGGAATAGAGAAAAATGCATGAGCAATGTCAATGGTAGCATGTCACTTGGCTGCCTTGGACTCCAGTTGATACTGCAGTTCTAGCATGTCTGGCACAGCAGCACCCAGTGGTGGTGTGACCTCATTCAGGCCACCATAGTCTACTGTTAGCTGCCAGTCTCCATCAGACTTTTGCACAGGCCATATAGGGCTGTTAAAGGGTGAGTGAGTCTTGCTGATCACTCCTTGGGTCTCCAGATGATGAATCAGGTTCAGGGAATCAGGGAGTCTCAGTTAGTGCAATACTGTCATCAATGCACCATGGAAGTAGCAATTGGCACCTGCTGTTCTTTAACCCTCAGCAGTCCCACCACAGAAGGGTCACCTGAAAGGCCAGGTAAGGTAGACAGCTGTGTAATGTCCTCAGTCTCTACAGCTGCTTCACCAAAAGCCCACCCATACCCCTTTGGGTCTTTGACATACCCTTTCTTGAGGAAGTCTATGCCAAGGATGCACAGAGCATCTGGGCCACTCACAATGGGGTGCTTCTCCCATTTCTTCCCATTTAGGCTCGCTTCAGGCTCCAGTACAGTCAGTTCTTGAGACCTGCCTGTCACTCCAGAAATAGTGACAGATTCTGTCCCTTTATGATTCGATGACAATAGGGTACACTGTGCACCAGTGTCCACTAGGGCTTTATACTTTTGTGGCTCTAATGTGCCAGGCCATCAAATTCATACAGTCCAATAAACTCAGTCATCCCTTTCCTCCTCCTGGCTGGAGGAAGGGCCCCCCTAATGTTGAGGACAACATCTACAATTAGCAGAGGAGTTCCTACCTGGACTGGAGAACCGCTTACCGCAGACTGGAGCAGCCACTCTCCTGCAAGAATTCTTTCTTCCATCTGCTTTACCTTGCAGCTCAAGCACCCGTGCCTGTAGGACTGGGGTAGGTTTTTTTATCCCACTTCCTCATATCCTCTCCATAGTTGCAGAGGGAAAGCCACAGCAAATCAAACAGTTTTTCAAACAATTTATCATTTTTCTTAACCATTTCCTCATTTTTTTTGGCTATTGTCT
The DNA here is from genome assembly GCA_947846985.1 of Fratercula arctica. Lineage (NCBI taxonomy): Eukaryota > Metazoa > Chordata > Aves > Charadriiformes > Alcidae > Fratercula > Fratercula arctica. The sequence continues at coordinate 2,225,449 of CANTUZ010000025.1, forward strand.
TGGTCATTTTCTCAATCATTTTCTCGGTTTTCTCAGTCATTTTTTCCACGGCTGCCACAGTGAGGGGACAAGAGAGACTGCCTTCATACTGTCGTACCCTGTTAGCCACTTCATTTACAGTTGGTGCATCAGCATCAGATCCTCCCCAGACCATTGTTGACAATGTATGGGAATACATTGATGGTGCACTCCGCGCAAACTTCCTCAGCAAAGATCATTTGCATGGCATTTCATCAGGGTCTACATTCACTTGCCAGTCACCATAAATCACCTCTCGCACAGCCAGTTCCCTCAGGTACTTGATACCTTTTTCCATGCTGGTCCATTTGCTTGGACGGCATTCGATATCATCCTTAAAGGGATACCTGCCCTTTACAGCTGACACCAGTCGCCTCCAGAGACTGAGAGTGTTTGACTTTCTCCCAATCACTTTATCGATACCTCCATCTCTGGCCAGGTTTCACAATGGCTTAGCCTCTCTGCCATCTTAAGTCTATGGTATCAGCCCCATTGTCCCAGCATTGGGGCAACCAGGTGATAAGTGTCTCACCTTCAGGACGACTGAAGTCCTTCCTCATATTTCGCAAATCCATCATAGAGAAGGATTTAACAATTATTTCTGCATCTGATTCCTCTTCCTGTGTTGACACTGCCTGAGAAGGGCCCTTTCCCAAATCTTTGTCAGAAGAACTCTTTCCTATGCTACCTGGCTTAAGCTGGTCTTTTTCATGAGGGGCAGGGGAATGAGCTGACCTCCTTTTCTGCTTCCTGGTCACTGGGGCAACTTGGACCTGTTCTGATGGAATTTGAGTAGCAATAGTACTTGTTGTCGAAGCAGCTGGAGTAGTGACAGTGCTCGTTGTCGAGGCTGGAGCAGCTGGTGTGGATACAGGCTTGCGATAGAGGTTTGGAGTGCATGGCTGGTGCCAGTGCAGGCCGCAGAGTAACTTTTACTGTATGCTGCTGAGTGACTGGTGCCAGGATGGGCAGGGGCGTTGCCTGCACCAGTGGGGGGGTGGCTGGTGCTGGTGTGGCCATGGCTTCCGCTGGTACGGGTAGGGGCATGGCCAGTGCCAGTGTGGGGGTAGCTGGTACAGCTGGGCCGGTGGCTGGTGCCGATAGGAGTGGGCGCATGGCTTCCACTGGTGCCAGTGGGGGAGTTGCTTGGGGAGTGGCTTGTGCCCATATGGACTGTGGATTGGCCCATGGGATTTGAGGGGCAGCAGCATGTGTCCTGGTTCCAGCGGGGATAGGGTTAATTCTCCCCAGGCTCTGGCAGGACAGGTATTCCATCCCATGTGAGTCATGCCCAGTCAGTAGCTGGGAGCTACTGGAAGCAGTATTACGGAGCGTAGCAAGAGTACAGTCACCACCACAGGCCCAACGACATCTCAGCTGTCCTCCAGAAGTTCAGTGGCATCCCGTTGATCCATGGTTGACAGTGGTGGGGGTCTCAGTCCTGATTCCCAAATTGTGCTGGGTTGCCACGCCAGTTATAGTCCAGGTAGCCCAAGTCAGTCCGTAGCTTGACCAATCAGCGTGACAGTGGCCTTTGCCCAGCTAATTATCATTTTACACGGTTGCCGTATAAGCTTTTCCTGCCCCCTTGCTGCTTGGGCAGTGCTTGGCTTCAGCAATTTTGGAGTTAACAACACAGGCTCTGGTGAGCCCCAGGGATAGGCAGGGTCTGGCCACTCTGATAGCCAGAGGTCTACACCCTCTCCAGCTGATGGCAATCTTGGGTGGTGACTGGCAAGTAAGAGGATGGTCTGCAGAAGGTGCTAAATAGATACAAGCAAGCTTCTTATTGGCCTGCAAGCTTGCCGTCTATTTGGTAGAAGCTTAAGCAAGCTTTGAGACAATTATTTTAAAGTTCCAGTCTTTCACAGTCAGTTTTGGGTCACCTGTCCTGTCCACTCCTCCCCGCAGGTGCACCCCCTGTACACTTTTCACTTCCAACCCTCCAATGGGGCAAATAACAAAGTTAGCTGACCTTGGTTGTTATAGCAATAAGTGTAAGCAAGAGCCTCTCTGCATACCATTCCTTGGTATTCCTTGTCCAAACCAGGACATCCATGTGTAGGGCTTTGCACTTGGCCTTGTTGAACTTCATGAGGTTCACACGGGCCCACCTCTCAAGCCTGTCCAGGTCCCTTTGGGTGGCATTCCTTCCCTCCAGTGTGTTGACCGCACCACAAAGCTTGGTGTTGTCGGCAAACTTGTTGAGGGTGCACTTAATCCCAACATCCATGTTGCCCAGAAAGATGGTAAACAGGGTCAGTCCCAGTACTGACCCCTGAGGAACTCCACTCGTCGCTGGTCTCCACTTGGACATCAAGCCATTGACTGCAGCTCTTCGAGTGTGACCATCCAGCCAATTCCTTATCCACCAAGTGGTCCACTCATCCAGTCCATGTCTCTCCAACTTAGAGACAAGGATGTCGTGTGGGACAGTGTCAAATGCTTTGCACAAGTCTAGGTAGATGACATCAGTTGATCTTCCCTTATCCACCAGTGCTGTAATGCCATTGTAGGAGGCCACCAAATTTGTCAGGCACAATTTGCCCTTAGGGGAGACATGTTGGCTGTTGCTGATCACCTCCTTATTTTCCATGTTTCTTAGCATAGTTTCCAGGAGGATCTGCTCCATGATCTTGCTGGGCACAGAGATGAGACTGACTGTCCTGTAGTTCCCTGGGTCTCCCTTTTTTCCCTTTTTAAAAATGGGAGTGTTATGGTTTGAGAAAACCCATAACACTTTATTGTTGTTTACATGATTATTCTATCATCCAATGACCCCTTCCCACCCGAAAAGGGGAATCGGGGAAAACAAGGAAACACAAGGGTTGAAATATAAATAGATTGAATAGGATAAGACCAAATAATTAACAATAATACTAAAGGACCAGTATTAATCCCAATACTAATATAAGATATACAAGAATTATACTCGGACAGTTATACCAGCGGGAAGCTGTGCACTCCCAGCAGTGGACAGCAAATGTTGATCGCTGTGAGCGCAATGGCTTCAGGAGGAAGGGAAGGCCTCAGGGGTCTGGCACCGGGGCAAGGAGTTCTCTGGACTGCTGCCATCAAGGGAGAGAGAGAACTACACAGCAAACTTTCTAATTTATATTGAATGTGACATTCATGGTATGAAATAATCCTGTTGGCCAGCCTGGGTCAAATGCCCAGGCCTCTCTCCTCCTCATCCCTGCACCTGGCAAGGCTTGAAAACACTGCGACCTTGAATCCCACATAGCCTAGCTGGCTATAAAGTAAATGTTTTCATGAATTCAGGCACTAGAGTCTTCTAAAAGTGCAGTTTTCCCAAGCATTAGAAGAGAAGTTAGTCCTGTGTCGCTCAACCCAGGACAGGGGGTTGTTTCCCCTTTTTATTCCAGTCAGTGGGAACTTCACCAGACTGCCGCAACTTCTCAGATATGATGGATAGTGGCTTAGCAACTTCATCTGCTAGTTCCCTCAGGACCCATGGATGCATCTCATCAGGCCTGTGGATTTATGCACCTTCATTTTCCTCAGATGGTCTCTGTGGGAAAGCAACGGAAGATCAGCGACTTGACTCGCACCTGGGATATTGGAAAACACATATATCACACTAATTGTTATTCAGTCTCGGGTGCTTGCAAGGAAAACATTTGCACTTAGATGACATAAGTCTGCGATGGACTCAGGGACACCTTATCTAGCCGCTTGAGAATCCTGGCCTGTTGTGGCAGAAGATCAAAGCACAGTACCAGCAAGAACAGGGAGTCCGCACGCGCTCTTGCTAACAAGGACTCTCTCGCTGCCAAGGGCTCTTGCTAACAAGAACTCTCTCTCGCGCCACGGTGCCCACGGTCCCTGCTTGCGTGCCTCTGCCCGGGTGTTGCTTCGGAGATTCCCTGGTCTGTGAGGTATCGAGATTAAACTTGTTCTTTGCCTTTCATCCGTGGTGTGTGGTTGTTCCTGCGTCCTGCCTGCATCGGCTCACAAAGTCTCGAACCTGTTCTTCACCTACAGTGGGCAGTTCTTCATTCTCCCAGTCCCTGCCTTTGCCTTCTGTGACTTGGGTGGTGTGGTTGGAGCACTTGCTGCTGAAGAATGAGGCAAAAAAAGTCTTCAAGTACCTCAGTCTTCTCCATATCCCGGGTAACCAGGTCTCCTGTTTCCTTCCTGAGTGGGCCCACATTTTCCCTAGTCTTCCTTTTATCACTGATATACCTATAGAAGGCTTTCTTGTTGCCCTTGATGTCCCTGGCCAGATTTAACTCTATCTGGGCTTTAGCTTTCCTAACCTGATCCCTGGCTGCTCGGACAATTTCTCTCTATTCCTCCCAGGCTACCTGTCCTTGCTTCCACCCTCTGTAGGCTTCCTTTTTGAGTTTGAGATTGTGCAGGAGCAACTTGTTCATCCATGCAGGCCTCCTGGCATTATTGCCTTGCTTCCTGTTTGTTGGGATGCATCTCTCCTGAGCTTGGAGGAGGTGATCCTTGAATATTAACTAGCTTTCTTGGGCCCCTCTTCTCTCCAGGACTTCATCCCATGGTACTCATGGCACTACATGCAGAAGTACATACTTCATTTTGGCTACTCATTCAGATAATCGTAGATATCCAGTAACTTTGTAAATATTGTCTTTAGAAAAATTATTTGGTACAAGAAGCTGTCAGTCAAACTCATCGCAGAGCTCTTGCATTCAAACTTGTTTTCATATTGACTAAATGATGGCTCTCGTGAGATTTATGTTTTCTGGTCTGTGCAAATAAAAGCAGACTGAAATCCTATAGATTTGGTTTTAATTTGTCAAAACTTCAGGTGTACTACAAGATGGAATGTAGTTTTTAACTTTATGAACTGTTATGCTTCAGTGCAGGATTTCCCGTGCATGAAATCTTTGTAGGACCACAGCCTTATGTTGAAAGCATGCCTTTTGTTCTTTATGCATGTAAGGGATGGACTGTAAATTCCCTGAGGAGGGGCAGAAGGCCCTCCAAGCCTTCAATGGAATGCCTCAAACACTCACAAGGAAATAAATAATGCAGGCCTGGCCTTCAAAGAACTGATAAGGCTCACACTTCTGGCGCCTGAAAGTGTGGGAGAACTGTCTTGTGAAGACAGGATAGTTCTGCCACTCGTGTGATGAGCTTGCTAGTTCTCAGTTCTCGAGGCCATTGTGTCTAATAAGTGACCTTTGCTTCGTTATCCGCAAAATGCATATGAAAGCGCACACCCCTGCATATGCTAATGAAGATTATAGAGATCATGCTAAACATGTATGACTATGGCACTCGTCTCTCCACCCAAATCATGCTACACCTCACCTGGGAGAAGGGAGAAACCTGAGACGAGGCTGTCCTTGGCAAGGGGGGTGGACCGTGCTAATTCAGCAAACATAAAAGGGGAAAATAAGTGTCCCTGAGGGGGGGAACAAAGAAGAAACAAAAGAAGAAGACAGTGCCTGGGAAGATTCTTCCCAAGAAAGAAGACCGTACCTGGGAAGATTTTTCCAAGAAAGAAGAAGATTATGCCTGGGAAGATTCCCTGAAAAAGACCCTGGGACCAGGACCGGTGATCTCTTTCTCTCTGTCTTTTTCTCTGTCTTTTCCTTTCTCTTTCCCTCAGTTTCTCTTTTCTCTTAGAGTTGTTAAGTAACAGTTAGAGTTGTTAAGTACGACCTTAAGTACCGCTTGCCATAAGTTGTCCTATACCTGTTGTTAAGTAGCACAATGCATACCTCACCATTTGCCATAATTTCTCATATACCTAACCATTTATTGTGGACTTGTTAAGACCTATACTAACCATTTTGGGAAGCTAATAAATGTTTCTATATGGACCTTGAGATTTATCTCACCTTAGTCTGCGCCGTTGAGAATTTACGAATCTGAAGTCACTTACCCCCCCTCTTTCCTAAGAGTGGGATGTGACAATGCAGAACTGATTGAAGAAGTTGCTGAATTATTTTCCCGACTTATTAACAATAATTGAATCATCTCAACAATAGTTGAAAATAAGAATTATTTGTTACCAGGCTGTAAATGATTTACAGTGTTACTTTTTGGAAATGTTGGTGCTTAGGATGGGAGTGCTGTTGGGCAGGTCACTTCTGTTCTGCAGATTGCTCTAATGTGGGATCTGCATCAAGTATCCTTAAAAGCAAGTGTTTTCAGAAAAGTTTTTAAATAAAATACTCAGAAATGCATTGTGCATATTCAGACTGATCCCCTGTCTTTTTGGCTTCCGTTAGGTATACTGGCACTCAAGTGCTCACATAATGAGTGAAGCTATGGAGCAAATCTACGGTGGATGTTTGTGCTGTGGCCCCCCAATAAAAAATGGATTGTATTATGACATGTTCCTTGAGGATGGGTGTCGTGGTTTCAGCTGGGAGAGAGTTAATTTTCTTCCTAGTAGCTGCTGCATTTTGGATTCCGTATGAGAATAATGTTGGTAACACATATTGTTGTAGTTGTTGCCAAGTAATGCTTATATTAAGTCAAGGACTTTTTCAGTTTCCCACAGAAGCTGAGAGGGAGCACAGACAGGACAAGCTGGCCAAAGGAATATTCCATACCATAGACGTCATGCTCAGTATATAAATGGGGGTTGGCCAGGGAGCAGGAATCCACAATCAATGCTTGGGACAGGCTGGGCAATAGATTACTGGGTGATGAGAGCAATTGTATTGCATCACTCATTTTGTATGTTCTTTTACCATTATTATTTTTATTATTATTTTGTCTTCTGTTACTGTTCTATTAAACTTACTTTATCTCAACCCATGAGGTTTTTTTTTTCTTTTTCTCCCTCCTCTCCCTACCCTACTTTGGGGAGGGGAGTGAGTGAATGGCTGTGTAGTCCTAGTTGCTGGCTGGAGTTAAACCATGACAATGGGTAGGTTTTGTATTTTTCTTTTTTAGGAGTGGGGGGATGGCAGTCACAGCAAAATTTCTGTTACCTGCTTGTTCCCACAACAAAGTCATCTGCACTACTGCAGATTACTTTGTTCTTTGCACTACATCCCGTCCACAAGCTAGTGCATTGCAACCAGATCAGAAATGGCAAGTGAAAGCAAGAATGATTCACTTCTTTTTGTGTGTATTTATTTTAGGGGTATATCCACTAATGACTTCTTTGCTTTGGAAACGTTATGCAAAAAGATAATGAAGGAAAAACAAGACTTTGAAAGACTGGAAGCTAAGAAGGAAACAGTACTTGAAATATTTAAGGTCAGCTGTTTTAGAAGGTTGTTTCTAGCATTGTGCAGTTATGCTTTAAGTATTTGTAACTTTATCTGCATGTTCTATTAGTGGTAGAGGAAGGTCTATCAAATTAACTTTTAAAGATCTTGTGTTCTTATAAGTTCACTTGTTATATTTAACTTTTTTTAAAAATGAGCAAAAGTATAATTCTTAGGTTCTCGGGAATGTGCATTACATTTTCCGCAACTGTAAGAATTCGAGTTCTTCTGCTGGGTGACCTTGGCAAAATCTTTGAAGCCACATTCTTCATTCATTTCCCACAGATATAAATTTGCAATATATTGTGTGCAGTTATGTTATATGCCTATATTATATTGACTGTTAGTAAAATGCTGTGTGATACTGTAACTGCATTAGAATGAGGACTTCTGAGAAAGTCCAAGCAACACTAAAACCTGACCCTTTCTCTTTAGTACCTAGCTGCAATAATTCTCTGACATTCCTGAGATAGAAGTTAGTTTTCACTGTTAGAACATCAGTAAGAATCATAGTGTCATTCAGGTTGGAAGGGGCTTCAGTACGTCTCCAGTCCAATCTCATGCGTAAGGCAGGGTCAACACTGAAGTCAGGTTTCTCAGGGCTTTGTCCATTTAAGCCTTCAAAATCTCTAAGGATGGAGACTGCACAACCTGCTCTCTGGGCAGCTTGCTCTACTGCCTGACTGGAGCACCCCCCCTTTCCCCCCCAATAATTTAAACTGTTGGTCAGTTCTCTTGCTTAACAAGGAGTTAACAAATGTGCACTGTTTTTCTCAGTATAATGCATTCAAGTGTCACATATGGAATGAGAAGGTCAATACTCCAACTACAACAGTATACAGGTAATTACGCATGCATAATAACTGGATATAACTTTCTAGGTTGAAATATACCAAATAAATGTTTTCCTGTTCTTGGGTGTGGTCCCTTGATAGATTTATGTAGAGGGCCTCATGTCAGACACACTGGCAAGGTAAAGACCATAAAAATTCTTAAGGATTCATGGGCTTTTGTAGGGCAGCATTTGTACACTTTTATGGCTGCAGATTGAAGGCTGAGTGCCATTACATTTGTTTGCTTTATTAGTTATTTTATGTACCGTGTCTGTTTTAGAGTGAATATCGAAAATGTGGATTCCAGGAGGCTGTCACTCCAAATGTTTTCAACAGCAAACTATGGATGACTTCAGGGCACTGGCAGCATTACAGTGACAATGTCATTACAGTGACAATATGTTTTCCTTTGAATTGGAGAAAGAAATCTTTGCTCTGAAGCCTATGAACTATCCAGGACACTGGTAAATACATAGCAAATCCAGTTTACCAAAGATGATGCTGATTCAAAAAAAAAAGAAAAAAAATCTGGTTTCTTTTGCCTATTTAATTGTAAAGATGGCTATCTTCAGGCATCCAGATGTGACATGCTGTCAGGAGTGATGTAATTATGAGTCTTGTTGTCTATGAACTCACTTTACTGAGACACTGAGAAATGTCATCATTACAGTGACTGTGTTTTCAACCTGAAGCTTACCTTGGTACTACAAAACCTGGATATCCAAAATAGATATTGGGACATTATCAGTTTTGTGGCAATTTAGGCATTCAGGTTTTAACAGCTCCTAAAACTGAGCATTTTATCTTTTCTGCGTGAGGTGGGGAAAGCCTATCAGCTGTAAAAGGATATCTGAATTTGTTGTCCTGAAAAAATAGATGTGAATTATGGTTGTATTCAGATTACATTGTTGGCATTATGGACATCTGCTTAGATACTGGCTGCTTCTCATTGGCTGTTCTTTGTAGAATTTTGATTCTGGATGAGCCTCAAGTAATAAACTTTTCCTTCAGCCTTATGTTTGATCATCGTCCGAGATCATGGCGTGAGCTGCCATTACAGTTGATTGATTTTGGCATTCTGTATTGCAATGAACTGTCGGGAGCTCTTACAGGACTCACTCGAGTATGCCGGTTCCAGCAGGATGATGCTCACGTATTCTGTGCTATGGCGCAGGTATGGGCTGCTGTTAAATGGGTATTAAAAACAGATTAACTGTTTTTTCCATATTTGAGACTTTATTTCTATTCTCATAAAGATTGAAGAGGAGATAAAGAGTTGCCTGCAGTTCTTGCGTACTGTCTATGATATCTTTGGATTTTCCTTTAAACTGAATCTTTCCACTTGTCCTGAAAAGTATCTGGGAGATATTGAAGTGTGGAATCAAGCTGAAAAGGTAAACAGTAATTTTATTAACCTTTTATATGAAAGCAAGGCTGCAGCTGGAAGTCCTGTAAGAACATATTGCCTTCTGGAAGGTACAGTGACAGCTGGACATGAGCAATATAACTTTAATAACTGTCTTCAATAGAGTCTGGCTTTTGTAAATGGCTTTCATTGTATGCTATGTATGGAGAGCATACTCTCCATACAGAAGCAATCTCCACATCAGAATCAAATTACCTCTCTTCTTCTCTCCCTGTATTTTTTTATCATTTAAAAAAAAGAAAAAAAGAAGGAGGAAGAAGAGAACCAATCCTGACATCCTCTGTAATATGACTTAGAGCCATCTTCCAAAAGTCAGGTTGCTTTCATGATTAAAGGGATGGGGTTAGCCCCTGCAGGTGCAGTGCTGGGGAGAAGACAGAGCAGGAATAACATTAGGTGTACCAGGGTGGATCCTCTCTCAGTATTATCTATGAACTTTGAATCTAGCATAAAAAGTTCTTACATCTTAGCTAACACTGTTTGGCCTCTTCCAAAATGTATGCATTAATTTTATTTGTTTTAAATTTGAACTAAATTAATTTTATTTTTTAGCTGGGAGTCTTCCAAAACTTTCCTTTTTCAGAAAATAAATGAGTTGCAGCAGTAACTGAGAAGTACTGAGAATTTAGTAGTGTCAGATATCTGTAGCAGCAGGCCAACCTGGTGCTGTAACATGGAAATGCAGTAAATGATTGAGAATCAGAGTGTATGTGTCCTTTAGCAACTCGAAAACAACCTCAGTAACTTTGGTGAGAAGTGGGAGTTAAACTCTGGTGATGGAGCTTTCTACGGACCTAAGGTTAGTATGTTGCTAATTCCTAGCTGGGTTAGGCTTTTAATTCTGTTTGGATGAGGCAGACAAAAGCTATACAGTTCCTTGCTTTCCATTGATACTACCATAATCTTGGCAGTAGGGGTAGCATGCAAATAGTGCTCTTCATAGTATAGCAGATGAGCAGAAAAAAACCCCAAAGTCTTAATGTGTTTACAAAATTATGCTAAATGTAGCATACCAGAAAGACAGGTGTTGGGCATCTATTTGTGCAGAATGTTTGCCAGATGACTTCAAATAGATACCTGACCCCAAGACAAAGGCTTCATCTAGTTAACATTCTGCTCTAAGTTAATTAAACAAATATAGATAGGCACTATATACTGTTAATACATAAAGAATGTTTTTCATATGTTTGCTCATACTATGAGCAAGGGGGAGAAAATAGTATGGTGACGCCCTTGGTTTTTATTCATTATCTTCTTGGTAAAGACAACTTTTATTTTCCACTTATCATCCTGCACATTCCCTTCTAATGTAATGTTATAACTAAATTTTTCAGTGTCAGCATACATTTCTAAAGCATTGGTGCTGTTTAGTTTTGGGCGGAGAACAAAACTGATTCTTAAGCTGACAAACTGGTACAAACTGAGATTGTTAAAGGCTGGGATTAGGAAGGAGGATTTTTTTTTTTATAGCTATATAATACCATTTTAAGGTGCTGTCTGGTTGAAATTTTGTGGTTTTTCCAGCTACATAAATTCTGGCATACTTGAGAGAGAGATAATATTCTGTGATCCTGGTTTTCACATAACTTTAACATTCATTTCATTAATTAAACACGGTTTACATGTATAAACTATTTATCTGCTGCTTAAACAGAGCTGATTGGTTTAGTGGGAGACATGAACAGAAGGTGGCGCTGTCAGATCTGTATTACCAGAGCAATTGATGCATTAGAAATAATCCTTTGGGCGAGAAGTGAATCCTAATGCAATATTCCTGTATAAAAAAAGCTGTGAGAAATCCTAACCCTGTGTTCCTATACAAAAGAAGTCATGAGAAAAACAAAAATAAACTTAAGTAATTTTTTGAAAAATGTTGCTTTCACTGGCACAGTTTTGTAGCTGCATTGAGTTGCTGGTAGGTTTTAGTATTTAAAAAAGCCCCTTGCATTGCTTTTGTGTTTCTCTTTTTTTAAAAGCTGTCTCCTCAGTTTGCACAGATTAAGTAGGCCTCTAGAAATTTCCTGCTGTCTTTGAGCATAAGGACAGAGAGCCTTACAAAATTACTTGTAAGTCTTTCCCTAATACACCAACACTACATTTATGCCATCTAGTAAACCGGTTCTGATTTCTGTCTTTGTATGCTAATTGAATCAATTTCATTTTATGGTTTGTAGGCATGTTATAGCAGCTAATAGGTCATAATGTGAAATGCAAACAAGATTTAGTAATTTCCTTAGTTGATTTGAAAGAAGGCAAATATCTACAGGAACCTTTGTTAGCCTCAATTCACCTTATACTTGCTCCTAATACACTCTAGCCAAAGTAAGGTGAGCAAACACATAGCTTTTTGCACTGGTTTTAATGGAAACTAGTTAAAGTTACATTGTTAAGTTAAGCTCTACATCTTGGTACCTTTAAACTACTTGGAATATATATATAATTTTTTTTCTCTATAACTTGGTGATTTGAAATTAAAGAAGGTTGTAAATAATTTATTTTGATAGACGCTCTGGTGAGTAGCTGAACTATGATAAACTCTGGCTTCTGAATGCAAAATTTAAAGACATTTAGAACTTCACTTAATAAAACACTGATCTGTTTGTTTGATACATAAATTAAAATAAGGCACACAGCCCCAACATGTAGCCATACTGGTAAAAGGATTAATAAAAGAGCAATTTGCTAAATAAGTAAGGTCCAGATACTGTAAATCTACTATTTTCTAGCTGTCTCTCTGTCTAACTTGTATCATAAGTGTACTTGGGATTAAAGTATGAGATGAAAAAGAAAAAATAGGCTTGACTAGATATTCATAGTCAGAACAAGTGTCATTAATTAGTATGATCCCTATTGGTAAATGGACTATTTAACAGTAGTATTCTCATCCTGTGTCCATGCCCTGAATTTGTAACATAAGCTACAAAGTATGCAAATACTGCATAATAAATGAGTATATAAATTTGCCAGTTTAAATTTGAAGAAATCTCATTTATTGGTGAGATGTGTTCAGTTCTGATCTTAGACTAACACTTGCATTTATGTGCTGCTGAATTTACTCAGTGAAAGGGCCCATGAAAGTCACAAAAAACAGTCTGAGGTATTAAATGTAGCCCCCCCCCCCCGGAAGTAATTTCACTGTACTTGCTCACCCTGTTTTTAGGTCTAACATTTTTTGCATCAAAACCTGCAAATCATTTAAATCCTAATGTAGTCTGAAGTAAAGGTACGTTGTCTAAAACCACATATAGTTCCTCTGCACTGAGTGAAAGCTTCTGTCTTAAAACAGTGGTTTGCTTGCAAAGGGGCATGCTTATATCTTAAACTGTAGTAAAAGTTTGTGTCTTTTTGTTTCTAAGACTGACATTCAGATTAAAGATGCCATTGGCTGCTGCCACCAATGTGCTAAAGACTAGCTAGACTTACAGCTGCCAGTCAAATTTAACCTCACCTTTGTCAGGTAAGCACAGAGGCTGGTGGTTTTAATTGCTATATAATCTAACTTTCCTGTCGCTTACAGGCATAAGTTTACACCAAGAAAAAACCTTACATTAAAAAAAATCCCAACCATTTATTCACAACCATGATGGTAATGACAAAACAAGACCAGTTATCGTTCATCAGGCTATCTTGGAATCTGTGGAGAGAATGATCGCTATTCTAACTGCAAACTGTGGAGACAAATGGTTACATTGAAAAGTAGATTTATTATTCCAGTTTGAGCAAACACTTGATGTAGACTAGAAATTAGCCCCAGGCATGCAGGAGTCAAGAGGGTTTGTTCTACTTGCTTCCTACAGAGACATGCTGTAGGTATACCACAGGGCAATTACTTCTGAACCACCTTGCTTAGATATTAAATAATTCTAGATATGGTTTCCTCTACATGATATCAATTGTGCAGGTGTAGTGTACAGCTTGTCTGCCCAAGGTGTGTTTATCTCACCTTTGCTCTTGCAGCTGGGCTGCCTTGCAAAGAGTCATTTATGTAGGTCATCTCCTTTATTTGCTGCAGTATAATACCTGATGGGGATGATTCCTCTGATTATAAGACTCAAAAGTAAATGTTTTTCCATGATTAGTTAGTAATAAGCTCAACAACTGAATTATGATTTGTCTGTTGTAAAACAACTTGAATCTGGTGAATTGGTGAAATTGGCACCATCCCAAGCAGTGATCATGAATTCCTGCCCTCCAGCCAACCCCCATTTATATACTGAGCATGATGTCTATGGTACAGAATATTCCATTGTCCATTCCATTGTTCTGTCTATGCTCCTTCTCAGCTTCTATGGGAAGCTGAAAAAAAGTCCTTGAATACTATAAATATCACATAGCAACAACTAAAACAATATGCATTGTTGACATTCCTTTCATACCAAATCTGAAACACAGCAACCACTAGAAAGAAAATTAACTCTATCTCAGCTGAAACCAGGACAGTATCCACCCCTTATTCCATACCATTTATGTCATGCCCAGGCCTTATACTTTTCATAGTCACCACCACTTTCCTGTCTCTGAGATATATATATATATATATATTTATATATACATACAGATATCATTCCCTTAGTTTATGGGCCATCCCTCTAAAATGTCCACCGAGTTCATTTAGTCCATGACTTTGGGCTCCATCCGTCATAACAGTCTTTCAGGGCAGGAGAGATGATGTGTGGGATGTTGAATTGTGGCATGCTGCATCTGGAGCTCACAGCTGGTATATCTGGCACGGTCCATGCCCACAGTCTGTAGGTTGAGGATGTTGATCTCAAGAAAATTGCTGGGTGCCAGTTGCTTAAGCCAGTTCTGGTTCTATCACTGCTCAGTTCATCAAAGTTCATTCTCCATTAATTTGGGTGATTCTTACTGTAACCGTAGCAGTGATGACATATAGCCGTAATTTAGCAATTAACATCATAAAGTTTAATTCATTGGCTGATCTCACCCAAAACCAAATCCCCTTGAGGTACACATTGGACCTCCCCTGTTGCAGAATGGCTTGAGGAGCAAGGTCATGGGACAATAGAGGAGTTATGCGAGATGAGAATAGCGTAGAAGCAAGTTACAGCTCGGCAATGGGAAAGTACTAAGTAAACAAGCCATGAGAATGCAGAAGCAAGAATAAGGAGCTGATAAGAATAGGGAACTAAGGCTGAACCCTGTCGTGTGGACAGAGAACCAATCGCAGTGAGCAGATGACTTTTATAATTAGCCAATATTCAAGCGATGATGTAACCAGTAGCTATATAATGAAGCGTATTCGGGCAATAAACTGAAGCTTGCTTTATCACTCACATTGAGTCGGCCGCTTGTCTTCCCTCGCTCGTCGCAAGTGGCGCCCGAACAGGGACCCCCAGCCTTGTTCCCACCGGACAGCGAGCTCGGAAAAGCACTGGTAGCAGCGACCAGGGGGTAAAAGACAGTACATGATATGGCTGGTACATGATATGTCTGTCCGTACCTGATCTTCGGATAATTAAGAGGAGGATCGCCATCCGAGGAAAGCTACCTAAAGGGAAAGGAAAAAGGCTGCAAACAAAGTAATCAAGGGATCAAAGTAATCAAGGGATCATAAAGAGGAAGTCGACGCGTCGCAAAAGGATAGAGAGGTAGCTTTACAATTTTTACAATGCTTTTTAGAAAAGCGGGGAGTAGGCCCTATAAAAGATCTGGCCAGGTTAATTGCATTAGGCAAAGCTCCAGGATACTTTAAGGACCCAGACGATATGTTTGAAGTAGAAGAGTGGTGAATGTTTGGAGATTGCCTATGGGATAAAGTTATAGATGACGATAAAACTACAAAAAAGTTGATGAAATCTTGACGAGACGTTATTAACTGTATGAAAAAGTATAAGGCGAAAAGGCAGCGGTACAAAGTTTGCTGCAGCTGGCAAAAAGTGCCAGGGAAAACCTTAGTGAGAGTGCTTTACTGGAACTATTATCTTGATGCCGACAATGAGGATTGCTCAGAGATCCGACTCAGTTTTTTGACCTTTGAACATGGACTAGAATTGGAGTGGAAATGTGGGAAGCAGTGCTGTCAGAGAATAAGGAAGCCCGGAACCTGGCAGGCACTTATCGACAGGTGAAGGGACTGATTGCAGGCATGCATGGATCAGCTGTTATTGCCGCCACAGCCCAGAGGGTGTTAGATGCAGCTGGGGAAGAGGGAAACAGTTCGTCCTCCAATGCATTTCCTGTAATAAAGCAGT
Source organism: Fratercula arctica (assembly GCA_947846985.1). Lineage (NCBI taxonomy): Eukaryota > Metazoa > Chordata > Aves > Charadriiformes > Alcidae > Fratercula > Fratercula arctica. Next base: position 2,241,164 of record CANTUZ010000025.1, read on the forward strand.
CAGAAAAGGACTTCTGGGGAGCGTCTGACGAATGGACATTTTCGCCTCCGCAACCGACCGCTCCACCGTACTTTGGTCTACCGGAGTCATCCATGCAGGTTCCCCCCGACTCTCCTCAGCCTATGGAAACATCATCATCCTCCGAGGACGTTCGTCTGAAAACCGTCTATCCACCTAAAGATACTGCGGAGCTCCGTGACGCTCTCCGCGATCAACAGAACACTATGCAGCAATTGCTCACGGAAATGCGGAGACTTGATAAGGGTTTGAAAGCGGGCGCGATACGGGCTGCTTATAAAAAGGCTCATGAGGTTATCAAGGAGGGTTTGCAGGTGGTTGAGGAGAGGGTGTGTGGGAGTCCGGGAACGGGTGATCCGTCTGAAAGAGCAGCGGACGAGTCTGGGGATACGCAATAGTGTAATGTATCAGAAAAGGGAGATAGCGTTAAAGAATAGAAAGTGAGGAGATGGATTTGTACTATGCTGGAAAACAGCAGAGATGGGTTCATAGGATGCGAATGAGTATTTGACTCGGAAATTTTTTGCTTGTATGGATACATGATTATTGCTTATGGTTCCCTGAAGGGTGGTCTTACGATTTGGCTCAGTGGCTAAAAGTGGGGGAGGAATTGCAAACGCGGGAGATGCTGCACTTGTCCTTGCCAGAGCCCTGCAAGGGGTTGCTGGAGGGGCACCACAAGCTCCCCCAAAGGAACCTCAGTCTTTTGAAATGACACCCCCAGTTGCAGACCCTTAGCCTAAATATGCTCAAATTCCCAATTCTGAAAAACATTACCAAAAACAGAATTCAGGAGGCGAAGAGCCAGAAGATCCCTTTGATCCTGGCCTAATAAATCCAGAGACTGAACCTGATTTATGTCCACCTTTAACCCTGATTAAAGCTATGGCTGCCTCTGCTACAACTGCGGAGGAGATTTTACAGCAACAGAGACGAAAGTCGTTATCGCGTTCCTCCATTATTAAGCCTCCTCCATTTGCGCCAGGTATCGCGTTTGTTCCTCCTTTTCAACCGCTTATGTGTGCGCAGCCAGAATCAGGGTATAGCAGTGTATTGTCAGAATGTCAGGGGAGAAGGACAGAGCCAGAGCGGACGCAAGAATAAAAGAGCTGTCTAATCGGCGGCTCTTTGAGCTGCTGAGAGCGCTACAGGCAGCGACTAAGCAACGTACTGCTCCATTTTGTGTCATCCACATTCGGAGTCACATGTGGGACCAAGGGTTAGGAGAAGGTAACGCCCGAGCAGACAGATTGGTGACAGTGGCAGCCCCCCTGAGTGAATTCATCAAAGCCAGGGAATCACATGGCATGTTCCATCAAAACGCTAAGGGATTGCATCGACAGTTCAATGTCACTATGGATGAAGCCAGAGGAATCGTGCGTGCTTGTCCCACCTGTAGCCACCATGGCCCTGGGCTCGGTTTAGGCGTTAACCCGCGAGGATTGGGTCCTTGTGAGCTCTGGCAGATGGATGTCACACACGTTCCCGAGTTTGGACGACTGAAATATGTACATGTTACTATTGATACTTATAGTGACTTTCTTTGGGCCACAGCTCAGGCTGGCGAGAGGGCCTTACATGTAATTAGGCATCTTACGAGTTGCTTTGCAGTCATGGGACTACCACGAGAAATTAAGACGGATAATGGACCTGCTTATACAAGTGAAAACAGCCGCCCCCCCCCCCCCCCCCCCGCCCCGCCCCAGCCATTTCCCTGAGATAGAAGTGGTGTTTTTTGTATGTCTGCTGTGTAAGTGTGTGTGGGTGCCAATTTATATCTGCTGATCAGCATCTGTGCTACTGTTTGTTTGTTGCTGTGTGCGGTGTCGTTTGGTGACTCCGCTTGAGCAGGTGTTCTGCCTGTACATGACTAGGGCTGACACTCCGTCAAGCGAAGAAGTTTGTATATACACAATGTTTAGATGTAAGGCGAGCGCACCCCAGGTAGATAGGCCATGATGGGCCGTAGAACTGATGGAAGTCCTGAAATATTGGGGGAGTTTTCACCAGCCGACATGCTTACAGTCTCGGGAACAGCTTACCCATGCAGGGCGTATGACTGGTTGTTTGTTGTTTGCCTATAAGATCATGGTTGATTGGGAAAAGGAGTTAAGCCAAAATCTATAGGATGCTCTGTAGGAAAATGAGAAACTTAAGGGTGAGCTCTTGTTGCAAAGGCAGACTTTTATGTCAGCTGTAAGTGATGAGAAAAAAAAAAAAAAAAAAAAGAGAGACAAAAAAGAGAAAAAAGAAAAAAGAGAAAAAAAAAAGGGAACAATTAGAAGGGAAATGTGCCATCTTAGCACAAAAGTATGCCATAAATGCTACAAGACAGCAGCAGAAAAAGAGAAATAAGACACCTGATTCAAGCAGTATTATAGAGATATGTTTTGGGTTTTTTTCCGATATGTATATATGTTATTGCACGCCTTTGTAAATTACTCTGTGTTATACCCTGTGAGACTAAATGAACACCAGCAGAAGCGGTCTCTTGAGCGGGGGGGTGGAATATGGGAAAGCAACGGAAGATCAGCAAGGAGGATTGTAAATACGCTCAAGGGACTCGCACCTGGGTGCTGGAAAACACATCTATCACTAATTGTTATTCAGTTTTGTGTGCTTGCAAGAAAAACACTTAGATGACATAAGTCTGTAATGGACTCAGGGACACCTTATCTAGCTGCCTGAGAATCTTGGCCTGTTGTGGAAGAAGATCAAAGCACAGTACCAGCAAGAACAGGGAGTCCGCATGCACTCTTGCTAACAAGGACTCTTTCGATGCCAAGGATTCTTGATAACAAGGACTCTCTCGCTGCCAGGGATAAATTTAGTAATGCTACTAGTACAGCTGTTTCTGAGTTATTGCTAGATGTAGATAGTATTCAACATGCAATGCTGCAAAACAGAGCTGCTATTGATTTTTTGCTTTTAGCTCACGGACACAGTTGTCAAGATTTTAAAGGACTGTGTCGTATGAATCTAAGTGACCGCTCCAAATCCATCCATGCCCAGTTGCAAGAACTGCACCGACCGAGCCAGCAACTTGTGGAGACCACTGTGTGAAATCTCTTTGCTGGATGGACTTGGGGGTGGGGTTGGTTGAAGGAAATTATACTCATTATCTGTGTGGAAGGAATCTGTCTGTTATGTTTAGTATGCTGTTTGCTATGTTTAATAAGCATTATACGATCAGTTGCAGATGTTGCTTTGCATCATACCCTTGTACGAGTTATAGAATACTGTTGTGTCCCAACTATGGGCCACGGGGTAGCATGTGTAAGGGATAATAGAGGATGGTTCGAGTGAGACACGACGGAGAATTACTAGTTGAACCAAACCCAGTATGCATGTTGGGGAAAAAGGGACTCAGTACTGTTGCTGAAAAACTATATGTGTATCCATGAGACCCTAACTTTCAAAGAAGAAGATAACAAGAAGGGAGTACAAGGGAGTCAGGTATCAGACATCCGCAGTTAGCAAAGCTGGATCATGAGTCTGGTGAGGCTCGCTGCATGTGCTGGCCACGCATGCAGCGACCCTAGCCTGTACTTTTCCATTCAATCCGGGACAGGATATAAGGGGGCTGTCTCGGATCGGAGAGAGGGGGTCAGACATGAGCGCACTTTGAAGATACAGGGGACGCCCTGAAGTGCTGTGTGTGCCCGCCCCTCCTCCCTGGTAGGTTCCACGTTCATTAACCCCAACAGCTCAGAAGGCATTACAGCACATTGCAGATTTGTTTATGATACATCAAAAATTTCAACCTTACACCCTGATAGGACAGTGGGATGATACACTCGCAAAGAGCCTGACTGCATTAGAGTGAGTATTTTTTCCACATAACTTTTCAAAAAACAGTAACTACGATGATTGAAATGTTAGCACGATTGATTTCACGGGGTCGTTTGCACTATCAGCAGCCAGCTCCTCTGCCATCATTTGTGGGAATTACCCTGCGAATGCTTACACCTGATGAACTTTGGCAATTCGATGTTATACACATTATGGAATTGGGACGTTTGTGCTATCTACATGTTTTAGTTGATTTGTTTTCTCACCTTGTTGTAGCTAGTGCTGATATAGGAGAAAACGCTCGTGATGTTATTCGACATTAGTTGCAATGCCTTGCAGTCATGGGAGTACCGAAAACTGTAAAAACTAACAGACCAGCTTATGTGTTCGCTAAAATACAGGTCTCTCTACAGACATGGGGTATCAAACATGTCATCTTTGTCATCCAATGCTTGTCATGCCCTGTAGTTTAGGTTGCTTACAGAAAATAGTGCAAAAAATGATTAATCAAGCTTTTTGTTGCATAAAAAATAAAAAAGGGGGAATTATGGAGATGATAGAGAGCAGCGTAGGGAATCTGTTTGGCCTTGATGAGACAAAACTGTATCTGTGAGAGGCGCCTTGAGAAGCAAGTGCCAGGAGATATCAGCAAGGAAAGGAATGTGAAAAGCAAAGCTGCTGCTCTGTGTGAACAGTCAGAGACGATCAGTTAAAAGACACTGAGAAGTGCGTGGCAATCGACCCTCAATCTATCAGCAGGATGCTGCCCGCGCGTGGACAGCTCGTGAAAATAGCATGCAGCCAATCAGTAAGAGTTAGAGCGCGTGAACAGATAGCATAATACTATGAATGTAACGATAGCCAATGTCACCACAGAAATAATTGAAAGTTTGTTAGAAGATCAGAATAGCCTGCGCCATGCGATCTTGCAAAATAAAGCAGCAATTGACTTTTTGTTATTAGCTCAAGGACATGGTTGCGAAGATTTTGAGGGTATGTGTTGTATGAATTTGTCCGATCACAGTGAATCAATTCACAAACAGTTGCAGTGGTTAAAAGAACATACAAACAAAATTCAGCAAACTCATGGGTTTTTTGATGAGTGGCTAACTAGCTTGTTTGGAAGTATTAGAATTGCTTGTTGAAGGCTTGCATATTATAATAATTCTTGTAATCATAAGTTTGTGCTTATGTGTAGTCCTTTCTTGTATTAAGAGAGCTATGTTAAAAGTAATAAACCAAGCCTGGATTGCTCAAAAAAAAAAAAAAAAAAAAAAAAAAAAAAAAAAAGGAAAAAAAAAGGGGGAATTGTTGCAGAATGGCTTGAGGAGCAAGGTCATGGGACAATAGAGGAGTTATGCGAGATGAGAATAGCGTAGAAGCAAGTTACAGCTCGGCGATGGGAAAGTACTAAGTAAACAAGCCATGAGAATGCAGAAGCAAGAATAAGGAGCTGATAAGAATAGGGAACTAAGGCTGAACCCTGTCGTGTGGACAGAGAGCCAATCGCAGTGAGCAGATGACTTTTATAATTAGCCAATATTCAAGCGATGATGTAACCAGTAGCTATATAATGAAGCGTATTCGGGCAATAAACTGAAGCTTGCTTTATCACTCACATTGAGTCGGCCGCTTGTCTTCCCTCGCTCGTCGCACTCCCCATCCTTCCACATCACCCACCAAGTGCACCCAGGTCCTTGGGCAAAAGCAATCCCACGGATGGGTTTGCCTTTGCCTGAGGCAGGACTAACCCAGACTGTCTTCCCTAACATATTCTTCATGTGCACTACGGGGACCTTATCCCCTTCTACAGTACGTGGAAGTTTTGACTGGGCAGGGCCAGCCCGATTGGTAGATCCCCTGGTGTTAACCAGCCAGGTAGCCTTTGCTAAATGTGTGAGGAAAGGCTGAGGAATGGAGACAGCAGGATACAGCAAATGAGGGAGTGCTTTTAGACTCAGAGCTGGAATGGGGGAAGGAAAGCTGTTACCTGCCTGTTTACATTCGTGTGACATTTTGCTGTCAGCACAAGGCAAGGGCTCCACACATGAGGCAAGGCCAAGCTCTCAGAAGCCATTTATTTGCATGGTTTGCTTTCTTCCTCACTTTCACTTCCACAAATATGCTTCGTCAAACTGTTGCAGCAATTACACCTGAAACGACTGAGGCCCGTGTGAGGATGACCTGGGGAGGCTTTTCCAGTACCCCACCCCAGGGTCTACTGGGAAATCTCTGAAAATCAGCCCAGTTGCAGTTTTCCCTTCCAGCCTTCACCTGGAGTCCCTGGCTACTGGAGAACCTCCTCCACAACTGTCTCACCTATACTACCAAATAGAATATGTTAGGAATTATTGTCTGGTTCCAAGGCCAAAACTATCTTTTCCCTCCCCCAACTGAAGATGCCGTGTCCAAACTACCAACTGACAGCAGTGTCCTCCAGCTGCCTCCCCTGGCCACGCTCAGCTGAACTCTAAGCATAAGGCTAACTCTGGGCTGTGCCAAAGAATATGCCAACCTGCACACATTGTAGAGAGTTATGGACCAGAGCCTCAGCCAATGGGCTGAGCATAGTTTAATTACCATACATCCACAGCTAATCAATCACACTTGTTCAGACTAATATTTCTGGGCTTGCTATATTAGGGAGTGTTAGGAAAGCACAGGTGCCTGTGTGAGGTCTTCTGGGGTGGGTATTTGCTGTCCTTGCTCTCCTAGCACAGATGCCATCTTAGATGACAAAGGAAATGATGATTTGAAGTTCAGCTGCAGATGTCAACCCAAAACAGGGACAGTGAAATGTCTGTTATTGAATGTGCCAAGAGTTGCCAAGTGGGTCCACTCTGCAACTCCCCTCCTTCCCTGCTGTGGCTGGGCAGCCTGTTCATTCTCAGCTTCCAACCCCTGGAAGAATACCATTTGCTTATGAACAGTAATTTATATTTTCTTTGTTATGTAGCCACTTTTTGAACATGATAACATGAGCTTAAATGGATTATCTGTGTCACAGCCAGAGACAAAATAAATAACAACAGCAACCAATGGAGCAATATAAAGAGAATTTCTACAAATCTTGGTTCACTGATAGCTAATCTGTGCAAGCCAAGGGTTTATGCCAGTTGAAGGAATAAATGCTCAGCTCAAAATTATAACAGAAATCTGGACTAGAACTTTTAACTTCCCATCCTCAGCTCTGTCCCTTCATCGCAGGTTCATTCTTCTTAAAAGCTGTCCTGGTGATGTGGTATTAAATCATATGATTAATATAATAGTATTAATGTAGTGCCAAGAGACCTCAAACAAGATCAAAACCTCATTGTTCAAAGCTGGACACAGGCAGCCTCTGCTCTGAGGTACCGGCAATTTAATTACAGGGGTGCAGAGCGCTGCAGTGACTTACGCGGTGTCACTTTGCAAACCCCTGGAAGATTCGGACCTTCATGCTCGCAAACCAGTGCTCTGCTCCCCACACTGCACTGCCTCTTCTGTTGGCTTTGCCAAGTAGGATTTTTAATTAGATTGCATGTGTTAAAATAGCAACCATATGTGTCTGTGTGTGTGTATATGCACATTGCAAACAGGCATAGCACAAGGGGATTAGTTTCTTGCACCACTAATTTTTACCAGCTGCCAGTACTCACTGTCCCAGTCTTTCGCATCAGAGCAATAAGCAAACAATGCTATAATCAGCCACAGAAAAGGAAAAGAGATGTTGTGTGAGCCGATGCAGGCAGGATGCAGGAACAACCACAAAACCATGGATGAAAGGCAAAGAACTAATTTAATCTTGATACCTCGCAAATCGGGGAATCTCCAAAGCAACACCCAGGCAGAGGCATGCAAGCAGTGGACGCAGGCACTGCAGAGCGAGAGAGAGTCCTTGTTAGCAAGAGAGTGGAAGAGCAAGAGCTCAGACTTGCTCTTCTCGCCTGTATTTCAAGGATTCAGGAAGGCATAGTTTTTCATTGTGCTTTGATCTTCTTCAGCAGCAGGGCAGGAATCTCGGGCATGTTCGATAAGGTGCCCCTGAGTCCATCACAGGCCTACGTTAACTAAGTGCAGATGTTCTACTCGAGCACATAAGACTAAACAACAATTAGTGTGATATATGTGTTTTTCAGCACCCCACGTGCAAGTCACTTGAGCATGTTAACAGTCCTCCTCGCCGATCTTCTGTTACTTTCCCACAGATGTAAAACTTTCTTTTTTCTCTTGAGGAGGATGGAGCACCTCTGCTGTTTAAATTGCAACTGTAAAAAGCCCTGCTCTGAGTCACTGCAGCAATGCTCTGTGCTGTAGCATTTAGTTTGAGGACTGAGACAGTGACTCCCTGTTCTCAGTGGGACCACCTTCACCTCAAGTCTTTAACACCTTTTTCCCCCAGCCTTGAAGTGCCAGTCTGGCCCAGCAGCTGCAGAGCATTTGTAGATATTCACAGTACCCCTTCATTCTTTGTGGCCCAATTCAGCAATGCGCTGGGGCTGTGCAGAGGGGTAGTGTTACCTCTGTAAATGCTGACAGCAGGATCAAGCTTTTGCCTTTTCTGGACCAAGGGACAGTTTCTGGCAAAGGCGTTTGTCACTGTGAGAGACTGGAACCTCAAAATAATTGTCTCAAAGCTTGCTTAAACTTCTGCAAATAGACATGTCATGTTGTGGGCCGTGCCTTTTTCCTCAATTCATGGGGGCCATGGCAAAATTTGACAATCCTCAACCCTCTAGAGATGGGCAATTCAACTTATTTTCAAGTGCCCTCCACTCCCACTGGTTTATTTGAAAATGGCACCAAAGCTTAAAAGGCCACTATTGGATTTGCGGACATCGCGTGTATAAAGTGCTGCCAGCAAATTGGACTGGAGTATGTTATGTTGGAGTAATTTGCCCCTTGTTTTTCTTACTCCCTGAAGATGGTGGTGATCATTTAGGCGTTAAACTGTATGATGATCTCACACGGAGTAAGCGATCTATTAATACAGGTCTGACCACCAGAAGTGGACAAAAGTGGGGGAAATTTGACTGGCCTCCCCAGCGAATCATTGAACATTACAGGCCAGCCACCTGGAAGCCCCATGAGTGGATTAGCAGTGCTCGAAAACCTATTTATAACCTAAACCGTATAATTCGACTCCAAGCTGTTTTAGAAATTATTACTAATGAAACTGCTCACGCCCTGGATCTATTGGCAGACCAGGCCATGCAAATGCAAACCACAGTTTTGCAACACTGCATGGTTCTCGACTACCTGCTAGCTGAGGAAAGAGGTGTTTGTGGTAAATTAAATGATTCAAACTGTTGTTTAAAAATTGATGATAATGGTCAAGTTGTTAAACAAATAACCCTGGAATAAGAAAATTGGCCCATGTCCCTGTTCAAACCTGGAAAGGTTGTGAATTTGATCCCTTCTCATAGCTTCCAGGTGCCCCATGGATTAAGCATACCCTGTTTTATATGTTGTGTGGTATAGCAATGTTGTTGTTTTTACCATGTATTGTTCCATGTTTAATACAATTCATTCAGCGCGTTGTAATCAATACAGTTTGTAGCCGCTCCATCACCAGACAGTCAAACATATCCGTGCAGTGTACCAGCCAAAGTATTCAGTTGTAAAAATTGTGTGACCAACTGCTCTTTTCCTGCTTTACTATCTTCTCCCTCTATCACCACCTTGGATCCTGAAGACAGCAACCTTTGAGCCATGGGGTGGTGTGAGAGACTGGAACTTCAAAATAATTGTCTCAAAGCTTGCTTAAGCTTCTACAAATCAACAGCAGGCTTGCGGGCCAATAGGAAGCTTGCTCGTGCCTATTTAGCACCTTCTGCAGACCATTCTTTTGCTTATCAGTCACCACCCAAGATTGCCATCAGCTGAAAAGGGTGTAGGCCTTTGGTTGTCAGAGTGGCCAGACCCTGTCTACTCCAAATTTGTTGAGGCACAATGACTGTGCTGAGCCAAGTGCTGCCCAAGCAGTAGGGGGCAGGAAGAGGTCATACGGTGACTGTGTCAAATGACAATTAGCTGGGCAAAGGCCACCATCATGCTGATTGGTCAAGCTACGGACTGACCTAGACTATAACTGGTGCAGTTGACCCACCACAATTTGGGAACCAGAACCCTCACCATCATCATGACTTGGGAACCATGGATCAATGAGATACCGCTGAAATTCCAGAGGACCATCGAGACATCATCGGGCCTGTGGTGGTGACTATACTCTTGCTGTGCTCCATAATACTGCTTCTCCTTTCTGCCTTTCCTCTACTTCTGCCTTTATTCTATCACTCGTCTCAGTGACTATTGCTGGGGAATAGCAATAAACCTGCAGTGAGCGGCATCTGATCTCGTTTGTGTCTTAATCTCACACTTGGAATCATTGTGAACCTCTCCCAGGCCCAATGTAGTTGGACCAGGACGTAACAGTCAGTCAGTCCCATCTGTCTCAGCCCACTGTATATAGCTTTGCATGACCTCTTCCTCTGGACTGTATTGGCTCTGTCTCAAGATCTACAGGAAAGAACAATCTCGCAAGGGCTGTGCTGCCCAGGTGGCAAGAGGAGCCCTGTGGGCCCAGAGAGGTGCTGCTTCAAAAGCTGCAAAAGGAAAAATCAATCAATCAGCCCTTCTTTCTGGTCTACCTTGACTTATGGTATTTCATGCCCATTATCGATTTAGTGCTCAAAATATCACCAGTGCCTTTAAACGGTTATTATCTATAAAAGATCTTTGTTTCTTCAGAAGATAACAGTCTTTATAAACTACCACAGATAACAAAATTTGGAAAAAACAGACAAAAAAAATCTTACCTGCTGTTTATTTCTGCCCCACAGTTCATTAGCAGGGCCTTCAGATCTGGTGCACCCACCAAGCAGGCAGTTTTCATCACACATCATGTTCAAGTGTAATTCTAGAGGGAGATGAATGTGTGCCGAAGCTTTGCAGCCCAGTTTGGGGTTATTATGGTGTTTAGACACCAACTTGGGTGGCTGGAAGATCTCTCTGAGCCACTCACTGCTGTTTTGATCCTTCTCCCCATTAATTTATCAGCAGCTCTTTTTCTCCTTTGTTCTGTTCCATAAGAACAGCTTCAGAAGCTGGGTGAGCAATGAAGATGTATCTACACAGCTTTGGAGTATGCAGGAATATTTATATTATCCACTTGAAAAGGCAAAAACATCAAAAGCCTGATAGCTAGCAATTTACTTTTTCCTTCCATGGAAGACTGAGAAATCACCACAAATAATTTCAGTCTTCATGGTGGAGGTGGAAAAACTTTTCTCTCCACAGCTTTTTATTATTATTGTTGGATTTATGTAGCATCATAAAAAGGCATTTATGCTTGACAAGAACCATTGCTGCTCAAGATTGGAAGAACTGGTGGAGGAGAGGCACTGAGCAGGAAGGGCAGCATCACAACCCTCATCAAGGATTACCTCCTATAATAGCAGCACATGTGAATTTCATAAAAACAAATCTCAACAAGGAACTGTAGCCCAATAGTTTTTATCCTCAGATACAACTCAGTGCAAGACAGGCTGGTTTTCTTTTCTCAATCTCAGCTACAAACAACACTTGGCTCCCAGTTATGGTTACCCTTTTGTAAATGTGGCATGAGAAGACCGAGGACTGAATTTCCTCAAGACAGACAAGACATTATTTGTTTCAGCTATCTACACTCTGTAAAGGGCTAAGGTTGCTGAATATGTTTCTAGTCTGTACTTGTTTTTGACAGCCCTTTTGCTTCAGGTTGCCCTGTGGGCACTGTCAGCAGAGAGATTTTTGTGAGCCCCAGGCAAAGCCTGCTTGGCTACCCTCAGTCAAGCAAATCAGTGTTTTGAAATAACCTACCTGAAAACCTACCCATTGTCTATCTCAACTTTAGTAGGGCTTTTGCCACTGTTTTCTACAACATAATTATTGACAAATTGATGAAGTATGGACTAGATAAGTGGACGTGGGACACAACCTCAGCATAGCTCAAATTAAGAAAATACTTTTCCTTTGATCAGAACAAGTACTGTTAAGGATGCAACAGTCCTCTTATTAAAAACCTTAATTCACTAATCTAGAGCTAAATATTTACAATCATTCACCAAATGTAAAGGAACCCAATAAATAAAGATGATGAGAGAAAGAAACCAGTTGCCCACGTAGCTCTAATCTACAGTGGATTTTGTGTTCCATATACAGTGTATTTTCATCTCAGCGGGCAACTCCTATCTGAGGAGGAGAGGTGGCATGGGCTGTTGCAGAGGTTACACAATGTTCTTTCCTTAGAGACTTGTTTTATTGTTTCCCCTATAAAGTCTTCAGACTCAAGCACATGATGGCTCTGTGTGTGCAGAAACAATGGAAGTCAGTCAAACATACCCTATAAACCTGTTTGGGGACTGTTGGTAATTGTTACAGGGTCAATTCAGCACCAACTTGCCTTGGCCATCGGCTAGAGCTCAGAGGGTCATGATTAGGGGCACAGAGTCTAGTTGGAGGTCAGTGACGAGTGGTGTTCCCCAGGGGTCAGTACTGGGCCCAGTCCTCTTCAATATATTCATCAATGACCTGGATGAGGGGATAGAGGGCACCCTCAGCAAGTTTGCTGATGACACAAAGCTGGGAGGGGTGGCTGACACAGCAGAAGGCCTTGCTGCCATACAGAGAGACCTGGACAGGTTGGAGATCTGGGCAGAGAGAAACCTTATGAAATCCAATAAGGGCAAGTGTAGGGTGCTGCACCTGGGGAGGAATAACCCCCTGCACCAGGACAGGTTGGGGGTGACCTGCTGGGGAGCAGCTCTGTGGAAAGAGACCTGGGAGTCCTGGTGGACAACAGGATGACCATGAGCCAGCAATGTGCCCTTGTGGCCAAGAAGGCCAATGGCATCCTGGGGTGCATCAAGAAGAGTGTGGCCAGCAGGTCAAGGGAGGTCATCCTCCCCCTCTACTCTGCCCTGGTAAGGCCGCACCTGGAGTACTGTGTCCAGTTCTGGGCTCCCCGGTTCCAGAAGGACAGGGAACTGCTGGAGAGGGTGCAGCAAAGGGCTACCAAGATGATGAGGGGACTGGAACACCTCTCTTATGAGGAAAGGCTGAGGGACTTGGGTCTTTTCAGTCTGTAAAAAAGATGACTGAGGGGGGATCTTATCAATGCTTATAAATACTTCAAGGGTGGGTGTCAGGAGGATGGGGCCAGGCTCTTTTCAGTGGTGCCCAGCAACAGGACAAGAGGTAACAGGCACAAACCTGAACATAAGAAGTTCCACCTCAACATGAGAAGGAACTTCTTTACTTTGAGGGTGGCAGAGCACTGGAACAGGCTGCCCAGAGAGGTGGTGGAGTCTCCATCTCTGGAGACATTCAAAACCCACCTGGACGCATTCCTGTGCAACCTGCTCTAGGTGACCCTGCTCTGGCAGGAGGTGGGACTAGAGGTCCCTTCTGTGGGAAAGCAATGGAAGATCAGCAAGGAGGATCGTAAATACACTCAAGGGACTCGCACCTGGGGTGCTGGGAAACACATATATCACACTAACTGTTATTCAGTCTCGGGTGCTTGCAAGGAAAACGCACTTAGATAACAGAAGTCTGTGATGGACTCAGGGACACCTTATCTAGCCGCTTGAGAATCCTGGCCTGTTGTGGCAGATCAAAGCACAGTGAGAAAGCTATGCCTGTTTGAACCTTACAAATACCAAAAAGAACAGGGAGCCCGCGCCCGCTCTTGCTAACAAGGACTCTCTCGCTGCCAAGGGCTCTTGCTAACAAGAACTCTCTCTCGCACCGCGGTGCCCGCGGTCCCTGCTTGCGTGCCTCTGCCCGGGTGTTGCTTCGGAGATTCCCCAGGCTGTGAGGTATCGAGATTAAATTTGTTCTTTGCCTTTCATCCGTGGTGTGTGGTTGTTCCTGCGTCCTGCCTGCATCGGCTCACACACCTTCCAATCCCTATCATTCTGTGATTCTGTAATCAGACATGCTGTAGAAGGGGATAAAGTCCCTGTGGTGCATGAAAGGAATATGCTGGGGAAAACTGTTTGGGTTTCTCCTGCCTCAGGCAAAGGCAAACCCATTTCTGGGACTGTTTTTGCTCAAGGACCTGGATGTACCTGGTGGGTGATGCTTGAGAATGGAGAAGTTCAATTTAACCCTGGGTGAGAATACTCAATCCTGAGTCTGCTATGATAGATGAGGCTGCAATTATGAACCAAATGGACTTAATGAACTTTTGTCCCTGGACAGGTACACCTCCCACTAGACCAGGCTGCTCAAAGCCCCATCCAGCCTGGTCTTGAACACTTCCAGGGATGGGGCATCCACAACTTCCCTGGGCAACCTGTTCCAGTGTCTCACCACCCTCACAGTAAAGAGTTTCTTCCTGATATCCAACCTAAATCTCCCCTCTTTCAGTTTGAAACCATTACCCCTTGTCCTATCGCTACACTCCCTGATAAAGAGTCCCTCCCCATCCTTCCTGTAAGCACCCTTTAGGTACTGGAAGGCTGCTATAAGGTCTCCTCGGAGCCTTCTGTTCTCCAGGCTGAACAACCCCAACTCTCTCAGCCTGTCTTCATAGCAGAGGGGCTCCAGCCCTCTCATCATCTTCGTGGCCCTCCTCTGGACATGTTCCAACAGGTCCATGTCCTTCTTGTGCTGAGGACTCCAGAGCTGGATGCAGTACTCCAGGTGGGGTCTCACCAGAGCAGAGTAGAGGGGCAGAATCACCTCCCTCAACCTGCTGGCCACGCTTCTTTTGATGCAGCCCAGGATACAGTTGGCTTTCTGGGCTGCAAGCACACATTGACGGCTCATGTTGAGCTTCTCATCCACCAACACCCCCAAGTCCTTCTCCTCAGGGCTGCTCTCAAGCCATTCTCCGCCCAGCCTGTATTTGTGCCTGGGATTGCCATGACCCAGGTGCAGGACCTTGCACTTGGCCTGGTTGAACCTTATGAGGTTCACACAGGCCCACCTCTCAAGCCTGTCCAGGTCCCTCTGGATGGCATCCCTTCCCTCCAGCATGTTGACCACACCTTACAGCTTGGTGTCATCGGCAAACTTGCTGAGGGTGCACTCAATCCCACTGTCCATGTCACCCACAAAGATGGTCCCAGTACTGACCCCTGAGGAACGCCACTCGCCACTGGTTTCTGCTTGGACATTGAGCTGTTGACTGCAACCCTTTGAGTGCGGCCATCCAGCCAGTTCCTTATCCACCGAGTGGTCCATCCATCAAATCCATGCTTTTCCAATTTAGAGACCAGGATGTTGTGCAGGACAGTGTCAAACACTTTGTATAAGTCCAGGTAGATGACGTTGGTTGCTCTCCCCTTATCTACCAATGCTGTGGCAACATCATAGAAGGCCACCAGATTTGTCAGGCACGATTTGCCTTTGGTGAAACCATATTGGCAGTCACCAATCACCTCCTTATTTTCCATGTGCCTTAGCATAGTTTCCAGGAGGATCTGCTCCATGATCTTGCCAGGCACAGAGGTGAGACTGACCGACCTGTAGCTCCTTGGGTCTTCCTTTTTTCCCTTTCTGAAAATGGGGGTAATGTTTCCCCTTTTCCAGTCAGTGTGAACTTCACCAGACTGCCAGGACTTTTCAAATGTAATGGAAAGCAGCTTGGCGACTTCATCTGCCAGCTCCCTCAGGACCCATGGATGGATTTCATCAGGTCCCACGGACTCATACACCTTCAGGTTCCTCAGATGGTCTCAAACCTGATCTTCTCCTACAGTGGGCAGTTCTTCATTCTCCCAGTCCCTGCCTTTGCATTCTGCAACTTGGGTGGTGTGGTTGGAGCCCTTGCCGGTGAAGACCGAGGCAAAAAAGCCATTCAGTACCTCAGCCTTCTCCATATCCTGGGTGACCTTCTGGAGAGGGTCCGCATCTTCCCTTGTCTTGCCTTTATCCCTGACATACTTACAGAAGTTTTTCTTGTTGCCCTTGATGTCCATGGCCAGATTTAATTCTATCTGGGCTTTAGCTTGCCTAATCTGGTTCCTGATCGCTCAGACAGTTTCTCTGTATTCCACCCAGGCTACCTGTCCTTGCTTCCACCCTCTGTAGGCCTCCTTTTTGCTTTTGAGCTTGTCCAGGAGCTCCTTGTTAATCCACGTAGGCTTCCTGGCCTTTTTGCCTGACTTGCTCTTTATTGGAATGCACCACTCCTGAGCTTGGAGGAGGTGATCCTTGAATACTAACCAGCTCTCTTGGGCCCCTCTTCCCTCCAGTGCTTTTTCCCATGTTACCCTGCCAAGCAGGTCCCTCAAGAGGCCAAAGTCTGCTCTCCTGAAGTCCAGGGTAGTGAGCTTGCTGCGTGCCCTCCTCGCTGCCCGAAGGATCTTGAATTCTACCATTTCATGATCGCTGTAGCCGAGGCTACCCTTGAGATTGACCAGGTCTCCTGTTTCCTTCCTGAGAGGGCCCGCATCTTCCCTAGCCTTGCCTTTATCTCTGATATACTTATAGAAGTTTTTCTTGTTATCCTCGATGTTCCTGGACAGATTTAATTCACTCACCACCAACCCTTCCTTGTTGGTAAGGACAAGGTCCAGCATAGTTCCTCTCATTGCTGGCTCCTCTACCATTTGAAGGAGAAAGTTGTCATCGACACATTCCAAGAACTTCCTGGATTTCTTGTGCCCTGCTGTGTTGTCCTTCCAACAGATATCGGGGTGGTTGAAGTCCCCCATGAGGACCAGGGTCTGTGAACGCGATGCCGCTCCTATCTGTCTATGGAGGGCCTCATCCGCTCTGTTGTCCTGGTCAGGTGGCCTGTAGCAGACCCCTGCTGTAATGTCACCTGCCCCTGTGTGCCCTTTAATCTTGACCCATAAGGTCTCCATTGGGTCTGCATCCATCACCAGGTGGAGCTCCATGCACTCCAGCTGATCATTGACATAGAGGGCGACACCCCCTCCTCGTCTTCCCAGTCTGTCCTTCCTGAAGAGTCTGTATCCCTCCATTCCAACACTCCAATCATAAGAGCCATCCCACCACGTCTCTGTGATGCCAATAAGATCATAGCCCTGGAGGCGTGCACACATCTCTAACTCCTCTTGCTTGTTTCCTATGCTACATGCATTTGCGTAAAGGCACCTCAGCTGGGCACCTGATGAAGCTGACCTACTAGCTGGAGTGGCTGCATTTCCTCCATGCTGCTCTTCAGGTGGTCTTCCTCTGGGGTGTTTTATCTGTGACTCCCTGGTTCCTATCTCCTCAGGAGCCCCTGCCTCGTCCCCATAAGACTTTGAGTGTGCTGCAGTGTACCCAGCACATCTCAGAGCAACAGGTTGAGGGCCTTCACTAGCGACCCACCCCTCAGACCTTGGAGCATCATCCCTTGGCTTGTCACGAGCAAGCTGGGTAATATCCCCCTCCCCAACAAGCCTAGTTTAAAGCTTGGTCAATGAGCCCCGCTAGCTCATGAGCAAACACCCTCTTCCTCCTTTCAGAAAGATGAGCCCCATCCGACGCCAACAAGCCTGGTGCCGTGTAGGCCATCCCAAAAAACCCAAAACTGTGGCGGTGACACCAGCCACGGAGCCATGTATTGACAGACCGCATGCATCTGTTTCTTTCAGAGTCCCTGCCTGTAACTGGGACAAGGGAAGAAAAGATAACCTGCACCCCAGATTCCCTTATTAACCTTCCCAAGGCCCTGAAGTCTCTTTTGATTGCTCTTGGGCTACGTGTTGCCACCTCATCACCACCCAACACCATCTCATACACGCAACAGCGGGTAGTAGTCCAAGGGCTGAACCAGGCTCGGAAGTTTTCTAGCAGCGTCCCTGACCCAGGCCCCAGGGAGGCAGCATATTTCCCTAAGAAGAGGGTCTGTCTGGCATATTGGGCCTTCTGTTCCCCTCAGAAGGGAGTCACCTACTGCTATAACCCACCTCTTCCTCCTTGTGGAGGTGGTTTTTAAACACAAGGTAGGCCTTTCCGGTCCTGGCAACTCTTCTGGTGTAGCCGAACCATCTTCCATGCCATCCATGGGCTGGCCTACCTCCTTGAGAGCCTCATACCTATTGTACAGAGGCACTTGGTTAGGAGAAGGGGGCAAGGAGGGGGTTTGCTTGCCACCCCTAGTACAGACTAGTCTCCATTCACTAGCCTCCTTTTGGCCACTGCCTTCAGTCTGGCAGAGGGAGGGTACCAGATCTCCTTCAGCTCAGGGTTTTTTTGGTGGCTCTTCTGGTTTTTTTCTCAGGGAGGTCAGAGCCTAACTCCACCACTCAATTTCTCACTCTCCCAGATGCTCCTCAGCCTTTCTACTTCCTCTTTTAGCTCTGCTACCAGGCTGAGTAGATCATCCACCTGGTCACACCTCACACAGCTGTTACCTCTTCTACTATCCACTAGCTGTGAGAGGTTAAGGCACTCCCTGCAGCCAGAGACCTGGGTGGCTGCATGCTTCTGTGGGAGCTCTGTTTGTATGGCCACATCTGCTCTGGCAAGTGCAGAGGATGCAGGAAGCTGCATCTTTCAGGTAAAGACCGTAACTGATCTCCCCTCTTAAGCTTTCCATGCCCTTCTCGCACAAACTGCCGCACCGTGCCCTAGTCGCTCGCGTTCCCTAGGGCCGCCTTTTAAGGGGGTGGGAGCTGGCTACTGCTGCAGGCTCTGCCCCTGCCTCGTCAGCTGCTCTTGCGTGAGCTGTGGCCTTGTCCCGGCCTCAGAAAAACTGAGTTGCACAGTTAGGCAACTACCAGCAGTGGAGACCTCTGAGCAGCTTAAAGAAAACAGTTGTAGCACCTGGCAAGAGGGGTGTCTTTGTGGAGAGGCAGCATCACTGAGCTAACTGATTAGAAATGACAACCAGTCAAGTCAGAGATGTTGCTAAACAGTTATGGACCGGGCTTTGGGTCTGGCAGAGAGGAGATCTCCTCTGTACTCAGAACTGAGGGAATCCTATTATAAAATAGGAGAGCCTGATGGGTTAAATGAGAATTGAAAGCAAGAGGAGGGAGGAACACACCTGGGAAATTCACCCCTGAAGCAAGACAAGCTGAAAGAGGGGTTGTTCCTTGGGCATCTGCAAGCAAGGACTGCTTCATGACTGACAGGGAGAGACATTGAGAGAAAAGGTGATTAAAAACAACACAAGGCATTGTTTGGGAAGAAGGCAGAAAACAATGGAGAAATAGAGAAGCAAGGGATTAAAAAAAATAAGGAGAGAGAGAAATGGAAGGAGGACAGAAGAGGAAGGACAGACTTGAGTTCCTTAGTCTGGGCAATGATTCCATAGCACAGGGCACAACCTGTTTAGGTAAGTGGGCCGACTAACCTAGAACACGCCTGAACTCAAGATCACATCTGACCCAGGGACATCTCAGACAGCAGTTAGCTGAGCCAAGCTCCCTAGACTGGGAATTATGTTCAACAGAAAAAGATATAATACTTGTTATATAGGCACTGACATATTACTTGGAGAGATGAAGAAATACATGTTCTTTGTCTGAAGGCTTAGATTTCACTCCCTCAAACTATTCCACATCTGAGGAACAGTGAAATCTTTGGAAAAGAGAATAAGTTTTTACTACTGTGTTTGTACAGCATGAAGAGATTGCTCAGGCTCAATTTCAAGCAACTGCTACAGCCCAAAGAATAACAAAAAATAACAATAAATTCTTAATTGTCTAAGGCACTTAATTTTTTATTTGCTTTCTCTGTTGATCTGCAGTCATTCCCATTTACATTCATGACGTAGAACAGCATATGCAGGATAAACAAAGACAATTATTGAATCCTTAAAACTCAAAGGGAGGATGTATTGTGTCTTCTTAGGTGTTCCTTCTAGTATCTTGAAAGATCTGTCATTTGCTTCTCCAAAAAATTTGAAAAGGCTCCTTCCTTTTCATTTATACAATTTCCATTGTAGTCCCCTCAGATTGTGGAAGATCACATATATTATTTCTAACACTGACAATAGGGTACGTATTATGTTAGCATATATGTAATACTACTGTTTCTCAAAAAGAAGTTGGAGTATGCTGTAACAAGGCAGAACACTGAACTCTGCATGCTAGAAACTAAATTGAAGTTCAGAACCTAACTCTGTAGTGAGGTATCCAAGGAGATAAATGCCTACGCTGATGGGTTTTTATTTGTTGCTTTTGGTTTTTTATAAAAAACATAGGCCTAGTCCTGCTTCCAATGAAGTGGGTGGAGAAATTCTTACTGATTACAAAGTCAGGAGGAAAAATAATTCACATATCATCATCACTGTTTGGTACCCATGTTTCCAATCTCAGTTACTAGGCCAAAAAATGACTAGCCTCAACACTTAATGACTGCACTATCATATAGATGTGGGATGCTGGCAGATCAGCAAAGACAGGTTTGTACTGATGCTGCCTATGTTACATCTGTTATTTGAAGTAAAAAACAGATCTTATCTCAGTTCAGCTTGCTTCATCCTGTTCCCATGTTAAAGCCTCCTTGGTCGTCTAGGCATGGATTTTATTGCTGTTGGCCCCAAGGGAACATCTTGACAGAGAAAGCATGAGAACCAATTGAAACCAGATGCCTAAACGGTTGTCTGCTTCTTGAGGATCATAAGGAAGTGGATACTATGGCAGTCCTCAGATGCAAAGTAACCTACCTAAAAGTACTGTAACAGTAGAAACCATGCTTTATCTCTTCCAAATTGTTCCTCGGAGATTTGAGGTTACATCTGAGAATCCAGAAGCTATAAAGATGGCTTTAACTTTTTCTGAGTTATGCAGGAAGGCCACTCACTGCTATTAAACTGACATTTTCCTTAGACACGTACACTCAGAGCAAGAGTAAGATATGAAAAAGAGATATGAAGCCAAAAGTACTTTGAATTCATGGGGATGGGGAGTAGGGGAGGAATATGGTTAGTGTAGCTTTGATGCAGATTCTCCACTCTGCTATTCAAGTGGGAGCAAAGATGCTCTGGTGTGGTAGATTCTACAAGCAGAATGGTTACAGTGTATGCAAGCCATCAGCTGTAGCAGCTCCATAAAAAAGCCTGTTAATCTACCTTTCTCACCTAGTCACTCTAGTCAAGAATTTTTAGCTTCTTATGCAACAAACTGAATATATAAAACAAGAAGGGGCTTTTTGTCCTTTTAAGACTGCCTCTGTCTCTGATCTAACAGTGCAGCAATACCAGTTTTCTTTGCTTTCTGCCAACTTGCTTAGTTAGGAATGGCTGTGTCACAGTGGGTTGTTTTTTCTCATATCAGAAGCACAGCTTCACCATAAAGTTATATCATAGAGGGAACAGAAGACCAGGCTCTTTTGTGAATGATGTGCAAAACATAAAGAACCAGGGACATTTATTGCCTTGGTAAAAAAGGGTCCATCCCCACCAGAACTTTATAATCCTCACTAAAATCTTGCTTTATCATTCTGTTTCAAGAGTAACATGCAGTGGTGGCACAATGCAGCAGAAGTTTCCTTCTGTTATATATCAGAGTAACTATTTACCTTCTTCAGATTTGTTATGCTATGTAACAACTTGTTATAACAAGCTTTCATAGTTTGTTTGGGTTTTTTTAAGTAATGCTTGGCAGTGAGAGTGTTCTGCATTCTTGCACCTGCTTAGAACCCTCAGTGGGGATTTCACTGGCTATCCCCAAGCTCTCAGAAATAGGCATCTATCAACTCAAGCTGAGAGCACAAAAAAAATCATAGAATCATAGAATATCCCAAGTTGGAAGGGACCCATAAGGATCATGGGAGTGTAAGAGAAAGTTAAAAAGAACTTTTACAAGGTAATGGCCTTTTTTTTGTTTCCCAATGTATAACAAGTAAATATTCCTGTCTTGTTATCGTTATCTTGATAATGTACTTGTTTTGTTTTGTGTGATGTTCTGTAAAGCTTCTGTTGTGAATGGTGCACATACACACACTGGACAACTACTGACCTCGCCAGCTAAAAAACATTACAGCCACTGTAAAGAACAAATACATGCATGCAAACAAGTATAGAGCCTGCTCTCCCGAGGTCAGATGGACATAGTGTCACAGCTGGAAACAATTTTCAAGAGCTCTTGCCTTTAGTCTCTTTTATTTATTATGCCTTGTAAAACACGCATTGCCCCAAAGCAGATATAAACTATGCTTCCTTTGATTGTAAAGAGCCCTGTGTATTGCCAGAGTAGCATGAATGGGGCTGTGTGTAAATGATTGTTACATCTTACATTTATCAGTTCTACGTAATGCAGGTGCAAGGCCCTGTCTGTGTTTTCTTGAGGGATTGCAGAATTTATACTAAGAATTTGCATGTTTTTGAAAAAAGTGGTAGAGCCTGAAGCATGGTAGAAATAGATGTGGCACAAATCACAGCAGATACACTAAGATTCACAAAAGAAAAGTTGTTAGGCTGTTATTCCAATTGCTTCAAGGGGTTGTCTTATGATAGAGAGGAGGGTGATTACATTTGATGGAGACACCTAAAGAACACTGTTTCCCACCTGAAATGGCAACCACTCAGAAAGCAGATATAGGAGAGTATTATGGGTCTAGCTAGGAAACTTGTTTTCTTGAATGCTTATTATTTTTCTGCTAAGGTTGTTTTGTTATAAGGGAAGATTTTGAGAAGGTCCTTCTTTGTGTGTGATTTAGAAAAGTGATACAGCAATATAGTGAAATCCCAACACAAGTACAATATAGCAATACAGTTGAATCACAATACAAACATGATTCTCATTACCAGTCTCTATATGCTCACCATCATGATGCTTGGGCACCCCCAATCGCTGGGAAGGAATATGTGGGTTGAAGCCAGCTCAAGCCAGTTGCTCTCTTCAAAGTTCATTTTGTTGGGTGTTCAATTTCTATACTCTATGTTGAGCTGAGATACATATACCCTTCCCCCATGTTGGTCTGTCTGACTCAGTAAGAAAATACTTTCTATTGATTATTTTAGGAAGGCCATTTACATAACCACTTGACCCGCTCAGCTGATACAGCCATTTATCTACATTAAAGGTCACCCTCCAATACCCTTAGTGTTGAGATAAGTTGAGCTTCCTGTAAGATAGCTGTGGTTACTTCCTACATTCTTTTCTGACCTTCATGAGCACATCATCCTTCTCTGAGCCTTCTTCCATCGTAGAGGTTCATTGATTGGTCACACTCATGTCCTGGAGTATTTCAGGGCAGGCACAAGTCTGTTGGCAGCAATAGATTAGGAAATGGTGGCCCAAACCACGACACAGATCTGTAATTGCTTGTACTTGCAGCTGATCCCAGACTCTTAAAAATTACGTTCATACAATCAGGGAAGAGAAATGATCAATGCAATTAGTCCCCACTTACAACTCCTCAGGCACTAGGTGAGACTGTACTGAGCTATGATCCAGCTGGCTGTCTCATTCTGGTTTTGAGTATATTATTTCAAATGCACAATCCTTCAAGTCTATAAAGGGCTATGGATGTTGGATCAGGCCCTGCTCTGACTGCATTTCTACAGAGGGTGGCCACAAAGAGCTAACCGGGATAGTGCAATGAATGATGTACGGATCTGATGAGCTTCAAGATTGTTTTGGGCCATATGTGCTTGTCTGTGCTGTAGGGCAACTAGCTCATGAAAGGTGCTTATGTGCAGTTAAACATAAAGCAGTCCATAGCTGTGCAAAGGAGTATGAATTGATTTCAGGAGTTAGCCTTAACATGCCATAGGCAGGCAAAAGATAGCAGAGCCCTTACACATAGTTGTGTTTCAACTGTAGTGCTGCTTCCTCTTCCAAGATACAGCAGGAGGATCACATCTCTGTGCTATGCATGATATTCTCATCATTGCTGCTCCAACTAGTCCTTTGCCTGCTCTTTCCCTTACAAATCACATCCTATAATTGCTAGTATTATTCTTTCTGCCACATCTTCTCTGCGTATTGCTGGTCCAAATGAAATCATCTAATCTTTTAAGGGAAAGATGGAACGCTATTAAACAATAGCTTGTGGCAGATCTACGAGCAGAGGCCTGCATACGGCCAAGGACACAGTGAGCAGAGCACACAGAAACAGGAACGCAGATATCGATACGGATGGAACGAAGAGGAACTGGTCCAATATAAACATGGAACAAGAAAACAGCTTCACATGCTTATCTTGGTGGGAACTGAATAAGGCGACTGGGTTAGTGAGCTGAAATATGTGTGTACTTGCCTAGCAGGTGCATGGAAAGTTCTAGAGCTCGGGTATAAAAGCTGAGGCTTGAGAAGCAATAAACGATTTCGTGCCTATCACAGCCGGAGTCTGTGCCTTCATACACCACAGAAGCTCTTCTCACTAGGAACTGTAGCCACTATATTAAAAAATTCTGGTGAAGAGGATAAGACAGGTGCAGATGTGCCTTTATTTCTGTTATGACAAATAAGGTGGTAGAAGCAGGAGCAAGGGATTGTAAAGTCTGTGTCTTTCCTACTTCTACTACTATCATTGCTATTCAGAAACCAACAAAGTAATCCAGACAGAGCATTGATGGGATCTTGTCAGGGAGGATATATACTTCCACCACAGCTCTACCAGCTGCTACTACAGTATCAAGGGAAGAGGTGGAGATGAGACCCAAGAGAACACAAGGACCAAGAACTTGGAGACATAGCCAACTTGCAGCAATTTACCTCCATGTATAGAAACCCAAACTGTTAGTTTTACATATTTGAAATCAAAGTGATCTCAAATGATATCTCATGGTTCTGATGCAAAACATCAATGTTTCAGAAGCATGGGTTACTTGGCAAGCAAAGCAGCATGGCCATCCTCGTGCAGAGCTGACAGAGACTTAGTGAACACCACAAAATCTAGCATCTTCTTTCCTGTCAGTGTCTCAACTCCTAAACAAGAAAGCTCTAGAAACAAAATAACACTCCAGTGAGGGCATAACATTGGAGTGCTGGAAAGACTTTTGGGGTTTTTGTCACCTGACCTAGAATGGTGATAACCCATCTAGCTGTAAGCTTTTGAGCTTCACCTAGAAACATAGGCCCAAGGAAGCTCCAAAAAGGCCTAATGTGCTTTCCCTTACACATGCATTCAGTTTTGGAAACTGATGTTTCCTAAAGGGTACATTGTTCTGGTGCTTGGGGAGCACAGACTATTGCTGATTTTTGCAAATATCCTAATTTTGTTTCTCTGCTGTGTAAACATCACTTGTTTGTCAGAAGAAACATAAAGGATGTGTTCTGCAAACTCCCATCACTGTTTTACTGTAGCAGAGTTTGAGCAGTTGCTCACAATTTATGTAGTATTTTTACAGATCATCCTGTTGACTTCATGTGTATAATCATGCGTGTAAGTGTTAATGGTTTCAAGAAATCCAATATAATTGAGAAAATTCAACTGATACCCATGCTATGTGGTTGCTACAATCTGGTGGCAATCTCCATACACTGCATTTTTATTTACTAATTATTTCTGTCCCTTCAAATAACAGTGTGATGCAAAATCAGTGGATTTTATGAAAACACAGCTGTTGTATGGTATCAATTCTTGCAGGTTCGTGGAAGACACAGCATATCACAAAGGCTTTGCCTAATCTGAACCTTTAGTCTTTGCTGTGCTACCCATAGTGTTGCAGTGCAAAAGCTGGAAATGTTGACATGACGCATTCCAAAGGTATCTTATTCCTGCTGCCATGTTGGCAGTGTATAGAATCATGGAATGAGTCAAAACCCCTGCCATGAGCAGGAACATCTTTCCCTAGATCAGGTTGCTCAAAGCCCCGTCCAACCTGACCTTGAATACTTCCAATGATGGGGCATCCACAACCTCTCTGGGCAACCTGTTCCAGTGTCCCACCACCTTCATCATAAAAAAATTTCTTCCTTATTTCCAATCTAAAACTACCCTCTTTTAGTTTAAAAGCATTGCCCTTTGTCCTGTCACTACAGGCCCTGGTAAACAGTCTGTCTCCACCTTGCTTATAAGCCCCCTTTAAGTATTGAAAGGCCACAATAAGATCTCCCCAGAGCCTTCTCTTCTCCAGGCTGAACAACCCCAACTCTCTCAGCCTGTCTTCGTAGGAGAGGTGTTTCAGCCCTCTCGTAATTTTCATGGCCCTCCTCTGGACCTGCTCTAACAGGTCCGTGTCTTTCTTGCACCGGGGACCCCAGAACTGGATACGGTACTCCAGGTGGGGTGTCATGAGAGCGGAGTAGAGGGGGAGAATCACCTCCCTCAACCTGCTGGCCATGCTTCTTTTGATGCAGCCCAGGATATGATTTTCTTTCTGGGCTGGAAGTGCACATTGCCAGCTCATGTCCAATTTTTCATTCACCACTATCCCCAAGGCCTTCTTGGCAGGACTGCTCTCAATCCCTTCATCCCCAGTCTGTATTGATATTGGGGATTGCCCTGACCCAGGGACCTTTGCAGGACCTTGCACTTGGCCTTGTTGAACTTCATGAGGTTCACATGGGCCCACTCCTCAAGCCTGTCAAGGTCCCTCTGGATGGCATCCCCTCCTTCCAAAGAATCAACTGCACCACTCAGCTTGGTGTCATCCACAAACTTGCTGAGGGTGCACTCAGTCCCACTATGTTGTTGATGAAGATATTAAATAGTATTGGTCCCAGTACGGACCCTTGAGGGACACCACTCGTTACTGGTTTCCACTTGGACATTGAGCCATTGACTATAACTCTTTGGATGCAGCCATCCAGCCAATTCCTTACCCATCTAACAGTCTATCCATCAAACCCATATCTCTCCAATTACAGAGGTCAGAATGTTGTGAGGGACCATATCACAGGCCTTGCAGAAGTCCAGGTAGATGATAGCTGTAGCTCTTCCCTTATCCACCAACACAGTCACTCCATCATAGAAAGCCACCAGATTAGTCAGGCACAATTTGCCCTTGGTGAAGCCGTGTTGGCTGTCTCTAATCACATCCCTGTCTCCCATATGTTTCAACATGTCTCCCAGGAGGATCCATGATCTTATCGTGCACAGAGGTGAGGCTGACTGGTTGGTAGTTCCCAGGATCCTCCTTTTTAAAAATGGGTGTGACGTTTTCCTGTTTCCATTCACTGAGAGCTTCACCTGACTGCCATGACTTTTCAAATATGATGGAGAGCGGCTTGGCAACTACATCAGCCAATTCCCTCAGGACCCTGGGATGCATCGTGTCAGGTTCCATGGACTTGTGTATATTCTGGTTCCTCAGGTGGCCTTGAACCTGATCTTCTCCTATGATGGGAAAGATTTCATTCCCCCAGTTCCTGCCTTGAGGTTCAAGGGCTCGAGGGATGTGGGAAGAGAGAAAACTTTGAAAACTGAGGGGGGGAAAAAAAAAAACCAAAACAAAACAAAAAACAAACTGTTGATTCTCCCACTCAGATTGCCTATGCGATTAAAAACCCCCACACCTTTTATGCAGTTACTTCAACAGAAATCATTTTCAGCATCAAAATAGACCAAAATGATTTTTTGGTGTACAGAAGCTTTGAAAATAAACATCTGCCTATTTGAATTTTTACCCTGAGAACAGTGTGTGGAAAAGGATAACAGAAGTCTATGTATTAACAGCCCACCATTCCACTATGTGTAAATGCCTTCCTATACTTGGTAGTTAATACTTTTTTTTTAAAAATATATTCTTATACTATTCCAATAGTGTTAATATTTGGAAGTATTAAATATTTCTCAGAAATATTGAATTCGGTAACAGTAATGTATCTACTGGCCTAACGCTATGCCACAGTGCTTGGTTTGTCTTTTTTCTTGTAAACAATCATTTCAATAGAGGAATATTTCACATTTACCAACAGGAAACATTTATTATTAAAACTGAGAACTCCATGTACAGTATTACACAAAGTTATAATGGACCAATCAACAAAACCATGTTCCTATATAACTGTTATTAACACTTTTACAAAAGTTTAATATATTGTGCATTAGGTGTTTCAGTAAATTGACAAATGAGGGCATTATCTCAAGGAGTGCAAGCCTGTATTGAAGGCACGAACACAAAACACATGAAAGTATGCTAAATATGCCAAAAGCCTAAATACACCTCAAAAAGAATAAATTAATAAAGTAATAGCATTCTTCACCACCAGTGCTACATGCCTAGCCTTATCTTCTAACAAGAAGCGAAGTGCAATCTGAAAAAACGCCCTTTATCTTTGAGCTTTAGATGTACAATCTCAACTATATCACATTAACTGGATTTTTTTTTTCCAGCAAGATTGAAGGACTTGTGACATTATAAGTTTACCTAGCCAGTATATTACTAGTTCTTCCTGAATTACTATATAAAATAAAGTTCCTTTAATAGTCAATTGTTATACATAGTTACAAGTGCTTTTCTATCAAAGTAATACAAGTATGTAATTAAAATTCAAGTATGCAATATTAAACTATACCTCTGGAAATCTTTACTTTCTACTCCTGCGCCCTAAATACGTCAAGAATGATTTTATTTTCAGAATGATTTTATTTTACTTTCTCTCAAGCGGAATATATACAGACTTCTCATGTTTCCGCTTTAATATTTCAGTGCCTGAATATATTTTCTTCTTGAAAACCACTTAGTAACTACAGCAGAGACTGTGTCTTCAACAAGGCAAGGAACAAGACTGAAGTTGGGTTAGCATATTTTGAACTATTACTACTAGCAGTGCTATGGCAGCCTACTGTTAAATTTGCACATGAACTGCTTTCTGGACTTCCCTAGATTTATGGGAAAATAAACCACCAGACAAGTCCATACATAAAAACATCAGAAATCATAGTGAACTTTGAAGCTGAGGAGTGTGTGTCTGTGTATATAAATATTTAAACACACACAAACATAGAAGTGTTTTGGGTTTTTTTTTTCAACTCAAAGCAGAATAAATAGGCAATATATTCTTGTAAATGGCTTTTAGATGGGGAAGTGCAAGTGGAGTGGACAAAGAAAATGACAAAGGAACAGAACAGTGAGATTTTATTTCCATGGTACATGAAAAGACAGAAATGCTACAGCACTTAGTGTTCTTACCTTCTGGGTCCCAATTAATCACAGACTGCAGTGTAAAAACATCAGATTTAACACACAATTTAAGTTTTCAAAATGAATTAACTTTATTTTCCTTAGTGGCATCCACATTTTGCACAGCCTAAGAACCTCAAGAAAATTAATTTGCTTTTGAAAGCCACATATTCAGCAAGTATTTTGTCAAAGAAATAGCCCTGACATTTCAAATGTTAAAGCTTTCTCCACAGCCACATGTTCCTTTGATGTTTGGATTACTGAAGACAAATTCACTGGACAGTTTGTCTTCCACATAGTCCATTTCAGTTCCTAGAAGCGTCAGCTGTGCTTTCTTCTCAATAAATATTCTAATCCCTTAAAGACCACAAAGAAAAAATATTACACACAGTAAACCCATTCATCATTCACTTTGAAATGTTGTTCCAACCAGTGATAAAAGTGGAAACTAAATACAAAAATCTGTCAATATAAGTCATTTTTCCTAGCCTAAGATAGGGCTGCCTCCCCCCCCCTTTTTTTTTTTTTATTTTTTTTTATTTCCCCCACCCTCAACTAGCTACAAAATTCTTGCAACAGTCTAGTGCTGGTATTTGTGTACGTGTGCACATTTATTTTCATTTGGATTTAAAATCATGATACCCAGAGTAATCAGTTGTAGAACTTGGCAATGAATATTAGCTTTGATACTTCCTTTCCCATGCATTATAGTCAGTAATCCATTTACTACTATTCTTAAAGCCTGTGCATCCAACAAGATATTAGAAAACAAACAAACCAAAACCAAACCTAAAAAACCAACTGAAGAACCCTTCTGTCATAAGGAGTGTCCTTTGCTCTGCCAAAATTATTAGGTCTACATGAATTATTAGCAATATTGAGTCCTATACCAAGGTAGACGAGCGAACTTTTGAAGATATCATAACCTTTAAGGACTAAGAATTAGTTCATCTGCAGAACTAGAAAGATCTCCTTTTTCTAAAGTATGCAAAGTATCTACCAGCCTGTAAAGTTATTGAACTTTAAAACTGCAGTTATGGTATCAAGTGATTAGTATGAATAGACTGCTTTAGCTGTCCATAGACTAGGCAATAATAAAAATAAAAGTTTAAAAATAGCATCAGTAGCAGCAACAAGAACTCATTAAGTTATAGGAGAGTGCTGGAAAGCTGTTTCATCATAGTAGAAGTTGAGATGAAACACATTAGTAAAACAACTCAAGTTTGTGGGTAACTAAGTTGAACCTCCACATTTTTCTTGGTCAACCTGGACAGGAATACACAGGGAAGACTAAATCTAATGAAAGAGGACCTGAACCCTGAAGCAGAATCACAATTCTGTATCAAGTATCAGCACTTGCTAAATAAAAGCCAGGAGAACTGGGTTGGTACCCAAAGTCACCAGCTCACTGAACAGAGTGCTATATAGAAGTCAGAGCCTTCAGTGGAAAGCTGTCTAGAAGCAATCAAAATAAAAATAGAAGGCACACAGCCACAACTGAAACACTGTCTGGCTTTAGAGATTAATGTGTTTTCAGTCCTGTAAAGCCAGAGCTTTATTTTATTATATATAAATATATTATAAGCCAGAGACTTATTTTAGGTACGTTAGTAAAGTATCCTTCTGTCCATGCCTTGTTCTGTATTCTCTCAGATATTTGCTATTGGTTATCTCCAAAGACATTTAGAGAGTTATTAGGTTATTCTTCCCCCCCCACACACACAGTTTTGCTTTACTGCATCAGAAACTCACCATCTTGAACTACTTCTTCATCAGAGTCTCCTTTTGACTTTGTATATTCTAGCGCGTAAGAAAGTCCATTGCATCCTCTTGTACGAACACCTACTTTCACACCTACCTAAAATAAAACATTTTTTTTTTAAAGCTATTCTCAAACACCAAAATAAAAAGTATGCAGAACAACAAAAAGCTGACATTTATTCTCCCTTGCCTCAAGGCTAGTGCTAAAACAGAAGTGAACTAGTTTAATGGATTAAAAGGTAACATTTTTCTCTTATAAAATTGACTACCAAGGTAAAAGTAGACATGAGATGTTTGCTAATGTGGACCAAGCCCTAAAGCATGTTAAAAAAAAAATAAATTAAAAAAATCAAAGTAATGAGCTGTTGACATTCCTTGGTACTTGGTCTCATAAAAGTCAAACTTCAAAGACAGATGTTTTTGCAACTTCAAATGAAAGTTTATTCAAATGGTAATTCAAGCACTATTTTAACATTGTTGACAGTAACATAATTATGAAGTTGTGAGGCCAAGCTAAGGGCAGTTGCTAGATTTTTATGTAACTCCTATAACGACCATCAGAAATCTACTACTACAAAGTTCTGAAAACACTAATTTATTATCAGCATTACCATTCTCACTTAAAACTTAATCCTCTCCTTTTTGCAAGCTTATTCATTTATTGTGTTAATCAATGTTAAAGCCCAACCTAGTCAATATGTTTGTGGATAATGGATATGGATAACTTGCAATTATCCAACATGACCATGTAAGTCAAACAGAGCATCTATGCAAGTAAAGAGCTAAGAAAAGGTTGTAGAAGAGGTTGATACAGGTTGTTGAAAGTGAACTGGAAAATTATTTGCGCACAAGGACCTTCCAAAAGTATCTGTACCACTTTCCACACACAAATGCCTCAGTACATAATTTGAAAAGTATAATAATCTATGATTAAAAACATATCAAAATGTATTGCTTGATGACAAGTGGAATCTCAGACAAACAGCACTTGTTCTTTTCAGACTAAATACCCTCCTCTACAATGGCTAGAAATAATGGGTTGGAAAACATGAATGCCATTTATAAAGAGGGGTATGACCGATCAGCTAAGCTGTAGGCTTAGCTGCTTCCTTAGGATGGTTTAAAACATTAGAATGAAGAGACTAGGTAGTTGCAGATGTGCAGGAAGCAAGAGAAACAATGTGTTTTATACAGAAGTTGAGGGAAATAATCTTCTTGAACTATTACTTGCTGTAAAGAATAAAACTTAATACTTGCTTTTATAATGGTTAGAAAGCAAGACTGTGCTCCTCCCAAGAAGAAAGATGACATTCTCAATCAGCTATTTATTGAAATAGTGATTATTTACAAAAAGACATTGTCTGGCAAATTTCATAAGAATTATACCTTTTCCAATGGGTATGAATCTAACGTTATTATCTATTTTACAACCAGAATGCCTTCAAGAATTTAATAACATCTTAGTATCAACTAGCCTTACCAGAAGTGACCACTATGACATACTAGAATAGTTGATTAAAAATATTAATAGTTGATTAGAAATATTTTTCAAGCTTAAGGTGGCTTCCCCCCCCCTTTCAGTTTTATCCATCTCAAAAGCAACTGTACAGTGAAAGGTCATTACAGTCAATTATTTTATGCATTTTACTTTATATGGAAGTGAAGCTTGATAGCTAAACAAACATATACAGTCCCATCTAAAAATGACACCAACATCTCCAAGTTTTTCAGTGTTTATTTCAAGCTGCTAGGTTAGCCAGAAATGCTTCATAATAATCAACAGAGCTAATACCTTAGTATAATCTGGAAG
Source organism: Fratercula arctica (assembly GCA_947846985.1). Lineage (NCBI taxonomy): Eukaryota > Metazoa > Chordata > Aves > Charadriiformes > Alcidae > Fratercula > Fratercula arctica. The sequence continues at coordinate 2,273,497 of CANTUZ010000025.1, forward strand.
GTAGCCCTGTTTGCACTTACATGCTCAGGTTTATCTTTAAGAAGCTGTTTTATCTTCTGAACAGCTGATGGGGTCTGAAAGACAAATATACGCATATGCTTTTATGTATTTAAAAAAAAATTCAAGTATGCTACGTGCTTTGTAATACATGCAAGTCACACACTGCAAATAAGTTCTTTTTGTGCAATCAAATTTTGTCTTAGTTTACAGTTAAGTTTTGTCTCCTATCTGCAGTGTCCACCTACAGCACCAACCATCTGACACTGTCAACTAGCCTTTCTTCTACTTGAAACCAATGCCTCAAGATACATACTGCAAAATTACTACAACTCAATTAAACAGTTCTGTTCTAGTCAAAATGTTGTCATATATGCATTACAGAAAAATCATCCAGGCACAGAAATGTTTATTCCCTTCTCTTCCCATTAACTTATGAGGGGAACTATGACTTTACAGAAAATAAACTCATATTTCATATATATATATCTATCTAGTTGTTACAGAAATGCAAGACTACATATGCAAAATATACATGAAAGAGTTCCCCTTACATGCTTACAAGTTTCCAAGATATTGAGTAAGGTGAAGTTTTTATTACTAGCAGATTCAAACACACAAAGCAAACTTCTACTAGATTTACATTAGAATGCCTTTTCTGATTAACACTATTAATGTTCAGTTGCTACAAGATCACTACAATACAAGAATTACCTGCCCAGACAAATGACTGAACTAGACATACTTAGTCTGCCCCCATTGATGCAGAGGGCTGCACCTCCCTCTGGAGTAAGCCTTCCCAACTGTACGGCCTCCGCAATATTGCCACAACTAGTAAATGTGCTTTCTCAATTAACACAGGGATACAGATTCTCCTCGGGAACAACCTACTCTTCAGCTTCTGTACTGAATTTCCATTCTTCAGAATAAATATACCTCTTAGAGCGACTGTGTAAAACCACCCCACATGAAAGTGACTACACTGGTCATTCCCCCTTTTCCCACTGCCTGCCAGTAGTTATCAGGCCAGAGACCACCCACCGCTAGCACACCACACCAGAATTCAAATTTCTCCAAACTCCAAGACAGTCCCACTTTCTCTAAGCATCGTCTCTACACGGATTCAAATGAGAAAACACCAGACTTCTCACTGAGAGTACAAACGCCCCCGGCAAGCTCATAAGCAGAAATAGGTCCTTTCCACCTCCTTGTAGACCCTTCCTATCGACCAAACCCCAAGGCCAGCACGCAGCTGTCAACCTTAGTTAAAAGCGCTCGCCCTCAGGCCTACAGCCGTGCGCAGCGGCAGCACTCAGATGCGCTAGGCGCAGGTTTGCCTGCTGCTGGGCCAGGCGTGCAGCACCGCCAGCTACCTACACATGCTCGACAGCACTGCCCACACTGTCCCACTGTCACTAGCAGTCTAGAGGCGTCGGCGTAGCATCTGCCTCAGAGGGGACGGGCAGTCAGGATGAGGAAGACCCTTCAACCCAGCCCCTCCCATGGCAGTTATAACGCCCGCTCTCAGAACAAAGGCGCAGGTCAGAGGCCCATGACCGGCATCCTAAGGGGCAGGGTGAGGCCCGCCACGCCTCCAGCACTGACCAAGGTGAGGGCAGCGCGGGTAGCCTGGATCCTCCTCTTACTCACGGCCCGCACCGTAGCCCTCACGACATACGAAGCCATGACCATCTCAGCCCCTTCCTCTCACATCTGCCATGAGCACAACCAACATGACGCCACGACGCATAGCACGCTCCCTGCGCCCATCCCTATTGGGCAGCAGACCATGATTGGCAACTAGCAACGGTCCTACCTCCTTCCTCGGCACGCCCCTGGCCATTACCAAGGGGGGGGGAGGGGGGCTGTGCTGTCAACTGTTATAACCCAGCTGCTAAAAGGCGTGTACGTGCCTTTTTATTTTAACCTTTTAGATGTTGTGCACCCAGGAAAGGAAGGGCTTTACATGCAGAAGGGCTGTTTGCAGAGATAAGCAGGCGGGTGGTGCTGAGACTTCACCAGGGGAGCAGGAGTAGGAAGCTCTTTCCTTCAAGCTTCCACTGGCAGTCCTGAGGGGAAGGCGAGGAGAAGGGAAAAAATGAAATCTCCCCTTTGATTTTTTCAGGAACAGCAACAGATACTAGTTTCTAATCCTATTCCACCCCCCAGGTTCCCACTAAAATCGAATTAGTATATAGTCCACCTCTCCATGTCTACAAAAAACATAATAAAAAACCATAAAGATTTATTGATGATAACATAGAGATACATTTTAAAGCAGCTTGGCATAAGGCTATTAAATTTTAAACGTTGGTATCTCAGGCAAAATCTATGTGTAGAATAGTTTAGCTTTAGACAAATTATTTAAAGTATTCAAAACCAGGAAATGGTTACCTGTAGGACAGGGTAAAGTTGATGTATCACAGCTGGATAATGAAAGCATATAGTATATGCATACAAGCAAATATTTTTTCCCCTGTATGTCCTCTTCCCTTTGAAACTTCCTTTTTTTCCCTCCCCTTTCCTTCTGGTTTTATGTCCAACAGTGGTTTGGTGACTGCGCTGTGGTTGCAGACTTCAGGCACTCTTCACCACTTACATGGGCCTAAGATGCATGCCTGGTTCACACTCATCATGTTATTTCTTCCAGTCCCAGAAGATGCTGACAGAACTGTATTCTGCCACTCTTCGCAGCCCTGTGAAGGTACACTGGGGTAACTTTTGATACTCAGGAGAAACCTGGAGAGGCTTGTCACAGGAAAGTAATCACATTGCTTTAATTTTAATGATGGCTATACCAGAAGGAAAAAAAATGCCTATTTTCCATTTTCTTTGACAGCATCCTTAAACATGCTAGACAATAATTTAAACCTATATTTGCCTTTAATTTATTAAGTTCAAACACAGGCAATACTTCTGCATCTCATTACTGGATCTAGTTTGGGTAACAGACTCATTGCATGCTTAGCTAGTTTGAAACAGTTTAAGAGTAAACATGCAGATTTTTTTTTCATACATAATTATACCACTCCTCTTTAACACTGTGACTGAGGCATAGCACTTCTACCTCAAATATAAAAAGCAAGGTAGCAAATGTTTTAAAAAAGCTGCATTTTCTTTAGCTACACAAAATATATGCAACTTGTGCACATGTTCTCATCTAAAGCACACCTACTTGTGAGGGTAGCTTAACCCTTCTGTCAGCCTGAAGTTGGTGTCAGTAATATGTATACTTATAAACTGGAAGCTTCTGTATGAATGCAACTAATACATCCTACACAGTTTACTATGCAGATATGAAGAGATTTACCTTCTTGTATTTCCTTAGTATGCTTCCAATCGTCACTCTTTAGTCACCTTTCTGTTGAATATGTCTTAGCATGAAAAGACTGAGTATGAGCTAGGAAAATAGCCTTTTTTAAAAAAAATGCTCTTCACCTTCATTACATTACCAAAAGAAAAAAGCAAAAATCAATATTGAAGCCTAAATAGTTCAAGTGAATAATAAGAAAGATTATTGATAACTTCTTTACTATAGGAAAAAATATTTTCTTTGCTAGCAGGTACCCATTCTAAGTAACCGTTTAACACTCAGAAGATTTACTAGTGAAAATTATTTTTGATGCAGCTTCTTGAGTTCTTATAAAAATTTGATCAGGTTTATAAAACAAATTCTTGTATATTAAAGACATTTAAATAAAATCTTAATAGATGACAAACCTGTTTTAAATATATCTATAAAACAAATCTCACCACAACAGTTAAATTGGGAGAGTTAGATTTGTGGTCCTAAAATATGAACATGGTAACTTTTTAAAAGGAAGATGAATTAAGATAATCTAGTAGTTATCTAGCTGTCTAACTAAGATTAAATAGCTAGATAAGGTAAATTAAGCTATATAGTCGACCTTGCTTGGTTTAATCTTAAATAGCAGTAGCTATTGCTGAAGCATAGCCAAATATACCTCAAAGCTTATTTTTTTATAACATAATAGCAAATTAAAAGCAGAGGAAAATATTTTAACTGTTAAATCTTCACAATTATAAAAAAACATTCTTTCCCATTACAGCAAGTGAGAATGCAGGTAGGTTCATCTCTTTGTCCTCCTTAGCCTCCAGATTAAAAACCAGGGTGCATAATCAAGGAGAAAGGGTAGGAGAAATAGCTGTTGCACTGAAAACTTCATATTCCAGGATCTCAAGACCTCCGTTTCTTCTTTTCCATCTCTACTAGCGAAAGACTGTCAAGCTTGAAGCTAGAAAGAGTTAACTATGCTGCATATATGAAACAGAAGTTCTTTCTCCTTTTTTCAGCACTGATAACTACTGATAACACAAGGCATATCAACTTTGGAAACCGGGACACCAATAGCGCTGTTTGGTTTTTTTAAGCAGCACAAGTGAATAGTACTATCAACTCACTGACTAGCCTTCTGTAACATTAGAGGGACGGAGTATAGGGGTGGTACAGAAGAGCTTTCCAAAGGCTGAAGGGCTGCTAAGGAGAAGCACAATCATTCCAGAAAGAACCTTCCAAAGATTACTGCATCACAGTAAACTGAAGATGCAGAGGCTTCTACAGCTGAGCCATCTGACATCCCTAAACATATCACTTCCCAGGAGGTAACAAACAGGATGAAGTAGCGAGTTAGAAACTTCCAATTAAAAAAACCAAACATACTGATTATACAGAATTATGAGCATCTTAATTTTAATATGAATTCTCTCCCTTCCCTAAACATAAATGGCTAAAGACATGCTAGGTACATAATGGGTGCTAAATGTCTGCTCTATCCCCAGGAGTGTTTATTGCTGAAATTTGTCAGAAGGCAATGTTAGGAGCAATCTGACTTTATACATTCTGTTCAACAGAAGGCATTTTCTTTTTGATCTTCTAAATTATTGATTAGCATTTAATATATTTATTGGTATTACTTTAGTTGTAAGCTATTAATTTAGTTAACTATTAGTTTTGATACTGTTCTTTTTCTAGAAACTTTTTTTAATGCAGTGCCTTTTTCAGATTTCTTTCTTTTTTTTTGGTAGAAGGTTATTCCCTTGATCATATACTTGCATGAAGTGAGCATGATCTTGGATATCATGAATGTTATTAAGAATTATCTCACTTTATTATTCAATCTGTTTCTTAAGACTTTACAACAAACTAAGTTTTAATAATCAGTCCAGCAGATATGTACACTTCATCAACTGTGTTTATTCTGTGTCACAGATCATTCTGTTAGTTATCACTATGTTCTTTGACTACTGTTTAGGCAAATATGCATTTATTGTTTAGTTATTTAATACTTGCAATATATAACCCAAGTTGGGGGGGCTTATTTTAGGACTGAGATTAGTAAAAATATAAAATTTGTAGTTGGATAAGCAAGCAGAAGCTTCACAGTGAGAAGTCTGGGGATCTGCAGAATGGGCTTCCATTCAGATGTGAGTTTAGTGATTTTGCAGTTGAAAACTTCACAGTTAAACTACAAAATACCACGAACAGAAGAGGATGAGTATGTGTAAAGTATTTTTTGTTTGGTTTTGTTTTTTGAAAATAAATATCTTCTATCTTTAAAGTCAGATGATTATGCTGTCCCTTGGAGGTTTATACATTTCATTAGCATTAGCAAAAACTGAAGATAATTCTGAACATAATTCTACCATGTCAGCCTCTGTATTTTGTTGGGAAATGAATAAAAGTACAATAAACTTATTTTTGAGGGGAAAAACTGACTTAGTTTTATATGAAAAATATTCTATAGAAAGCATATTTTTTAGCCATCAGATGGCTAAGATTTTTCTTGAAAATATGGTGAGAAAAAATATAAAAGAAATCTTTTGGAAAACTCACACATCTAGAAATTTATAGATGGATGGTTACAGATGGATGAAACCCCAAATAGGAGTTAGGAGCCCAGGTCTCTAAGGCCACTTTGGAAATTCCAGGTTTCATCTTTATTAAAAATAGTTGAGGAAAGAAAAATAATTAAACATGACACATTTCAAAGAACAGAGATAATTCTAGTAAGTTATCAATAATTCTAAATTTAAATCAATAATACTGAAAACTAAGTACAGTGTAAGAAGAAATACAGAAACTTAGGCCTGAATTCTGATTTATTTTAGTTTATTTTATTTCAAAGTCATAAATAACAGTGGTTTCAGTTTTGCCATGTAATTAATTCTTTCCTGAACAAGATAAGATCCTGATTTCTGGCTCTGGAAGGACTTCAAGTAAAGTTCAGATTGATTATACTAATTAAATTTGTGGCTATTAGAAGGATCCTCTTCACATTTTATGAAAAAGGAAATTGGTTTTCCCCAACTGCCAAATATAATTTTTCTAGTCCTTAACGAAATTTTGTCTGTATCTTCAAGGCCATGAAAAAGATTTGTAGCAGCATCAAAACAGGACTGACCTGTTAGTCTTTTTCCTGTACACAAGCTCAGCAGCTAATGAACTCTCATAAAATCACAGAAGGGGAAAACCAAAATAAACTCCCTCAATGACACTGCTTGCCCACAGAGATTTTTTACAGAAGTTTACTAATGTCCATGTTTTCAGTTCTCTACAGAAAAAAAGTTTGCAAATACAGCTGTAGCAGTCTTACACAAGAATTCCAAAACAGTCAACAAATCCATTTTTGAAGAAAATATATTTGGCTTACACACAATTATAGTGCATTTTAAAAGGGTCAGGTTGAGTGATAAAACCTTGAAAATGGTCCATTTTTTAGTACCTACCCTTATCTATATGTACTGCGTTTACGTAGCAAGGTTTTGGTAGCGGGTGGGCTGCAGGGGTGGCTTCTGTAAGAAGACACCAGAAGCTGCCCCCGTGTCAGACAGAACCAGTTCTAGATGGCTCCAAGATGGACCCGCCACTGGTCAAAGATGAGCCAATCAGCAATGTTTGTGATAACATATATAAAAAGGGGTAAAAACTGCTGTGCAACAGCAGCTGGGAGAGAGAAGTGAGAAAAATGTGAGAAACAACTCTGCAGACACCAAGGTCAGTGAAGGAGGGAGAGGAGGTGCTCCAGGTACCAGAGCAGAGATTCCCCTGCAGCCCATGGTGAAGACCATGGTGAAGCCAGTTGTCCTCCTGCAGCCTGTGGAGGACTCCACACCAGAGCAGGTGGATGGGCCCTGAAGGGAACTGCAGCCCGTGGGAAGGACCCACGTTGGAGAAATTCATGAAGGACTGTCTCCCATGGGTGGGATCCCACACTGGAGCAGGGGAAGAGTGTGAGGAGGAAGGAGTGGCAGAGACAACGTGATGAACTGACTGCAACCTCCATCCCCCATCCACTTGCCCCTCTCGGGGGGAGGAGGTAGAAGAGTTGAGTGAAGTTGAGCCTGGGAAGAAGGGAGGGGTGGGGGGAAGGTGTTTTAAGATTTGTTCTTATTTTCTCATTACTCTACTCTGATTTGATTGGCAATAAGTTAAATTAATTACCCCAAGTCGAGTCTGTTTTGCCCGTGACGGTAATTGCTGAGTGCTCTCTCTGTCCTTGTCTTGACCCATGAGCTTTTAATTGTATTTTCTCCTCCTCCACTGTCAAGTCCAACTATAATGGAAGCAAACACCATTCAATTTTATATTATCTGCTGTTCAAAACCAGGGAATATAAAAATTAAGACTAGATTTTTTTCAACCTAATGCCTAATGACAAATCACTGTGTTTAAAATGCCCAAACTTAAGTCTTGAGAAAGCCTTGTAGTGAAAACAGAATATATCCTCCCCCCAAACCAAACTGAGAATCTAATTGGAGATACTTAATTGCAGTTTAGCTTTCAGAAGTTTGTGAAAAGTCTTTTATTGAACTCCCCCTTCAGGTGCTGTATTGGGTGTATGTGACAAGGTTTTGTTGGTGGTGGGGTGCTGCATGGGTGGCCCCCTTAGGATAAGATCAGGGGTTGCCCTGTGCTGGACACAGGCAGTTACAGATGGCTCTGCAACAGCCCCATCACAGGCCACAGCTGAGCCAATCAGCTAAGTTTATGTAACCTCTGTGAAAACATTTAAGAAATTGCAGCAAATGCCAAACAGGCAGAGGAAGAGGGAACAAAAAGAGTGAGAAACAACAGAGGGAACACTAAGGTCAGAAGAGGACAGGGGGTGCTCCACAGCAGAGCATGTATTCCCTGCAGCATGTGGTTGACTCACATGGGAGCAGAGGAAAGGTGTGAGAAGAAAGGAACAGCTGAAAGAAACCACTATATACTGACCATAACCTCTGCCCCACCCACCCTCTTTGTGCTGCTTCTTGCCTTGCTGAAGGGACTGAGTGTAACCTGTGGTGGTGATAAGGGGGAGGGGAGAGGAGTCTGGAGTGAAAGAGTGAAGTTCAGCATGGGAAAGGGGAGAGTGTTTTAATGCTTGCCTTTTTGTTTCCCACTACCTGAATCAGTAATTAAATATTTATTTTAATTGGTAATAAATTAAGTTATTTTGCCCCAAGTCAAGTCTGTGACAGTAATTGGTAAGCAATTGCCTTGTCTTTATCTCAACCCATGAGATTTCTCATTCCTATTCTTCATATTTTCTTCCTCTGTTCCACTGTGGGGGGAAATGAGCAACTGGTTGGGTGCTAGCCAAGGCTAACCCACCACAGGTGCCCCCAGAAGAGATCTATACAGGCTCCAAGGCAGTGGGGTTATGGGTGGCAAGGCATGTGGGAGACTATGGGCAGGTACCTAGAAAGGTTGCCACCTCCGATGGTCTGGGACTTCACTCCCAAACAAGTGCAGGATCCTGATGAACTGATAGAATGTTTGAAAAAAGCATGCCTTGGCTATTTCAAGGAGGCACAACTTAATCACACTGTGCTGGGGCCTGGCCTACGCCTACCGAGCACCTGTTCTGCAGCAGAGCAGTCACAAGAACAGGAGGGTGAAGAGACTGAAATCATAAACGAGTCAAAAGCCACCCAGTCCCTATCCCTGAGTGAGCTGCAAGATACACGGTGCCTTTGACACCATTTCCCACAGCATTCTCCTGGAGAAACTGGCTGCTCATGGCTTGGATGCGTAAAAAACTGGCTGGATGGCCAGGCCCAAAGAGTGGTGGTGAATGGAGTTAAATCCAGTTGGTGGCCGGTCACAAGTGGTGTTCCCCAGGGCTCAGTACTGGGGCCTGTTCTGTTTAACATCTTTATCAATGATCTGGAGGAGGGGATCGAGTGCACCCTCAGTAAGTTTGCAGATGACACCAAGTTGGGTGGGAGTGTCCACCTGCTTGAGGGTAGGAAGGCTTTGCAGAGGGATCTGGACAGGCTGGATCGATGGGCTGAGGCCAGTGGTATGAGGTTCAACAAGGCCAAATGCCGGGTCCTGCGCTTGGGTCACAACAACCCCATGCAGTGCTACAGGCTTGGGGAAGAGTGGCTGGAGAGCTGCCTGGCAGAAAAGGACCTGGGGGTGTTGGTCGACAGCTGGCTGAATATGAGCCAGCGGTGTGCCCAGGTGGCCAAGAAGGCCAACAGCATCCTGGCCTGTATCGGTAATACTGTGCCTAGCAGGACTAGGGAAGTGATTGTCCCCAGTGAGACCGCACCTTCAATATTGTGTTCAGTTTTGGGCCCCTCACTACAAGAAAGACATTGAGGTGCTGGAGCACATCCAAAGAAGGGCAACGAAGCTGGTGAGGAGTCTGGAGAACAAGTCTTATGAGGAGCAGCTGAGGGAACTGGGGTTGTTTAGCCTGGAGAAAAGGAGGCTGAGGGGAGACCTCATTGCTCTCTACAACTACCTGAAAGGAGGTTGTAGAGAGGTGGGGGTCAGTCTCTTTTCCCAAGTAACAAGCGGTAGGATGAGAGGAAACGGCCTCAAGTTGCGCCAGGGGAGGTTTAGATTGGATATTAGGAAAAATTTCTTCACTGAAAGAGTTGGCAAGCACTGGAATAGGCTGCCCAGGGAAATGGTTGAGGCACTATCCCTAGAGGTATTTAAAAGACGGGTAGATGTGGTGCTTAGGGACATGGTTTAGTGGTGGACTTGGTAGCGTTATGTTAACGATTACACCTGATGATCTAACCAATCAAACCATTGATTTACAACCTAAATGATTCATAGAATCATAGAATTGTTAAGGTTGGAAGGGACCTTAAAGATCATCTAGTTCCAACCCCCCTGCCATGGGCAGGGACATCTCCCACTAGATCAGGATGCTCAGAGCCCCATCCAGCCTGGCCTTAAAAACTTCCAGGGATGGGGCTTCCACCACCTCTCTGGGCAACCTGTTCCAGTGTCTCACCACCTTCATGGTGAAGAACTTCTTCCTAACGTCCAGTCTGAATCGTCCCATCTCTAGTTTTAATCCATTCCCTCTAGTCCTACCATTACCCAACATCCTAAGAAGTCCCTCACCAGCTTTCTTGTAGGCCCCCTGAAGATACTGGTAGGCCACTATAAGGTCTCCTCGGAGCCTTCTCTTCTCCAGACTGAACAACCCCAACTCTCTCAGCCTGTCCTCATAGGAGAGGTGCTCCAGCCCTCTCATCATCCTCGTGGCCCTTCTCTGGACATGTTCCAGCACGTCCATATCTTTCTTGTAGTAGGGGCTCCAGAATTGGACGCAGTACTCCAGGTGGGGTCTCACAAGCGTGGAGTAGAGGGGGAGAATCACCTCCCTCGACCTGCTGGCCATGCTTCTCCTGATGCAGCCCAGGATACGATTGGCTTTCTGGGCTGCAAGTGCACACTGACGGCTCATGTTGAGCCTCTCGTCCACCAGCACCCCGCAATTCCTTTTCTTCAGGGCTGCTCTCAAGCCAGTCACTGCCCAGCCTATATCGGTGCTTGGGATTGCCCTGACCCAGATGGAGGACCTTGCACTTGGTCTTGTTGAACTTCATGAGGCTGACACGGGCCCACCTCTCCAGCCTGTCAAGGTCCCTCTGGATGGCATCCCTTCCCTCCAGTGTGTCAGCCGCCCCACACAGCTTGGTGTCGTCGGCAAACTTGCTGAGGGTGCACTCAATGCCACTGTCCATGTCGCTGACGAAGATGTTAAACAAGACCGGTCCCAGTACTGATCCTTGAGGGACTCCACTCGTCACTGGCCTCCACTTGGACATGGACCCATTGACAGCCACTCTTTGGGTGCGGCTGTCAAGCCAGTTCTTTATCCACTGAATTGTCAGTCCATCAAAGCCATATTTTATCAGCTTGGAGACCAGGATGTCATGTGGGACAGTGTCAAAGGCTTTGCTCAGGTCCAGGTAAATGACGTCGGTTGCTCTCCCCTTGTCTATTGATGTTGTGACCTTCTCATAGAAGGCCACCAGGTTTGTCAGGCACGATTTGCCCTTGGTGAAGCCGTGTTGATTGTACCCAATCACCTCTTCGTTATTCTTCTGCCTCAGCAGTGCTTCCAGGAGGATCTGCTCCATAATCTTACCAGGCACGGAGGTGAGACTGACTGGCCTATAGTTCCCTGGTTCCTCCTTCTTTCCCTTTTTGAAAATGGGGATTATGTTTCCCCTTTTCTAGTTAGTGGGGACCTCACCAGACTGCCATGTCTTTTGGGATATAACAGAGAGCGGTTTAGCAACCTCATCCGCCAGTTCCCTCAATACCCATGGGTGTATCCCATCGGGTCCCATGGACTTGTTCACTTTCAGGTTCATCAGATGGTCATGAACCTGATCTTCACTTACGATGGGCAGTTCTTTCCAACCCCTGCCATTGTCTTCTGTGGCTCCGGGAGTGTGGCTGGAGCCCTTGCCAGTGAAGACTGAGGAAAAGAAGTCATTGAGAACCTCAGCCTTCTCCATATCCCTTGTCACCAGTTCTCCCGTTTCCTTTCTGAGGGGGCTCACACCTTCCCTAGTTGTCTTCTTACCATTAATGTACCTATAGAAATTTTTGCTGTTTCCCTTGATCTCCCTGGCTAGATTTAATTCTAACTGAGCTTTAGCTTTTCTCACCAGGTCTCTTGCTGCTCGGACAGCTTCCTTATATGCCCCCCATTCCAGCTGTTCTTTCTTCCACTCCTTGTAAAGATACTTTTTGTGTGACAGTGTGTCCAGGAGCTCCTTGTTCATCCAGATTCTCTGATTCTATATTCAAAAAGGTTTGAGCCATCATCCAGGCAAGCAAATTATCAGCTGTTTGCTCCAATGCTGGAGCCAATGTTTTGGCTACTGCTAAGCAGTCCTCATACAGCATCAAGGCTGTCTCTTCAACATTCCCTCCTCACCCCAAAAACTAGTAGTCTGGAGGTGGGAAAAAGCTTGGGAGGGGACATAGCTAGGACAGCTGACCCAAACTGACCAAAGAGAGATTCCATACCATATGATGTCGTGCTCAGCAATAAAAGCTGGGGAAGAAGGAGGAAGGGGGAACATTCAGAGTTATGGTGTTTGTCTTCCAGAGCAACCACTATGCATACTGAGGCCCTACTTCCCAGGAAGTTGCTGGACATCGCCTGCTGATGGGAAGTGGAGAATAAATCTTTTGTTTTCCTTTACTTCCATGCACAGCCTTTGCTTTTCTTTATTAAACTGCATTTATCTTGACCCATGAGTTCTTTTGATCTTATTTTCTCCCCTCCCTGTCCTGCTGAGTGATAGGGTGACTTGGTGGACACCTGGCAGCCAGACAAGGTCAACCCACCACAGTCCTTTTTGGCACCCAACGTGTGCACAAGACGATGGCAGTTTTGTATTAAGCATGCTATAGTTATAGTAGTTATTAAATGGCAAGCTTCTGTGCGGGTCATGGAGTTTGCTGGCTGCACTGCTTATTTCTTTATTTTGGTGAGCTTGGGAACACGCTAGTACAAAAAAATGGCTATGTGCTTTTCCCTGGCATTGATGGCCTTACTGTGCTGGGAGAGCTATCTTGTGGAGAGGATGAGGGAATACATCTCCCTCTTCCTAAATGGGATTGATATGAGTGGTTTTATTATGCAGGCTCCCAAAGTCCTTCAACCTTACATGAGCTGTTTAATACAACTAATTAACACTGTTGGCATACTGTGAGGTTTGTGGAATCTGGTGTCACCCTGTTATGTGGTTTGAGCCGGGTTGGCCAATGACAAGACAACAGATGCTCTCCCTCACCTCTCACTCCAAGGAGGAGAAGAAGAAGAGAGATAAAGAGATTTGTGAGACAGCCTAGACAGGCTGGAGAGCTGGGCAGAGAAGAACCTAATGAGGTTCAACAAGGACAAGTGTAGGGTCCTGCACCTGGGGAGGAAGAATGACAGGCACCAATATAGGTTAGGGGTGGACCTGCTGGAAAGCAGCTCTGAAGAAAAGGATCTGGGGGTTTTGGTAGACAGTAAATTATCCATGAGCAAGCAATGTGCCCTTGTCGCCAAGAAGGCCAACGGAATTCTGGGCTGCATAGGGAAGAGTGTGGCCAGCAGGTCAAGGGAGGTCATTCTCCCCCTCTACTCTGCACTGGTGAGGCCGCACCTGGAATACCGTGTCCAGCTCTGGGCTCCCCAGTTCAAGAGAGACAGGGAACTACTGGAGAGAGTCCAGCAGAGGGCAACAAAGACGATTGAGGGATTGGAGCATCTCCCTTAGGAGGAAAGGCTGAGAGAGCTGGGACTCTTTAGCCTGGAGAAGAGAAGGCTGAGGGGAGACCTTATTAATGTTTACAAGTATCTAAAGGGTGGGTCTAAGGAGGATGGAGCCAGACTCTTTTCAGTGGTTCCCAGTAACAGGACGAGGGGTAACGGGCACAAGCTGGAACATAGGAAGTTCTGATCAAATATGAGAAAAAACTTCTTTACGGTGAGGGTGACAGAGCACTGGAACAGGCTGCCCAGGGAGGCTGTGGGGTCCCCTTCTCTGGAAGGGCAAAAAGGTGGTGGATGAGCTTCAATGGTGATAAATGTAAGGTAATGTATCTAGTGAAAAAGAAATCTAAACTATGTCCATGAGATGTTGAACTGGGAGCTAGAAATTAAATCAAAGGAAAGAGAAGAGACCATGAGCTTCCCTGTGCCAGACAGAGCCAGTTCCAGACAGCTCCAAAACAGGCCCACCACTGGCCAAAGCTGAGCCAATCATCAGCAATGTTAGTAGTGCCTCTTTGATAACATATTTAAGAAAGGGTAAAATACACTGCACAGCAGCAGCTGAGAGAGAGAAATGAGGAAAGGAGAGAGAAAACTTTGCAGACACCAAGGTCAGTGAAGGAGGGGGAGGAGGTGCTCCACACACTGGAGCAGAGATTCCTCTCCAGCCTGTGGTGAAGACGAAGGTGATGCAGGTTGTCCCCCTGCAGCCCATGAAGGACCACGCTGGTGCACGTATCCTCACTGCAGCCCATGGAGGACCCTATGCTGGAGCAGGTGGATGTGCCCTGAAGGAAGCTGCAGCCCATGGAGAGCCCAGGCAGGAGCAGGCTTCTGACAGGAACTGTGGCCCATGGGGAACCCCTGCTGGAGCAGTCTGTGCCTGAAGGACTGTACCCCGTGGAAAGGACCCATGCTGGACCAGTTTGTGAAAGACTGTATGCCATGGGTGAGACCCCACACTGGAGCAAGGGAAAAGTGTGAGGAGAAAGGAGTGTGTTATAGCTTGAGGAACCCACAACAATGAAGTCTTTAAAGTGCTTTAGTGTCTTTACTTGGAAAAAAAAATCAATCAATCAATCAGTTTTAAATTTAGACAGATTACCATACAAAGAGCAGAAAATCAATTTAGCATTCATTTGATACAGGAAGGTATTTACTGAATTTTGGACATCTGGTTGCTGAGAATCAGGAAGCTTTCTCTTGGATGTAAACAGAACACTGTTCTTATCTGTGTGTGCTTGAAAAAGTCATTCTGTGATGCCCTCGTCTTGCTTTTTGACATGAATGGCATGATTCTGTGAACATGACAAAAACGTATCTTGCTGGGAGCACCAAGATTCTAGAAATAGAAGCTATTAAATGAAAATATGCAAAATGCTTCCATGAGTGCTCTTCACAGCATACAGCCATTCAACTTTGTATTTAGATTCTCTTCAGCTACTGCTTTCCTATATAAATCACAGAATCATCATTATTTCCTTAAGCTAAATGGAGAGGATACTGGGTGAAATGTGTTTTGTAGTCTTCTATGAAAAGATTCTGTTAAAAAAACCACTAGAGCTGATGCTGGCAAAATTTTAGTGGTGACTCAACAGAGACTAAAAATTTAAAAACACCCCCTGCCCCTTCACTGCCAAAACAGATACTGATACATTTTCTTTTTACCAGTAAAGAAATAATCTTTAGCATGTGCAATTTCTGCTTTAGCATTATTATCCTAATCCTCCTTTCAAACAAAGCTAAGGAAATGTTCCACATAGATCCCAAAACTATACTAACTTTCTTCTCATGGGACAATCTTTCATGAAATGGCCAATTTTACCACAAGTTCTGCAGCATCTATCATTCAATGCCAGTTCTCCTTCTATAAGTACCTCTGTATCAAAGAAGTACTCCTCAAAAAGAAATCATGCATTTAAAAAAGCAAATCAACACACTTTGGAATCAAGACAGATAAACAAGAAAAGAATAAATCTTATGTGTGTAGCTGAACTTCTGAAAGACCTGATGAGATAACTGGTCACTGCTACCTCTTCTTTAAGGGCAGCCTGCTAACCACAAGTTCTGCAAGCTATTTTTTTAAACTGCAGTTTTAAAAAAATGGTAAGCTATTTTGATAAGGACTAAAATATATGACAAGCCTGTACAATCAAGCCCTGGCTTGATTAGTATTCTGCATGTCACATTTTACGTGCAAACATGAAAACAGTACTCTCTAACTCTCATACTAAAGGTTTGTTAGAGTATGATTGAAACTTAAAACAGAAGAGCATAAAGAGAGCGCAACCATATTCCAACAAGTGATACCTTGTACACCGTAAGAACATGTGCATGTACATACTGCTCTTAGAACTCCCACATCCCTTAAAGCAACTTACCATTTTTGATGAATATTCTTCAGGAAATATTTTTATAAGGGTAACAAATAGCCTTCTCCCATTGATAAAAGCTTTCATTATAAAATTTGTCACTGGGGAAAAAAAAGGAAAATGTCATCCGAACATCAAGCTATCAACATAACATCTAAGACAAGATCATCACCTTAGGCCCAAATTTGTGAACAGAAAACTTACTTTTTCTTATCAATCCAGCTCTGAGATTGCGGTTCAAATCAAAGGGGTCTGTATAAAAAGCATTATAGATATTACTCAAGTCCAGGGCAAGATCATCAATGTATATATACATGAACAATTGAAGGCAGATATTCCTGATGCAGAATTAATATACTGAAATTAAATTATTTGCAAATTTATTGAAAATATTTCACTTCAAGGACAAAGGATAACAGCAGTTCATCTCTGAATTGACTGAAATATTATAAAAGAATAAGTTGTATGTGAGGGCAGGAGAGTAAAAATCTTTTCCGTGAAAATCAGATGGGCCAAAAAAATCATGGCTTAGGGAACATTTCTAAAAAGTGCCAGTGCATTTTCTTGATACACTATTAAGTAATACCATGGTCTGTGTCCTGGTTTGAGGTAGAACAAAACCAATTTTCTGTTCAGTAATTTTACTTTTCAGTTAAGTCTTTTCTAACTGACTGTACTCTCTGAAATTAATGGTATGCTTTTGAGACAGTGTCTACTTCTGGCAGTGATAATGTCTGATGTTTATAGTTATCGTGGTTTGGCCGGACTGGCCAATCAGAATGACAGATGACCCTCCCCTCCCTCTCTCCTCAGAGAGGAGAGGAAGAACAAGGAGATTTACGAGTTTAGAAAAAGAACTAAACTACTTTAATGAAAATAATAATAAATAAGGAAATAAGAAATAATAATAAAATAAAATAAAATAAAATAAAATAAAATAAAATAAAATAAAATGTATACAATATATATAAAACTGTATCCAGCTCCCAGGGTGACAATCGCATCACCAGCAGACAGAGGGAATGTCCCAGACTGGAGTCATCGACAGTCTCAGTCTCTGGAGGCGACTGGTGTCAGCCGTAAAGGGCAGGTATCCCTTTAAGGATGACATCGAATGCCGTCCAAGCAAATGGACCAGAAGGGAAAAAGGTATCAAGTACCTGAGGGAACTGGCTGTGCAAGAGGTGATTTATGGTGACTGGCAAGTGAATGTAGACCATGGTGAAATGTCGTGCAAACGACCTATGTTGCGGAAGTTTGTGCACAGTGAACCACTGATGTTTTCCCACACATTGTCAACAATGCTCTGGGGAGGATCTGATGCCAATACGCCAACTGTAAATGAAGTGGCTAACAGGGTACGACAGTATGAAGACAGTCTCTCTTGTCCCCTCGTTGTTGCGGATGTGGAAAAAATGACTGAGAAAATGACTGAGAGAACCAAGAAATTCTTTGAAAAACTGTTTGATAAATTGTCCAGGATGGAGCAAGATCCCACTCTTCCGCTGCACAGAATCATGTTGCAGCCATTAGGAGAAGATGCTCTCCTACAAGACTGGCTCAAGAGAGACGGAACACACCATGGAGAGGACATGAGGAACTGGGATGGACAACCTACCTCGACCTTACAGGCATGAGTACGCAAGTTGCAAGGTAAAACAAATAGAAGAAAGAGTTTTTCTAGGAGGATGGCTGCTCCAGTCTATGGTGAGCATTTCTTCAGTCCGAGAATGAACCCAATTGTTGATAGCTACACAAGCTGCATGAATCCATATATTAATAGCAGATACAATGCTCAGTATTAGAGGGGCCCTGCCTTCAGCCAGGAGGAGCAGAGGGACAACCGAGTTTATTGGACTGTGTGGATTCAATGGCGTGGCACATTAGAGCCAAAAAAGTATAAAGCCCTGGTGGACACTGGTACACGGTGCACCCTACTGCCACTGGCAGGACTTTGGGTTCTTTGACCATGGCCTAATTTACAAAACTCCAGGCCTGCTGGTAACAGGCGGGAATAGCTTATCTTGCAGGGGGAAAAGGGTTCTAGGACAAGAGTTATCAGGGCTCATTGAGAGAGCTGTAAACTAGATTTGACAGGAGCCATGGTGATGGAGGATGCGGAGAAGGAGGAGTTACTGAATGCCTTCTTTGCTTCGGACTTTACTGCTAAGGCTAGTCCTCAGGACTCACAGACTTTGGAGAAAGTAACAGGGAAAGAGGAAGACGTCCCCTTGGCTGAGGAGGATCAAGTGAGAGATCAATTAAGTCAATTGGATATCCACAAGTCCATGGGTCCTGATGGGATGCACCCGAGAGTGCTGAGGGAGCTGGCAGAAGTCATTGCTGGGCCGCTCTCCATCATCTTTGAAAGGTCCTGGAGAACAGGCGAGGTGTCTGAGGACTGGAGGAAAGCCGGTGTCACTCCAGTCTTCAAAAAGGGCAAGAAGGAGGACCCGGGGAACTACAGGCCGGTCAGCCTCACCTCCATCCCTGGAAAGATGATGGAACAGCTCGTTCTGGGCCTCATCTCAAAGCATGGGGAGGAAAAGAAAGCTATCATCGGAAGTACTCAACATGGATTCAACAAGGGGAAATCATGTCTGACTAATGTGATAGCCTTCTACGATGGCATGACTGGATGGAGAGATGAGGGGAGGGCAGTGGATGTTGTCTACCTTGACTTCAGCAAGGCGTTCGACACGGTCTCCCCACAGAATCCTCATAGGGAAGCTTAGGAAGTGTGGGTTAGATGAATGGACAGTGGGCGGGATAGAAAACTGGCTGAAAGAGAGAGCTCAGAGGGTCATGATTAGGGGCACAGAGTCTAGTTGGAGGTCAGTGACAAGTGGTGTTCCCCAGGGGTCAGTACTGGCTCCAATCCTCTTCAATATATTCATCAATGACCTGGATGAGGGGATAGAGGGCACCCTCAGCAAGTTTGCTGCTGACACAAAGCTGGGAGGGGTGGCTGACACAGCAGAAGGCTGTGCTGCCATACAGAGAGACCTGGACAGGTTGGAGAGTTGGGCAGAGAGGAACCTTATGAAATTCAACAAGGGCAAGTGTAGGGTGCTGCACCTGGGGAGGAATAACCCCCTGCACCAGGACAGGTTGGGGGCTGACCTGCTGGAGAGCAGCTCTGTGGAAAGAGACCTGGGAGTCCTGGTGGACAACAGGATGACCATGAGCCAGCAATGTGCCCTCATGGCCAAGAAGGCCAATGGCATCCTGGGGTGCATCAAGAAGAGTGTGGCCAGCAGGTGGAGGGAGGTCATCCTCCCCCTCTACTCTGCCCTGGTGAGGCCACACCTGGAGTACTGTGTCCAGTTCTGGGCTCCCCGGTTCCAGAAGGACAGGGAACTGCTGGAGAGGGGACAGCAAAGGGCTACCAAGATGATGAGGGGACTGGAACACCTCTCTTATGAAGAAAGGCTGAGGGATTTGGGTCTCTTCGGTCTGCAAAAAAAGACAACTAAGGTGGAATCTTATCAACGTTTATAAATACTTCAAGGGTGGGTGTCAGGAGGATGGGGCCAGGCTCTTTTCAGTGGTGCCCAGTGACAGGATAAGAGCTAATGGGCACAAACTTGAACATAGGAAGTTCCACCTAAACATGAGAAGGAACTTCTTTCCTTTGAGGGTGGCAGAGCACTGGAACAGGCTGCCCAGAGAGGTGGTGGAGTCTCCAACTCTGGAGACATTCAAAACCCACCTGGACGCATTCCTGTGCAAGCTGCTCTGAGTGACCCTGCTCTGGCAGGGGGGTTGGACTAGATGATCTCCAGAGGTCCCTTCCAACCCCTACCGTTCTGTGATTCTGTGAATCATAAAGGAACAAAAGCTGTCACTATTTCTGGAGTGACAGGCAGGTCTCAAGAACTGACTGTACTGGAGGCTGAAGTGAGCCTAACAGGGAATAAATGGGAGAAGCATCCAATTGTGACTGGCCCAGATGCTCTGTGCATCCTTGGCATAGACTTCCTCAAGAAAGGGTATGTCAAAGACCCAAAGGGGTATGGGTGGGCTTTTGGTGAAGCAGCTGTAGAGACTGAGGACATTACACAGCTGTCTACCTTACCTGGCCTTTCAGGTGACCCTTCTGTGGTGGGACTGCTGAGGGTTAAAGAACAGCAGGTGCCAATTGCTACTTCCATGGTGCATGGACAACAGTATTGCACCAACTGAGACTCCCTGATTCCCATCCAGAACCTGATTTGTCATCTGGAGACCCAAGGAGTGATCAGCAAGACTCGCTCACCCTTTAACAGTCCCATATGGCCAGTGCGAAAGTCTGCTGGAGAGTGGTGGCTAACAGTAGACTATGGTGGCCTGAATGAGGTCACACCACCACTGGGTGCTGCTGTGCCAGACATGCTAGAACTGCAGTATGAACTGGAGTCCAAGGCAGCCAAGTGACATGCTACCATTGACATTGCTCATGCATTTTTCTCTATTCCTTTAGCAGCAGAGTGCAGGCCACAGTTTGCTTTCACCTGGAGGGGTGTCCAGTACACCTGGAACCGACTGCCCCAGGGGTGGAAACACAGCCCCACCATTTGCCATGGGCTGATCCAGCCTGCACTGGAGAAGGGTGGAGCTCCAGAACACCTGCAATACATTGATGACATCATTGTGTGGGGTAATACAGCAGCAGAAGTTTGCAAGAAAGGTAAGAAAATAATCAAGATTCTTCTGAAAGCAGGTTTTGCTGTAAAAAGAGGTCAGGGGTTCGTGCAGGTCAAGGGACCTGCATGAGCCATCCAGTTCTTGGGAATTAAGTGGCAAGATGGGCATCACCAGATCCCAATGGATGTGATGAACAAAATAACATCTATGTCCCCACCAACTAACAAAAAGGAAACACAAGCCTTCTTGTTGTGGGTTTCTGGAGAATGCGTGTTCCAGGTTATAGTCGGATTGTGGGACCTCTCTATGAAGTGACTCGAAAGAAAAATGAGTTTACGTGGGGTCCTGAGCAACAACAGGCCTTTGAACAAATTCAACAAGAGACTGTGCACGCAGTAGCCCTTGGACCAGTCCAAACAGGATGGGACATTAAAATGTGCTCTACACCACAGCTGGGGACAATGGCCCTACCTGGAGCCTCTGGCAGAAAGCACCAGGGGGGACTTGAGGTCGACCCCTAGGATTTTGGAGATGAGGACACAAAGGCTCCGAGGCCTACTATACCCCAACTGAGAAAGAAATCTTGGCAGCATATGAAGGAGTTGGAGCTGCTTCAGAGGTAATTGGCACTAAAGCACAGCTCCTGCTGACTCCCCAGTTACCAGTGCTGGGCTGGATGTTCAAGGGTGAAGTTCCTTCTACTCATCATGGCACCGATGCTACCTGGAGTAAGTGGGTTGCCTTGATCACTCATTGAGCTCGAATAGGAAACGCAAATCATCCAGGAATCGTAGAAGTGATCACAAACTGGCCTGAAGGCACAGACTCCAGAATGCCACCTGAGGAGGTGGTGACTTGTGCTGAGGAGGCCCCACCATACAACGAACTCTCAGCTAATGAGAAACAGTATGCCCTGTTCACTGATGGGTCTTGTCGTATTGTAGGAAAACATTGAAGGTGGAAAGCTGCTGTGTGGAGTCCTACATGACAAGTCGCAGAAGCTACTGAAGGATAAGGTGAATCGAGTCAATTTGCAGAGGTAAAAGCCATCGAGCTGGCCCGAGGCATTGCTGAACAAGAGAAGTGGCCAATACTCTATCTCTGTACTGCCTCATGGATGGTGGCCAATGCTCTGTGGGGGTGGTTACAGCAGTGGAAGCAGGGCAACTGGCAGCGCAGAGGCAAACCCATCTGGGCTGCTGAATTATGGTGAGATATTGCTGACCGGCTAGGGAAATGAGTTGTAAAGGTACGCCATGTAGATGCCCACGTACCCATGAGTCAGGCCACTGAGGAACATGGAAAAAAATCAGCAAGCGGACCAGGCTGCTAATATTTTCCAGACAGATTTGGACTGGGGACATAAAGGTGAACTATTTGTAGCTCGGTGGGCCCGTGACACTTCAGGTCATCAAGGAAGAGATGCAACATATTGTCCTGGTTTTGGCTGGATTGGCCAATCAGAATGACAGATGGCCCCTTCCCCCCCCTCTCTCCAGAGAGAGGAGAGGAAGAGATAAGGAGATTTATGAGTTTAGAAAAAGAACTAAACTAATGAAAATAATAATAAATAATGTAATAATAAATAATAATAAAATAAATTTTAAAATGTATACAATATATACAAAACCGTATCCAGCTCCCAGGATGACGATCACGTCACCAGCAGACACAGGGAAAGTCCCAGACTGGAGTCAGCGACAGACAGGAGCTGGATTCCAGATCTGGAGTCAGGAATGCTCGGATCGGGATCAAAGGCAGACGAACAGACAGGGTCCTCCTCAGACGTCGGCCATTGAAGAAAGAGAGCTGCCCCTTTGATCCCTCAGCTTTTATACTGAGCGTGATGCAGATGGGATGGAATACCCTGTTGGTCAGTTTTGGGTCACCTGTCCTGTCCGCTCCTCCCCGCGGGTGGGATCCCTCTACGCTTCTCCGCTTCCGACCCTCTAACGGGGCAAACAGCGAAGTTAGCTGACCTTGGTTGTTATAGCAATAAGTATAAGCAAGAGCCTCTGCGCCTACCATTCCTTGGTATAATCAGGTCTTATCACTCTGAGAGTGAAGAGTTTCTGAACAATATGCTGTTAATTTCAGAGTTTAGTCAGTTAGAAGAGGCCCAGCTAAAAAGTAAAATTACAAATCAGAAAACTGGTTCTGTTTTACCTCAAACCAGGACACATATAAATGGGCTCGTGAGTGAGGGGTGGATTTAACCATGGACACTATTGCACAGGTTATCCATGACTGTGAAACATGCTCTGCAATCAAGCAAGCCAAAAGGTTAAAACCTTTGTAGTATGGGGGATGATGGCTGAAATATAATATGGGGAGGCTTGGCAAATTGACTACATCACACTCCCTCAAACCCGCCAGGGGAAGCATTATGTGCTTACAATGGTGGAAGGAAGCACCGGATGGCTGGAAACCTATGCAGTGCCCCATGCTACTGCCCAGAATACCATCCTGGCAAGTCTTGTGGTGATGTGGTACTCCAGAAAGAATTGTCAGACAAGGGGACTCATTTTAACCTTATAAGTACTTGGGCAAAAGAACACGGCATTGAGTGGGTATAGCATATTCGCTTCATGCACCAGCTTCTGGGAAAATTGAGCAATACAATGGATTGTTAAAAACTACCCTGAAAGCAATGGGAGGTCAAACCTTTAAAAATCGGGACAAGCATTTAGCACAAGCTACCTGGTTAGGGGATCACCAGGGGATCCATCAGTCGAGCTGGTACTGCTCCATCAGACCTTTTACATACTGTAGAAGGGGATAAAGTCCCTGTGGTGCATGAAAGGAATATGTTGAGGAGAACTGTTTGGGTTTTTCCCTACTTTGGGCAAAGGCAAACTTATTTGTGGGACTGTGTTTGCTCAAGGACCTAGATGTACTTGGTGGGTGATGCTGAAGAATGGAGAAGCTCAATATATATCTCAAGGAAATTTAACTCTGGGTGAGAATTCTCAATTTTGAGCTGTACGATGTTAATTGGTACATAATACTAACAGTGTTCAATAAGTGTTTTTCAGGATAACATAGTGGTGATGAAGCCGGAGTCAGGTTCATCAATTGGCATCCAGTAACTTCAAGGTGCACACGTTACCTGTGGGCACAAACCACAATGAATTTCATACCATTTTTCCTGCCCAGACATACTGCTATGAGAGATGGAATCCTGCAATCATGAACTAAATTAACCTAATGAACTTTTGAGTAGAAAGAGAAATCATAAATTAGTGATCTGTATATATATGTGTGTATATATTGGAAGATAAGGAAAAGCAGCAGTGATCTGAGTGTGACACAAATGGTATGGAATAAGGGGTTGAATGTCCTGGTTTGAGGTAGAACAAAACCAATTTTCTGTTCAGTAATTTTACTTTTCAGTTAAATCTCTTCTAACTGACTGTACTCTCTGAAATTAACGGTATGTTTTTGAGACAATTTCTGCTTCTGGTAATGATAACGTCTGACGTTATTCCTATAACAGCCAAGGTCAGATAACTTTGTTATGTGTCCTGTTGGAGGGTCAGAAGTGGAAGAGCGTAGCGAGGTCGCACCTATGGAGAGGAGCAGACAGGACAGGTGACCCAGAACTGACCAACAGGGTTCCATCCCACGTGCGTCATGCTCAGTATAAAAGCTGAAGGATCAAAGGAGTTGAACTCTCTTTCTTCAATGGCCAGTGTCCGAGGAGGACTATGTCTGTCTGTCTGCCTTTGATCCTGATCCGAGCATTCCTGAATCCAGTTCCCTTCTGCTGCTGAGTCCAGTCCTGGATCGCCATCCTGGGAGCTCAGTATTGGTTTGGATGTATATTTGAATATATTTCAGTATTTTTCTCATTAATATTTCTTATTAATATTATTATCTTTTATTGTTAATATTTCATTAAAGGTGTTTTAGGTTTTTTTTCAACCCATAAGTCTCTCTCCCTTATTTTCTCTCTCTCCCTTCTCCTTCTGGCAAGGGAGAGGCACACACTGTCATTCATTTAGTGGCCGGCCCAGCCAAAACCTCGACAGTCTGTAATACATACACATGGTATAACAGTCATATAAATTATGGTCTCAGCTAAAGTTAATATTAGTGAGAAAACCTCAATTGCATTATAGCTAGTTTCTTCTCCAAAGCATTTGGTTAAATCTGTTTCTATGTCAGTTACTGTTATTACACAAAGTATGAAGTTTGCTTTGCAACTTCTTTTTGGATGGTAAAAAACCACCAACCCAAAAAAAAACAACTAAGAGAACTTCTAACACTACTGAAGCGCAATGGGAATTTTGCAAAGATTTCAAAATGTGCAAATAACAATTTCTAAACTAGTAAGAGAAAAATGAAATTGTCATGTGGAAAAAACAAATTTCTTGTGTGGGCACTAAAGTAATTTCACATATCCATGTGCTTTATGTGATTTTTCCTTCAATTACAATGTATTTGGAAGTCCACTGCTTCTTGAAAGTTGTAAGTAGATTTTTTTCTCCTAATGCAGTTGACATGTTCTTTAAAATCAAATTCTTCTGCATAGAAATGGAGTAGTCCCAGCCATGGCTGCCCAACAGATTCAGTGTTTTTGCCACAATCTGGACAAACAACTGGCTTAAAATGATAGAAGTATTTATTTTACCAATACTTGTATATAGCATAATAATTTTCATCATAACTATTCAAACTACTTAAAATTTATAAAGAAGCATGATTGAGTTACTCCAGAATACCTCCCTTCCCTTCATAATTAGCATTAATAATTCAATATTGACTTGAAAATGGTCAGTATTTTTTTAAATATTGAGATTAACAACAAACTTGGGGAGTTAATAATACTTCTAACATTACGTTTTGCCTTTTATCAAAAAGAATTTATTAATTTGCTTTTACTTTATGTGTCCATTTAATACATTATTATTCAACTGGGTTAAACAAACTATGACTACATATGCAGCTGATATTTGTAGGAGGTATCCCCACTCAGTAACGTGACATACATAACAATTAATCATCATTAACACCTTAAAATAATTTCTAGCAAATCTATTTTTTTCAGATTTTGCAGATTTTTTTTTTCATAGATGCTTGCATTACTTAGTTGAACACAACCAATTATACTCTGAAAACTTCAGAGCATGGGATTGGGATTTTCATAACAATATCTACTCTGCTTCCATTTCTTTGTCTAGTTCTTACGTGTATTACTACTATGTTTTTCTTCTTCATAACCCATACAGAGCTTAAAATCAAAGATAATTTTTAGAATCTGGTTTCTGTATTCAACCACCATATCTGAGGACAATATTCCTTAAAATTAATCCTTTTTAATTTGCAAAGCTACAGGTAATACCATTTCAAATTCACTTCTCTGATATACTCACCAACTCTTCTGCCCTATCACAGAAATAAACCTTCCAGCCATCAACTAAAATTTCAGGCTTCTTGGATTCTTTGTAGATCTAAAACCATAATATTAACTCATTAAAACAGCCCTTCAGATTGAGCACTCTGACATTCTTGTACTCAATACTGTATACCGATACTCATTTCTTTCTTGATATACTGTACCTCTTGAAGAACAGGGATGACAGGAGGATTTGTCTGTTGAAGAAAATAAAGCACCGTAAGAGTATATGCATAAGAAGAAAAGCTACCTCGAGATGCATCTCCAGTGTCACACATCTAGAAAAAGAAACATCTTTTATGGCTATCATCCTTTGCTGTAGGTACTACAGCTTCTAGAACGTCTGAAGTATACTCACCTTCGTAAAGACTTTCATTGTGTAACACAGATATTTTACTCTAGGATCAATGGCTGGACCTGTTGGAACGGGTCCAGTGGAGGGCCACAAAGATGATGAGAGGGCTAGAGCACCTCTGCTACGAGGACAGGCTGAGAGAGTTGGGGTTGTTCAGCCTGGAGAAGAGAAGGCTCCAAGGAGACCTTATAGCGGCCTTCCAGTACCTAAAGGGGCTACAGGAGAGATGGGGAGGGACTCTTTATCAGGGAGTGTAATGATAGGACACAGGGTAATGGTTTCAAACTGAAAGAGGGGAGATTTATATTGGATATTAGGAAGAAATTCTTCACTGTGAGGGTGGTGTCACGTCCCACTCTCAGGAAAGAGGGGGGGTAAGTGACTTCAGATTCGTAAATTCTCAACGGCGCAGACTAAGGTGAGATAAATCTCAAGGTCCATATAGAAACATTTATTAGCTTCCCAAAATGGTTAGTATAGGTCTTAACAAGTCCACAATAAATGGTTAGGTATATGAGAAATTATGGCAAATGGTGAGGTATGCATTGTGCTACTTAACAACAGGTATAGGACAACTTATGGCAAGCGGTACTTAAGGTCGTACTTAACAACTCTAACTGTTACTTAACAACTCTAAGAGAAAAGAGAAACTGAGGGAAAGAGAAAGGAAAAGACAGAGAAAAAGACAGAGAGAAAGAGATCACCGGTCCTGGTCCCAGGGTCTTTTTCAGGGAATCTTCCCAGGCATAATCTTCTTCTTTCTTGGAAAAATCTTCCCAGGTACGGTCTTCTTTCTTGGGAAGAATCTTCCCAGGCACTGTCTTCTTCTTTTGTTTCTTCTTTGTTCCCCCCCTCAGGGACACTTATTTTCCCCTTTTATGTTTGCTGAATTAGCACGGTCCACCCCCCTTGCCAAGGACAGCCTCGTCTCAGGTTTCTCCCTTCTCCCAGGTGAGGTGTAGCATGATTTGGGTGGAGAGACGAGTGCCATAGTCATACATGTTTAGCATGATCTCTATAATCTTCATTAGCATATGCAGGGGTGTGCACTTTCATATGCATTTTGCGGATAACGAAGCAAAGGTCACTTATTAGACACAATGGCCTCGAGAACCGAGAACTAGCAAGCTCATCACACGAGTGGCAGAACTATCCTGTCTTCACAAGACAGTTCTCCCACACTTTCAGGCGCCAGAAGTGTGAGCCTTATCAGTTCTTTGAAGGCCAGGCCTGCATTATTTATTTCCTTGTGAGTGTTTGAGGCATTCCATTGAAGGCTTGGAGGGCCTTCTGCCCCTCCTCAGGGAATTTACAGTCCAGCTCTTACAGGTGGTGAGGCACTGGAACAGGTTGCCCAGGGAGGCTGTGGATGCCCCATCCCTGGAAGTGTTCAAGACCAGGCTGGATGAGGCTTTGAGCAGCCTGGTCTAGTGGGAGGTGTCCCTGCCCATGGCAGGGGGGTTGGAACTAGATGGCCTTTAAGGTCCCTTCCAACCCGAACCATTCTATGATTCTATATGATGACAGGAGTCTTGTTTTATGCAAGGCCTATAAAAATAAAAAAGCCATATACAAAATACAGGAGTCCTGCAGAAAAGAGGCTATAAGCTGAAAATATGAAAAACATCTTTAATCAAGATAAGGAAAGTCAAGGAATGATTCAGAATACTGTAGCTGGAGAGTTCACATGTATACATGCATACTTCTTCCATTCTAATTTATTTAAAAGTCATAATGAATGTTTGGACATAAACAGTTGAGTTGCATGCTCAACAAAAGCAAATGTGAAGCCTTGCATAACAAAATGCACATTATTGAGAAAGGAAGCGCTGAACAATGCTTCCTCCTCACCTCCTCTGTTTAAAAGCTGGTAAACATCTTTAAACTGCTCACAAGTGGTACAAATCAGCATTCACAGAATAGTATCTCAGAAAGAAAAGCATTAATCTATTACTGCATTTTCAAATTATTTGGTAGAATGTAAGTTCTTGAAATAAGATTTCGGCCCAGGGATGTGAGAGTTATCAACTGACCCATATGGATGCAGAACTTCAACCACTGATTCTGAAAGTCTGTTTTTGAAGTATCCTCCTCAAGACTCCCCTTGGGCTGATACAGAAAGTTCAGAAAGTGCAATGCTTGGCACTAAAATGTAATTTCCTTTGATGTTTCAAAGAACTGGCTTTTAAAATATTTGGCAAAGGATTTTTTCTCTTTTGTAGACTGTAACACGTCCCAGTTCAGGCAAGCTAGATTCAAAAGCACTATTCCAGGTCTCAAAGTCTAAGCAAGAGGCATAACTTGGGGTGGGAAGGCTGATGTTATGTTATTTTGTCTTTTTAAGATACAGAAAGACACCTAAAACACTAATGCTTACTCTTACTGAAGAACTAATATATTCTCTTAGACAAGTGACAACTCTAAAGTCTCAATTGTGTAACTGACTCCACTCATTTTGGATATGAGCCGGCAATGAGCATTTGCAGTCCAGAAAGCCAACCACATCCTGGGCTGCATCAAAAGAAGCGTGGCCAGCAGGTTGAGGGAGGTGATTCTACCCCTCTACTCTGCTCTGGTGAGACCCCACCTGGAGTACTGCATCCAGCTCTGGAGTCCTCAGCACAAGAAGGACATGGACCTGTTGGAGAGGGTCCAGAGGAGGGCCACAAAGATGATCAGAGGGCTGGAACACCTTGCCTATGAAGAAAGGCTGAGAGAGTTGGGGTTGTTCAGCCTGGAGAAGGGAAGGCTCTGGGGAGACCTTATTGCAGCCTTTCAATACTTAAAGGGGGCTTATGAGAAAGATGGAGAGAGGCCTGTAGTGACAGGACAAGGGGCAATGGTTTTAAACTGAAAGAGGGTAGTTTTAGACTGGACATAAGGAAGAAATTTTTCACGATGAAGATGGTGAGACTCTGGAACAGGTTGCCCAGAGAAGTCGTGGATGCCCCATCACTGGAAGTGTTCAAGGTCAGGTTAGACAGGGCTTTGAGCAACCTGATCTAGTGAAAGGATGTGCCTGCCCATGGCAGGGGGGTTGAACTAGATGATCTTTACAGGTCCCTTCCAACCCAAACTGTTCTATGATTCTATGATAATCAAATAAAAAGCTTGTACTCAGAAATCTAAAATTGAAATAGGTAATTGGTTGATTATCAAACCTCAACAAAACAAGCATTTTATCCTCATGAAGCTGCCCCACATTTTCCTGTAAACAAAAAAGGAGATAGCGTTACCAGAGTGTTATGTAAACTGATGTCTAATCAAGACCACTTCTGACATGGAAGAATTTGACAATTGGGACTCTAGCAGTTGTTATAGGCAAGACATTTCTTAGGCCTAGAATGAAATGTTACTGAATGACTGCAATACAATCATAACACAATCAAGTGTGCTACAAACCATCCAAGACTGCAGTAAAAATGTTACAAAATATAATTTTAGTATCAGCTAAGATCTTATTTCAGTTATATTTTAATATTGATTTTAGGCATTTGTCAGGCACTATGAATCTACTAAATATAATATATAAAAATATACATATACCCCCCAATAATCTAAACTTTACAGCAAAAAACCTGAAGAAATCATTGATAGTTCACTCCAATTATATTAAATTTATGTGTGATACACCAAAACAAACACTCTAAAATCATACTTTCATACAGAATACTTAGTGCAAACATCCGTCAGCCTGCCTTTTACTATTAACTTATTGAGAGTTGAACATACAAATACAACATCATAACTAAATTGAAGCTCCAAGCTTTAACTTAAGGTTTGTTCTCATGCATATAGGTTATGAATATACTCTGTCCAATTTAGATCTCGACCTAAAACATTATAGCCTCAAAGATCTACATATAAAAACAAAAATAAATCTGAGTGTTCACAACATACACCCTCATTCTTAATATCATGGTCGTTAATATGGTTTATCTTAATTATTTTCCATGTACAATGCCCCAGAACTTCCTCACTGCATCAGTCACATAAACAGAACCACTTATTTTAATTATCAAGAAAGTTAACTGAATGTTTCTTGAGAACCTTTGCTAAATCTTCGATAATTCTGATGCAATCTAGCCCCTAAGATGTGAAGAAAAAAAGTCAGCACTGAAATTGTTAGAAGAGTTCTAGACAAAGTATTTCAGACATACCTTTTTTAACTTGCTGTTAAGCTTAAAGCTGTATGATTCAGTTTCATATTATACAGAATTACATGAATACCAGAAATTGTTAAAAAAGGGCACTTCTTGTAAAATCAACACTAGACAGTATCTTAACATAGGCTTTTTTAAACTTTGTTAGGCATGAAAGATGATTTATGTCCTTTTCCACCATCTTCCATTTCTAGTTGTTTATGCTACAAGCATATCTTATTTATTTGCACAGTTTATGCTAGAATGTTAGTGTAGAATTCAGAAAACTGAATACTGAGTAAAAATACTAAAATGCATACCTAGAACAACAGCAAAAAAACCCTGATAATCTGCTTTTGAGGCACCTGTTCGCATTTTCCTCTGATCTGAACAGTTTTTATAAAAAGTAAATTTTTTACAATATATACACAAAACCCCCTATAAAGTTGTGTACTACTTAATACCTATCCCCCCCTGTCCTGGTTTGAGGTAAAACAGAACCAATTTTCTGTTTTGTAGTTTTACTTTTTAGCTGGGCCTCTTCTAACTGACTAAAGTCTGAAATTAACAGCATATTGTTCAGAAACTCTTCACTCTCAGAGTGATAAGACCTGATTATACCAAGGAATGGTAGGCACAGAGGCTCTTGCTTATACTTATTGCTATAACAACCAAGGTCAGCTAACTTCGCTGTTTGCCCCGTTAGAGGGTCGGAAGCAGAAAAGCGTAGAGGGGTCCCACCTGCGGGGAGGAGCGGACAGGACAGGTGACCCAAAACTGACCAACAGGGTATTCCATCCCATCTGCATCACGCTCAGTATAAAAGCTGGGGGATCAAAGGGTCAACTCTCTTTCTTCAATGGCCAACGTCCAAGGAGGACCCTGTCTGTTCATCTGCCTTTGATCCCGATCCGAGCATTCCTGACTCCAGATCCAGAATCCAGCTCCTGTCTGTCGCTGACTCCAGTCTGTGACTTTCCCTGTGCCTGCTGGTGACGCGATCGTCACCCTGGGAGCTGGATACGGTTTTGTATATATTGTATACTTTTTTTTATTATTCTATTATTATTTACTATTTCCTTATTTATTATTATTTTCATTAAAGTAGTTTATTTCTTTTTCTAAACTCATAAATCTCCTTATATCTTCCTCTCCTCTCTGAAGAGAGAGGGAGGGGAGGGCCATCTGTCATTCTGATTGGCCAATCTAGCCAAAACCACGACACTCCCAAATGCCTTGTCTACCTACCTCAGCAGTTTCCAGTCCATAAATTGCATACACATATCAAGGTCACTTTGAAGCCAAAGTCATTTTTTGAGGAGACAAACAAATTCAGCTTGCTTCCTGTAAGAGGTGTGACAATTATAACCCCATATCAACACAGAATCTCAAATTGTACACATCTTCAAACCACAGCATGTCTTTTAACAGAAGCATTGAACACATTACTATTTTTCTGTAGTATTAAAAAACATATTTTCACATCAGTTTTGCTGATGAGGAAAGAATCCCTACTTTTTTATTGGTTCAAATGAGGAGTCTGACAGATCCAGAAACAAATTAGGTGGTCAAATAATTAAATCAGCAGCATGCAGGTCTGAACTAAAATCTGCATATAATATATGATTGCTCTCTGCAGAGATCTTCAGGATAAGGGACAGATCTGCCCACATAACAGGCTCCAGCTAAAAATTCTTTCGCAAATTTTAAAAGACTATAAATTGAAGTACAGGTGCTACAGATAAGAATTCCAGAAATAAACAGTTTCAAACAACTAGGCTATGCAGACAGGTTAAATGTTGTGTGCATATTTTAAAACATTTCAAAACCAATAAGCTTTAGTAGAGATGAGATGCAAACTCTTCCAGCCCTATGCAAGACCCTTTTGACTTTTCTATTTTATTTTATTTTTTACTTTGAGACTATCAACTTTTCTCTGTCATAATAAAAACAAGTGCAAAGAGGAATGTTGAAATGAAGGGAAACACATATATGAACTAAAACATTTTTTCTTAACCTTAGGATCAGGACCCCTAAGGGGTTTCCTTAGGGACTACAGAAAGCTTATTGTTTGTAAGAATATATGCAACAACAAGAAATCTGGATAATAAATAAGGTTAAAAAAATTATAAGACTGTTCTGCTACTACTTTGATCCTTGTTTTCTTAACTTGCCATTGTTCCTTCCTACTGATGCGCTGTATTTCTGACTAACCAAAGAAAGCTTAAAACTATTTATTTATTTATATATACACACACAATTGACATGATTTTGGAGCCTTTATTGTTTGTTTAAAGACAGAGGATGTCAACATGAAGGGAGTCCAGTACATAATTGTCCTAGTTTGAGGTAAAACAGAAACAATTTTCTGTTTAGTAGTATTACTTTTTAGCGAAGTCTCTTCTAACTCTCTGAAATTAACAGCAAATTGTTCAGAAACTGTTCTCAGAGTGATAAGATCTATGTTTATAGTTAATGCCAAGGAATGGTACGCAGAGAGGCTCTTGCTTATACTTATTGCTATAACAATCAAGGTCAGCTAACTTTATTTGCCCTGTTGGAGGGTTGGAAATGGAAAAGCACCTGCAGGGAGGAGCGGACAGGACAGGTGACCCAAAACTGACCAACAGGGTATTCCATCCCATCTGCATCACGCTCAGTATAAAAGCTGAGGGATCAAAGGGGCAGCTCTCTTTCTGCAATGGCCAGCGTCCGAGGAGGACTCTGTTCATCCACCTTTGATCCCGATCCGAGCATTCCTGACTCCAGATCTGGAATCCAGCTCCTGTCTGTTGCTGACTCCAGTCTGGGACTTCCCCAGTGCCTGCCAGTGATGTGATTGTCATCAGCTTGATACGGTTTTGTATATATTGTATCTATTTCATTATTTTCTTTTTAGTTTATTATTAATATTTCATTAAAGTAGTTTAGTTCTTTCTAAACTCATAAATCTCTTTATCTCTCTCCCTTTTCTCCTCAGAGCGAGAGGTGGGGGAGAGCATCTTTCATCTCGTCATTGGCGAATCTAGCCCAAACCACAACAATAATATACATAGTTGAGACATAAGTTGTAGTAGTTATATGGTTATTGTAATGGAAGATAACACAAATTAATGTAACGTTATATAGTAATGTTGAGCAAAAATATAGGTTAATGTTGAAATACCAAAACATTTATTATGCTGACATGATGACATTCTTAGAAAACACTGAAATATAAGTATAAAGCCAGAACTACATCATTACCTGGGAAGTCCTGTCTAATGAAATTTTCCAAGTTTTGTTGTATATCTTCCCGAGCTTGATCCTCTGTGATATTTGGAGCAAAATCCTCTAACAAAAACAAAACCCCTTACACCACAACTCAGTCAACAAAAAATGGAAAAAATGAGGGGTGTAGAATAGGAGAAAAGAAAAGCAAGAGAAGATTCACATGTGAAGGAAAGAAAGCAAGGCTGAAGTAGAAAAGAAATACTTGTTGAAAGAAAAACATTAAATAGAGAAATAATGCATTTTGTCTGGTCAGAAATAATGAAAGAGAAAGGAGAACAGTTGAATCACTCTGAAAAGAACAAAAGTGGAGAAGGGTTATAAAACAGCATTCTGACTGATTGTGTGAGCTGATGCAGGCAGGACGCAGGAACAGCCACAAAACCACAGATGAAAGTCAAAGAACAAATTTAATCTTGATAGCTCATGGATCAGGGAATCTCCAAAGCAGCACCCAGGCAGATGCATGCAAGCAGTGGACACAGGCACCGCAGAGCAAGAGAGAGTCCTTATTAGCAAGAGAGTGAGAGAGCGAGAGCGCACTCAGACTCCCTGTTCTTGCCAATATTTCAAGGGTTCAAGCAGGCCTAGTTTTCCCACTGTGCTTTGATCTTCTTCAACAACAGGCCAGGATTCTCAAGCGGCTAGACAAGGTGTCCCTGAGACCATAGCAGACGTTATCTAAGTGCAGATGTTCTACTTGCAAACACATAAGTCTGAACAACAATTAATGTGATATATGTGTTTCCCAGTAACCCAGGTGCGAGTCACTTGAGCGTATTTACAGTCCTCCTCGCCGATCTTCCATTACTTTCCCACACTGATTTTTCTAGAACACTGATGTCTTTGCTTATTAAAAAAAACATAGCTTGAGGAACAGTAATGAAATTCAAAGTAGAGACAAATGTAAAAGTATCAGTCAAAAAAACCTACCCAAAATTAAATTCTTAGATTAATATTAATATGTCTAAATGAGTAATCACATAGCCAGTATGTAGAAGATAAACATTTTGTATTTTTCTAGATTCCAACTACTTAGTAGTTCTATTATAGCCCATATGAATCTAAAAGTATATCTAATAGAGTTGGATGTAGGGTGGCAGATAAATCGGTCCCCTTTATAACAGCATTAGCCCGTGGTTATTTCATTGTTTTTTGCAATTCTTTTCTTACACACAACAATATTCAAAGGAAAAAAATCCCAAACTTATGGTAACACTGGACACAAATTTTATCTAAAATAAATGAAAATTTGGGTGTCAGTGCTGGCAATGGGTCTAGCTCAATTTTCTTGAAGTCTTCTGGACAATCACTCTTTAAGTTACCTTCCCATCTGCACAAGCTACATACTACTGTAGGAGACTGAATGAACAGAAAGCAAGATTTATTTTTTTAAATAATCTTTTAATGAATTTGAGCAATATTTTCATAGAACTGATAATAAAACATAAACATATTGCTTATTTTCTGATAAAGTTTGCTTACCATGTCCTTAGTAAAAGCTGATTTACTGAATTCATAAAAGTGTTCAGATTCTAAACACTGTTCTATTGCTGTGTTCTTTTCAAAAAGGCTTCTTTTCTCAGTAAGATCCTCTTGACTCAAATTGATCCTCAGATATCCAGCCACATTTTCTTTGATATGTTTGTCTTCATATTTAATGGGGATGGACAAAACTTTCTCAGATGGTGCATCCTCATTTCCAGATCCAGTGCATGCATTATCTAGCTCACTTTCAGCTCTTATACCACCACATTCTGTCTGATTTAGAAGAGTTGGTTCTTCAATTTCATCATTCAAGCTAATCATTTCAGATATCCAGTTCTGTATTGATGGTATGATTTCTTTGGGTATTCATCCAGTTCATCAGTATCTTCAGTACTCTCTTCAATGCTAATCTTATCATCTATTATATCACTGTATTCTAAGTCAAACTCATCATTCTCTATAAGTGCAGGGTTTTGAAAACCTTTTAAGTCTGAAGTACTACATGTCTCTATATCATGCTCATTCACTGTAACAGGGAGATCTCCACTTTCACTGTCTTCATCTATTCCCTGATCAGCAATCATCAAAATATTATTCCATCTTCTTTCTTGTTCATGTTCTTCCTCTTCTTCCTGTTAATTTTCCTTCTCTTCAAGACTTGGTTTAAAAACCTCATTATCTCCAGAAATAACTTCTTCAATTACACAATCTGAATCTTCACGGGCAATTCCCAAACGTCTTGTATCATCAGTCAGTTCTTCTGTCAAGCTTTCTGAGACACCACACAGTTTTGAAGGAGCAATTCTATAAGCTCAAGGGATACTTGTACTCTCAATTATGCAATCTATTGCTCTGTTTGTTTTACCATCCAAGTTTTGCAACTCATAATTTTCATGCTTTACAGCATCTTTTCCACAGTCCAACATTTGGGATTTCTCCTCAGTGATATTTGGAAGGTGTGTTTTGCTCAATTTTGTAGTTTTTTTGTGAGGCAAGGCAAAATACTTATAAGTTACTCTCAGACAATGAAGAATATATTCATACACTAGCTGGCTATTCAGAGTTCTTGCAACATTTCTTTTGACTGCATATGAGTCTAGAAGAAAGAAGTGGGCCAGTAGTGTAGGAATTAACTTTAAAAAACAAAAAATACTTATATCTTTACAAAATTTAAATATACTGCCATCAATTACTATGTGTAGGAACATAAAATCTACAAATTTTGCTGAAAGCAATTTATAAAAAATTACTTAATTATATTTGATAACACTAATAAAAATACCCAAGAGAAATATTAAATTGATTTTTTCAAAGCATATTCCACTCTACTGTTGTGAATCACAGTCCAATATTAAAAACATAAGTGATTACACGTGATGTCAGTAGCCAAGACAATACCCTGGGAAGTTAAAGGTAATAGCTCCTTAATTTTTTATGATAAACATACCTTCCACAGCAATGCACATTTTAGGCCAGTCCTTTGATTCATGAGACACTGTTTCTTTGAGTCAGATGCTAATAACCAAATCAGTCAAATTGAACTCCAAGGCATAGAAATTAAGAAGTTCCAACCAGAGCTGAACACTGGTGTTCTGAATCAAATACTAAGGGAGCTTGTCAATTACAAAATAAAAGCTTAAATAACATTTAACGCATATATGGGTTTTTAGCTATAAAAATAAATAAAACACTAATCTAGAATATGCACTTGTTAATAATGTCATATAATTTGATTTCATTGTAGTCCATCTGTAATGTAATATTACAAAATTTACAGTTGCCTCCATATTCCAATGCTCATGTCTCAACATGGAAGATTAATACTTTACCCAAATAAGAAAAAACTGCAATAAACAAAATTTAAAGAAATGGTATAAGCAAGGATTATAAAAGTTAAAAATGTCAGACTGTAGTAATGTTTAAAGAATAATATCAATGATTAATAACAATGCTTATTGCCGGGTCCAAACCGACTCTCAGTCGTGCGGGCACAGGGAAAGACGAACGCACCAATATGATGCAAGTCAATTCCAACTTTATTCAGCTTAATCGTTACATTTATAGTATTATGCTATCTGTTCATGCGCTCTAACTCCTACTGATTGGCTGCATGCTATCTTCACGAGCTGTCCACGCGCAGGCAGCATCCTGCTGATAGGTTGAAGGTCGATTGCCATGCGCTTCTCAGTGTCTTCTAACTGGTCGTCTCTGTCTGTTCACGCGGAGCAGCAGCTTTGCTTTTCATGTTCCTTTCCTTGCTGATATCTCCTGGCGCTTGCTTAACTTTTCTCTCAAGGCGCCTCTCATGGGTACAGCTTTGTCTCATCAAGGCCAAACAGATTCCCTATGCTACTCTCTATCTCCACAGCTTATTAAGTGATTTTTATCATAATTAATATATTTCCAAGAAAATATCACAGAATATCTAGATTGAGAGAATGGATATAGCTTATTTGTTAGCAAAGCCTAAATATGAGATATAATGAGTCCAAAAAAAAAACCCACCAACCTTGAATATTCATTCAAGTTTACAGAAGAAAAACACATATTCAAGTGAGGCATGAAAAAACAGAAGTTGTATCACTTAGACTTTCTGGATGCTTATTCTGCCAGCTCTGAAATGTTTAACCCCCATGAAATAATTCGTTTCTTGTGGTACTTGGTACACAGCAACAGACAATAGATACTATGAATATTATCTCAATATTGACTCTAGTGCATAGTCTTTTAAAATAGTTGGGGGGTTTTTTTGGAAGGAGGAAATAGCTTTCATATACTTAAATCTAACCTTAAAATAAAATGGCTTCAAGTCTGGAAACTATATTTTCTCCTCTGGTTCACAGATTAAAACTCAGGGTCTTATCAAAGAGTTAGTTTGAAGTAGCACTCAGTTTTCTGCTAGGTTCTTAGCACCAAAGGATAAGCATAGTAAGCCTCATATCAAACTATCATGTAATCTCCTAAATTCAGTTTATGGTTTTGCAATACAAAACACAAAACAAAAATAGAAGGTGGGTCTTTTTCCAAGAACAGCAATGACTGCTAGACTACTACTGAAATAAATTAAATGGTTCAAACCTTGCCCGTTGTAGGAAAAGTTTCTTTTGGCCAGTCATCAATGGGGTTATGCTCCCAAACCACAGTATCATTCTCAACTTCTTTAAGATGAAAATTAGTTAATTTGTTTAATGAGACTCCTCCAATCTGAAGGTAATAGAAAAAGCAGCATAAAGCTTAATATCAAGTGAACCTTAAACGATTTCCCCCATGTTAATAAGCCAAAGAAAAACAGAACAAAGTTTGAAGATAGCTGTACCAGGCCTAGAATCCTCCCTGCCCCTGATTCTCTCTCCCTCTACTTCCCTATACTTATAACAGCACTCAAGAATTCAGCACTGTTGTAAGGGCATCCATACTACATAAACCTTTGTCTTAGCACATTACTGATGCATTAAAATACAGTTTTTAATTACATAATCATATACTATGGAACTTTTGCCTCATTCAGTGCAGAGAGTGGAGAGGGTCTGGGGATGAGTCAATCACAAAGCAAGCAGTTAACTGAAATGTCCATGTAACTGGTTATGGAAACAACATGCACACTTCTAACAGGTAAGTATAAGAACCCATTTTTAAAAAGGGTAAAAAGGAGATACCCTGGGAACTATCGACCAGTCAGCCTCACCTTTGTGCATGGTAAGATCATGGAACAGATCCTCCTGGAAGACATGTCAAAACATATGGAAGGCAGGGAGGTGATTAGAGACAGCCAACATGGCTTCACCAAGGGCAAATTGTGCCTGACTAATCTGGTGGCCTTCTACGATGGAGGGACTGCATCAGCGGACAAGGGAAGAGCTACAGATGTCCTCTACCTGGACATCTGTAAGGCCTTGGATACTGTCCCCACCAACATTCCTACCTCTAAATTGGAGAGATATGGTTTGGATGGCTGCATCAATGGCTCAATGTCCAAGTGGAAACCAGTAACGAGTGGTGTCCCTCAAGGGTCCGTACTGGGACCAATACTATTTAATATCTTCATCAACAACATAGACAGTGGGACTGAGTGCACCCTCAGCAAGTTTGTGGATGACACCAAGCTGAGTGGTGCAGTTGATTCTTTGGAAGGAGGGGATGCCATCCAGAGGGACCTTGACAGGCTTGAGGAGTGGGCCCATGTGAACCTCATGAAGTTCAACAAGGCCAAGGGCAAGGTCCTGCAAAGGTCCCTGGGTCAGGGCAATCCCCAATATCAATACAGGCTGGGGATGAAGGGATTGAGAGCAGTCCTGCCAAGAAGGCCTTGGGGATAGTGGTGAATGAAAAATTGGACATGAGCCGGCAATGTGCACTTCCAGCCCAGAAAGCCAACTGTATCCTGGGCTACTGTCATGGTTTGGGCTGGACTGGCTACTGAATGAACAACAGATGCTCTCTTTGACCTCTCTCCCTTTAGAGAAGGCAGAGAGAATGAGAGGAAGAGAGAACTTATGGGTTGAAAAAGAAACTAAACTACTTTAATGAAATATTAATAATAAAAAAATACAAACAAAAGATAATAATATTAATAAGAAAATAATGAAATATATACAATGTATACAACCCATATCGAGCTCCCAGGATGATGATCGCATCACCAGCACGCACTGGGAAAAGTCCCAGACTGGACTCAGGGAACTGGGTTCTGTATCTGGAGTCAGGAATGCACGGATCGGGATCAAAGGCAGATGAACAGACAGAGTCCTCCTCAGACACCAGCCATTGAAGAAAGATCCCTTTGATCCCTCAGCTTTATTCTGAGCATGATGTACATGGGATGGAATACGCTGTTGGTCAGTTTTGGGTCACCTGTCCTGTCTTCTCCTCCCCACAGGTGTGACCCCTCTACGCTCTTCCGCTTCCAACCCTCTAACTTGGTACATAATGAAGTTAGCTGACCTTGGTTGTTATAGCAATAAATATAAGCAGGAGCCTCTCTGCCTACCATTCCTTGGGATTCACTATAAACATCAGACCTTATCTGCTAGAAGCCAACACTGTCTGGAAAAATATGCTGTTAATTTCAGAGTTGGTTAGTTAGAAGAGGCTTAGCAGAAAAGTAAAATTACTGAAAAGAAATTTGGTTCTGTTTTAACTCAAACCAGGACAGCTACATAAAAAGAAGTGTGGCCAGCAGGTCGAGGGATGTGATTCTCCCCCTCTAGTCCGCTCTCGTGAGACCCCACCTGGAGTACTGCATCCAGCTCTGGGGTCCACAGGACAAGAAGGTCAAGGTCATCCTCCCCCTCTACTCTGCCTTGGTGAGGCTGCATCTGGAGTACTGTGCCCAGTTCTGGGCTCCCCGGTTCAAATACTTCAAGGGTGGGCGTCAGGAGGATGGGGCCAGGCTCTTTTCAGTGGTGCCCAGTGACAGGACAAGAGCTAATGGGCACAAACTTGAGCATAGGAAGTTCCACCTAAACATGAGGAGGAACTTCTTTCCTTTGAGGGTGGCAGAGCACTGGAACAGGCTGCCCAGAGAGGTGGTGGAGTCTCCGCCTCTGGAGACATTCAAAACCCACCTGGACGCATTCCTGTGCAACCTGCTCTAGGTGACCCTGCTCTGGCAGGGGGGTTGGACTAGATGATCTCCAGAGGTCCCTTCCAACTCCTATCATTCTGTGATTCTGTGAAGAATGACATGGCCCTGTTAGAGCAAGTCCAGAGGAGGGCCACAGAAACAATCAGAGGGCTGAAACACCTCTCCTATGAAGACAGGCTGAGAGAGTTGGGGTCTTTAAAATATACGAGCAGCATCAGGAACAGAAAGAACTCAGAAGCTCAAGAGAGCTCCTGTAATCATCCTTCCACTAGGTATCTTTATCTGGTCTAAGGAGTGTTGCATTCTTGCCTACACAGTGGCATAATTTCACCTAGAAGACCTGATAGTACCCTCAGAGCTGAGTGCTTAGGCTACTCTCTTGGAAAGCATTAAGAGATGGGTCTGAATCCCTTCACACTGAGGAGGACATAAAAGATATTTCCTACTTACGAGGCACATGCTTTGACCATTAGGCTTATACATAAGAAGCTGAGTACCATCGCTACTGTTTCTAAACAATGAGTCAATCTTCTATGGCTACGTACTTTTTAGGAAAGACAGGACAGCGGGGCAAGGTGGTAGAGTTGCTCTCTATGTGAGACCAATCTTATAGCCTTCTACGATGGAATGACTGGCTGGGTGGATGAGGGGAGAGCAGTAGACGTTGTCTACCTTGACTTCAGCAAGGCTTTTGACACTGTCTCCCATAACATCCTCATAGGGAAGCTTAGGAAGTGTGGGTTGGATGAATGGACAGTGGGGTGCATTGAGAACTGGCTGAATGGCAGAGCTCAGAGGGCTGTGATCAGTGGCGGAGAGTCTAGTTGGAGGCCTGTAACTAGCAGTGTTCCCCAGGGGTCAGTACTGGGTCCAGTCTTGCTCAATATATTCATCAATGACCTGGATGAGGGGACAGAGTGTACCCTCAGTCAATTTGCTGATGACACAAAACTGGGAGGAGTGGCTGACACAGCAGAAGGCTGTGCTGCCATTCAGCAAGACCTGGACAGGCTGGAGAGTTAGGTGGAGAGTAACCTTATGAAATTCAACAAGGGCAAGTGTAGGGTGCTGCACCTGGGGAGGAATAACCCCATGCATCAGTATAGGTCAGGATCTGTGTAACCGGTTCGTTTTTAAAGATTCCAATTTACAAACCGGAGCCCACACAAAGGAAAAAAAAAGGTGAACTCTGCTTTATTGTGAAGCCTTGCTACAGAAAAAAAATGCAGTGAATTCAGCTTTATTGCAAAGCCTTGCTAAGCAGTTCCCAAATGTCCCAAAAGTTACTTAAGAGTCTTACCAACCCCATAGACGGTAGTAGCATCACTGAGCAGCAGGATAATGAGGAGCTCCATTGATACAGCAGGGGGAGGTAGGCACAGCCCTTGCTAAGCAGTTCCCAAATGTTCCAAAAGTTACTTTAGAGAGTCTTACCAACCCATCGATCATAATAGTACCGCTGAGCAGCAGGATAACGAGGAGTTACATCGGTACAGCAGAGGGAAGGCAGGCACAGCGCCTTCAGGACGTCCCCTGTATCTTCAAAGTGCGCTCGTGTCTCTCTCTCCCACTGGCCTGAGACAGCCCCCTTATATCCTGCACCGGATTGAGTGGAAAAGTACAGGCCAGAGTCACTGCACGCGTGGCCAGTGCATGCAGCGAGCCTCACCAGACTCATGATCCAGCTTTGCTAACTGCGGCTGTCTGATACCTGACTACATTGTTGCACTCCCTTCTTGTCATCTTCTTCTTCGAAGGTCAGGTTCTCATGGATACGCACAGAGTTTTTGCAGCAACAGTACCGAGTCCCTTTTTCCCAACATGTATACTGGGTTTGGTTCAACTAGTAATTTTCCATCGTGTCTCACTCAGACCATCCTCTATTATCCCTAACACAGTCTGACCTGATGGAAAGCAGCTCTGTGGAAAAAGACCTGGGAGTCCTGGTGGACAACAGGATGACCATGAGCCAGCAAGGTGCCCTTGTGGCCAAGAAGGCCAATGGTCTCCTGGGGTGCATTAAAAAGAGCGTGGCCAGCAGGTTGAGGGAGCTCATCCTCCCCCTCTACTCTGCCCTGGTGAGGCCACATCTGGCATATTGTGTCCAGTTCTGGGCTCCCCGGTTCAAGAAGGACAGGGAACTACTGGAGAGAGTCCAGTGGAGGGCTACAAAGATGATCAAGGGACTGGAACAACTCTCTTATGAGGAAAGGCTGAGAGGCCTGGGTCTGTTTAGCCTGGAGAAGAGAAGACTGAGAGGGGATCTCATCAATGCAAATATCTAAAGGGCGGGTGTTAAGAGGATGGGACGAGACTCTTTTCAGTGGTGCCTGGTGACAGGACAAGGGGCAACGAGCACAAGCTGTAACACAGGAAGTTCCATCTCAACATGAGGAAATCTTCCTTACTTTGAGGGTGGCAGAGCACTGGAACAGGCTGCCCAGAGAGGTGGTGGAGTCTCTTTCTCTGGAGACATTCAAAACCCACCTGGATGCGTTCCTGTCCAGCCTGCTCTAGGTGACCCTGCTTTGGCAGGGGGGGTTGGACTAGATGATCTCCAAAGGTCCCTTCC
Source organism: Fratercula arctica (assembly GCA_947846985.1). Classification (NCBI taxonomy): domain Eukaryota; kingdom Metazoa; phylum Chordata; class Aves; order Charadriiformes; family Alcidae; genus Fratercula; species Fratercula arctica. Next base: position 2,316,842 of record CANTUZ010000025.1, read on the forward strand.
AACCCCTACAATTCTGTGATTCTGTGATTCTTCACTAGAAATGAAGAATTAGATGTCAAAGTCCAAGACATTGTATTGGGAGGTAACTACATGAATTCAGAGTTTTGAAGAGTTTGGAGGAAAGGTTGAAGAAATGAGGAAGTAGGTGGTGTTATGAATTGCATTCTTCAATGCCCAGCTCTCCCTATTCACTGAAGTTCAACAGAAGCACTTAATCCGATGATTATGATTGTGAATTGAATCCTTAGAGCTTAGCATGCAAAGTTTAGTTGTAGCTTGGCTGTATTCACGTTCTTTCTGAATTTGAGAAGTGACTGGCTTATGATTTGTGCTCAGTAAAACAATAAGCTGACACGATATACCACCACAAGTGAAGAAAAGGATCATCCTCTCATTCAAAGTATTCATTGTATTAACGCACATACCCATGATCCCAAATAAACAGGTAGAAATGGCTCTTTCCTCTGTTGCAGAAAGAAAATAACCATTATGCAAATACATAAGGTGGCAAGTCTCCTTCTTCAGGATGATCAACTGTCCTGCTTTGGGGTGGAGCAGAGCCCACTTTCTGGTCAGTGAGAGGCTCTTGCTCACACTTGTTGCTGTGGCAACCAGGGTCAGCTGACTTGGTTGTTTCCCCTGTGGAGGGGTCACACCTGTGGGGAGCAGTGGACAGGTCAGGTGACCCAAACTGACCAATCGGGTGTTCCATCCCATCTGCCATGCTCAGTATAAAAGCTGAGGGAGCAAAAAAGTCAAATTGGCTGTTTTTCTTTGGTTCTTCTCTGATGGGCTCTTCTTCAGTGGCTGTTTTTCTTCAATGATTGGCGTCTGTGGAGGATCTTGTCAGCTCATCTACCTTTGATCCCAGTCAGTGTGTTCCAGTTCCCATTTGTCCCTGAGTCTGGTCTGGAACTTTGCCAGTGCCTGCCAGTGGCATCTCCCTGGGAGCTTGATATGGTTTTGTCTATATTTGTATATATTGTATCTATTTCATTATTTCCTTTTTTGTTTTATCATTATTTCATTAAAGTAGTTTAGTTTTTTCTAAACTCACAAATCTCTCTCTCTCTCTTCTTCTTTTCCTTAGAGCAAGAGGTGGGGGAGAGCATCTCTCATCTTGTCGTTGACTAACCTGGCCAAAGCCATAACATCAACATAGCACAGCTGTAAAAATAAACTGTTGTCCTGTTTTGAGGTAGAACGGAACCAACTTTCTGTTCAGTAATTTTACTTCTTAGCTTGGCCTCTTCTAACTCTCTGAAATTAACAGCATGTTGTGCTGAGAATGGTTTGTTCTCAGAGTGAAAAGACCAATGTTTATAGCTAATCCCAAGGAATGGTAGGCAGAGAGGCTCTTGCTTATGCCTATTGCTATAACAACCAAGGTCAGCTAACTTTATTTGGCCTGTTGGAGGGTTGGAAACGGAAACGCATAGAGGGGTCACACCTGCAGGGTGGGACAGGACAGGTGACCCAAAACTGACCAACAGGGTATTCCATCCCATCGGCTCCATGCTCAGTATAAAAGCTGCGGGATCAAAGGGTCGACTCTCTTTCTTCAATGGCCAACGTCTGAGGAGGACCCTGTCTGTTTGTCCGCCTTTGATGTTGATCAATGTGTTCCTGACTCAAACTCTGGAATCCAGTTCCCACCCGGTGCTGAGTCCAGCCTGGGACTTCCCGGTGCCTGCTGGTGACGTCATACTGGGAGCTGGATATACTGTATCTATTCTATTATTTCCTTTATTTTTAATATTCCATTAGTTTAGTTTCTTGTAAACTCGTAAATCTCTTTACCTCTCCTTCTCTCTGTGCGAGAGGTGGGGGGAGAGCATCTGTTGCCAGCCATCGGCCAATTTGGCCAAAACCATGGTGTCGTGGTTTGGCCTCAGATGGCAACAAAGAACCACGTGTCGCTCGCTCAGTGCTTCCCGGTACGGGAAGGATCAAAAGAAAAAGGCAAAACTCTTGGGTTGAGACAAAGGCAGTTTAACAGAACAGCAAAGGGAACAAGAAAACAACAACAATAACACCGACAGAGAAATATACAAATGTGATTATGGAACCGCTGCTCCCCGCTGGTCTGGACCCGGGAGGCGCCAGCCTGCTCCAAACCCAACTGCCTGCCCCCTCCCTCCTTTTAATCTCAGGGTGGGTGTGGCTCACATGGCATGGAATACTTAACCCTGTCCCTGCCGGAACCAGGACATTATCCACCCCTTATTCCATACCATTTTTGCCACGCCCAGATCTTACAGTTTTCGGAACATGTGACTGGTGTACCCGGCGTAGCTCATGCACACAGTCCATGGGCCAAAGATGCAGATCTTGAGGAAGTTGCTGGGCATCAGCTCTGATCCCATCACCACTTTGCTTTACTCAATTCTTCATCAAAGTCCATCTGTCCTTAATTTGGGTGATTCTTACTGCAGTACAGCCGATAGCAATTATAGTAACGAGGACATACAGTGACAGTGTAACATACAATTTGATTCATTGGCTATTCTCCCCCAAAATCAGATCCCCATGAGGTACACATCGGACTTCCCCATCCTGCCGCATTACCCACCAAGTGCACACAGGTCCTTGGGCAAAAGCAATCCCACGGATGGGTTTGCCTTTGCCTGAGGCAGGACTAACCCAGACTGTCTTCCCTAACATATTCTTCATGTGCACTACGGGGACCTTATCCCCTTCTACAGTACGTGGAAGTTTTGATTGGGCAGGGCCAGCCCGATTGATAGATCCCCTGGTATTAACTAGCCAGGTAGCCTTTGCTAAATGTGCATCCCAATGTTTTAAGGTCCCACCACCCATTGCTCTCAGTGTAGTTTTTAACAGTCCATTGTACCGTTCTATCTTCCCAGAGGCTGGTGCGTGACAGGGGATGTGATACACCCACTCAATGCCATGCTCTTTGGCCCAGGTGTCTATGAGGCTGTTTCGGAAATGAGTCCCATTGTCTGACTCACTTCTCTCTGGGGTACCATGTCGCCACAGGACTTGCTTTTCGAGGCCCAGGATAGTATTCCGGGCAGTGGCATGGGGCACAGGGTATGTTTCCAGCCATCCAGTGGGTGCTTCCACCATTGTGAGCACATAGCGCTTGCCTTGACGGGTTCGTGGCAGTGTGATATAATCAATCTGCCAGGCCTCCCCATATTTATATTTCAACCATCGTCCTCCATGCCAAAGAGGCTTCAAATGCTTGGCTTGCTTGATTGCAGCGCATGTCTCACATTCATGGATGACCTGTGCAATAGTGTCCATGGTCAAGTCCACCCCTCGGTCACGAGCCCATCTATATGTCGCATCTCTTCCTTGATGGCCTGAGGTCTCATGGGCCCACCGAGCTATGAATAGTTCACCCTTACGTTGCCAATCCAGATCCACTTGAGCCACTTCAATCCTGGCAGCCCGATCCACCTGCTGGTTGTTCTGATGTTCCTCCGTGGCCCGATTCTTCGGTACGTGGGCATCTACGTGGCGTACTTTCACAACCAGATTCTCTATCCGGGCAGCAATATCTTCCCATAGTTCAGCAGCCCAGATGGGTTTGCCTCTGCGCTGCCAGTTGCCCTGCTTCCACTGCTGTAACCATCTCCACAGAGCATTTGCCACCATCCATGACTCAGTGTAGAGATAAAGTACTGGCCATCTTTCTCGCTCGGCGATGTCCAAAGCCAGCTGAATGGCTTTCACCTCTGCAAACTGGCTCGATTCACCTTGTCCTTCACTGGCTTCTGCAACTTGTCGTGTAGGACTCCACACAGCAGCCTTCCACTTTCGATGCTTTCCCACAATCCGGCAGGACCCATCAGTGAACAGGGCATATTGCTTCTCATTTTCTGGCAGTTTATTATATGGTGGGGCCTCTTCCGCACGCGTCACCTCCTCCTCTGGTGACATTCCGAAATCCTTGCCTTCTGGCCAGTCCATGATCACTTCCACAATTCCTGGGCAACTGGGGTTTCCCATTCGAGTTTGCTGTGTGATCAGTGCAATCCACTTACTCCATGTAGCATCAGTTGCATGATGTGTGGTGGGGACCCTTTCTTTGAACATCCAACCCAGCACCGGCAGTCGAGGTGCTAAGAGGAGCTGCGCTTCTGTACCAACCACCTCCGAAGCAGCTCGAACCCCTTCATATGCTGCCAATATCTCCTTTTCTGTTGGAGTGTAGCGCGCTTCGGATCCTCTGTATCCCCGACTCCAAAACCCTAGGGGTCGACCTCGGGTCTCCCCTGGTGCTTTCTGCCAGAGGCTCCAGGTAGGGCCATTCTCCCTGGCTGCGGTGTAAAGCACATTTTTCACATCTTGTCCTGCCCGGACTGGCCCCAGGGCCACTGCATGGACTATTTCCTGTTTGATTTGTTCAAAAGCTTGTCGTTGCTCAGGACCCCATTTAAAATCCTTCTTCTTCCGGGTTACTTGATACAGAGGGCTTACAATCAGACTGTAATCTGGGATATGCATCCTCCAAAAACCCACAATGCCTAAGAAAGCTTGTGTTTCCTTTTTACTAGTTGGTGGAGACATAGCTGCTATTTTGTTGATCACATCCATTGGGATTTGGCGGCGTCCATCTTGCCATTTTATTCCTAAGAACTGGATCTCCTGTGCAGGTCCCTTGACCTTACTTCGTTTTATGGCAAAACCAGCTTTCAGAAGGATTCGGACTATTTTATTCCCTTTCTCAAAAACTTCTTCGGCTGTGTTTCCCCATACAATGATGTCATCAATGTACTGCAGATGTTCTGGAGCTTCACCCTGTTCCAGTGCAGTCTGGATCAGTCCATGGCAAATGGTGGGGCTGTGTTTCCACCCCTGGGGCAGTCGATTCCAGGTGTACTGGATGCCCCTCCAAGTGAAAGCAAACTGTGGCCTGCACTCTGCTGCCAAAGGGATTGAGAAAAATGCATTCTCTATATCAATCGTGGCATACCACTTGGCTGCCTTGGACTCCAGTTCATACTGGAGTTCTAGCATATCCGGCACAGCAGCGCTCAGCGGTGGCGTGACTTCATTCAGGCCACCATAGTCTACAGTTAGCCTCCACTCTCCATTGGATTTTCGCACCGGCCATATAGGACTGTTAAAAGGCGAGCGAGTCTTGCTGATCACTCCTTGAACCTCTAGTTGACAAATCAGCTTATGGATGGGAATCAGAGAGTCTCGGTTAGTGCGCTATTGCCGCCGATGCACCGTTGTGGTAGCAAGCGGCACCTGCTGTTCTTCGACCCTCAACAACCCCACAACAGAAGAGTCCTCCGAGAGACCAGGCAAGGTGGACAACTGTTTAACTTCCTCCGCCTCCAAGGCAGCTATGCCAAAGGCCCATCGATACCCCTTTGGGTCCTTAAAATACCCTCTCCTGAGGTAATCTATACCAAGGATGCATGGAGCCTCTGGGCCAGTCACAATGGGATGCTTTTGCCACTCATTCCCAGTTAGGCTCACTTCAGCCTCCAGTACAGTCAACTCTTGGGATCCCCCTGTGACCCCAGAAATACAAATGGGTTCTGCCCCTCTATAGCTTGATGGTATCAGAGTACACTGTGCTCCTGTGTCCACTAGAGCCTTATACTCCTGTGGGTCTGATGTGCCAGGCCATCGAATCCACACTGTCCAATAAACCCGGTTGTCCCTTTCCTCCACCTGGCTGGAGGCAGGGCCCCTCTAATACTGGTCATGGTATCCGGTACTCACTTCTTGCAGAAATGACTTGGAGGTTCCTTCAAGAGGATCAGAAGCAAGATCAGGCCTTATGGTCTGTCTGGGGAAAGTGTCCCCCCCTGTTTCCCCCATAGACTGGGTGTAATTATTAATGAATTCTGAGAGGTGGTGCCCAATGTACGGACAGGAGAGCAAGATCACATAAACGCCCCAAAATAACCATCTAACAAGTGATGTTATCATATCATAAGCCGATATCGCACAGGACAGTAAAATGATAATCCTCATCCCCCTCCCAGAAGTAACAAATATCATCACAGGGAGTGCATAAAACACATAGGAGTTTACATAACACAGCCATGAGAACAAACTAAGCAACATAGTGACCAGTGACTATTTACCTAACAAATTCGTTTTTTCAAGCTCTAGTTAGATTCTGTCGTTGTCTCAACCCTTCGAGCCCCACGTTGGGCGCCAAAAAGGACTGTCGTGGTTTGGCCTCAGATGGCAACAAAGAACCACGTGTCGCTCGCTCAGCGCTTCCCGGTACGGGAAAGATCAAAAGAAAAAGGCAAAACTCTTGGGTTGAGACAAAGGCAGTTTAACAGAACAGCAAAGGGAACAAGAAAACAACAACAATAACACCGACAGAGAAATATACAGACGCGAATACGGAACCGCCGCTCCCCGCCGCTCCCCGCCGGTCCGGCCCCGGGACACGCCAGCCCGCTCCGAACCCGACTGCTCGCCCCCTCCCTCCTTTTAATCTCAGGGTGGGCATGGCTCACATGGCCTGGAATACTTAACCCTGTCCCTGCCGGAACCAGGACAGGCGCCAAAAAGGACTGTCGTGGTTTGGCCTCAGATGGCAACAAAGAACCACGTGCCGCTCGCTCGGGTCTTCCCAATACGGGAAGAATCAAAAGAAAACGGCAAAACTCTTGGGTTGAGACAAAGGCAGAGGGAACAAGAAAACAACAACAATAACACGGATAGAGGAATATACAAACACTATTACGGAACCGATGCTCCCCGACTGGACCCGGGACGCCCCAGCCCGCCCCAAGCAGCGACTTCCTGTCCCCTCCCCTGGCAGCTCAGGGTGGGCATGGCTTACATGGCATGGAATACCTGTGTCCCCCACGGGAAATTAACCCTATCCCCGCCAGAACCAGGACAGATATCTTGAGAAAATACTATTCTCGCTGAGTTCTGTCTGTCCTTTGAATGTGCTCTAGACTCCTGACCAAGGAAGGCCTGTTTTATTCAGAGCTTTCACTAGGAGGGATTTATCAGGACATTTGACAGATTCCATGAACAAATCTGTGGCACCTCTGCTAGAATCCCAGTATCAATTCATTAGAAACCTGTGAGTCTGTGTGCCTCTGTCAGCACTTAAGTACTAATCCAAGTCCCTGTGTGTAGAAATTGTGCTCTGCAGATTGTAAAATGGATGATCTGGGTCAATTTACATTTGAATGTAGCTGAAGAAAAAAGGAGAAAAATTGACTTTAACTTCCATTTTGCTCCATAACTTCAGGTTTAAGGACTGATCTAAATTGTGCCAGTTGATTATCTAGCCGAGTGCTCACATGATACATTGCCCTGTTCTTCTCACCCCAGAAAAGTCCCTTAAACCGTTTCTTTCTCCAACCTTCTTTGTTAAGACAATCCTCTATTGTGACTTTAAGTAGGCTTTTAAGCTGTTTTATACTGCCTGATCAATGCAAAGCAGCCGGAGACAGGGAAAAATATTTGGTCCCTTATGCATATGCATTTGCTATATAAATATAATATAATAATGCAGCCTGTAATTTGGTGGGGGGTTTTTTAAGCACCAAGTCCTGGATCAGGCAACTGAGTTAAATGTGATATTTGCCTGTGTCTAATCCTCATCTATCTATGATTTCCCTTTGTAATAAAACAAGGGATAGTTTAAGATCCAGTGTCCTGGTTTATTGGAACAGTGTTAGCCAAGGTATAAGAAGAAATCTAGATCTCTTATGATATGATATGGCTAGCTGTACTTTTTATTCTCTTCAGCTTTAAGTTATAAAGTCTTGTAAGTGTTGCATGGTAGTTCACTGTGTTATGATATCTACCTTAGCTTAAAAATGTTATGGCAACAGTGAAAATCTATCACACAGATTCTAAGAGGCAAAATAGTATTGTTAAGCCAAAAACTTGTATGCCACAATAATGCAGTGCTACAATGCATTAATTTCTGAGACAGAAAGGTGGTAGAGTATGCATATGGAGCTTAACATGCTAGTTTACAATTAACTTGCCAGGACATTTCACTTTAGAAAATTTCAGATGTCCATCTTAACCACACATAAGCTTTGTAGAGCTACCAATATTTATATTGCTCTAATGATGCACATGTGTAAAATTTGCACTCAAATATCATCTGCATTTGTTACACTCTGGTATCTACACAGATGAGGATAATGTTGCTGCTTACACATAGCACTTTCTAATGATATACATAGATGATGCATCACTAAGAGATTTTGTTATAAATTGGCCTGATTGACTTGAGAAGAACACAGATCAAATGAACCTAATTATGTTATCATCTGAAAGATTTAAATTGTTATTCTTATCCTCCCTCTTTATAATCAGTCCAGTCTGTCTCTAAAGCAAGTGGATAATTCCTCTGAATCATCTTGATTTCTTATTTTAGGATGAGATTAATCATCTTCTGAAGGTATCCATTCTTCTGCATTGATGATGTGAGACTAAGATGACTGGACTAGGATGTCTCTCTTTTAGATACCTAAGTTATATGGAATGAATCCCACCCCAAAATTGCCCAATAGCCCTGACTGGTCTGTGTACTGCTCTAGCTCACAATCAATACAATACATAAGGAATGTTAGTGTTCACAGCTCAGAGCTGACTGTTCCAGCAGAACAGAAGAACTTTTTGCAACATTTATTTGCCTCAAATTTATTTATCCCTTTCAGGGACAATAAAAAAACAGAAGCCAAACCTTACTCAGGAAGAAAACATTTTTAGTGGGTGTAGTGATCCTGAAGGGAAGACCATTGCACCATTGTGATGTGGGACTTGCAGTACCGTATACCTAAAAAAAGGGGCTATGGCAAAAGTTGATTCCCCTTTTCTCACCATGAAATAAATGATCATGGATGCATTTTAGTGAAGCAAACAGTCAATTCCTTGCATGCTGATGTGGTAAACTTAATGTTAGAGCTGAAACAACTCTCCCTCCTTTGAAACCACAAGTAAAATTTACTGGTATTGGCCATAGTTGAATACAGCTTCATGTATTTTAGCTGAGTTGCTACCGTATACCCCACTCTTGGATCTGGTGATATAAATCTAAAATATTGGGGTAGGCAACTAAGATTATTTCCTTGATTGCTGTATTGATGCTTATGCAGTTTGAAACAGAGAATCTGCAGATTGTCAATAAATTATGCTGGAAATGCACTGTAAACTAGAAAGGCACCAAGTTTACAATTAAATGTCACTGGGCTATCACAAGTGATCATAGAAATGTGCTGTAAAATAAAACTGAAAATTCTTTGGGCACCAGAGACAAAGGGATTAAAATAAATGGCAGTTTCTATAAGACTGACATGGATACACTCTGAATGTTAACTCCAGCTAGCACTGCTAGATATAATTTTGCAATATGTGGATATGAAGTTAAAAATACTTACTGGCATCAGGAGAAAATTCATGAAGTAGCTTGTAACCAAGACAGTTATTTTATTTAATATGAGCCCTTTTGGTTTTTTTTATAGATTCTAGGTTTTTACATTCAAGAAGGATATTTTGCCTATGCAAAAGACTGTGCATCCTTTTTCTCTCCAGCAATACTTATGGGATTGGTTATGTCACTGATTCTGCTGCTGATTCTTGCCTATGCTCTTCATAAATTGATCCACCTAAAATCTTTTGACAGGCATTATGAACGTAAAGCTTCTCCTGCCTATTTTGTGCAAATGAAAGACAGTGGCATGGGGAATAAGAAAGACCCCCTGAGAACCAGTGGAAATGAATCCTATAAACTTATAAACCAGCAATTCTATAAAATCTATATTTATCAGCATGCATCTGTCTCAGTGAAACAAGTGGCATTTTTTTCTGCTGGCACTGTTCTATGTAGTTTGTGCAGATTTTTCACCAAATGATGAAAGGAAAAATAGGCAACATTGTTTAGCCAGTTACTGGCTGTTATTTATTGATAATCATCTCAAAGATGCCTTGGAAATCAGGACCAAAAAAAATAATACAGTGGGAGTAAGAGAATTCATGTGGTCGGAGTTTATTCCTGTAGTACAAACCAAAAATGCATATTTTTACAGCCAGTTTACCAAGTCCTGAAAAGAAGTATCAGTAATGGAGCCTTTGAAGTTAAATAAAGATTAAAAAAAATAAATATCTCCTTGCCCTTCAGAAGGCAAGGGTTTTCTTTTTTTCATATTTGGTTCATCTACTCTGCTATGTGTTCTGGCAAAAGAGCATCCATTCCTTTCTCAGTGTAACTTTTTGTGTGTATTTCATTCAGTAATTCCAAGTTACACCCCCTCCTCTTTCTCTTCATAAAAGCATCCTCCTTCTTTAGCATCTTCAGAGACATAGAAACTGTGTATTCATCCACTACACTGATGAAAAAGTGATGACTGTTATAGCAGCATCCCAATAATTTTCTCTGTCTAAACTGGAGTCTTACTGTAAGGGTCTGGTGGGAGAACAGCAGACATCTGGTCAAAGGCTTACCCTTAAATTCCTGGCTCAACTCTATGCCAAAAGAAGGATTATGAGCATTATATCCTTTAATTCTAGGTTAATTTATTTTCTGTGAAATCCCATTGGTCTTCCTTGGAAATTTTACCTGAGTGGTGATATCCAGTACTATAACTGAAAATATATATAAAGTGGTGGAAGCACGCCAAGATTGAAAAGGATGCTGAGATATAATTTTTTTAGGTCACAAGTAATACTAAACTCAGCATTTTAGCAAATCTTTTGCAAAAACAGATTTAGCAACCAGCTGCCTTTTTATTTTAGAGAAAAGAATTGACTAGTTGTTTATGGTCTTTGTAAAGTGTATTACAGTGCTCTTTAAATACCTTGTGAGATGTCCAAAGCTTCTATTTATTAGCACAGATAACACACAGACTAAATGTAGAGTCTGAAGCAATTACTACATTTAGGAAAGCACATCAGAGGGGAAAAAAATCATCTTTCAACAGTAACCAAATGTAAGAGACAAATTTTGGGGAACTTGGCAAAACTGTCTGTGGCCAGTTACTGCCAAACATGATCTGTTTTGTAAATAAAACAAGCAAAACCATGAATGCCTAGGAAACCAAATGAGGATAAAATGAGATGCAAATACAATACTGCATTCTACATGGAGCAGCTAAACACTCACCTGTTTGGTCCCCTCTCATTACACAGCGTGATGACAAATCTAGATTAATGACAATGTCAGCAGGAGTTTCAGAAATGCCAGTGCTAAATAGCTGATGTTCCCTCAGAGTCTGGAGAGCAGTGCTGTTGTGCCTGGGCTTTGCTTCTATATCAGGCAATAAGCATCTGACACTAACCTGTGATAGTCCGGCTTTCAAAATTACTGTCATTCACTAATGTAAAATATCCATTCTGCAGAGCCGTACATGGTAGCTTTGGGCATGACAGCATTCTCTAAACTTAATGTTCTCTTGGGAACAAGTGCAGTAGCTCATCCCACAGAGCTCACTTAACCTTCTGGTTAGTATCTAGTGATGCTATGGGTGCAATTCTTATCTACACTGAGATGAAGATTGCAAATAATTTTCTTGCATATTTTAAATAGACACATTGGGGAAAAGAGAGCTTCTCTCTAACCATATCCTTCACTCCTCATCTGTCCTTATAAACTTCCTTCCTTAGCTATTTTCCTACCCACATGATGTTCCCCTTGTCTCTATCTTGGTAGTGAGGGTGAGACTGTCTCTGTCAGTTTTATGCTCTAGAGACTCAACAGTGCAAATCTCCAGCATGTTGCTGCAAAATTTTTGGTGCAGAATTAAATGATGGGTGGGGTTCCTTCAGCAGTAATGCAACTGAATGAGAGAAAAATTTATACCCACTATTTACAAGAAAAAGAGAATTCAGATTAAAAAAAATAGAAAAGAAAATGAAAAATCCTCTCTTCTCAGTTTTTTTGAAACCATGACAGCAATTGGTATTATAGGCAACATATATATTATAGGCAACTCCTCTTGGTGGAGGAGTACAATTAGTAGCTATCTTCTCTCTGCTGGGACTTTTCATGTTGCAGTCATGCCAGGCAGTGACTGATGATTCTACTCTGCCAGGTATATTCAGTATCATCACATTTCTGCTCAGGTGTCAGCAAGAGTTAGAAAGGATAAATAAGTCAATTGAGTTAGAGAGACAGGAAATATGATGTTAAGTCATTGGACTGGAATTATGAGCCATACATTTGTAAGAACTTAATGATATTTTAGTGGAAAAACATCACAAGAAGAAAAAACCCATCATCTGTACAGCTTCTGTCTCCTTGTGCCACATATAAAAATTACGCAAGACTGAAAAGACAAAACGTGGATTTTTGCATTCCCAGTAGACTGTGTTTTGTGCAAGTCAGATAAACAGTCTTTATCAAATGCACATTACAGAACAGGGTCAGTCCATTCCTCTGTTTCTGAAACAAGAAAACTCAGTAAAAATAAACTAGTTGCTACAAAAATAAGTTACATTTGCACTAACAGCCTCATTAACAAAAGATAATCTTTTTTTACATGATCTGCATTCTGCATAATTTTGCTGCTGCATTGGAACACAGTAGCCGTTTCAACATAAATATAGCCATGCAAACAAAAGCCTTATAGCATCTTTTCAAAACTGATTTACTGGTTCAAAGTCAGGGCCCCATCAACTTCCACTTGAAGTCAATGATTTTCATTTCCTTTAACTGAAGCAGGATAAATTTCAAAGACTTTGCAGCTCTCATTGCATAATTTTAACACTGAATTGAACAAACACACACATTCATTTATCATGTTTCAGCTGCTGCAGTTTAAATTTTATATATTTGCATCCCAAATTTTAGTAAACTTCATACCTGTAGGAAACTAACATTTCAGGTAGTACATTAACTCTTGTTGCTTGACCTAAAATGGTGGACTATTGGCATAGTATTGGTTATGAATGCACAAGGAATAATCAAAGCCAAGTTCACCATGGAGACAGGAAGAAAAAAACACAGGTCCACTTACTGGTAAGTAACACTCAAGTCCACCAAACCAGAAGAAAAGGACTTCTTTCTTTCATTCAGGTTTTTCAAATGGTGCTATTCCCCTCCCCAATTAACTTTGATTCTTGCTGCAGCAGTATGGCAAGGCTTTTTGCTTCTTACACTTCTGGTATTATTTAGGGGCTTGTGCATTTCAGGCATTACTTTTATATGGTTGTGAAAAATTTCCCCATT